>JAYRBT010000181.1:28208004-28388550 GCA_036023395.1 Myiotriccus ornatus | reverse complement strand
GTTGCTATAACAACCCACGGCATCTGTTCAACCCATTACCTAAGTGGCCTTTTTTTCTCGCTTGCTTTTTTTTTTTTTTCTTTTTTTCCTTTTGGGTCTCCTATTCTTCTGAAGTCAAGTGCTTTGCTTTGATTTTTATTTAAGGAGCTAGCTTATGCTCCAATGTGTGTATGCAGAATGAGCTGAAAGAAGCCAAAATCTGTGCTGAAAAGATCACAACTTTTGGAGAGTATCTGGCTGAGTGGGATGAGTTCAGGGCTGGGCCCTGTTCCCGCTGAAGTGAAGATACACCAGTTCCTGCTGTGAGCCTGAAATTCACTGCTACATCTCATGAAAGTGGGGGTTACTCTGTTGAGTGACAGACAAGTGATGGACACTATCAGGGAGCCATTGATGGAACAAGAGCCAACAGATGGACAATATGTGTAATTGGCTCTGTGTAATTATTATGTTTCCTCCTTATCAACTGCTTTCTTCTCTTCTGGAGAAAATCTTGATTTTTATTGAAACTTTTTTTGTTTTCCAGAATGACTGGGGGGGGGGCGAGGGGCAAGAAAGAAAAAATAAAAGAGATACTTTTTTAATTCATACCAGAACTGCAGTGCCATATCGGTACTGGGGTTTAGATATCCCACCTCCATATTTCATGCTTCATTGTAGAGCACTGCCTGTGAAAAAGAGGAGCTTGTCACTCTTAGAGTCCCTGGCTGCAGTTCACTGGGGAAGGTGTAGTCCAATTACAGTCCCACGCATGGAAGAGAGTGGGAACACAGCTACAGTTCCCAAGAGGAAGACAGACACTGACTTCAATGGGAATGTTTCTGGTTTAGGATGAAACATTTTGTCTGTGAGTTTTTAAAAATGCATAGGATTTTCTATCCACATAAATCATTTTCATTAAAAGTTTTCCACAAACAAAAAACAAACAAAAAATACACCAAAAAAAAAAAAAAAAAAGGAAAAGGCTTTTCACAAAAGCATTTGCATTTTCTCATCAGTCCAGCTCCAAAATGCTACTACTGTCAATCTGATAAGCAACTCTGGGCAGACGCAGGTCTGTCCACTCCCCATACTCACAGCTTGTTAGAAATCAGGAAAGGAGATGGCATTTCTTAGGGGCTTCAGTGTCTTATGTTGAATGTCTGGAGCAGTGATGGAGTGACAGAGCACTGTTCACAATAATCTGCTAAGCAACTGATTCTCCCGTATGGAATTCCACACACAGGTAACTTCTAAAAGAACTGAGGTGTAAGCTGCCTCGTCCTGCCCTAAACACACCTTTGACTTTGTGTCCAAATCAAGGCACAGCCAAGGTATATGCTGAGAGCTATAGACAAAGAGACAAGGCTTGTTGTGGGTAGGATTTGCAGGATTTTGGCTGCCACATGACCTCTGCAGGAAGGTGGCACGGGGATGCCAAAATCCTTGTCATCTCCTGCAGCTGTCCCTGCCTGCAAGGAAGCTCTTCAGCAAAAACGGATCATACAGCTAGCGAGAGGCTCAGTGTGCTAGAGTGATGTTCCATGTCACTTCAGCCTTGGTCACTCCCAACCCCTTGTACACCACATGTTGAAGGCAAGAGCTCACAGGGACTAGCAGGCTCAGCAGCAAGCAGGGGTGAGCCACTCAGGCAGGAGGTGGTGGCTTTTGGATCAGAAGCAGCAGTTCTGCGGGGCAGGAGATGACTCAGAGCCACCCCAGGGACTGGGAGCACGGGAAGCCTCCAGAGAGCTCTGTCATGACAGTCTTGCCTTTCATCTGCCCTACCATTAAACCCAACCCTAATCTTCACTTGCACGTAGGTACAGAGCAATATCCATATCTCCTAAGGAAAGCCAGACATAGGCAAGGTGTCTTCACCTCACATAAGGAATGTCAGAGCTAACTGTAAGTACCCCAGTGCCACAAAAACTCCCATGAGGGGCAAGGAACCTGGTTTCCCATTTGTCTTAGGAATCATGAGATAATATTCTTTGAAATCACACCTTTCTACTTCAAATCTTCTGTGTATATTTGGTAACTTGTACATATGTCATTTCTGTACGACAGCCACAGCTCCCACCTGGAGTTTCGCAACATTGTCCACATGTTACCTTTCCTGCAGGATATAAATGTGTTACTGATACTATTTTTGCACTACAGAGAGAAAAATGAGAAGGGAAAAAAAAAAAAAAAAGCAGAAGGAATGAAGTTGCATGCCAGCTATCAACCTGGGGCTCACCTTGCACTGTAGAAAAGAGACAAAGAGTAGCCACCTTGCCCCTTTATCTTGAAAACATGAAGGGATAGGGTCTCTTTTTGAGTACAGGGAAGAACACCATTCTGAGCTCCACAGAAATGCTGTTGCTGGTCAGGCTCCTGAGGAGACATTTCTGAACTGCCACACCTCACATTCAGCAGGTAGCACTGGCCTCTGAGGCTCCGCAGCTGTGGTGCTGTGGCACTTGGGCCAGCCTAGGGAGAGGTGCCCTGCAAGGCTGAGGCACTGCCAAGGTGGGAGCATGAAAAGCAGCTCAGAAACAGGCAGTGAGAGAGGACCTTCATTCCTCAAAAGTCATCCACAGCGTTGGCACTAGCAGTGCCCCTTGGTTACTTCCCATAGCTGGAAGGCAAAAACCATCTGAGCATCCTCACTGTGATTCCAGCTTTCTGTAGAAGTGGTTGGAAAGAAGTGGAGAAGCACAGAAGCAATTGTAGCTATTGCAGAGATCATGTATCCCAAAGTGAAAGTGGAAAGTTCATCCCCAGGGAAGATTTCAGTGTTCATGCAGGAGCCAGTTAAGAATTCATACAATGTGCCAGCTCCAGATCAAGAGCCAAAGAATGACTGCAGATGAATTTAACCTGAAAATACTTCCTAGTGACACCAGGTTTCACAGTGCAACACATGGATCCTCACCCTTGGAGACACCCATGCACACGTATTCCTGAGTACAACAACAAAACTGAGCTAAGAATTAAAACCAGTCCCGACATGCATATGTTTGGTTGTACTCTATAGGATAATGGCTCCCTCTTAATCTCCTTCAATCTTCCCCGGGACTGCAGTAAATCAGCACAGGTTAGCTTTGCTGAGGACCTGGTGTTCAGTAAAAACGACATGTGACAAACCATTACACTGTTCCCGAAGACTGATTATTGGACAGGCGGAAATCTCAAGATCAGTCTAGTGGAAAACACAGAAACACATAAATTTGACTTGCAGTAGGGTGACCAAAAGATAACATCTGAATATTTTAAATGGACAGACTTATTTTTGTACTGATTTGGGCAGGAAAGAGGCCATGTAGGCATCCGTTCATTCATCAGCTTTCTCTAAATCCCAGGATTAATAGACTACTGCTATTATGAAGCATTAGCAGGAGGTAATATAGCTAGAGTCAGACTTTATTGTACCTTAATGCTCCAATCACAGAAACATGACCTGACCCAAAGCCTTCATTCCGGTGTACGTTATAAACAAACGAAATAAAGGTTTGTTTCGTCGTAGTCATGGCAGTTTTGTTCATAAATGAATAAAGTTCCTTACGAAAAGTTAAATAAACAGTGTTTTGAAGTCTCACTTTTTAAGCTGTATTTCAAACTTTAATACTGGATTTTCATCTCTATTCTGCCAGAGTTTGAATCCAGACAGGCCTACCAATCTTTTTGTCTTATCTCTGCATTGATATGTAGAAACCATAGATCTAAAATAACAGATCTCTACCTTTTATTATGCTGAACTAAAATCCTGATGACAAACATCGCAATCATTATGGCTGTTCTCTAAATTAGGATCCAGAACTGGGTCTCAGATTCATTGGGTTTCTCTCAGTGAGGGAGGTCACACTGGCTGCAGGGGAAGGTGTTTCCACACTGATGATCAGACAAAATTACAGATCCCTCTGAATATCTTGAGTGTTTAGTACTTTGGTACCATTTCTGCTCCTTGCAGTACAGTTCAGTGGAATTAAAATCTGGGCTCTTTCCTGTGTGTAATCAGCATTGACCACTTGTTAAGTAATTTTTCTTCAACACAGCAAGGTGAAAATAAGAGGTTGCCTGTGGTCCTTGGGCAGGTTGTAACCAAACACAGACTAAGAGATGTTTAAAAGTATTTCCATTAGGCAGCATTTCCAGCTGTACCACTAACACTGTTCAAAACAGAAAGCAATTCTCTTCCTGGCACCATTTCAGAAGATTTAAAATGCATCATTCTAATTACTGCCTGACAAATAATCCCAGAATGCTAGCTGGGAAGTTTGCAGATATATTATCGTCACACTGGTATATTGAACTTTTTATGATGTCCAATATCTGTAGGTTATAAATGAGTGAAAGCATCCTTTGCCACTGACAGAGTACAGCCCTCTAGCACACAAACTGAAGGTTCAAACATTAGTGTCACATAGCTATAAACCCAAGGTCATTTTGTGGTAAAACAGCCTAGAAGAGTTGCCAAATCTGCCTTTGGACTAATCTTGATCATTTTGGACAGTGATTTCATTCAGTCTCTCCAGAAATTCATAAAATTCCTCTACATTACATTAACTCTTTGCAGTTCTGTTTTTGTTACAGAGTGACTGCCTAATCTCAGGAAGATCGGAGTTTCCTTTATCAAGTCCACAGATAGATCTATATCTCTTTCTAGAAGCAGAGCTCGATTCAAACTTCTTCAAAGGTCTGAGTAATTAATTCTTTTCCCCTTCCCTAGGTTTCTGGCAGCAGCTGGGACCTCCAGGTTCCAAAATACCAACAGGAACTTTGTCCTCTTCAGACACTTACCACTCAGGCTAGCAATGTGGACTGATCTAATGGTATTCAATTAATTTAACCTCCTCTTTCTCCCCCTTTTTTTTCTTTCCTTCTCAGAAATAACTATTTGACATAAACATCTTTGTTTGGTGTATCACTAGATCTGCTGCTAATTATAATGCTGAACCCAGATGCTTGGTGGAGGAAATTAATCTACGTCCTGCGTAGTTTGTTGGGCTTGTTTTAGTAGGTTTGCCAAATTTTTACTGAAACCCTCATATGACTTTTATTATCTGGAGATAGATATTAAAGGGCCAAATACTGTTCTTATTCTCACTTGTATAAACCTAAACAGCTTCATGGAGGGAAATAAATATAGTTACATTACTATGAATTTACATGACGTTACTCTAGATTTACAGTACTGTAAATCCTCAATAGTGAAACCAGGAAGCTAAACCACAAATACCCCATCATCTAAACCTGGGCTCTTCTCTTAGTTGAAAAGCACATTTTTAAGCCTAAGAAAAATGACAGTATTCATAATTTATTTTGCTAAATTGGCATACAAAAATCACTTTTTTTTTTTTTTCAAGTTGGCCTACAGAAAACACCTGTGGAATAATTGGCATCAAAATTACTCTGTTCAGAAAAGCAAAAATGTTTCATTGTGAAACAGTTCAAGCTATGAGCTGCTGCAGGAGCCAAAGAACCTCATTTGCCTGCTTGTATCACCTGAGTTTTCCACAAAACCCTGTAACACATCACTAGCTGGTGGTGGAAACTTTTTATGAGGGCAGGGCAACCCCAGGGTTAGCGCTAGCCTTGGACACATGGTCTGAAGACCTAAAGTCCCAGAGGGCACCAAAAGCTTACTTGGGCTCAAGGGAAGCTCATACTGCCCCAAAGGAAAATATTTCAGTTCCACTAGAAAAAAATAGCCCAGCCATAGAAAATACATATTTCAGCTGCAGAAAAATTGACTATTTCTCTGTAGAAAACACTGGGGTTTAATAATCTCCCTCTTCTCCCTCTCCACCCCCCCCTTTTTCACAATATAATATTTGCAAAAATGTGACCCATCTCCATAATTGGTATTTCCCACACAGAAAACAAATATCAGCTTTTAGCTCTAAGCTTTAAGCTAAGTAAAAGCAAACAAACAAACAAAGAAAAACCCCCAATAACCTTTAAACCAAAAACCTCTAAAGTCAACATTCTTCAAACAGAGGCAAATCTATGTTGTGAAAGTGTATTTTCCATCAGAAACAAAAGTGACAGAAAGTTTCTCACCCTGCTAGCAGACAAAACTGAGTAAGCCAGAAGAGCTCCTATATGCCAGCTGACATTTGAAGAGTAGTATCTTTTAAGCAGTACAGACCTAAATACAGGAGATTTCCCAGGGAAAAAATAAAATCCCTGCTCAGATATGATAACCTCTGGTACAAATGGCTGTTAACACCAGCTGGTCATCATTTGCAGGAAATGCCATGGACCTCAAAGTGGGTGATGATTTTAGAAAGAAAATAGATATTTAAAAAGTAATAAATTTGTAATTTAAATAGATTATTTGGTTTCATCTGTGGCATTTACTGTGCATAGTTAATTGTAGGAAAGTCACTTTTCAGAGAAGAACCAGGTCCTATGATTAGGAGGGTGAAACAGGCTGCTGTTATCAGAAGGGGCAGCAAGACCCCCATCAGTAAGACACGATTTCCCATTTCATGAAACAGGCTGAGGAGCCCAACTCACAAGTTGAGAGATCCTCGGGGATCCATGTAGATCGAAGTAATTTACAGGAGCCTGAGGCTATCTGTACAAACTGAGCAAAGTCCAGTTCTCAGCCTGACAGTAATTGAGTGGGACAGATTTTAGGCGAAACAAATTCCTGCTTTGCGCAGTACTTGGAAGGCCTCCATGGTTTGCTCCTACACAGGTACAGTGAGCAGCAGCAGAGCAAGTTCCCTGTTGAGCAGATCCTCCTTTATTGCAGATTTGAAGACACTGGCACCAGCAAGTAAAGTCTAACCTTTATAGTCTCTCTTACATCCTTTTGCTCTGATATTCTCCATGGAGCTGTTCGCCACACGACTTTGTTCTGCATTTTGCCCAGACTACACAGGTTTAATTTTCAAGTGTCTTTTCCAAGCCAAGAGGGGCAGAAATAATTTGCTACATTAGCAGGCTAAGTATCTTTCCATGCAGTGGCAAATGGTTATCCTTTTTGACAGACGTGTCTGGAGCAGTAGAGGGTATGTTCACCTTTGATGTGGGTTTGGAGAGCTCCAGTGCTTTGTGTACTCTTTTGGGCTAAAGCAAACACGAGATAATTTGCCTTTCTGCAGCATGGTTTCAACTCAAGCTAGAATTTGGCAAAGCAAAACAATGATAATAAATCAAGTGTGAAGGAAATCCGAATATTCATGGTTTGCACAGCAATATCTTCTACACTCCTTTGAACACTAGAGTAAAAAAAAATGGGATCTTAGACTTCCATTATTCTGCTAGAAGCCCAGCTACACATCACAGCTCCCCCCTCAGCACTAACCCAGAAACCAGAGTTCAACTTTGTTCTCCAGAGGCAGCCCTCCAGCTAACACCTCATGCTGCAGCTGCTGATAAGACAAACCTTTCTGTCCACACAGAGGGACAGAGGTTCTGACCAGAAAGCCTCTGAGAACAGCGGTAAGAGCACAGAAGCCCCAGACTATTCCAGTGTACACCCCATACACTCATGAATGGAGTTAGGGAATAGAGGATGCAGTTCACAAACCAATCCAATTACCAGGCTAAACGAAAGAGTTAGTTCAAAAACCAGTCCCATTATGAGTTGAAAGAGCTAGAGACAACACTATTTCTCCCTTTTAAACTGCAACAGAGCTTCCAGGGTCCCAGTAGTCACAGCAGAGATGTGGTTGCCATACATTTAAGAAACTGACTTCAGGTGGGCAACCTGCTCTGACAGATTTTGCCTTAGCACACCAAACTGTACTTGCTAACACTTCACATCAGAAAGCAGGTGCACACATACATGCACAAGCAGCAAACTAGGACTCCAAGCCGTGATCCAGTTGGAGCTCAATCCAAGCAAGCATGGGACATTGCCAGGGTTCGAACATGAGGCTTGGCTCCAGAAAGGATGGGAACCACTAGACGACACACTCTTTGGCACAGGTAGAGCCCAGCCCCAGAGATCTGGAAGGCAATCAAGTACAGGCAAGCCACTGCAGCCAGCATTCAACACAGCTTCACACTAGCGTCCTCCTGTAACCTTCCCTCTACAATCATTTGCACAGTGAAACGGCAGTAGCAAACTACAATATAAAGAAGAGCGATACTTTCAGAAATCTGCACTGTAGAATAATTCTTTGTAGAGGTAAAGGTTGTCCAGTTATTCTTGTGGTATGCTTCTGACTGTCATTCAGTCCACAATGAATGCTATCAGTGTAGTAAGCTAATAGAACTGAAATGTTAACTAAGATTATTGATAGCGTCCTGTATCTGGTCCATTATAATCTCTGTGTAGAGATTGTGGAGTCCATAATAGCTAGCAATAAAATATTTTTGTTCACAAAGAAGGTAGGCAAACAATGCACAGATATTTTACTTAGAAGTATGCAATGGCTTTAAAATTATAAATATACAGTGCTTATTCCATCTAAAATGGCATTATTGTTTCATAAAGAGTACATTGCACTGTCCTTTTAGTTACAAATTCTGTTTTTTTCAAGGACAACCTAATACAAAGTCATTTAAATTGCTGGCATTTATATCTCTAATAAACTGTACCCTGATAATCAGGGACTATAAAGGATTATTTTTTTCTCTTAAATTATCACAGAGCAGCTGTAAAAGTACAAAATCCACAGAACCATGTTTACCTAGTCCTAATGACAAACACAGGGCTTCATCCTTCTGGCCTGAGCAAAACCCAGTAGATTGGGCCTCTGAATGAAAAGACTAAAACGGTTGTTCCCCTCAAATATTTACTCATACTTGCTCCTTCCTCAAAACAGATGCCAAGCTCCTGCTGCCTCTTCACTTTCAAGAGTATCTGCCTCTTTGTTTTAACTCCTCTGGTGCTTCGCATGAGCCCAGATTGTACCCGCTGTCACATTCACACCGGGAAGGGACTGGGAGAAGAGCTGCTGCTTCTGTTTTACAAGGGAGTTTGGGGCGTTGGCATGTACATACACAAAGTGGCTGTTCTACTTCCTCTTGAAGACAGATTTTATTGACTTAATTATTATGCCTTCATTTTACTTATGGTGGACAGAAACACCCTGTTTAGACTCACTTTTATACGGAAATCCAGCAACAGCAGGAGAACTATGGTTCCTTGTGCTAATATGATGAGAACACGATGGCCTCACAGGGTAAGCCTGTGCCCCAGCCAGACCTGAGATCCTTCTCCAAATGTTAAGTGCCACAACTTCTGCATCAGGCAGATGAAAACTTACTTGTAGGATTTGCTTTGTTCACCTCATTTCCCTTTATCCTGAATGCCAGCTGTGAACACCGTTCTCCCCACACCTCTATAAGCTTCTCCCTTCTCCCTTTTTTGGATGCCCTTTCCCCCTTCCCTTCCTGTTGACTAAATTTAAGCTATAGGATAAATTTATGAGAAGAGAAAAATACATCGTGGGTCGAAATGATGCCAAGACAGGTCTGACAGAAAATAAGGCTCATCCTTGCCTTGGGCCGGGCACATATTCCTGCTAATATGGAGGGAATGGCATTGCTGGCAGGGTATCTGTGGGGAGAACAGATGAGCTGTCCTCCCAGAGATAGAGACAGCCTGACTCTGTTACCAGATTCTCCCGGTCTTTCCCTTTTTTAAAGGGCAGGAAAAAGAAAGGGCTGTGTACAAGCAGTGTAAATAAGTCCAAATAGAGACATAATTAGACTGTCTTTGCAACAATACAAAGAACAGCAAAAACACAAGCTTTTAGTAATAAATTACATTTTTGGTCTTGAACAGATTATAAGTGCTATGGAATTGAAAGTCAACATTTTCCTTCCATTCACTAGCTCACATTTCTCCTACAATGGAGCCCCTTTTAATAGCTAATCACAGTCACCACATCGAAGGAAGGGAACAAGCAAACTGGCCCACAAGTCTTCAGCTCTGCGAGGTAGCAGCTGCATGCAAGATTTCAGGGAGAGTGTGAACCCAGTCGAGGCACATCAGGACTACCAGGGACAGCTGCAGTCCCGGGTACTTTTGCTACCAAACCCTCTCCAGAGCCAAGCACTCTGGGATCCACAGCCATCTATGAAGCCAATAGCTAAATCCTCTTTCATTGCAGTTTTTGTTACTAACGATTTTATTGTTTCTCCACAGCAATGCCAACAAGCATTAATTCTGCTTCCTCTTTGTATCCTTTGGTGCTGATATTTTTCTTCTCAGCTGTGATTTTCTCTGGCACCCAGAAAAGTATGCCAAGCTCAGCTCCACGGGCTACATGCAGTCATTTATACCAGTGCAGAGCAGATGAAAATCATTTCAGGATCAGGATGGCATTCTCTACCTCCTCGCTGCACTGCAGGCAACCACCCCTCTTCAACCAGATGCGCTGCAATGGTGATTCCTGCCTCAGAACTTTAAAGGCTGCAGCTCTGCTCTGTCCCACTCCCTTGCCAATGAGCCTGTCTATAAAGTTCTCAGCAAGACACATTTATTGAAACTTCAAGTGAACCAAGGATTCATTAAATGGCCTATCAGATGTAAAATACATTTTGCATGGTCCTGAAAAGGAAATTTCTGCAATAAGGTTAAAAGGAGTCACTGCCAAATATTTCAGAGAAATAATGTTTACGGATTGAGACTGATTCCCTCCTCCCTGATGAAGCTATAGCCATACAGAGTCAGTGTAAGCCAAAGCAGAATCAGGTCCTGGCTAATTTTAAACTGCTGCATTGCTGAACCTCTAACTAGGTGGGGCAAGTGGGTGGAAAAGCTATTAGTAGCAAACAGATAATTTTGGCTACCTGGAAGCTTGAAACTCAGGAAAGAGAAAAGTGGAGAAAAGACATCAAGCACAACCAATCACCTTGAATGGGTCAGCATTTAGGAATGCAAAAGCTTGTCATATCCTTTTAATTATAAGGGTGAGTTTAAGAATAAAAGACACAACTACAGCTGAAAAAACAGTTCACTTAAAGACCAAGGGAACAGTTATACATCCTGCATCCTTCCAAAAGAAACATTTCTAAGGTGGAATATATAAATAAAATACCATTAGAAACTCAGGAACAATTCTTTTAAAACTTCTGACCCATAAAGCAATCCTTCCTAAGAATGTACTCTAGGGTTGAAGAGTCACTCTGTAAACACATGATTTTAGGAAGGCTGTGTGTTGGAACAGAATTGTTCTCCAGTCAACCAAAAGAACAAAACCAATCCCTAAAGCTCCTCAAGTCATCCTGTCCCCAGCCACAGCATCTCTCCACAGGCCTTCAGAGATGGATTAAACAACATGGCACAATAATACCAGGCCCATAATATCCAGTAATATCAGGCCCATAATTTAGCCTTCACCTTCCGAAGTTCCGGATCCTATTTCTGCTCACCCTGGAATCACTAGATATTATCGAAAAGGCCCTTCTCCTCAACTTGACTCCCTCGTTTCCTGGGTCACCCAGGCAGACACAACGCACCAGGGTAACATGGGAGTCACAAGCCCTTCCACGAGGAACTACAGCTTTGGGTCTTCAGTGCGGTTCTGAAGTTTCTTTCAAATCTCAGAATTTTGTAATTTTAAAGTCCGGCCTCAAGGGGGAGATGCCAGAGTTAAGGATCTTCATTGATCAGGATGTGCACATTGTAATAGCCTTAAAATTCTGGTAGTTTCAAATTGCATTGCCAAGATAATCCTTCCCCTACAATTTCCCTTAGCCTTTGAGCTGTGCGTTCAGCAACAACTCACACTGACCTTCTGCCAGCTGGAACCTGACCACTGCTCCTGAAATACAAATCCACATCAGTGAGTTTGTCCCAGTCAGTTCCACAAGCCAAGCCTGAAACCCATCCCTGTCAATAGGAGCCCAGGACTGATCCCGTTGGCTGGATCAGATTTTTGCATCAAGCGTGTATTCATTATAGGAATGCCAAATGTGTTGCAGGATGGTATCCTTGGTTTCCATTAATTTGCAGTACATCTTTTCCAGACACAGCTAAAGTAGTAATCTTCTGCTCAGTTTTCCAGTTTGGATAAAAAAATACATCTTTTTGGTGTCCTGTTCTCAGCAGCAGGGACATCAACCCAAACCTGTCTCAGTTAAATTGACTTAAATTCTCAGCTTCTCCTTGCATCTGACCCCCCATGGCACACTTAGCTTTCTCATCAGGATAAGCCTGATGCCATGCCCTTCATGTCATCTGTCACAGAGGGCAACATATTTACAATGTTCACAAAATGTTAAATATTTACTGTATTCATTTAACCAGGGTATTCACAGACTCCGCATTTCTAATGACAGATTTGGCACCACCAGGCTGCTTTAAGAAGCCTGAGATAATATGGAAGAGCCTTGGCTCAAGCTGAGGTAAAAAACCTACAAATAGTTTTTGGGTAAATTCACCAAAGTAGGACACATTAGGTCAGCATACACTAATAATATTACTGCAAGTAATTTTGTTACTGAATGTGAGGAGTACAGACACTTGCAGTTTCTGGGCATTCAGGAAGGCAGGCATGCAGGTGATTAACCAAGGTGCATCAGTGGATAACAAGTCAAGCCTTACACATATTCAGGACCTCTGGTCCAAGACGCTGTCTCTGCATCATGAGAGTGCATTCAAGACTCAAAGTAGACACTGGTGGGTCAATCAACAAACTATCTCAGAACTCATGGCACTTAGGTGATGCTCAGGGACAGAAAATTCTGACAGTAAAAACTGAGTTTAGTTCAAGTCTGATATCATCACTTTCCAGAAGCTGGACTTCGTCCTATTCATTTACTATGGCAAAGATATGCACCTTCCCTTCAAACTGTGGCCACACAGAAAGACCAGCTTTCAAATGTCCTTTCCAAGAGAAAAGAGGGATCCTTTCAAGCATCATAAAGTTGTGGGCAAATGCATTGCCTTCTCTATATTTCTCTGAAGTTCCTTTCCCTTAGATGTAAATCTGTCTATGACTCATTCTTACTCAGCTTTTCTCAGGTTTCCCATAAGCAAATACTTGAAGCATTTGTATATTTGTGCTCTGAACCTAGCCTGACTTGCCTAGGGTTAGCATCATATAATAAGCTCAGTATTGCGTCTAGCTCTGGCCTAACACTCAGATTTGCTGGGGAGGAGATTGGCAGGTAAATCAGGGGATTAATATTCTGGTGCTTTTCCAGCAGTCCCCTGCAGAACAGGCAGGCCTTCTCTAAACAAAACCAGAAGGGAAGCAGTTCTTGCTCCTGGCAGCAGCACACACCACTTGAGGTGTCCTCCTCCTGCAGACAGTGATGGTGGGGAGCTGTGCCACAGCAGGGAAAGGCCAGCACTGGTAGGAAGGTGGCATCTGCCCAGCCAGTCCCATGCTGCTCCCAGCCAGCCCGTGCAGTCACACTCTCTGCATCCATGGCAAACTCCCATGAGTGCCTCAACTCTTGGCACCCAGTGCACACGGTGAGGACTGGTAATGCAGCTGAGTGAAGTCTCAGGGAAGTCTCAGTACCGTATCACATGTCCATTCAAGCTCTCCACAGATATTAACGGGACAGATGGAATAAGTGACTGGGTTCTAAGTGGTCCAGCTCCTACTGGCTCAAACTGGAGCTTGAAGATAACATGTACAGACAATAAAATCTCTAAAGGAGGTTTACAAAGCAACAGATAATTTGGTTGAACAAAGCTAAGTTATAAGACATTTGCAAAGCCCTAAGGTCACCTAAAGGCGCAAAGAACTCAAGAAAGTATAAAAAAAGTTATACAAGGAAAGAGAGAGAATAAAATAAATTCCCCTAATGTACCACAAATATCAACCACCACACACTACCTACAAACCATATGTTTTGCCCATCTGTTCTGTTATCTTCAACTAAATTTATAGTATTTGGGCTATCAGAAGAATTGTCAAGCCTGAGCTGGGCAGGATTATAAAACCTAGGTGTTATTACACTTTAAAAGACATTTTCCCCTCCCCCCACCACACCAGGCATAAGATTATACATTTCTCTTGCAGCCTTCTGGCTCTGGTATTACAGAGGATGCTCTCAGCTTGTTCTCAGCTACAGTAAGTGGTAGAGCATCCCAGCCCCCAACAAAAGAATAGTTCCTCTGCCTTCCTGTTTTTGTTCTCTTCTCTGTCCCTCTCTGTAGGCAGGTCAGAGAGAAGTGCCAAGGCTGAGGCTGCAGGGCTGCTTCCTTTGGTGCTTTGAACCAGTGAAACCCATGTAAGTCAGCAAGGGCCAGCTCTCCAGGGCAGGGCACTAGAAACAACACTTAAATTCTCCAGCTGCTGAGCCAGAGTTACAAATTTGAACCATCAGGGGTCGTAGATCAGGGCTGTGATAGTACAATGGCAATGAAGGCAAAGGACTGGGGCAGGAGAGCAACCTTTTGCTTAAAAAACATGGATAGTGGAGGTCTCTTTGGAAATGAAACATTGAAGCCCCATAAGTGATCCCTTCCCACCTGTCCAGCTGCATCATAAGCCATAGAGCACTGTGCTCTTAACACAGATCCTCCTTCTACAGATTGAATGCCACTGAGGAAGCCAACAGCTTTTAAGTTGGTCTAAGAAAAAGCACTTTTAAACACAGCCCGAACAGCTCAGTCTACCCCTTCACTGCTAATCC
This sequence comes from Myiotriccus ornatus, assembly GCA_036023395.1. Lineage (NCBI taxonomy): Eukaryota > Metazoa > Chordata > Aves > Passeriformes > Tyrannidae > Myiotriccus > Myiotriccus ornatus. Next base: position 28,374,021 of record JAYRBT010000181.1, on the reverse strand, counting down.
TATAGCCAGTCTTTTAGGAAGAGCTCAGCATACTTGATATTTAAGATCCTTTAAAACAGCCTTAGTCTTGGGGGGGTGGGGGTGGGGAGGGTGGCAGCTGCATTTGTAAGGGGTGTTCTCCACTGCATGTTTCCATCTGTGGAATGTTAACTCTCTTCTGCACGTGCAGCAACAGTGCTTTTCAGAGCGTGTACACACAGAAGGAAACTGCTTGGAAAAACCCAACCCTGACTGTCAAGTCAAATAACAGCCCTTAATGCTGAACCCTCCCCTCTTTGTGCATAAGACTCTCCAGTTTGTGCATCGCCAGCAGTAGCTGTCTGTCTCTGAGCATCTCTTTCCAGAAAGCAATGTGACTCGCACAGCTCCAGAAGCCTCCTAGGAAGTCCATAACTAAGTACAGTGGGGGAGATTCCAGTTAGTTTTTTCACTTGCAAAGGATTACGGTAAACGTAACGATTTTCCGCACAGAAGGTCTTTAAGGAGTGTGCAGAATTCCAATAGGTGTCTCATTAGTGCCAAGTCGTGGAGCAAATGGTGCTGCACTCCTGCTGTCTGGTCCACCTGCCCGTCGCCAAGTGGTTCTCTCCAGTGTTGCTTCAACCTGCCGACTGCCAGGTGATGGTCTCCTGCTGCCCCGGCTCCTGCTGGGGAACCAGTGCTGCCCCCAGGACCTTCTCTCGTTTGCTTAAAGAGCTGATTTCTGGAAGGTGCTAAAGCTCAGCATCAGTCCCTGGGAGAGTCCAGCTCCCCTTTTGCCCTTAAGCGGAGTGTACAGAGGACGTGCTGGCAGAGCACCACCTCCCTTCTGGTTTCCAGGATGGATGGCAGATTGCGATGCAATTTTCCTCCCAGTCCCTCTGTATTCATGACTTCACCTGTCGTAATCAGCAGTCATTTCCAAGCCTGTCACTGTCACAGAAGAGGCAGATGAGTTCAGAAACGACTGAGGGGTGCTGTTTCATTCTCACAAACATTGCTGCACAAAACAGGATTGTGGTATCAATTCAAACTGCACAAAGTTGGTTTGGGGTTTTTTTGTTGGTTTTGATTTTTTTGTGGCTTTTTTTTTTCCTTACAGATCTTTTCAGTAAAGGGAATGACTTGCATCATGGACACCCATGTGCTAGAAAGGAGAGGCAGGCTAGAGAGTCCCCTTCCCTATCCTTCTTCTAATTTACAAGCAAGTCTAGCCAGGTGCACCATCAAGCACCCCAGAGTGCCCTGAAGAGGGGTAATCAGGGCAAGCAGGCAATGTGGGAGCAAATCCCACTTCTAGGCACTAATTTTCCTGGTTTTTACTACAAATAGAGCTGTGTTCACAGTTAAAAAAATTAAATTTTACAATAAACAGGAGAACCCTCATGATGTTCTGCTCTTGATGGGAAAATGTTTATCTTTTTTTGGCCCTTTCAGAAAAATCACCTAGGTTTAAAAGAAAAAAAATGAAACACTCAAAATAGTCTGTCCTTTTTCTTTAGACATTAGGAAAAAATACATCAATTAATAAATCTGAGTTTGTAAACTTGAACTGTCACTGCAGAAAAAGAGCTTATTTCTACTTTATAAATGCCCTAAACTGAAATTCTTTCAAAAGTGCAAACAGGTTTTTTGATAAAGGTGTAGCTATATAGATATAACACAAAACATTTCAACACTTACAACCAAAACTATTCATTGAATTTGGTCCAAAGTAATAGTTATCTTTGATTGCTTCAAAATTGCATTTGGTGCAAATGAAACTGATTAGGTAAAAATAATCAAAATTTTTAGCCAAGTTGTTTGTCTTTTCATAGCTTTAAATTCAATACTGCATTCAATGCCTATGTTACAAACATACTAAGTTTACAAAACCTGGTCCATTCTTCAAATCTTCCTAAAATCTTGTTAGCAGGGCTGAGTCCTTTTTTCCCTAGACATATCCCCTGTAATAACTCTAAACATGAGTCCAAACTCCATCCCTCATAATATCTGTAAACAGCTGATAGAAGACAATCACATAGGCAACATAAAAGATTCCTGAGAAAGGAAGAACTCCACTCAGCTTCATCCAGGGAAGAGGGCAGAGGGTTACCAAAATCTTCAGTTTCGTAAAGTAAAGAAATCCAACCTGGAACTGACAAATGTGAATCCAGGAGTCTTGCAATGCCATTTGGACAGAGTCACTTTTAGAGTAGAGCAGGCCATGGAAATCAGCCATGTTTGAAGGAAATCAAAACTTTATTCCAAAGTTAATCCAGGATTTCAGAAGTTCTTTGTATGTATGACATGAAAGAGATCATTGTACAGGACAAACAAAGATAAAATCTTGCACAAGGCCAAGAAAGCTGGCCTTGCCACACCAGGATTTAGAAGGAGGGCCATGCTGTGTTCATTCACCTGCATGTCCAGGAGTGCACGCACATCCACGTGAGCTGCACTCCTGCAGGTGAGCTCGCACTCTCAGTCACTGCCTTCACCTGAGACCTGCTCCATCTCACGACTACTGCCCCTCAGTAACGCAACGTGCTGCTGATGTCACAAGGCAGGACACTTGGTCTGTGATCAACCAGCCAGCCAGAAAGAACAACACCACTGGGGATGTACAGTTTTGCCTTTTCCCACATTGAATGGGGCATTAACTTCGAAGTCTATGATCCTTTAAATCTTTAACAATAATTAATAGGAGAACGATGACTAATATTTGTGTTTGCCCTTAAACCTGCTCTTGGGAGAGAAAATAAAAGCTCAAAGAAAGTGACATTTTGTGCAAGCAAAGTCAACAATATTAGTTATTCCTGAATTAGTTTGTCTTTACTCTGGTGTTAATGCTTTACTTGGCCTTGTGCTCCCAAGTGGATTGCATTTAGCACTTCAGCTCTTAAAGCATGAAATATTTCACTTCATAGATCTCCCTGTGCTAACTAGAGCAACCTGAGGGCTGCAGCAGTGTCTGCCAGTTGCCATGGGCTACTGCAGCCCTAAGAAACTGTCACAGCCCGAGGAAAATCAGCTCACACTGTCCAGTCCTGGATCCCAGGCCTTGTGCTTGTGCCTTTGGAGCTGGGGAATTGTCTGTGAGGAATCAGCACACCAAGTGGGCTGACGCTTTCCTAGCCCAAAGGAAGATTCACTTTACCATGTCTAAGTATTAGCTTCAACATTGTCCACTGTGAGTCAATATCTCACTTCAGAAAGTTTGTTTTCTTCAGATATATATGCGTGATAGATTTTCTTTTTTGTCCATCAAGATCAATGTATGTTTCTACTCCAAAAAATGAATTTACAATAAGATTGTGTATGTTCATACCATCTCCAATGTGCCACCTCAGGGAAAACTGCAAAAAATTAGAAAGGCTTTCTTTAAAACCAACCAGAGGTCTGATAGGCAAAGCCAGGTTTCTTCCACCCTGTGTGTAACAGCCCTACCAGGAGAGGCTGCACAGATAGAGTTCAGAGACTAAACCAAGAAAAGATAAACTCTCCAGTTTTTCCTGTGCCAGCTTTAAACAACCCACAGAAAGAAAAGTGGTAAAGTTGTCATTTTTTTTCCTAAGCTTTCACTGCAGATGCACACAAGGCCATTTTAGGATGCTGCCATGCTCATCAGATCCTGACATGGCGTTTTGCTTTCCAGTATGCTAAGGCAGGTCACCAGATCCCTGCCACTGCTCACTCCAGAGCCAGGTTTGGTAGACAATGGGATTTTCCCATATCCAACTCTGCTGAGTGCTCTGCAGCAACAGCACAATCTAAAGACATAGCAAAACAAGGGGAGCCTGGGCCAGAAAACATGGAGTCAGCAATTCATTCCATGCTCCCTCTGACCCTGTTCATGCAAACTTGCTACCACATTCAAGAGCTGGATGAGACACAGGATACAGAAAATGGCCAGATTACTAGCTCTGAATTCCAGCTCATGTTTCAAAGATTTCTATTTCACTTGGACTTTTGAGGTCCACAAATTTCTTGTTATTTTTGCCTTGTTTTAGACATCACTTTATGCCAGTCTGCCATTTAAACTATATTTAAATTAATGTAGGAAAAGAAAATGGTAATTAGATTTTGTCTGACCGTTTCAGATACCAATGAATAATGGAGCAAAACTGAGATGGAAAATGAATGTCCCTTATTTCAGGAGAGCTCACTGCAAGGGCCTGATACAAAAGCCACTAGGCTAAATGGGAGCTCATGGATAAGGTTCTTAACAAGTTTCAGATGATCAGTCATTTCCATCAGTCATTTCCAGAGATGGGAATGAACTTCAAAGGGCTTGATGCTGAACTGAACTTCCAAAGCTTTCTATCTGAACATCCTGGGACTTGTAGATTGTTTCCAATCATCTGCAGATGCAGCCTGCAATGAAAGGAAACAGAACTCTGAAGGTTCTGTATTTTGCAGACAGAGGTCAAAAAAAGGTGTTTTGTTTGCAGGAGATGGTCAGTTCATTCTCCCACTGATTCTTATCAAACACTCACACAAGCCAGCGGTGAACCACAAAAACAGGAGCCAAACTATTGGAATTTAATAGCTCGTTCTCCAAAACGTATTGGCTTATAAACATACACTGTGTTCTCATTCAGTGCTAATTTACTTTAACAATAAACTTATTGTGACTTGTGTTCCCACTTCAAAGAGAGTTTTTATGTGGTAAATGGGAGTGGCATAAGTGGGAGTTTTCTTCTGGTGAATAAAACAAAGATACAGTAAGGTGAAAAAAAAAAGCTCAGTAATTATGCTCCATGGGGTATAAGATTATATAATAGCAGTGCCTCAAATTATTTGCAGACGTGTCCACATTTGAGAGAAATAAAAACTCTCAGAGGATAACACACCTGTGCCATGGGTAATTGCCCTTGCTTGCAAATTAGAACTGCCCAACAGATGTTTATTCCACCACACACAGACAGCAGGAGCAGTAGGAAAGGCTTTGCCTCTTTGCAGAAGTGGAAAATTATTAAGCCCACCATAAACTGGTACAAATCAGCTTTGCCTGCACCTCCTCCTGCAGCGCCTGCTTCAGCACAGAGAGCTGATCACCCCTTGACAGGATAAGCCCAGATGTGAGCTACCTCAGGGGCTGCCTGGGAGGTGGGCAAGACTCGGAGGAAGCAAGAAAGGAAACCTGCATCTATGGGAGGGTGCCGATAGCCGGGAAATGCAGGGAGAGCAGATGTGAGGTGCACAGGGAAGAGGCAGGCAGGTGCAAGAGGGCTCCAGCCTTCCGGCAAGACTCCATCAAGCCTCTCACAGAGCCCTGGCAGCAAAGCTGCTTGGCAATTGCTGAGGGATGACCAGCCCACCCCATCAGAACAACTTGGACCCATCCGCCTGGCACTTGGGTATTTTTGAACCACTGTTCAGGATTTTCCAGTGGGGTTTACAACCCATCCCAAAATGTCTGGCTGGGCTAGCTCTGCAAGACTCCAACACCTTGAGGGCTGGATCCCTAAAGACACTGGGGCCTCCATCCCATGGATTTAGCTCAAAACCCCCAGTGTGAATGTCTGTGAGGAGCTGGCTCTAGCATCTCCCCTTTCTGTTATTATGTCTTTAGCAAAAGCCTGTTGCTTTCCTTTCTCTTCCTAAGCAGTCCCAGATTCCTTTCATGGTACCACTTGATTCAATCCAAGTACCCCTTGGATACAATGACTCCCCAGCACTATCAAAGACTCTACTCTGGAAGAGCAACCCAACAGAAGAGCTGTTTGCAGGACATTGGAAGGGACAAGGTCAGCCTGACTTCCACCCTGTATGCCACAGCTGCCTGGAAAAATGCTGACTAAAACAGTTTTTCTTGAAAAAGATCAATATAATTTTGTTCAAACCAAAATGTTTGGGGAAACATGTCAATTATGATAAAACTGTAATGGGGAAAATAGCCCAAACATTCCACTGCAATCATATAATATAGTTAATGCTACAGTAAATATTTACTTTGACCCTTCCTAGCCATGCATTCAATATTTAATAGAACTATTACATTTAAAATTAAATCTAATAGAACAATTTCTAGGGAAATAATCAACATTTCCCTGAATTTGCTTCACACGAGATGCTGAGATTTTCATTTTTCACTTCAATTACAAGGGAATTTTAATTTTTAAACACTTAGAATTCCTGCCAGCCAGGAGCTTTGGCTCCTCACCACCAGCAGTCCAAGGTCAGAGTAGTTCACTAGAATTGCTGGTACACCTCCAGGCTCTTGTTCCTGCAGGAGTGACTGGGAGGCAGAGCACCAAACAGGTTATCACAAGGCAAAGCTGGCTGCTTCAGCACAGAGGTGACACACTCAGCGCACCAGAAGTGAACAAAGACAGCAGTGCTGGCCAGAGCCTTTTCCTAGAACACCTCTCCCAAATGGTCTGTCAAATGGCCTCTCATCATATATAGGCATGGAGACTCGTGTTTGACCACCTCAGAATGCCTCCCAATACTTCATACAGTCAAAAACCGATGCATATCTATCAGTTGGATGCAACTGGGAATCCTTCCAAAATACCTAACAGGAGTCTTGCAGTATTTGTCAAGCATCTTACAGCATCAACTCTGAGTCAGGTAAATCTAGAAGAACTTTAAATTCCATTTTTTTAAACCACACACTGGTAAGGAGTCCGAGTTAGTGGAGGGGCGGTATGTGTTTAAAATGGAAGCACAGTGCACCTGAAAACCCAGAAACTGGAAGGCATTTGAGGACCTTTTACTCTAAAATCTCACTGTTTTTAGGATTATTTGGTATGCATGAGTTTACCAATAGCTGAGTTTGATAATATTGATATTATCAACTGATTATATTTGTGAACATTATAATATAAAATAAATAGCTTTGCCTTATAACTGTAATTTTTGTGAATTGCTTGCACTACACATTATAAAATCTTTTAACTGGATTAGGAAACCTAGGAGTCAAAATAGACCAAAGAAGATGCAAGTAATTTCTTGGTGTTTGCAGGATAATTTGAGCAGCTTCTTTTCTCTCTTCTCTCACTTCACCAAAGGGCTGTGACTACGCCAAGACCTCACAAATTTAGTACCATAGAGGGGATTCCTGGCCAAACTGCATGTATACAGCTCAGACGCTGACATGGCTGTACCCAGCACTCACTCGGTGAGTGGAGCTGCACTGCGCGTGGGCTTTTTCTTTTTTTTGGTCACCCCACAAAACAGCTCTTACCTTTTGTTTTCCCCCAGGAAGGTGCATGCCACCGTTTGTGTAAGATGGGGCAAAGGCTTTCGCACCCCTGTTTGGGGAGACAACTCCGGCCCAACACGGTTATGAACTCCACACTTCTGTTGTTACTGGCCCTCTATGGCTTTGACCTTACAGTTATTCCTGTGCCATTGCAGTGAGCTGGCCCGAGCACGGGAGCAGAAAGAGTTCCTTAATATGGCAAATGAAAAAGGGAAGACTGAAAGGAAATGCTACTGATACTTCTGCCAGCTCTCTGGACTGAAGATAGCAAAGCAAGCCATCAAGGGGCTTTGCAAGATTCGCAAGAACTTCTCTCTGGGAGCTCCAAAAAAAAAAAAAAAAAAAAAAAAAGGAGGCAGTGACTGTATTCGGGTTAACCTGCTGCTGTCTGTGCTCCCACTGTGTTAAGGGTCCTAAGAAGCTACTGATAATGAAGGTATGTACATCTATGCTCTTTCCTTCAGCTACAGCATAGAAACACCCTGAGATGTCCTGCATCTCAGTTTATCTGTAAATATAACCTATTTATAACAATTCTTCCCTATACCTTACTTACAACTGAAAGATGCTGAGATAGCAGAAAATGGAGGAGGGGGGGTTAGTAGTACAGCAGTGACATGTTCTACACCTGACTCAGGAGCTCCAGGGTAAAGGTATGAACCACCACTGACTGACAGAATAGCTTGTATGTTCACACATAATGATTTAGAGACAAAAAAGAAGAAAAAAAAAAAAAGAAAAAAAAGAAGAGAGAATAGAGCAATATGACTGATAGAACAATCCTATTTTCTTGCACATTTTCCACTTCTACAATAAGCTTTATCTAGCCTGAATGTCAGTGATAGGGGAAATAGGTGTTCTTTCAAGGAAAGGCCCAGCCTCTGGCATTTAAATGACATGCTGCCTGTAGGAAAAGAGATGAGAGCTATTAGATCAACATTTATCTGCTGCATTTTTAAACTCTGGCACACTGCATCAGAAGACACTTCAGCCTACCTGGGTCTGTCGTGTCAAGTACACAGCCTCCTAGTTAATGAGTTACTTAATAGCTCATAAAGTATCCCCTAGGCTCCCCTCAAACTATAACCATTCCCATGCAGCAAACCGAGCACTGATCACCCACTTAGAGGCATTTTCCGTATCAAACGTCAGGAAGCAGAAGAAAGACAGCGCTAAGATCCAATAAATTCTTTATACTTTTTGTTGAGGGGTCAGAAGATGGGCATCTTGTCCACATGCTAGAGGACAGGCCCTTCCAGACTGCTATTTCATTTGGTCACTAAAATGTGGAGGGACAATTAAACTGTGTGATCATCCCATAACACTTCGGCCTAAGCTTTATAACAGGATCCTAAAACTGAGCTAAATCAACACACAGTTTCTATTTTCCTGGACATTAAGCACAGCCATCAGTGACTCACACAGACCGCAGCAGGAGGCGAGCGTGGCAGAAGCTAAGCTTGGTTTCCTCCGGATCAAAGGGCACAATCCATTGGCACAATAACCCCAGCTAAAGTGTCTGGATGGACTTTGAAATATGCCAGAAAACGTGAAAGTTTGCAAATTAACTTTTATGTTCCATCCCATTCGGCTGGTGTAGAGTGCATTAAATGCTACCACGGAGCGTGTGCGAGAGGGTACTGGACGGAGGACATTTAATGTTAACAGTGGTTCTTGCAGGGTCACTGGCAACAAGTGGTTATCTAAGTGACTGACACCCCAAGCCTCTAGCTCAAAGGTTGCTGTTTCCTTTGCATTTGTGCTATTTCCTTTGTGTTTGTCCTACTACTAATACATGTGTGTATTACCACTATGATGTGTTTCTTGCCTCATACACAAATCCTCGTTAAGAAATCTATTAAGACTAGAGTATCTGATCAATAGTAGAATATAATGCAGTTATACACCATAAAAAAAGTGAATAAGAATTTGAAACTATCTAGCATGTCCTCTTGTAGGACCCTGAAGGGTTTTATTTCAGGAGAGGTCTGGTGTAAATGAGTATTCCACGTGCAGTGACTTATGGATATGCAATGCATGGCTAAGCTAGTATACCAAATAATGAATGAAATCTTAGCACGAAATGTAGTGCTTATTGGAAGAATTCTTCCAGACAACTGTGATTTCAACAGTTACACTAGACTTATAAAATACTTCAAGAGTAAACCATTCCTCACAGTGAATCCTTGCTATACTTCATAGATTCAACGCTGCACTCAAAGCATACACCACTAATGATGTATGCTCACAACCAAGGAGCTTATATGTAAACATGTGTTCTCTGAACACATGCACTATACCTGTGCTTGCAGGCACAGTTTGCAGTATTCAATGTTCCTTAACTTTCTGAGAAACCGTGGGCTGTTTTAACAAGAGAACGAAATACCCTTTTCAGTAATAATCTCTCTTTCCCCACAGCCTTCTGGAGAATTTTGTTGATTTTTTTTAATTAATTTTGCTGCCAAGCCATAAAATGCACACAATTAAAGCGGTATTAAGGGAGCTTTGGTCTTCTTCCTTTACTTCCACAGGAACAAGTTTCATTGACCCAAAACCATTCAAAGCAGTATCACTTCACCCACGTTAGTATGCATGGCTGTGCTGCTGGAGCTGCAGAGAAGGCCTCCAGGGCTAGGCATTTCAGCATGATGCCAGCAATGACATCATCCCTCAGTGATCCCTTGGAAGAACCTCATAAGTTTGGATTGGGCTGAGCAGATCTGGACAAGTGCTGGTGTGTGGTCAGGCAGAGCTTTCCAAGAGCAAGCCAGAGTACTGTCCCACTGTAGGCTCATGGAGTACAGCATCCCACATCCCTGCAAATGCGGCCCTGGAGCCTGAGTGCACCCACTTGGAGAAGAATATGGCTCTGGTACAGCTCCCAGGAGCCACTTTTTGCTTCTTCTGCCTTCTGCATGGGATTGTTTTAAGTTACATTTGTAAGTTCCTTTTACCCTTGCGTTGACAAGGATTGCCTAGAGGGAACTGGTGACTCAATGACCTCTGATCCCACACCTATAACCCAGGCCAAGCTGTGGCTGTGCAGGCCTGTGGGAGCCCCCACTCCCAGTCCTGTGTGGCTGCAGAGTGGAAGGGACAACTGAGCTGGAGGAGGTCTGCAGAACCTCACTGTACAGGGGGCATTTGCCAAGGAAGGAAGCAGGTTGACTTTAAAAGCATCGTGGTGTATTTAACCAAGCTGACAGAACAGGAAGAAAGAACAAGAAAACAAACTCAAGGCAATTTACATTTGATCTGGAAATTATTAATATTTGAAACAATAAAGACAGACCCCCTGAATACTATTTGCATAGAATCCCTCCTCAGAGCCAAACCACACTTTAAAGGAGTTCATCTCGAAAGAGCACTGCCGAATTGAAACAGAAGTATTACCATGACTAGAGGGTTTTGGTGCCAAAAGATGTCAGATTGAACACGAAACAGAATTTTCATTCTTTTGTGTCCTCCATAAATATTAACAACTTGACACCCTGTAATGAAAGCAAAAAGGACTTAGGCACGGGCAGAAAAACCAAACTAGCCAACCATTCTTCTTTTAGGATTACAATTGGAAATTAGTTGTAGAGGTCAGAGTTTTCCAGCACCACTGTAGGTTGCGATTAACTCCAGGGATATTGAGTGCACAAGAGGAGAATTTGGCCTTGCATGGGACAAGGGGCTTGCAAACTCCATGAAACAGCCACCCCATTCTTCCAGCCCTTTGCTGGATGAAAGCAGCTGCCAAATCCTTGTCAATCAAGTGGCCTCAGCCCACGCTCATGCCCAACAAGCAGAGAAGTGCAGCACAGGGCTACAGCACCTTTCTGGCTACTGAGGAACCCCCCACAGTGACCTAACACCTGCTGTGGCCAACAGGCACAGCATCACCCCCTCGCATCCACTGGATATATCGACAGTGAGCGAGTCCCACAACAAAAGAAACTTCAGTGGCTGGCCAAGGAGTGACAGGGAGAGCACAGCAGCCAGGATTTGCTGCAATGCACTACTTTGATTCACTTTTCTCATTTATCTGATAGAAGTATCTGAATGTCTTTACAAAAAGAAAAACTATCTCATAATTTAGATCAGCAAATAAGATTTTTTTTAATTGTTTCTCATGCCCATCAAAAAGGTAGGACCTTTCCTCTGGGTAAGAACTTTTACCCTTCAAAACATGCAAAAACAAAGTACTAACTGCTGGGGGGAAAAAAAGAAAGGCAAGAAGGTAGACTCAAGTAAAGTCTGATTTGGTTTGACTTGGAATATCCACAAAGCAGGGGATGTTCTGAATTCTGTGTTTCACTTCAAGTGTCTCTCAACAAAACTTTTCTATTTAGCCCTTGGAGAGAACTGAAGAGGGTAGAAAATTGCCACTGTGTGGAAAGTATCAGGGAATAAAAATAAAGAAATATTTGTTTCAATTATTCCCCCTCCACAGACCAGCAAAGGCTTTTGCATACACTGTCAGGAAAGAGACATTTATTGTCAGTTTAGGTTATGGTCAAGAGTACCAAAAGTCACTAAAAGCACTACTCTGTAGTACCTCGATTGTTCCCTTGAAAATCAAACAGACTTAAAATAAATTCCAGAAACCGAAGTGAGAATTAAAGGGGCAATGATGCATCAGACAATAAGAATACTCCCCAACCAATCACAAATATTTCAACTTTTCACTCTTTCAGGCTTTTCAAGTCTCCAGAGAGCCTTTTGAATGCCTGTTCTGCTTACCACTTGCTGTGTCTGAGGCAGGAGCAAGCCAACCTCACTGAAGGCTCTGGACATGAAAACTAGTTGCTCAAGAAAAGCTCCTTTCTGATAGTTCATGAATGCTTTGCCTTTAAAGTCCACTTGCAGGGACTGGGGCGTGCCTAAGCTCTGACTTGTAATGTTTCTACATCCTCCAGTACAAGAGGAAGGCACTGCAGAATCTGTTACTTAAACAGATTCCTCATGATTTATTACTGTGTGGAACAGGGTAGCCTTAGGTACATTTCTGAACCTCAAACTTTATCTTAGAAAGACAGTCCCAACCTCAAAGAAACACAGAACACAAAGAATCCTGTTGTTTCAAGCATAAAATTGAGTCTGTTTAAAGTCTAGGGAACCAAGCAAGCAGCTCTGTGGGGAGATGTTTCTGCAGAGAGTTCCATAAAAATTATCTGGGATACCAGTTACTGCCATTGTCCTGGCACTTTCTATAGCACAACTTTGGAAATACTGACTTTGCCCATCAAACACCTCCTGTACAAATCTCAGACCTTCTTGAATTTTTATTTTTATGCTTCAGTAAATACAAACTGTGGGTGCACCCCCCTCAAGGAAGGGTTACAGCTTTGCAATGTTCCTAATCTCTAAATTGTTTGGGTAATTTCATTTGACTTTGCTGATAGATCAGGAATGTATTTTGCAGAATCATTTACTGATTGTCCATTTCATTCCTTTTGAAGTATTTCCAGGAAAGGTAAGGAAAGAACAGGGATATTTTCTATATTGTCATTCCTGCACATGCAACCATTACAATATTTGGCTTTAGGTGTTGTTCAAATATCCTCTCCAAGGAAAGAAGATTACTCTCTCACTCTCTGCTCACCACTGCCTTTCCTACTCCCCAGGCAGCGGCAGGACACGCAGGAGCAGCTGTCGTAGGAGCATACAGGGGAACCATGACCTGTGGCAGAGGTAACTCACACCAAGGCTTCTAGAAAGGGCCACAAGCCAGCTCTTACACCACCTTTTAAAAACTCCTGACACAAAGATGCTCTGAGTTCCCTCAGTTGCCTGTACAACATACTTCCAGTGTTTGACCAATTCCAGAAAATGCTTCACCAGGTCAACCTACACTTAAGAGCATTTTGATGAGGTTGTGCAGGTACTTTACTGCCCAGTCAACAACATGTTTAGGGTGGGAGCTTCAACCACATCCACTGGATCCCAGCAGACTGTCCTATGCAGCACATGCTAGTACCCTTCCCAGGGCTCAGGATGATTTCACACAGCTTTTATGCAAAAGTACATAAGAACAATATGAACACATTTATACAAGAGACAAATGTGTGTTTTTAAATTATTTCATTTAACAAACACAGGCTATTGAACAGCCCCATCTGCACACGGGGAGGGCAGCAACAGCCAGGTGCAATGCGTAGGAGGAAGGAAGGAGGAAGCAAGGAGGAAAAAACAGGAACAAGAGCTGAGTGCAACATGAGTACGTACAGAGGAGGAAAGAAGACAGACCATCTTAATGTGGCTCAGCCACAGATGGGTCTGACACCGCTAAGTCTAGAGTGAAGGGGAAAGGCAATTCCAGTGCTGTGGCTTTGGATCTTCCAATCCCACCACCACCAAACTTCACTCCTCGAGGGCTTTCTGCAAGCTGCTGGGCCTAGGCAAGGCTGGCATTCACCTGAGTCAGTGTGAGATTGTTAAATCTGCTGTTTGCTTAGGTGCAGACACTAAGGCACAGACTAGCTGAGCACTCCCTTGGAAAACCTCCAGCATTACATACCCAAATATTTGAAATTTAATGGGCACTGGTCACTTAAGTACCATGGGGCTCATCTCAAGAGCTTATTCTCAATTTCTATGCATCTCCACCCTTATTCATGTACTTAAAATGACCAAATAACAGTGGATTGCATTATGAGTGTCACTGAAAATGACATGTTAAATATGCTTCCCCTGAACTGGCCTTAGTCAGTCCCAGCTTTTTACCAAAGAAAAGTTGAGTAAATCAAATTTTTTTAAAATTAAAAAACCTTCAAAACAGACATAGATTATTCTGTTAAAGTTTTTGACACGTATTAAAACCACCATATTAAAAAAAGAAAAAAAATCACAATTTTGCTAACTTAATTTAAACCAGCCGTGAAAACAAAGGATTTAACTCTAGTGCAGTTAATGATTCCAATAAAAAAATCCCTAGCTGTTTACATGTTTTACACAAAGACTTTTCCTGGCCCCTTTTAGCTGTCCATACAATATGTTGTTAAGTTAACACTTAATAACACCAGTTTAATATATAACAGAGGGAAGGTGTACTGCAGCCTCATTTGCTCTACTTAGCAAGTTCTATTAAATTCTGTTTTTCTCCCTTCGAAGATCGTAAATATTCCAATGTTCACCTCTGAGATTGAAAGTCTAAAGTGCAACTTAATATGGCCAAATTGCTTGACAAGTAATTTGTGACCCTCAATTTGAAACCACATTAAAAATACCTATTCTGCCAAATGGGAGATCTGAGGCCAACTGGAGCATGAAGCAGAAGAGCGTGCTGGTTGCACACTTCCCCTCTCTGCACAAATCTGTGAACCCACACAGCATTGCTGACTGTGAAGGAACACTACCTGCAAGCCCTGGCTTCCAGGTGAATATTGCTGTGCTGGCTGGCACTTTGTGCAATTTGCCTCTGGACAGCTAGTGGTGATACCTGGTGGTGTTACAAAATTTCTGCACCAAGAAGCACTTCCTGCTCTGAAACTGTGATGATTTCCTAAGGGCTACAGATGCCAGACAAAGGGCAACTCTAACAGGGATGAACATAGTAACAATTTCCTCCTTTTCCAAATGGGAAGTGGACAACAGAAAACTCCAAAACAGGGTTTGAAGCACAGATTTTGGAAAATATCTGCAAAGGAGACCACAGCTCAGGCTTCTGGGGACTACAAGAACCCTCAATACAGAAGGGAGGGACTCGCCTTCGTAACAGAACTGTCTTAGTTCAATAGCAGTCCAAAGGTCTGTGCAGGGAGCCAGGCACCCAGCGGGAGTTCTTACAGTGACCCGGGGGAATGTGTGCTGGAGAGTGCAGGGGCACATCCAACATCCACACAGTGCTAGGCTACATCAGCAAGTTGGATATGGGGTTGTAGATGGGACCTCACTGAACTTTCCAGTTTGTTACCATCTTCTCAGGCTGTGTTGACTCCCCACATCCGCTCCCCAAACCAGGAAGGCCGTAGGAGCTGAATAGTGCCACACCTGCACTGAGGGCTACGGCACTGCGGGTGTGTCCCAGCCACTGTGCTTGCCCAGAAATCTCACTGCAGTCCATTGGGACCCCCCTGCAAGTGGAGCTGCATCCCTGGCTCCGTGCAAGATGTTTGCTAGAGAAACTTAAGTGCAGCTATGAATTCAGGTTCACAGCTTTGCAGGGGTCTGTAGGGGGAAGAGTAGTTTATGCTTTAGTACAACCTAACCATTAGTTCTCCTGGTGACTTATTGATGTACTCAGTCCTCAAGATTTAAAGCCTGCATTGCAGGAATAGGAAAACCAAATCTCCAAAGAAACAAGTGTAGGAGGAGAAAATACACTCTGACTAGGACTTCAGCAGAGGTATGGTTCTCTTGTCAATAGTTGGTAAAACACCCTCGAAAATATGTAAGAATTATAAGCAAAGTTACAAATATGTCTAGGTTTGAGTAGCAATAAGAAAGCAGAACTCCTGATAGCGCATTTCTGACAGCACTGACTGACACTCAGTCTTTGGTTTTGTGGGGGTCTTTTCAGAGGGTGGTGGTGGTGCATATTACCTCCTTTGCTGGAATCCAAACTCATTCAAGGGACTTTTTATTGCAAAGTACTTAGTGCCTCAAAGTCTTACCTGAACCGCTGTAGAACACAGACACCCTCAGACATGAAGTTTCAGGTCCAGCTCTAACATGTATACATTTTTACCAGTTGTTCAAGGTATAATGTAATTAATTATAGCAATTCAGCAGCAATTGAGCATGCATTTTTATACAATATTATAATAAACACAAATGAAGAGATAATTTCTAGACACATAATTTCTTCCTAAACCACACTGATTTTTGATACATTCTAAATGAGGTGAATTGATACAGCTGCAGCCTCACCAGAGCTCTCCTGCCTCTTATTGAGGTTTGGAGACAAGAACCTGAAACTCCCCTGTGTTGGGAAGAGCATGGAAGGCCTCTGTGCCCCTTAATTCCAGGTAAATGCAAAGCAGAATCTACAGCTACCCCAAACAGAGAAATACAGAACATTTCTGGGTCTGATTATCCACCATCAAGTTGCACTTGGCAAAGATGGTGAATGCCTGAATTGTGCAATTTGGTTTAGGGCAGATACGCAAGATCACTGGGGACCTGAAGTGGTGCTGCCACACCAGCAGGGTGCTCTGCCCAGGCTAATTAGTTGGTGTAGAAAGCACTAAGACAGCTCAGCTGCTGTCCCACTCACAGCTTGCTCCAGCTTGCTGCTCCATGCATCTGTTCAAATGCCAGGCCCCCAGCTTGCCTGCAGGTCATGTGGACTGTAACCAGCACGCACAAGGTAAAGCACAGAGAAGTCAAGCTTTTCATGGAGAGCTGCAAGTTCTCCCTTCAGAGGGCTATACTGTTTTTTGGCTGGGATAGGGTTAATTTTTTTCATCATAGCTTTATCATGCTATGTTTTTACATTTGTGATGAAAACACTGTTTCACTGCACCCCTGACATCCCTGGGTACTCACTCCTCCTAAATACAGCCCTGCTGCAGATGAGCTGTTCCAGCTAGAACATCTCAAAGGACTTGTTTGCCTGAGAGATTCCCTTGGGTGCCCCAGTGAGGTTTAATCATTTCTCCCCTTTGCAGGTGCTATCAGTAAAAGTCATCTCCACTTCCCCATACATGCAGCACTTACACTGTGATCCAGCTCTCTAGAAACAATTGCACACATCACATAATTTAACAGGAATGCTGTGGATTTAATAAGACACTGGTTATGCGCCATTACAAAAGACATCCAGCTATAATATTGATATGGGGGGGATCACAGGGCTGAAAATTTGCAGAGACATTTTGTAATCAATTGGCATCTAACATTACAACTTGCTGGCCTACAGAATCTCTGTCAAATGCATAATTGGGAGCTTTAATTAAAGGACTACCCACAGCTTTGTGAAGGGCTAAATACCAAGAGCCTGCAAAAACTGAAAAGAGATGATGTCTGTCACATTCTTATTACCCTCAGATATGCTACCGGCAGTGGTCACATGCTAATTACAGGACTCTTGCAGCAGCACACTGGGCAGTTTTCCAGACTGATATCTCCACTGCAATCAGAACCAAACTGCAGCTTATCAGTCTCTGTTAACTTTGTCCCTGCTGGAAATGTTTCAACACCTCACCCTTGGTTTCTGGGAATTATAATATTTTATATTTCAGGCACTTAACTGCTATAATGATAAATTGATGTAGTTGTTGCTCCTTCTAGATGTTCATGTTGATGCATCACACACAGAGCAAAACTTATCTTGTATAGGCTAGATTAGAGAACCCACATGAGTAGTGCCAATAGACAACAGGTAAAAACACTTTTCAGAGCACCTGAATTTGGGGCAGGGCGAGCTGAAACACAGATGGGTCACCTTCCAGCTACAGCAGCACTCATACTACCTGTGGCTGCCAGCTTTGGGCATGGAAAGAATTTGCAGAGAAAGCTCTGAAAGGCAGCAAAAGCTGGTACAGCTACAGAATCTGGATACTGGATCATTCCCAATGTAGGTGGAAAACATAAGAATCACTTTAGCCCTGAGCTCCATCCCCTTCCTAGTTGATAGTCCCATGAAAGAACTCATTGCCAGCCACAGCATTAACTGCTTGAAATACACACCTTGCTCCTATGCTATTTCTCCCAACTAATTTGTTCTTATGCAGCTATTCCCAGTTCCATTGTTTAGGTACCAACTAAGGCCATAAAAGAAAAGGAAAGTAGATATTTATCCCATAGGAGTTCAGTGGATGTTTCCCTACCTCTCTACTGATTCTTCTCTCCATGTTTTTCCAAGGCTGGAAGTGCTCTGTTATGCCTAGGCTCTGTCCCTGCTCTGTTCAGTCACCTCTTCTGTTCAACCCTTCCAATTAATTACCAGTTGCATTACAGAATGAATGACAAACAGGGATTTCTTAGGCTTGTGCTGGGGGAAGGATGGGCTGCAAAAGTCCCTTCTAATGGCTGCTGAGCCTTCAGAACTTACACAAAGTAAAGGCTTTCAGGCTGCTTATTGCTCTCTGATACCCCAAAATATGTCTAGCTTTTGCTGACAGTGATAACTTACATTTAGAGAGGTGTTGGCACTTACTGTATTATTTCATATAAGCTTCAGGTGCTATTTGCTATGGACAGGTGTCTCTGAAAACATTTTTGTTCAGCTGCCTTTCCAGATAGCAGAAATCCCAAATTTTCTGCATTTGGCACTGCACAAGGTGTCAAAGAGACTGAATCCTAATGTACAAGGCAATGACTATACATTTATTTACCAGTGGAAATCACATATTAACAGCTGTTAATACACAAATATAGCTGAATAGCTAATCCTGAAGCTTCTCTCTGTTCCCTTGGTTTTCAGCTTGGTCCACAAAACCCTACGCCTTTGCAAGCTGCTTCAAAGAGGATCCACAAGAGATTCTCACAGAAAAGCAAAACATGTCAAATTTCAGTCAGGATCCACAGCTCTCCAGAAAAAAAAGATAAAAGCTCCACATTAATAAAGAAGAGTGTTGAGTCTGTGTAATCAGGGCTCATATCACATACTACTATGCATGCTAAACCTACTGTCTATAATATAGATTTACTGAGAGCCTGCAGTTCTGGCCACTGGATGATTGGAGATATATGGGTTTAGAGTTTAAGCATTTATAGAAAAAAATTAATCTCCCTTTGGAGCTAAAAAATTAATATGAGCAGGAGTCTTTCATATCAGAAATCCTTCACATGTTTGTTATTATGTGAATCCTCCAGAATATTTTCTAGCAGAAATATTTGGCACAGTTAGAAAAGTTCCAATGTACTGGTTGAGTTTAAGAAAAAAAAAAAAATCAAGTTAAGATTGTAAGGCTAGTGATGCAGTCATATCCCTGAATATAACCTGAGACTCAGACAAACCAGTAGTGGGAGGACCATTTATACTTAGTGACTAGGTTGTCAGTGTGAAAACCACAAGTGGGTTGTAAGTGTAGGGTTGACTGTCTTTGGCTTTTTTATATTTGCTGATTCAGCTCTGACAATCAAAGGGTGTTGCTGTTCAATTCAACTAAGCAGACTAGTTCAACTGATTTCATTTTTATTTCAGTTTTGTTTGCCTTATCTCAATCCATTTGGCTGATAACTAGGCCTGGCAAGAAGTACTGGCATTTTCTTTACAGATTCTCTTCTCCAAATATGATTTTGCTTGTCTTCACCACCCTTGAAACCAGACATGCACAAAGCCAGACACTTGTGAAAAAAGACTCCAACTACGTCCAGTAAAAGTTAACAATGCTCTGTATGCCACACAAAGCCAGGACTAAAGACACTTGGTCCACAGGAGGGACTTGTATGCTAGGGTAAATTACCAAATGCACTGCCAAACAGATCAATAATTCCGGGGTTTGTTTTGGAAGTTTTTTTAAAGTGTTCATTAAATGCCAAAACACTTTACACCATGTTTTCCTTCAGGCCTGGCTATATGCCACATTTTGACCTTGCCCACAGGTATTGGTCACTCCCCTCTTCCTATTCCTCTTCCTTAAGGAAGCCTTGCTCTTAAGCAGTTTTGGTGCCATTTTCAGAGAGCCAGTTCAAGAAACTAAGGACTAGAATTTTTTTTTTCCCAAGTTCTAATGCTATTTTGAAAGTTTATAAGCAGTCAGAAGTGACATCACTTTTCTAAGATATGTTCTTAAGCATAAGTGGTGGGAATTTCAAAGCAGATTCAGCATCGGTCTTTTTTATTTTCTCATTGAATCAATAGTCAAACTTCTATTGACCTTAATGGGAACTGAATTTGGCAAGTACTCTGAAAGCCTCACTCAAAAGTAAAGCAATCAAGGAGTTCGATAAAACCAGCAGTCCTGGATTTCAGGATTAAAAGCAACACAGGGCTCTTCACATTGTCCTTCTTTCCCCGTTCATGGTCAGCATCGTCTGGGCTCCTCAGACAGTGTGCACCCCTGCACAGCAAACAGATACAGTCAGGGGCCGCAGAAGTCAAATTGCCTGCCTGAGCCCTCCTGCTTTCCAAAGGCTCTCGCACCTTCCTACACAGTATGAAAAAATAATAATAAGGCACTGTTTTGATAGAGACAAAATGGTTGTTCAAATACTTCTGCTAATTTCACAAAGACGCATGATAATGTTTCACATATGGCTCGGTGCCTTTTAATAACAGAAATTGAACACACATTTCGAGATACAAGTTTTGTTGGTACGCTGCTGATAGTCCAGAGTAACTGTTTGCCTTGTGGTTTTAATTATTCTAAAGACAGCCCAGGGATCATTTACCCAGAGCTAATGGGTTTACAGGCTCTTTAAGAAGCATGATAAGCCCACAGATGTGGCAGGGAATGGCATGGGGGTCAGAGCTGCCATGGGGGCCTATACTCTGGAGGATGAGAAGGTCGTAGGGGAGGGTTTATCCAGCAGCCTCAGGCCTCTTAATTATCACATGGCCGTTAGGATAGCTGTGTTCTGTGTAAACATCCCTGTTTTCTCTGGAGGGGACTCTGATCTTGAGAGCACAGTCCACAGCCTCAAGAGCCAGTTCCTGGCTTTGCAGCAACATACCCAGGGATAGGGCTGGACCACTCATGCCAAAAAGCAGGCCCTGAGGTCATTTTCCCTGTTGCCTCTCAAAGAGTCTGGCATTTATCCACAGCAGACACCCCCATCTGTGCTTGCCAGTCTCCCAAACAGCCAAAGTACATCAAGAGACCGGAGCTATTCTGCTGTCCTCATGCAAGTGCCTATCTTGCCAGTACCTCATGCCAGTCCTGGGCCAGTTTGAGCTGGAGTGGAAGCTGAGCAGCTTGAAGAGGACAGGCTGCAACTAGTTACACCAGCTAAAATGACAGCATTTTGGCTGCATAAAGAGTTTTTGGTTGCCATTAAGTCCTGCACCAAGAAGGCACAGTGGTGTCCCCATCAAGGGTCATCAACTGCATTAGGGCACATGGCGAAAAGGATCTGTAGCTCACAGGGAACATGCCTGAGCCTCTCCAGAGCAAGGAGGACCACCTCTCCCGTGGATTCAACCTCCTAGTTGCAGTGGTTTTACCTGGATAGCAAATTTAGAGGGTTTGAAAGTGCATCAGGATATTTTAGGCACAGCTCCCACTTAACACTGACCTAGCACAAAGTCATTGGTGCTATTCCCGGATCACATAAGCAAAAGGTGGTAGGAATTTGGCTCCTTCTATAAAGGCTGTGTTACATGATGTTAAGCATAATTTCTTTTAGAACACAACCTGTTAATCACTCTAGACAATTACTTGTATTTTAGGGATTAAACACAATGAACGAACTCATTGTATAAACTCTGGAAACATCATCTTGCAGGCGGAAGATGATATTATGTGGAATATGGAAAGTGCAGACACAGAATGCAGGAAGCCCTAAGAGGTAGAACCCAAGCATATCTTAGGATTCATTGTTAACAACAGATTTAAAGTGCCTGAAATTGCAACAGGTGGATTTCCCCTGAACTGGGAGAAAGTAGGAAGCCAGCAGCTTCACAGACACCAACATAACCACTCTCATCAGTGGTAGAAGAACAGTCAGACTTGCCAGCTGCAAAGAAATCTTTGCAGTTCACGTGGATCTTCCGAAAGGGATCGGGCCTGACACATTATAAGTTTCTCCTTCTTTGCAAGAGACTCTATCAATTTTGCAGAGGTTTTCAGCCCATTATCACATTACAGGTAGACAGTTGTCATAAAGCATTAGATCTAAGCAAGGCTGACAGCATAACTGCAGGCTAGCTCCAGGCTTGGCAGTCTGTGCAGCACCTGCAGGCGCAGGACCAGAGTGTGCTCCATCAAGAGACAGGCTGGCATAATCTGCTGTGAATCACTTTGAATTGCTGCCCTTAATTGACAGTGCACTCA
Organism: Myiotriccus ornatus; assembly: GCA_036023395.1. NCBI lineage: Eukaryota > Metazoa > Chordata > Aves > Passeriformes > Tyrannidae > Myiotriccus > Myiotriccus ornatus. The sequence continues at coordinate 28,351,983 of JAYRBT010000181.1, read as the reverse complement.
AGACCTAGCCCACTATGTAGACAAAACTCTAAGTACTAGTACACACACACTCTTGCCAGAAACCTGCTTGCCATCAGATGAGCAGTGGGTAGAGACCCACCTTTTTCATTAGAGCAAGGGCTGTGTTTCACTCTGCTCCTTCATTACTGCAGGCTCATCATCATCACAAGAATAAGCAAGAAAAACGTTTCTCCTGAGAATTGTTGGGGGTTTGTGGAGGAAGCAGGGGGTGGGGGTTGAGCGGTCAACATGCTGCTGTCCTGGGGAAAGGGAGAGGACACACACGTCAGATAGGACCAGTCCTTGGAGAAGTGCACAACCAGTATCAGAGTGCTACGTGACAAGGCTCTTGGGGTGAGATGGCAACTTCCTCTCTGTCTGGCATCCTGATACATCATTCAGGTTTCTTGGCATGTTTTCTTATGGAGTACATAGGGGAAAAAGCATCCAGGTGATACAGACTGCAGAGGACAGAAGTTAGCATTGTCATCCTTGCACTCCACAATAACCCTAATCCTGCTCCCTACAAGGTAGCAAGCATTTGCTAGAGATTTAAATAGGCAGATGCTGAAACTTCCCTGGCCAGGTAAGGAGGTTTCCTCTTTTACTACTGCTGTCTCAAGTCACCTCCTAAATAAACTCTCACCTCCTTATGTCCCGGCCTAGGCTGCAAGATGGACACCTCCTTTGACTTCAAGGTTTGTTGTTCTTACTGATGTCAGAATTTTAATTTTAGGACTTTTAGACCCAAATTTTTATTTGTGATGTCCTGGAAGCATAAAAACATTGAAATTGAAAATGCAAAAGTCTCCATGCTGCCAATAGAGGATGTAGAGAGGCCAGAAAACAAAAGGGGATTCAGGCTTTAGAGGCCTCTTAGCAGCCTCAGTTTTTTAATTAAAGTTCCAAAAATGTTTGCTGAAAAGATTAGGGGGCAACATTGAGAACATGCTGGGGGGGGCATTCTGGTTGTTGAGTGGAGTCTCTTCTCTGCCACAGATGTGGTTGTTTGCTTCCTGGTGAAAAGCCAGCTGAAAGGAAAGCCATGAAGAGATCACATGGCTGAAGGAGAGTTTCCATGACCAGACAAACCCTTCTCCTTATTCTTTTAAAGTCTGCAAGGCCCAGACTACAGTACCCGACAAGAACAGCAGCAGCTTGCTCAGAGCTGCATAACCTACCCAGGACTGCATCCTGCACAGGCTCTGCCTCCCTCAGCATCCACAGGGACCAGTCCCATCTCCTTAGCGTTTGTTTAACCCCACATGTTCATTTCAAGGGCCGATTTGTAAGAGGGACCACCAGCAACAAACATCAGATCTGGTTTAGGACTTGGTTTGAAGGCATTTAGATAGAAGAATAATTGCACAGGGATGTGGTTTACTCTGGAGAAATAAAGGCTGTGTTTAAATGTCTGAAATTCCTGGTGACTCTAATAATTGCAACCTCTGCCTCAATAAAATGCACAAATAATGTTATTGAAACGTTTCCAATCAGAAGGTATTATTTTTGGTTTAAAACAGATGCAGTAGTCAGTATTTAAAAGGAAGACGTCTGGGCGGGCTCACCTCTATTTCAGGCGAAGAGAAAACTACTGGAACATTGGTTTAGTCTCTCTTTCTCTGTTTTTATAGCCTTCTTATTACAACACTATAACCTCCATACAGTTCCTCTGTTGATTTTTCTTACCAACCAAAGAGTAGCTCTACAGTCTTGCTCTGAAGAAGGTTCTTTACATTAAGGTACGCTTCAGAGCTTGACCTGGTCAGCCATCACATCCTTGGAGCAGTAGCTGAGCATCCTCAGTACAACACAGCCCAACAGGCACCAGCAGTGCTGCAAGCCTGGCTGTTGTGCCAGTCTAGCAGGCACCAAATGAATGTAAGACCTTGAGAGCCCCCTGCCAGTTTTGATTTGGACAATCACAGGGCTACATAACAATGGCTTGTAGAATCAAGATTTTGTTTTTCAGTGGCATCTTGACACTTCAAGATGCACCCAGGCACCTACAAGTGAGTTTCTGAAGGTGTAAGGCTGTTAAAGTGCCCACCTGCAACTTTAAGTGCTTAAATATCAAGCGCCTGTGTTTCTTCTGAAAAGAGACCTCAGGATCCCCAGCACTCTTGGAATTTTGCCTTGAGCTCTCTGCTGACCTGCATTGCTCACATGAACAAAGTCAGATGCATCTCTCAGAAGCCGGCAGAAATTGGGCCAGTGTTTCATGATTCATGTGCCTATAGGATTAGCTATAATTAGCATCTGCAAGTAAGACAATAACCGTATCATGCTATTGCACTCCATGGATGCAGTATCAGCACATATGGAAGACATTTATTACTATAAATATTCGGGCACTTGATAGTTATCCAAAAATATAAAATCAGGTTAATCATTCTATCCTACAATCCCTGGCAGGAGATTTGAACTCAGGTTTCTCTGGCTCAGATTAAGGTTTTACATGTATGATCACTTCTGCCAGCTGGCAGCACTAAAATCTTAGGCTGAAGTCGTTCTCCAGCAGCCAAATCTATCTGCACAGTAACGTTGCAGAGTTTAGCTTTTTTGCATGCCGTACACTACCTAAACATGTCTTGCTGTTGCATAGAGCTATGAAAGTTTATGCAGGACAGAAGAATTACTTTTCTTTTCAGAGTTAATCGTTAACATCTCTCAGGGAAATAAACAACTGAGGCTATTGTCTTATTTCCAAAGGTTGCCCTGGGGCAAATGAAATACTAAACTAATTTGCCCCATAATACAAGAGTAGCTATACTGTCCCCACATCCATACATGTAAAATTGTTTCCAAAAATAAGCTGGAGGAGGAAATCTCTGAAGAATGCATAGCTACCCATCAGAGCAAAGGCATGGGAGAATAAACAAACAAATTTCCCTTTTAGAAAAACACTCAGCAACAGCAGCATCAGTGGTTATTTGACTTCCAGTAACACAGCATGCCATCCTTGGATTCATCAAGTCTCCCACAAATGCAATAAAATTCAGTGGCCATTTTACAATCTATTAGGTGTCATAAAAGCTACAAGACCCACGTATTCCTCTCTAGTCCTGCTCTTCAATGGAAACTGGTGGGGTTTCAGTGCACTTGGGTCCACGATTTGCGAAGTTACAGAAAACACAGGCCCACCCTCAGTACCTGGACCTGTCTCAGCCCACCTGCACCACCACCCATGTGTATAAAATGAAGACAGTTCTCAGATACCAAATATCCAGAGGCCTGGCCGTGGCTCATGAGCCCAGAGCACACAGGTCAGGGGCCAGGACAGCTACTTTCACAGGACACAGAGTCAGAGCCAAAATAAGGCACTGATGGATCAGTGCCAGCCCAGCACAGAGGCACCCCTGCAGAGAGCTTCTTGAACAGGGAGGCTGGCACAGAGCCAACAGGACCCACACACAGCTAAAGCTGCCAGCAGGAGCCAAGCTGGCTCTTTGCAGAGGCTCTGTGACACATCTGTGTCCCATCCTTCAGTGCGTCCCAGAGTGGACATACTACCTCGAGTATTGCATCACCCACCAGCTTCTGGCCAACTGACAGGAACCAGAAAAGCTAGTGGGATCTTATTACAAAAGATTACAGAAAGACAATGACAACTAGCAGCTGAACACAGAGATGCTGGTGTCTCTTTGGGATGGGGATTCCTCCCAGTCACATATAGCTGCTCAAGTGTTTGCCTTTAAAACAATGTTTTTTTAATGAGTGGTGGCAACCTGATGTCCCTGAAGAACAAAACTTTACTGTACCACCACAGTAACAAGATTCCAAGTACTTAAAACACCTCCTCTTTGCGCCACATGCAAGAAGGTTGAAACAGGTAAAACACATACAAAGTTTCTGCAGTACATAACATGGGACCTCATGTTCTCTCCCTTCACTGGGAAAGCTCAAGTAACACAAATAACCTGTTCAAGAAGGTTCAAGTTTCCCTTTCCTAGCCTTCACCTACTTTACAGCTTAGGGACTTACCACCACCATCTCACATGCTTGCTCAGGGAGCACCCAGGCTCCTCCTCTTTACCCAGTCTGCTTCCAGGATGAGCCCACCAGCATTCTCCTCTTCTGTAGCCATTCCTGCTTCTCCATTAGAAGGCTGTAGATAGCCCACTCTCCCCTGCTTGCTGTGCCAGGTCAGCACATACCCACAGCCTGCAGAGTTCCTTGCCCACCTCTCTCTTGCCTCACATGACACTGTCCACCAGAGCCCTTCCCCACCTGCTAATTAGAAGTGAGCACAGCGGTGGGCTGAGCCAGCCCAACCCCCTCACAAACACACCTGGGAGCGTTTAAGTTAAGTGGCCCCATCCCACACACCCACCTGGGTCAGGTCCTAGAGCTGAGTGAGCCCAACCTGGGCTGATGGCTGCTGCTCTAAAACACCTCCACCTCACGGTTCCAGGAATGTGCCTCTCCCTGTACACCACTGTGCTTTGGGCAGCAGGGACAAAATAACCAGGGCAGCACATAGCAAGTGCCTTCACTTGGTTTGGAAGGCTGGATCACCAGATGGATATTGCAGTGATTGATATACTCATTTACATGGACATACAGGCAGTATATACTACATTTTACCCCATATATGCATTTGCCAGACAATGTGTTCTATTTGTCCATAGATCCTTAACTCACACTGTATCATAAAAAAAAAGAAAAAATTTGCAGAGGGTGAATGCCTGTTAATCATAAGTTAAAGGGGAAAGGAAAAATTTTAAGTGATATATAAAGGGAGGAAGTGACTCAGTGGGTGGGAGGGAGGGGACAAGCATTCCAGACAGATGGGACATGAATAACTTTTCCATCTCCCTCTCTCTCTTCTCTCCCAAGTCCTGCAGGAACTGCTGTGTTGAAATAGTCAGTCATTAACTATTTGATGAGGTTTTAAAATCTGAACTGAATTCTCTGGATGAAACCAACTATTATTACAGGGTCTGCATCGTAGCAATGCAAGTGTTGGAGCCCTCTGGCAAGCCATAGCGGTGAGGGCAGGACTGAGCACTCTGTAGAAAAAGCCACTAAATGGCGTCAGCTGTTCAGCTCTGCACAGCCCCAGTAATGCTGAGGGAATCAGAGCAGTAGTGATTAGTGAGTTTGCAGACCAACTGTGACCAAGCAACAGGGCTTCCATCCGCACAGCCGGCAAAAGAGCTGATCTGCAGGCTCTGCTGGCATCGCTCATCCTGCAGGAGCGCCGGGCCCTCGTACACGCTGGGTGAAGGTCGCACTGCAGGAAATTACTGTGGCCCTCCCAAAATCCGCTGGCTTTTGCTGTCCTCATGAAGTGTGGTCCTTAGGGCAAATTCTTCCAATTAAGAGCATCCACCTTTTCAGAGGGCTGGGGTACAGGCAAAAATGCCCTTTTGGTGCCAGTTCAAGAGCAGGATTCCGACCATGAGTGCTAATAAGTTACCCTGGTGCCCATGGGAAACCTCTCCTGCTCAGTCCACCTTATGCTTCACAAACAGTCTCTGAGAAAACCTGAATGAAGCATTTCCCTTGCTGGATGCCAAAGGCTAATTGACCAGCACAAGACCTGCTGAACTTGGTGGAACCAGGGTGGATATAATCACTCAAGAGAGCCAATAACCAATTAACTGAATGGCTTCAGCAGTTTCGAGGTCTGCCTATTCATTCAAGAGCAAATCAAAGATCAATTTCCTAATAAGCTTTGTAATATCTGCTATTCCTTCTCATTATTATTATTAGTATTGCAGCAGTGTTTTGTGCATATAATGAAAGAGTAAGACAAGACCTGGGATGGCCTGAGTGGTAGGAAAGGAGTGGGCAAAGTGTGAAGACAAAAACCCATATATACTTACACACAAATATATAAACCAGGAAATCCATACAAGTTCTCCATAGCATAGGCCAGGTCATGATTGGATTCTGACCACAAAGTAAGTGCCTACCCCTGCTGATCACTTTTACCATTTATCAGGGTTTTTCATAAGGAAAAGCAAAAAACTTGATCACAGTCACCAAGTTGCAGTGTTGTGGCTTAGCCTGGCCTTCCCAGCACTGCCACGTTGGCCAGTTGCTGACAGTGGGCAGAAACCAGTGGGAACCAGTTGGCAATTGTGTGGCAGCCCAGAGTCCAGCTGCTTCTGGCCTTGCTGCGGTGACAGCACGTGGCAGGCCGGTCACAAGCACACACTCTCTTCTGCCACTGGGGACACAGACCTCTGACAGAGGGTTGGGGCAGGTAATACCTTCATCTGCCACCATTCCATCCACCAGAGCCCCAAGAGATCTGCTCCTCAAAACCCATCATTGCTTTGCCCTGCAGTTCCCCTGTGTGCTTTGCTTTTGAAATTGCAGGTTCCTGCTCTCCCTGCAGCTATACCATCTGCTGAAATGATGTGCCTTTTGTCAGGAAGCCTCCAGCACTCCTTGCAGTCTTCTCTCTTGCACTAAGGCAAGAAACACCAGTGCAATGTACAAATTCCTCCCTGCCTCCCAATCCCTCCTTTTCTCCTCCCCTAAAATCAGGGACTCTTAGAGATAATGATCTCACCCATGAAGACACAAACAGCATCTCCCTCATATCACGTGTTACCAGGCAGCTTTCTGATGAGAGTGCAGGTTTTTCTTTTGGATGCTTGGCTCTGTGTGGCCCAGGGAAAGTCCCCTCCACAACAGCAGAGCAAGACTGCTTTCATTTCTCTCGTGCATTTTAGCTGAGAGTGTTTTACTAGACTGCACTACAAGCAAAACATTGCAAAAGAAGTCTCTAAAGGAGAAACTGAGAACTCAGAAGAAGGGGATGATGCTGAAGCCCTTTTTTTAGAGGAGCTATAGCTGGATAATTGTCCAAGACAGAATGGCTTGTTGACTTTCTCACAGCAAAAGGCATGGGGCTGTTTAATTGATTTTAGCCTGTAACTAAACATATACTTCTTTCAATATAATGAACAACAATGCTACAATACTGCTCTCCTAATGTAAATTGATCCATTACAGATGAGTGTTTAGATCAATGTGTGATGTCCTGATTGGAAATAAAACTGTTTGCTCAAGATCGCTATAAAGACAATGGGCACTGATAGATGATATTTATGTGACAAGAAATGGCTCTTAAAAAGGAGAGTGCCAAGACCACGTCCATCAATTATGAAACCAGCATTCACCAGCAGCCACACAAGCGTTTTTAAAGACAACAAGAAAGAGGAAAAGATCCCAGTTACCTCTCTCAGCCCCACAGTCCTACTCACTTTCCAGTATGGAAGCTCCTTAGCTCCAGGCTCACTGGCGTGTGGGCCAGAACCGCCTGGGCAGGGCACCCAGTGCTCATGTTCGTGGGGGGCTGAGTGATGCCGTTTATCCACCCGCATTGTACTGGAGCTCATTTCCTGCACAGAGCAGCTGGCTTCCACTGGGAAATTGTACAGCACCCAGCCCTCCCCGGGCACTGGCACCACTGAAACGGCCACCGGGGGGATGGTGTAAAATGCCCACCACAGGCAGCACCATAACACCTCAGCATGAGCTCCCCCGAGCAGCTGCTGCTGCCCAGGGGGCAGCGCTGGGAGCACCAGGCGTGCCTGGCATTGTGAACCAGGCGGCCACAGATGTCCATGCTGGGACAGGGCTGAGCTGGGTCGGCACAGGGACACCCAGCTCGCAGGGGGTGCAGTGGCTGTCTACGAATAAATTGAGTGGTGGGTGGCCAGAGGTCAGGAAGGGACGCTGGGTGGGGGAAATTAAATGAAAGGACAATGTTGACACAGAACAAATGATGCTAAATGGCTTGTGAAAATAGACCCATTAAGGGAATGATATTCTGCAACAGCCTTTAAATACAAATAGAAGAGACAAATAGCCTTTAAATACAAACAAAGGGGACTTGGTTGGTTTGAGAAACCGATGGCTGGGTCCTGTCCTGAAGGACTGCATTTGCTGGTCATGTCCTTCCTGCTCCACTTTCCTTGCAAGAGTGCCTTTCATGTCCGTGAGACCAATCTGCTGCATTTTGTCCTCCTGAGGGCTAACACATTCCAAACACTTCTCTGGTCGTCTCTGATGATAAATAGCTGAGATTGTGATGAGTCTCAGCATATACTTTCATCACATGGTAAAGATGGACTGCTGTGCAGGCAGGGGGAACAGTTTTTTAAGGCCTGAAAGGGTGCTTTCTCTCCTCTCAAAGCCAAAGGCGTGTGCTCCTACTGACCCAGTCTAACTCGGGTCATAGAGAGGTCATCTCTCAAGTGTATTTGGAAGCAAGGTGTCAGGGGGCAACATAGTGGTTGTTGCTACTCAGGCACTGCTGTTCATGCTCAGGTTATTCAATTATTTCAACCAAGGAGAAGATGTCCAAAGGCCGTGACAGAGGAGCTCTGTTGCTCTCAGCATCATTCCAGCTCATGCAAGGCTCAGTAGTGTCCTTCCAGCAGCCTCTTTCTCCCCTTTTCATCCTTCTAAAGAAAAGCATAGTATCAAAGTAGGTCAGAGGAGCTGCAGTCTCTCCACGACTGTGGACAAAATGGCTCAGCTGACTTTTGGGTATTTGAGGAGGGTGCAGCATTACCTCCAACACTGTTTCATGCTACCTTAATAGCTCTGCAGTGCACAGAGAACTGTGATATGAAACACATGAGAACTGCAACAGAAAATAGCTTTTCTGTGAGTGGTTGTCCTTTGGGGTAGTGCCAGCATTTAACTTTGTACTTCACAGTCCTATCGTGTCATGAAGCACATCCATTTAAACATGAGATATATAGACATGCAGCACATGGGTTAAGAAACAGGCAGGCACAGCCTGCTGACAGCACCTCAGTAGGTTTGGTACTAATGTCTGTCTCTGGAGGGCTCCGCACAGGGGACATTATCTTTCTGTCTCAGAAGGGTTGTGGTCCATGCATGTGCACTTTGTGTTTAGCTGGCACTTTCTACCATGAAGGAAGTCAGTCCCTTAGAAAGCCCCAAGTTGAAAGTTGTGCCCAGAGTCACTCTGTGAGGAGACACTAGTTGGTGGCACTTCTAGTTTGGTGCTGCAACAGATGGACCTCATTCCTCATGGTAGTTCAGATCAGGTTTATTCTCACTGGCTATTGTTCACTTCACCACAGCTCTTGCCAGCAAATGAGCTGGGACCAGCAAAGGTCTCAGCCAGGTAAATTCCTAGGAGGATGCACACCAGGCACTGGCAGTACCAGAAGGCATGAAGCACATTGCCCCAGAACCACGAAACCTCCTTCTATTATAACAGTGACAGATACCATCTGTGAACATTCCGGGTTCACAAGCAGCAAATAGCCTCTTTCTGTCACTATCCTGGTGGGCTCTCAAAAGGAGTACAAGGGGGAACTCTGTCACTAGCCAAAATAGATTTTTCCTTGAAAAAGCCTCAGCTGAACACTAAGACTTCAATTCAAGAAAATTAATTTGATTGTAACAGCTATTTTTAAGTAAAAAAAAAGTCCTTCATTACCTGGAACTCTCACCCAGATGAGAAAAGCCTAACAAAAGACAAAACCAGGAAGGGAAAGCCAAATTCCCCTTAGAATATGGTACAGATTTAGGAGGGAGAGAAACCACCATTCAAACAAACTACTGAGGGCAACAGTGATTTTCCAGCTCCTGAGGTCTTCAAATCAAGACCAGATCCCTTCCAAAGGGTAAACTACACCACTCCTCTTAGGAGGAACCAGCTGTAGCTCCTGAAACACTACCATGGGACAGAGGGGATGGTTGCCTTGAGCAAGTGCTGCCTTGCAGACAGAGCCAGCAGTTGCAGGGCTGGAGCACAGTGTGACAGGTCTGCCTGGGACCCCTGTCAGGGTCGAGCTGCTCAGCAGCAGGACAGCCTTCCACACAGCCAAACCTGCCAGGGGACAGCAGCCACAAGTCACCAGCTCAGCAGGTGACCCTCACTTCGCCTCCCACTACCTTTATTCCTCCTGGCTCTAGAAAACCACACCTGCCAGTCAAGCAAGACCAGCATTTGGCCACCAACAACCAAAAATTTTGGAAGGAGGGAAACCTGCAGAAATCTGCACTTCAGCTGCTGCTGTCTCTCTCACCCATACCCTCTTTTTGCCTGAGGTAGGGCTGACTCACCCTCAGCATGCTCCCCAGCTGGCAAAGCTCCCCACTGCCTGCACCACAGCCAAGGAGTGAGCCCACAGGTTTCCTGCCGTCACAGAGAGATGGTGCTTTCACACTCCTGAGCTGTCGGCATGCCAGCAAAAACGAAAGGGGTCTTGGCAGGGATGCCAGAGCCACCTCTTTCCATCCTTCCTTCTGTGAACTTTTCCAAAGGTTTCAAGGGAGGCCTGCATTTGCTGTTCCCTGTTGGCTTTGTCACACTGCCTGCTCCTCAAGTCTCAGGCTGCCAGTGTCTCTCCCCTGGATGACTTGGCTTGTGTTATTTTGTGTTAAAACCAGAATGTTTTTTTAATGGCTATAAATAAGTTAAAACTGCATCTTTAATTAATCACTGCACTTTATATTGTAAGTAGAGATTTTTTGTAATTACTCGTTTATGGTTTTAAGATGCCATTTGCTCACCGTCAAATGTATCCAGCCTTTATCCCTCCATGTTTAACAGGTTCAGGATAGAAACAAAATTTCATCGATGAGGATTCTAATCCCTTTAGTCTAAAATAAATAATTGGTTACTAAGTAAATGGGAAGAGATTGAGTGGATACTTTTATCTAAGCAACAATGAACTTGAGGCAATAATCATTATGTTCATAATCTTAAAACATTTTAAACTACTCTTAACATGTTTATTTTTCACTCACACAGGTTTGAAATTGGAAATACATATGTCTGGATGACTAAAACATCAACAACAAATAGGAGCAGCAGCATGTAAAGTATAGAGAAGTAGAAGCATTAATAGAAATATTTCTGCTATAGCAGCTATTAAATGTTGGGGGTTTTTTATGGTTTGGAAGAAGAACCCATATGTTTATAGGATTTTTTTTCCCCCCAATTAAAATATGTGTGTGTGAGTGTGTCTTTAAATATTATTTAGCTACATACACACAGAGTGCATGTATAAAATTCTCTACAAGCGAAGCTGAGAGCTGCTTCTCCTTTAGTTTCTTGTCCTACTGGCAGGCAGAAAGGACACCCAATGCAGCACCATCAGCACCTCCACAGCATCTGCCCGGGCACGGGTGCAGTTATGAAGGCCGGGTCGTGCCCTCTGTCACCTCCCACACTCGTGAAGACCAGCAGAGCCCCAGGCTGGCCTGCTTGCCTCCTGCACCAGGACTGTGCCCACAGCTCAGAGCAGAGGCAGCACCACAGCCAGGCACCAGCTGTGCCCGTGCCAGCTGACTGTCCCCATGGAAGGGGCACAGGCAGCTCAGGACCCTCTCAGAGGTAAGTACAGGGAGAGTAGCTGTGCACCCCAGCAAACAGCACTCGATTAAATGCTGTTGTGCACAGCTTCCAGGTGCCCTGAGCAGACAGAAAGATGCTTGGTTTTATTTGGTCTCAAATCAAATACAAGTGGTAAGCAGGTGGCTGGGTACTGAAAGATGTGGTTATGCTCCCCTCTTCCTTATTTTTTTCTCAAGAGAGCACATAGATATTTTATACAGGATATAAATAAGCCACAAAAAAGGGAGGAACTATTGCATTGGAACTATAGAAAAAATAATAAAATCTTTTTAAAAATTGCTCTACCTCAATTCCTAGACAACTCAAGTTTGACGTGCAGTATATGATTTGTCTGCTAGGATTGAATCCAGACACTTACCACTTTGTTAGCTTAAGAATTTTGAGCAATTTTTTCCATTTATCTGTATTCTCCCCAAAAATATTTCACACATTTCTCAGTATACATCAATCCTTCCGGCATTCCTCTACACACTCAGTAGGATGCCCTGCTATAAATATAATAAAGCCTTTTATTATGTCCATTAACCATGGACATGTGTGCTCCAAAAGTTTCCTGACACGCAGTCATTTGTGGCTTTTTAATTATAAACAGAAAAAATCTATGAGCAAAAGAAGACAGCAGACTGGAAGTGGATCTTTGTGTTGTGTGTTTTGAGTATATTCTCCTAAGGGCTGATGGCACCCACAGCCTCCTCCTGATCCCATCAGAGACTCCCTATGCGTGCACATACATGTGCACAGAAAGCCAGTAACACAACAGGTCAGTCCTGGGGGGTACAGATTTGTCAGCTGTGCCAACCCCAGGGGCATTATGCAGGTTTTCAAACCCCCATAACACCGAACAACTCTTATTTCAACAGGCAAATATGCCCCCTCCATTTTGCAGACCTTGTTCCACTTGAACTCAGCAGAAAAAAGGCCCAGTAAATTACTTGACAAATTAAGTCATATTTATTGAATGCGTTTTATTTCAACAACCAAAAAATTCTAACAGCCTAACAATGCACATAAGTTAAAAATTAATTATCACTTAGTGATAACGAAGATAAAGTTGATTTACATGGAAAAAAGAACATTTACAATATGTTAATCCTTATTCACATTGTTGATACCGCAATAAAACACAATTTGTTTTTTTTTATTTTTTATTTCACAAAAAAGGCGGAAAATTGTGCTTTGTTAAGAGGCACTACAAGAAAAGTTTCTTTCTCCAAATAGATATTATATGATGGATATTGAATAAATAGACATATATGCATTGTAATTCGCAAAGTTCTGGCAAGACCACAGGCTAAAATGCCCACAGATTCACTTAGAACCACTGCAAAATTGGCAGTGAAATTAAAAATAAAAAGGCAAGACTCAGCATTGAAAAAATACCTAATAAAATTTTTGGTTGAAGTGTAAAAGATACCAAATGTTGATGCCATCATCAGATGAACAACCTTACTTAGCTTGGCAAAATTCAGTTTCCTTTCAAATGTATGGAGTGATTTCAGCTACAGGATAAGAAGACAGTTTTGAAAGCGTAGCTCTGAGAGAAACATAAAGCAGCAACCACTGAAATTCTGATTAAAGCTGCAGCATACTACAGAACTAAAGGATGAAGAACAAAAGGGGCATTAAGTAAGCAACCCACCATAATTTTGCAAAGGTATATGAAATTTATGCAGAGATACTCATGTTTCAAACATTAGCTCTGAAAAAATCTCATAAAAACTCCAGAGGTTACTGAGCAGCTAGAATTAGCTTGTATTGCAACGTCTTCTCCCTGTATATTGTCTGTTCTGAGTAAATATCTACACGTAGAGGTTTGTTTTTCGTTTTTAACTCCTACCTTTTATACCTTTCAAATATATAAATAGTATTAACAGTTATATTACATTGCCTGGTGTAGTAAACAGAAAGTAACTTTCAAAGGCATATTGCATGAGGTCTTTGTCAAGGTTACATGAAAAGCCCATGTGAAAAAAAGGAAGAAAAAAGCCAGAAGCCTTGTTGGTAGCGTTACGGCTGCAGTTTGAACAGGCGTCTGAAATCAATCCAGCTGCGAGGTGAGGTCTCTGTCTCGGAAATCATTGCACAGAAGTGAAAAGTAAATGCTACTTGGCGTCCCTTTCGACACGATGCCTCAGAGCGGGTGGATGCTATAGTAGATTGCAGCTTTAGCGCTCACGCCACTGGAGAGTCAGTCAGTCAGTGTCAGCTCTGCTTTATGTAACGTAGCTGCTACCAGCTCACCGCGGGACCCTTCGCCCAGCAGGTGGGCGGGTGGGTGTGCAGGGCCTGGCGCGGCCGCGACCCGTGGCGGGAGGCCGGGAAGCGCCCGTGCCTCGGGAGGCCGGGAAGCGCCCGTGCCTCGGGAGGCCGGGAAGCGCCCGTGCCGTGGGGAGGTGGGACCTGCGGCTGAAAACACATTTCACTGGCACAAAACGCGCGTGACACGGAGGAAGCCCAGCTAAAACAGGAATGCGGGGGAGGCTGGCCAGGAGGGCGAATGGGGTGTCAGCAATGCAAACCCTCGGTCTGTCTGCAATTTACCTGGACAGGATTCTCGTGATTGTGGCATTTTGTGTCGCAATGTAACTTCATGCGTGTGTGTGTGTGTGTGTGTGTTTTTCACTTCAGTATAAACAAAAAGCAACAACAAGAAGGAAGCTTATAAATTTTTAAGATCTGAAACCGAGAACAGGTAAATAAAATTCACGGTAAAATGTGGTTGATAGTATGAATTCCATACATCAAATCTCAACACATTTATCTCTTTTCTCTTTCTATAAAGACCTCGTTAATAGACAAGTCTTCTATGCATTGAATTTCAGTTTCAGCTATTCTGAATCCCATGAAAACTCATCTGTTCACTACAGAAAGGACTATCTGGAGAGTGGAACATGCTGTATCCTTTTAAGTGTGCATTGTGTTCAAAGTACTTTTAACTTACTAGTTTTCTTTTTAAGGTGCCCTGATTTGTTTTTCCATTTTCTCTCTTTTTTTCCTCTTTTCTTTTTTTGGCAGTGTTGATTTACGTCTTTAAATACCTCAAAAATTACCCATCAAGTTGCCAGATAGGAAGCCATATAATAATGAAAAAAAAAAAAATCAGGGATAAACATAGAAAATAAATAGGAATTCAAAAATAGTCACCACACCCTGAGAGCAGGCGGCAGTTTATCAAAAAGCCAAAGCAACTCATTGTGAAGTGGTTTTAATACATAAACAAGTCTCATCTTTAAAGAACTCATTTCACAGTCTATACTTTAGGTTGTAAAGTTCCGTCCCATGCAATTTTAATATATATATATTTTATGTAAATATATATATACACACACAAAGTTGTAAATTTTCCTTCATTAATTTCATAGGACTTTTTCTTCCCATTTACTTGCTAGATGTCCCTTTCATAAGTGCAAGATTGATGAAGGCATAATCCTATATGACTACAACAATTGCTTCAGTCAAATGTAGGAAGTGTAACACTCGAGTGTCTGTGTCAAGGCAATGTCTGATCGGGCAATGCTGAATTCATTCGGTTTGCACATGGATCACGTGCAACGGAAACAAACAAACAGAAGGTAAAAAGAGAAAAAAAAAAAAGAAAAAGAAAACCAGAAAATCCTTGGATCAATGTATTGCTTTCAGCGCCCCTATCTCACATTATCTCTGGTCGATGTCCGCTGGAGCCGCCTTGCTTTTGTCGGGGTTCTCCTCCTCAGGCTCTACTTTGTACATCTCCTCAGAGCCTTCCTCACTGTCGTTCTCCTCTGACTCTGTCAGCAGCTCCTCATCCTTGTACTCTGCCACGTCAACCACTGTTCCCAAATGCTCTTTTAGCTTCCCGTGGTGCTTTACGTGGTAACGTTGGTTCTGGAAGAATTTGATGATGGTGTGTTTGGGGAGATCCAGCTGAGCTGAGAGAGTGTGGATGGCTTCCTGATCAGGGTAGAGACCCACATCATGAATAAAGCTTTGAAGGATACCTAGAGCTTCCAAGGAGATCTTGGTGCGGGATCTTGGCTTTTTGGCACAACTGTCCTCAGTGGGTGGAGGAGGAGCCTCTTCTCTAGGCGGGGAATTCTCCTTCGCAGGCTGGGACTGCTGTCTGTGCAGCACCTATAAGATCAAACAGACACAGACTTCACGTACATGCTGACCCCTTGGTGCTCGAGATAAGGGCACTTGTACAGGCCTTTACACAGGATCTACTTCGTTCTGGTGAGGAAAGGCACAATTAATATCCATTTTCCACTACCTTCCTCCCTGTGGAGGCAGCTGCACCAGTAACTATAGACTGAAAGGAGAAAGTGATATAAAAGGCAAAAGATAACAAATAAATAGAAAGCCACAAAATAAATGAGAAGTACAAAATGCAAGTAATAAAAAGAAACATAAAATAGCCAAAATAAAAGTTAAGTCAAAAGGTGTTACAGTCTCATGGTTCAGGATGACTGGCCAGGTGTCCCATCTCAGACAAGTCATTCTCCTGCTTTGCTCCTCTTCTCCCCCTCCTTGATTCCTCTTGTCTTTTTAGGCTAGAGACTCTCACAATTTCTTCAAAATGCCAAGTATCACAAAGGCCTAGACACACATGGGATTGTCAGGTGCTACTTTATCATGAATAATGATTTGGCATTAAAATCCATCACAGCTGCTTTATGGGAAAAAAATAAATAATGAAAGTGCAGAGATTTGTTAGGATATCCTTTCTATGAAGAGTGACGGCATAGTAGCTTCACATAGGTGGCTTTAATGTGTCTCCTGAACAGATTTCTCTGTATTACATCTGTAGCAATTTCACCAGTTGAGGAGTTCTGAGTTCAAATAATTATAGCCCTCCATTCTCAGAAACCCTCTGGGCAAATGCGCTTTGCAGTCTTGTAACAGATTTTCACCAGCAGTATCTCCTTTTCAGCAAGTTTAAAGAAAGCATATGTAGCTCTTAATCTTTCTAACAGCCACTTAAAACGACTAAGAAAGGGCCTTGTGCAGCCCTTATTCCAGGGAAAAAAATACCTGCTCTGAATTGTTCAAAACACAGAGGAGTTCCACATGCTTTCTTTAAAACCAAATCTATACATGAGAGATTAAGGAAAAAAATCCCCTACAGGATTGAGGGCTGGATTTGCCCAGAGGTTTCTTCAGATGCAGGGAAATAATTATTAGAACTCAACACTCAGAGCTAACAAAATCAATATGGGTAGCTATTTTCTTCCACAAATAAGAGGGAATTCTGGCTCTTCAACCAAGAAGAAAATGTCTTTGCTGCAAACTGTAACATCCAGAAAATCAACTGTACATTAATGCTCTCTAAAGGGAAAAAATAAGGATAAACAATG
This sequence comes from Myiotriccus ornatus, assembly GCA_036023395.1. Classification (NCBI taxonomy): domain Eukaryota; kingdom Metazoa; phylum Chordata; class Aves; order Passeriformes; family Tyrannidae; genus Myiotriccus; species Myiotriccus ornatus. The sequence continues at coordinate 28,335,282 of JAYRBT010000181.1, read as the reverse complement.
GAAATGTGCTGAGAACTTGCACTGAATTTTACATACATGCTGAGCCCCCAGCAAAATGCTACACTAGTCAAGCTATTACTGCAAGAGGGAAGTCCGTGGTGGAATATCAGCCTGTTATGCAAATAAATAAAAAGACTCTATGCCGAAGAGCGCCTTATTAATTTCCTTCATCAAACGCTGGTGCCACGGTAATTTGTCACATCCAGCGATCTCCAGTCATGGCTTCTGAAGAACAGCTTGCAATCCCCAGCCACTGTCCACCGCACATGTGGCCGGGGAGCTGAGCCTGGAGGAGATGCTGTGACAGCCTGGCCAGGACACTGCCCTTCTCCTGCTGCCCCTGGTGGCGCTCAGACGGCCCCGAAGGGCTGCAGCTCCACCGAGCACAGGGGCAGGACACAGCACCACGTCCGTGGTGCCTGGATGAGCAGCTAAGAGCAGGTGTCCCACTGGTGACATGGAGGGCTTGCCACAAGAGCCACTCGTGGGCAGGAACGCTGCCAACCTGTTTTGGTGCCAATACATATGTTTACCTCCCAAGCACGTAAATACTCAGGGCATCCTAGGAATGAAGCTAACCAAGGAGTGGGGGAAAGGAGAAACTCAAATGGAAGTGACAGATACTCTGGTTTATGTTTTATTACATGTCTTGTAATAAAAGAGCATAATGTTCCAATGCATGGAATCACTCAGCTGTTCTTTGAGGATTTCTTTTTTGTCCATGGATTGTTTTCAAAGAGAAGAACTGACGTTCCCAAATAGAGGGGTTACAGACAAGGGTGGGATCCGCACCTACGTCAGCAGGGAGCACGGAAAGTAGAGGAGCCAGGATTGCTGACACTAGCCAAGGAACCAGCCTCATAAATTTGTCACACAGACCCCACCTACTTATCTCCCCTGTAGTCCCTTCTGGCCCTGTCCCCTGACACTGTAAGACCCAGAGCAGCCAAAATCAAAAGGATTTAGTGCTACAAATAAACTGCCAGGGAACTTAGAGACAGCGTCACACAAAGAGCCGCAAGGAGCGTTGCTAATCAGAAGCTGGATTCAAGTAGCAGTAACAGAGATAGAAACACATCCAGAAAGGGTGAGAATTACACAGTTCGTTCTTGTTGGACTTGGAAGGGGGCTTTTTTCCCTTTTCAGCTGACAAATAGCATGAGAAATGATCCAGCTTGAAAAATGTTACAAGATTTCCAATCAAATATAATGATGAAAAAAATCCAACAATACAGGATCAGCAGCAGTAAAATGTTTAATTTGAAGGAGATGAAGAGATGCCTACAGCATCTATAAAGCAATCAACCAAAGAGAGGGCTGAGAGCAGGAGGGAAAGAATGATTTCAATTAACCCTTCCTTTTCTGGAGTGACCTCTCCACCCTCTCCAGAAGAGAAAACACATAACCCAGGGGTTATCAGTGTAAAATATTAGAAAAAGATTGCATTTTATTTCACTTACTGTTATCTTAAGTAATAAAAAAACCCTAAAGATGCTCTTATAACAGACAAATCTCATCATTTTGCTAGCTTCTGGGGGCTTTGCTCTGGATTGCCAGTGGCATTAACAAAGGATTTCAGCCACACTACATTTTTCAGCGACACAAGTTTACCCATATACAGAGAGGTGGATAAATGCACAGAATTTCCTTCAGGTTTAGGCTGTGGTCAGTTTTGCAATACCTTCTGACAATATGGACTATTTAACACAAAAGAGAATGTTTCTCTGTGCAAATCAGATCAACTGCTGAGGCACACAGCACAATATGAAATCTAAATTACCTTTTTGTTAAATATTTGCTTTAAACTACATTTGTAAAAGCATGCTGATCAGTTTGGATGATTTGCTTACTTCATGTCTGGTTCTGCATATCACAGCCTCACTGAGGAAATGGACCATTTTTGGCAGTTCCAGATTTTCAGATCTTGGGTCATTATGAAGCTCTTAAACCTGCAGGTAAAATTTCAGCTGGCCTCACGCGCTGCTGTGCACATCCTGCCGTAACTCTTTGGGGTTCGGGTCAGTGCTGCTCTGACAAAGGAATCATCACTGATCTTCTGTGACAAAGTACGAATGCAGCGCATTTTCCAGTGCAGGTAAACCCCCAACAGTGGTCTGGCCTACTGCCATGTACATGGTGGGCTTCTGAGGGAAGGGACAAAAACAATGGCCATGCTCAGCTTTCCTTTTCCTAGGAAAGCTGGGGCTGTGCTCGGAAGGATGCATAGCATGGCATAGGCGTCCTGTGCCTCCATTTCCCACTGCCTTCTCCATCCCCCATGCCCTTCCTCACCACTCCCCAGCCACAGGTGGGGCAGCCTCCTCCTCCTCCACATCCACTACCATCTGGAGCTGACTTCCCCATCTACTTTCAAATCAAATGTGAAGATACAGATTTCCTTCCATGCCCACGGGACTTATTCTTTCCATCCCTTCAAGAGATTTGATGTTTAAACTCTACAGGTTCAGCTGCCAACTCAGCATTTCAGATCAGAGCAGCTTTGGAAGATGCTGCTTCATGAAGGTTCATTCAGGTAGACTTTCACCTCACACACAAACTCATTTTTTTTTCTAATAAATTAACCTGTCCTGGTAAAAAACTTGCAAGAAAATGACTGTGATGGAAGTTGACTTTAAATGATAAAGTGACTGGTCTTAGATCACACTGCACTGAAATATGATTTGAAGGCCACAATGAAAACCAGCTGGAAGCCATGTGTAAAATATAATAGTACATGCCTACAGGGAAGGAAGTGAGATATTGAATGATTAAATTTAGGAGAGTATATAATGTAGTGTATCATTACGGGAGTGATCAGGATTATTTGTAATAAGCTAAGGGTTTGTGGTCTATCTAAAATCCAAACCCAAGAATTATTTGGGGGAAGGGATTGCTGAACTGTTTTACACGTATCCATTCCCCATGTCTCAAGGATGCTTCCGCAGAAGAAACCTGATTTCAGCGTTCACACAGCAAAGAGAGGTGAGCAGACCCAAACTGAAAGATGAATGTCATGCAATTGCAGTCTGTCTGTACTGTATTTAATTTTGGCTGGATTCACCATGCCACTGATGTTTGTTTCCATTTCCACCCACTCCCTAGCTAGAACTAGACACGTGAAATTGGTGAGTTGCTAAGGGGAGCCAAGCAGGATATGCTTGAGCGGGGTACACACACACACACACTCGAGCACAGCAGCGAGGCACCAGCTGGCAACACTCACTCTGGGACATGCCACCTTCCACTGCCTGAGCAGCCTTTGAAGCACATCGGAATCAGAAACTGCATTTCTATGGGAAAAAACCCAGCTCTTCTGTTTCATAGTGTGGTTCTGCCCCTCCCTTTGCAGAGAGGATTAGTCATGTGAGCTCCTTTCTGCTAGGATTTGCCGAGATGATGATAAGAGACGGAGTAAGAGAACCACCAAAAATGTCACACTCTTGAAACACTGTGCATTTGCAACAGAGGCTGCCCTTGTTGAACAGACACCACCTTGCTCTGCGCACAGACAGAGCGAGCACCAACAGGTCCCACAAGCAGCATGTGTTGGCCAATATCAGTTTTCATAACCCAAACCCACAAGGAGCAAAGTTGAATGGATTGGCCTTCTCTTTGCCAGAGGAGGTTTCAATAGGATATTAGAAAAGATTTCTTCACTGAAAGGGTTGTCAAGCATTGGAACAGGCTACCAAGGGAAGTGGTGGAGTCACCATCCCTGGAGGTATTTAAAAGGTGTACAGATGTGGCACTTAGGGACCTGGCTCAGTGGTGGGCTTGGCAGTGCTGGGTTAATGGTTATACTCAATTATCTTAAAGGCCTTTTCCAAACAAAATGGTTCTATGAATCTATTCTGCACGGTGGGAAGGGGTCTTGCCTTTTAGCTTTCCTTCACATTTATGTTGCTCTCATAGCCAGCCATAACACTGTATCACATCAAGGATTTTTATGCCAAAGATGGAAAACTTCTGGCCTGCTTAAGGAGCCCAAAATAAAAGCCAGGGAGAATACACACATGAAACAAATGTAGCTCCAGTACCTGCATTTGGTACACCCAATGCCAGTCCTCTACTTCATCCCTTAAAGCATTCACTAGCAGGAGTCACCACCGATTTGACTCCACGAAAAAACAATTCACTACATATCTCATGTAAACAAGCTTGTTGGAAAAGTTCATTCCCCATGGATAGCTGAAGACAGATGGAGGGTGGAGGACAGGCCTAAACAAGGTGTTCAGATGCACTTCACTGAGCAACACCTCACTTCTGCAAGCTGAGAGCCCACGGGCAGTGCCTAGCTATCATGTTAAGAGTCTACTTAAGAGACAAACTCTGTCACCTTGCAACAAAATCTCATACCTAGAAGGAGGCACTGTCCTTCGTAGCAGATCTTACAGGAATAATCTGCAGAAGATTATCCATTCAAATAAGCAGCCTTTCACTCCCTAGCCATGGTCTCACTTTCTTCACATATAGAAATGCGCAAGAAGAGAACAGAGCAAGCTGCTGCCATAAACAGGCTTGTACCCTGACAGCCTCCCAGACCAGGGCTTGCAGGGGTAAGAACATTAATTAGACCCAATCACTGTGCCAAGACTCTTTACAGGTTTTTAGGAATGTCTGTACAAGAAACTGTAACAGAAGTTACAATTTGCACCTGTGTTCATTTCTTTCCTATTCAAAGTGTGGTTCTTAGACTACTCTTTTTTTTTTCCCCTTGCAAAAATACATTCATTTGGGTAAACACTGCAGTACTAGTCACAGTTCCAAAGGAAGTATTTTCTCTGGGCTCATTCTCAGAGTGATTTCACACCTTGACACCATAAAGCTGTGTTAAAGACTGTGGTTTAGTTTCCTTGCTTTTCTTGGATTATACAGTATCCTAAGGTCAAAACTCAGGGAAATCCAAAACTGTTATTAAAAAAGAAAAAGTATCTATGAAGTGATGACAAATTGCAGACTACAGGTGTTAGATTACATTTTGACTCCAGGCAGGTTTAATATACTTTAGTTTCCTTTTACAATTGCCCTTAGCAGATACTGTTATCGGTAAGGGATTTAAAAAATATATGGTACTCAATAAAAGAAGACCGTGTCAAAAGAAATCAATATGAGCGTGCAAAATGGTAGGAAGTCTGACATGGATAAATATGTTCACTTTCATCTAACTTCAATCTGAACTTCTTCTAATTTTGTAGCTCAAATGCTGGCACACATCATGTGCATTTTCCAATGCACCTTAGTAATTGCTTCACAAGAGTAAACACCCTTATTAGAGATAATTGTAATACATGTTTGTGATGTGATGTGCCCTGTCTCATGCAAGCCAGACCAAACCAGCCAACCTGAACTGGTGGCCACAACAGTTTTTAAGCCAGCAGCCCTGGGTCCCATTCAGCTGCAAAGACAAAGCAGTCACACAGTAAAAAAATCCCCTGAATATTCAGGTCTTTCCTATCAGCCTTCATCTGCTTCTGACCACCACTGGAGCCAGAATGTTGGATCAGACAAACCCTCTGTCCTAATCTCTCAGCTCTGAGGTACAAGTCACTCTCTGAGCTACACAAAAGAGGACTGAGAGAGAACTGCGAAGAGAGAATTGCGTTCCATGGGGAACGCAAAGTCAAAGTCAAGTTTGGTTTTGAGGCCGGAATGTGAGCTGGTTGAAGTGATACATTTCAACATCTTTGGAGCACACTTGCCACATGCTTCTCTTTGCTTTAGGGCGGTTGCCTTGCTTAAGGGCAGGAAACAGGCAGTGATTTGAAAGCATGTCAAGACACTGAACAAACATCCAGCCTCTGAAATAGCAGCCCCATCCAGCAACTCTTGTCCTGGACCAAATTGTCAAAAATGGTCAAAAAGGTGACAAAAAAGACAAGAATAATAAAAATAAAAAAACCCACAACAAAATAAAACAAAAAACCCCACAACAAACAAAAAACGAAAACAAAACTCAAAAACATCAACAAAACTTTCAGTTGTACATTGCTTTTGCCATCCCATAAAAAGTGATAAGTATAAGCAAAACACAATTAATCTTGACTTGAAGGCAGGGGGAAGGTGTCTCCCCCCTCCCCGGCACACACTGCTCCCATTAATGCTAACAGGAGCTTAGCATGCATCAAAGAGCAAATACACCACAAAACATTTTTAAGAGCTATCATCACTGGAGATAAAATATAAATTACAGCCTGATTACACTGCGCTGCAAAGAGGCCACATGAGCAGCATAGCTTGCAGTGACAACTGCAGATGACCAGATAACTTTGGGACAGGTCTAAGGTTACTGCAAAACATCTGTGCAGTGGAATCTTTCCTTGTCTTTGCTTTCCTTTCAAGAAGCTGTGGCACTGCTGTCTGCACAGTTGTTTGAAGAATGTTTACAAATCAGCTTGACAAAGAGAAAGAAAATTTCTGCCATCACTTGACCACAATCATGATCTTATTCTTCAGTAATGCGTGGTTTATTTCCCTTTCCTGATCTCTGTTAATAGACAGCACGTGCCTACACAATAGCCACTATTTTGTCTGTATAATGTTAAAAAAATAAATCACAAGACTCTGACAATGCAGAACAGTGTCCCGGTGTTTCCTGGGGTAACTGCTCTCCCTCGAATGCTAACTCAACTCTTCCCACAAAAGCACAGGCACAACTTTCATTGCTGTGCAAGTGCCTGAGAACTGGCTGATTTTATGGGGCAGCATAAATGAGCTCATGCTGATGAACATTCATGTATTAGCTCTGAATTTCCCATCTTGGGCTAGTTTAAGCCAGATCCTTAGGTTTACTGCAGAGTAACTGTGGCCAGCAGCGGGCATGTCTCTCTCCAATACCTGGCTGCAGCCTGGGAGGGTTGTCAGCCCACAGGTGGAGCTGGCACATACCTACTGTGTAAATACACAACAGGCCGGATTCATTCCGGCTTCTGCTGGCACAAACCAGGGTGCTGGTGACAGAGCAGCCGATGCGGTCAGGAAGTGTTGCACAATGTCGCTGCAGACTCTCTCCTGAAGGCATCGGTGATGGATGGCCCCATTGTCTGGGGATGGGGCACAGCCAGCACAGCTGGCACGGGGGCCAGTTTGCTGCATCCCTGGCAGGCAGGCAGGACTCTGCCAGCCTTGAAGAAGCCAAGCCAGCCTCTCTTGCCTGTAACCTGCGGTAGCAAGGCAGCCTCCCCCACAAGGGAAAAAGCAACAGCACTATAAAGGTTCAGGCTGCCCTTCTGCATGGTGATGCTAACTGGAGTCCTGCTCAAGTGGGACTTCAACATCTGTGTATGCACCGAGGGCCACAAACCTTCCAGGTGAAATTTACTTTCTTCAAAACAAGATCATGAGCTTTGTGGGCCTCTGACTTGTCTCTTCTGTGCTTTCTCCCGCAGCCCTATCAAGGCTCTCCGGGGTGCTATGGCATGCAGACTCTGCTTAACAGTTTCCAAATAGAGCCTGAGCTTGGTTGTGGCTGGATGAAGGGTTTGTCAAAGATTTCAGGTCCATTCTGAGTTTCCCCATCCCAACTCTGGTATTCCTAATGAGGAGCTGGCAGAATGCCACAAGAACTAAAGAGGCAACAAAAGGCTTTTTTGTTTGCTTTTCTGCAGACAAAATACTTCTGGTATCCTCTACACTTTTTTTGCTTAATTAACACTACACATGTTCTCTGTTTCTTTTGAAAATCAGAAGAGTATTTGTGGGCATCGTGAGCAAGATCTTCCCTGACAAGCCCCAACCTAGAGGTCAAGCTCTAAACCCCTAACTATGGTGGCACAAATGGCGCCACTATAATCACGTTGTTTTCCAGTTACTCAGACCAGGAGTAGGCACTGCATTATTTCAGGAAGAATATGTTTGGATTAGACACTGGATTCTGGTGGGGGGTAATTATTCGTCCCATCAAACTGTTTTAGGTCCTTACAGTTGGCTATTTGGGGTTTCAGGAATATCCAACTGTACTGCTAATTTTTACAATGGGAGCAGTTAGAAGTCAGGAGAACCTGACCGTTATGGTTAGTGAAAATAGCAGATTTGTGCTGATAAAACACTACTCAGCATGTTTTACGGCTTTCAAGATGTAACCACCAATGCACTTAATAACAGGACTTGTGCAAACTATACTGTGTGAATCAAACACATAAAAGTATAAACATTCCTTTTTTTAGAAAGCAAGTCTTAAAAAGTGCATTATAATCAACTACCATGGTAAAAGCAAAATATCCAGCATTACCACACATGCAACTGGCATAATGCGCTTTATTATACCCTTAGCTAGAAGCTGGGTAAATAAAAATCAAATGACCAAAGTACAGTCTCCTGCACAGATTAGGTCACTGACGACACGATGCCTTAGAGAATTAGATCTGAAATCATTCGTCTTCCTGATTAAGCTCTAGAAAAAGGTGGGCATGTCCACAAGAGAGAGGAGGAAGCTATACTGGCATCTCAGTCTCATGCTGTCGAGCTCCATGTCTCATTACTCTTATCTGTACCTATTTTACAGATTCTTGATGCTGGAAGAAAATGGCTTTATGGAAAGTAAACAGCGTGTGCAGTTTATACTCACAGGTTTTTGTTCATTTTTAATAAAATGGTTTAATATATTGCTAGTGAGGCAGCATTAGGACAAAGCAGAAGATGACACTGTTATGGCCCTGGGACCCATCCCTGGCTCTGATGCTGGCTGCTGTGGGGAGCTCTGAGGACTGCTCAGCCCATGGCTGGCTACACACAAATAATCACAGGGGTAAAGCTCACTCTTAACACAAGCCTGCAGCTACTGATGGTCTGTGTGCAAGAAGTCCCAGGGTTTTGCTAGAAATGCAAAACACCACTCTTTGCTTCTGTAAGATTAGGATTGTGTGGCATTTTTCAGTCAAAAACGTCAACTGAGTGACATCAAAGTATTGCCTAAGTGAAGTCTATCTACTTTGCCAAGCTGTTTGCCTGGGGCAGCAGGGGGAGTGAATATTCTGACAAAGTTCAAGTAGTTGTTTAGGCATTTTTCATGAAACAGCATATTCTGGTTGCTTTTATTCAGAGCAACTTCTGCTCTTCAAATTCTTCTTATTTTCCTTCAAAGCATTATGTTGCTTGTTGCTCTAAACTGCCGCAAACCCTTTTTTTTTTTATTTGAACTCGAAAATAATAATTTAGAAAGGACCAACATATTTTTTTCTTTCAGTATTTCAGAAATGTCAGCAACCCCTTAAAATCAACTCTAGCATTTCTATAGCTCTAGGCTCTACCACCCAAGGAACAGCAACTCATAGCCATCTATCTACCCGCCTACCTCCTTCACCTTTGTATTTACAAAGGGTTGTACTGACAGGAGCTCTGAAAGCATGAAACGTAATGCGGTTTATAAAACAAGATGGATGTGAATCTTTTCTATCTCAAAATCCAATAAAGCTTATGATTTTTATTGCATGTGGGAGTCCTTTGGTCAATGCAATACTGATTAGCAGCTTGGCCAGTAAGTCTGATAAAAACAGAAAGTACTTTCAAATATATTCTGGCCAGAGACACCTGGGAGTGAAGCGTATGTGTTGCCGCTGATGGCCCCAGGCTTACATACATATCTTGGGATTTCTTTCTTGGTTCTGTTCTGTCTCGCCATGGTTTTGTTCTATTCGCACCAGAAAGAACTACTCCAAGCCTCTCTTACCCTCACATATTCACAGAAAGGGGGCATCATCTTAAAGCTATTCCCCCTCATCGTTCCAACATGCACAAAGCAAAAAAATTACAATCTGCTTCATCCAGGGCTCTGGATAGGACTTTAATGGATCCCAAACAGAGTAATGCAGCATTCTTACTCCTGATCTCATTTAAACAAGGAAACATCAGGAATAACGTTACTCCAAGTCAGCAATACTTCCAGTGGTGCTAATCAGGCCATTAGAAAGGCATAAGTGGTTTGTGTAATGTAAAGGGACAAAGAGAACCACAGAAATGAATCAAAACCAGGGAAAAGTTAGAGATTAGAAGTAATAATACTCCTTTCAGCAAACCACAGTCTGAATGCATGATAAGTGGCTAAAAGACAACAATCACTGTAAGATCTAGAGACAAAAAAATGTCTCCTGACTGCATGAAATGTAAATTAAACTTGCTCTGGTACAGAAGCATTTCCTTCACAGGGCAGTTACTTACTGCTCTCGGGAAATCCAGAGCCGGTGCTACAAACAAGAGCTGCCACAGCTCATCCTCCCTGATCTCGCCTATGGAAAACACACATGCTCAAAGTCAACAGTTGGAGGGAAAGGAAAAAAAATCCAAATGCAGCACACTCATTAGAAGAGATTTCCATGGAGGTTCTCTCCCCAGATAAGCCGATGGCTTCCAGTTAGTCCGGGTCAGGGACTGCCCATGTGGTTTCCTGCCTGCTTGCCTTTGTAGCTTATCTAGACCTCATCAAGATATACAGTCCGAAAAAATTAGAATGGCTAAGTACAGGAATTAGGGAAGCTAAATACAAATGAGCCCTGGTCTGCACTTGTGCAGAGGAGTAGGGGAATCTGTGCCTATGGGTGGGATGGAGGCAGTGCTGCCAACCCTTCTGCCAGGGCAGCCACGTTGGGCTGCGGCACATCACATCTGCAAAGGCCGGGTCAGGTCTCGTTAATGCCACGGTGCCTCTCCAGGTACCAAAGCTGTGCCTAACTCCATCCAAAACACCCTAGGCAACAGTCCAGCTGCTTTGAAAATCCACCCTGATGTCAGTTTACAACCCTGCCTGCTTTATCCATGGTGCCGGTGCCCGCCGGCAGCCCAGCTCCGTGGCATATTCCCAGCCCCACCGGCAGTCCAGTGCACAGCTACAAGATTTGCAAAGCTCCAGGCAGACACTGGCTCTTGAAATGCTGTGCATGGGAGCAAAGCAAAAATCCACCAGGAATGTATGCACAAGCTGCCATATGGAAAGGGCATTCTCAAATTAAACCCTGAAACCCAGATGAGATCTGAGCGAAGGACAGTTTCACTTAAAGGAAATGTCTGAGGTCAACCAGCAATTAACTGAAAGGTTCTGATTGACTACGCTATTGACTGCGCTCACATCAGACAGCTTCCTGTTTATTATACCTTATGGGCTGTCTAGGTGCCAAGATATTAAGCTGTCAATAATCTATTAATACTAAACAGCTCCTCCCTCCTTAGTCCCCCCCATACAAATACTCTTAGGCTAAGAAACTGCACAAAAAAGATGAAAATTTTTGAAGTGAGATGGAAATTAGCTTTTTAGGGTATTTCTTTGCTTGGTTCCAGCTGCAAGTACAGCAACATTCATAAACAATATAACACGCAGCCTATAACTACATGGAAAAAATTGTGTTAAAAAAAAATCAGCCATGATTGAGACCATATCCTGAAATCTGGCTTTCTTTTCCAAGCCATCTTTAAACAGTCTAAGTTAAATTTAATTAACAATTTACAACAAGGAGAGAGAAGTTATTTAAAGAGAGGCCTACAGGTCCTTAACATTCAGTGTCTGGGAAACAGTTGTATATAAAAAAAAAGTTTTAATGAATTTAATAGAGAAAAGCACTTTAATTAAATGCTGTCAAAGAGGATTGTATTAATGACTGCACACAAAGGAATTTAAAGCAAGCCAAGTATATTTAGCAAATAGGAAGTAGGCTTTCAGAGGCTGCAACTATTTATGTTTCTGCCATTGCAATGCATCTACGAGATCGCGTTGCCAATTGAAAGCAGTTATGTTATTAGATATGATTTTATTTATTATGGATTATTAAAATTTCAAATGCTGCAGGGAATACATTTATTTCATTTCTAAAATGAAAGAACAAAGATATTTCCTGCTTGTTCAGTAAGAGGAAAAATAGAAGAGGAAATAAATAATAAATAATAATAATAACTTAGCACTTAAATAGTGAAGCGCTGTCCAGACAGATCTTTTTATGGGGCTTGTTGAGTCCTGGAATTTTAGTGTGTCTCTTTCTTTCTGCTACAACTGGATGGATTCACAGTTGCCATCCAGCTTCCCTCAACAGAGCACGGAAAGAGGAGCAAGCTCTTACTCCTTGTGGGTACAAGGGACTTCTGTGATACTCTGCACGTTTCAACTCTAAAAACTACCAAAATGTCACGAAAAGAAATCTTGGTTGCCAAGACTTTTGCAAGCAAGATTGAGAATACCCAGGTTTTCCAGATCTAGCCATGACACTTAGCCACAGAACCCTCTTAAAAGCCCAGAACAATTACAGGTCTGCATTAAGACTTTTTGCAGAATGTGCTCACCTTCCTCAATATCCATGTGATGGGACTTGTACCAGGAAGGAAGGAGGCTCTTCACAACTCTCCCTGCTCACGTGCCTTGGATTCAAGTGAGGCACATCAAATGAGCATGGCCTAATAAGTGCATAATGTAGAGGTCCAAATCATAAATTTGAGAAAAAACAACTAGAAAATTCAAGGGTGTCAACATTTTCTCATACTATGATGGTACAAATACCATAAAACTAAATTTAGCCCCAACTGGAAACCAAGGAATGTCTTTTGACATGGAGTTAATGAGATGGCTGGGTCTGTAATATCCAGGATGCATTCTGTGATTTACCACATCCTTTTTGCCATATGCAATGCTAAGTGGTTAATAATGATTTTAGATGTTTCAAACTTCTGAATGTTCTACCAGGGGCACCTTAGGCGTGCTTGTATTCCTTGGTTTGTGAACACCAAGTCTTTTTTAAGTTAGGCACCGCAATGGGAGTTAGTCTGAAATTACTGGGTTTAAAATGTTTTTATTTGTACTGAAGATTTTCACCTTCTAATTTGAAACATGAAGAAGTGAGCAGAAATGGGGAAAAAGTCATTGGAAAGGAGGCACAAGGGGATACCTACTTCCTTTCACAATGTGAGTAGCATCGTAAATGGCGAAGTTCAATTTTCTAAATACATTATCTGATTTTTGTTTAAGACTTTTATTAAAGTCATGTGTGATGTGTGTTGAGAATGTAGCCTTTGTTGTTCCACAGCTAGGGATCTTGCAAACAGCTTCGCTTTTTCTGTGCCAAGATATTTTGGAATATTCTTTGAAACACTGTAAGCAGAGATGACTGTGAGAAAAAATATGTGCTACTGTACTTCTGGATACTTGATGCGTGAGAATTGTGCATACACAAAAAAACACTTCCACTCTTAATCTGTAGTTCCTGTAAAAGTCCATACAAACATGGAACAACATACTAACCTGAGAAAAAACCCATATCCCTACACACGTTACACTCTCAATTTCCAGCTATTCGGGGGGGGAGGGGGAGAAAAAAAAAAAAGCAAAAAGCAAAAAAGGAAATTACACCCCAAAGAATTAAAAAAAAAAAAAAAAAGACTGGCTCTGGGCGAGGAGATGATCTACATCCTGCTTTGTCATAGCCTAACTCCCAGCACTGCCCAGAAGCTACACCATTGCCTTGGGGACACTGTGCAACACGGGAGGAAGAGCAGCACGCTTGGTCTCATAGATCTTTAGGGCACAAACAGTGCAATGTGCCTTGTAGCACAATACACAATGGTTTTCCTCCCCATGTAATTTTTACCATTGCCTATCTGCGGAGAAAGGCCAGCTGCAATGATCCAGGGCTCTGACTTTATCTTAAGATTGCTGTAAGGAGCCCGAGAATAAAATGCAGCAGACAACCAGTAGCCTATAAACATTTACACATCTCTAAAGCCTGATATTATAATTTATGAACAAGTGTGAGGGACACAGAGTATTTAGGGAGCATTAAAATAAAATTAAAAAGAGCAATATTTTTAACAGCAAAATTCTCAAACATAAATGGAACTCATCTAGTGGCTTTTCAGCCTTCAAGGTTTGCCTTCTGCTGGCAAGCTTCAAAGGTTATGTGAATTTAAAGAGCTTTATTTAGTGATCTTGCTCTAGATGTTTGCTCATCCTCAACCTACTATGTGTGTCTTACAACACTGGCAGCTTAGCATTTACAACAGGGCCAGGGCTGTAAGAAATGTGGGCTAAATCTGGTCAAATTGTGTGTGAAAGGCAAAAGGGTGAGACAACAGGGGCCAGAGCTACAGTGATGTCATTTGCTAAAACGACAACTTCTCAGAGCAACACCAACACAAACCACCACCCTGCTGCTTACTGCCAAGTCTCCACAGTGCTAAATCTACACATTCAGATTTTAAGGGAAGTTTCTGCCTGGACCATCCTGCCATGGGAGCCACAGAAGTCCAAACAGAGCTGCTCTGGGGCAGCCTCATGCAAGATGTACCCTCAGAGACATCTTTGTTGTAAGAAGCTGCAGAAGAAAAACATCAGCCATACTCGCAGGGCTCCCTCACTGCAGACCCCACCTCATCCCTGCCCTGTCTCAGTTCATCCTGCATCAAAGGAAATCTGCCCAGGAGCAAGTGGCACTGACGTGGCCTTGCAGTTTCAGGAGTCTAAACAAATATGGAAATGGTGTTCTACTCTGACAAGACTAAAATTGCCACCACAGAAAAACCCAAAACTATGCAGTTTACTTGATCTCCCATTTCTAGGGTTAAATGGAACAGTACTAAACCTAAACTAATTTCAGAACAGAAGCAATTTGGCTTTAATTGGAAGTACACTCCCCACTATCATTCAAGGGGAATAGCAGGCCTAATGTTAATAAAAATCAGCAGCACTTTTCAGCCACATTAGATATTCACACTAAACAGAAACAGCTGAGATGGCACAGTCACAGGTTTTGCTATAGCAGTCATAGCTCAATGGCTTTCCACTGCAACTGTGGTAGCTATCAATAACCAGAAGATCTATTGGACACCTCAGAGTCAAATGTAAAGAGTTCGTTGTCTGATATGTGCTCCTGTTTCCTTTGTCAAACTTGTGCAAGGCTCCTGAGCTGCTGTGATCCATCAGAAAAATGGTGTGCACCAAAAGGATGGAAGACCAGAGCACACAGACACAGCCTGTATTTCAAAATGCAGCTTCTCTGACTATAGGGCACAGGTACTGGAGCAGCATGAGAAAACAGCTCAGAAGTGGAAGCTTTCTGAGGGTTTTGCCTGTACTTCTTGCTTTGAAGAGAGTCCCTTACCCCCACCCAAAAACAGTCACACACACAATAGAGATAAATGCAGAGTAAGTGGCATTTGTAATACATATTGCCTTAAGCTTTCACACTGTACAGAAATAGCAGTTTCATAGTTTGAGATTTTTTTCAGTGGTTTTTCAAGTTTAGACTGAAAGGAGATACCAAAATTGACTGTTATTATCTAATTTTGATAAGAAAGAGAATGAAACTCCAGATAACATAGCAAGTAAGGAAGACAGATATTCTCCACTTACAAAATTCATAGACCTCGTTCTGACATGCATTTCCCTCTGTAGTTCTAAATCAAAGAAAAAAAAATACTCCAGCTGCAGCCCTCCCAAACCAAAGCTCTGAGCTTTTGAGCAGAATGAATAAATCTGCAATAGAAATACCTCTTAAAGTCCATCTGGGTTTGTTGAGTACAAATTGTCTCACCAGTCTTGACCACCCCTGTCTGAGCGGACACCACACTCAGCCACGGATTAAGGAGCTCAAAAAGTCAAAAAGAAGTGGATAAGCATCTACAGTCTGTCTGCAGGGTGCAGAGAAATGATCAAAAAGCAAAACTATCAGGGTGTAGCCATTAAGACTGAATCACAGGGCACACCATCCCCACAAAAAAATTGTCTCAATGGAACAGTAAGCACCACTGTCAGAGAGCTAGCATAGTTTGGGAAAGTAATTTTTGCCCAAGTCTCACAGACAACTCAGTCCTAATTTCCAGTATGCAAAATCCTCAGCTGTAACTCACACAAACACGGCAAAACCTCACTGTGCACATAATCCTATAGATGATTAAGCACATCATGTTCCCCTATGGAATAACACATTTTTGATTCACTCATCATCTATGATTGCCTAAATATTATTAATTAATATTATTTTTTAAGAAAAGAAAATTTAGGTCTCACTGTTTTTTCCATCTGCATGCCATGCATTGTGTGACCCATGAACTCCAAGACATTGTTTAGAATCAGATATTTCATTAGGAAGCACTACTGTGGCTTTCATTCCCCTTTTATTACTTCTAGAAAGAGAATATGAAATTAGTTTCATTGGGCTGCCATCGCCACTTGCCTTGACCCATTTTTACAAGGGCTCCATGTTCTGCTCTTTTGTATTTCATTGTCATTTCTAAAATACTTGTTCCTTTCCATCTCTCACAAAATGGCAAAATTAGTATTTAATTTACTTCTGTGTTATGTTATTTTCTGCATATTTAAAGAGAGACCACAATGTTTGCAGTGAACGTCAACACAAAAGAGCTTTCCTAGAGCTTTCTACTATGCCTTCTTTTATTTACTAATGTTCCCCCATGATTTATGATCTGAACTATTATAAATTGCCAGATTTGTCTAAATCAAAGCTTCTGACAAAAAAAAAAAAAGGGTGGGTGGAGGGATGTTATTTTAAAAAAGTGACAAAAGTAACTGTATCAGAAAGCAACATCTGATTGCTCTTAAATCAAGATGTACCTACCAGCTTCAGCAGACCTATCTGTCAACTCATGCAGGAAATGAAAGGCGAGGTGTCCCTGTGCTCTGAAAAGCAGGTACTTTGCTGCAATGGTGGCTCACTACTCCAAAGAACTGGCTTATCCACCCCGACACTCCAGAGACAACTGCCTGTTTCATACTCTTCCCAATGGAGTCAGGATTCTTTGCCCCAGCAATTAACAATGAATTAGCACTACATTAAAGTGCCAGGCAAGATGGTTACTCTCTGGAGTGGTCACCTTGGACACAGCAGAGGAATAGTGGGAGAAGGAGAGAAATTAGATTTACTGTGTCCCAGCATGTCTGTAACAAACACAGAATCCCTGGTTGGCAATGGGAAGCAGCTGTAGGCACTTGTCAGCATTAACACTCCAGAAAGGTCCAACGCCAGCAAACAGCCCAGGATCAGTGGGATTTAGCAGGGGATAGAAGGTAAGACAGGGTACCCTCACCTCTGCAGAGCAGGGAGCTAAACACAGAAGCATGAGGACTGCTTGCTGCAAAGACAGTACTTTGCACACAGTTATAAGCCAGGCCAAGCCAGATCAAAGGTCCAGCCAGGATCCCACACCTGGTGGCGGTGGAAGAGGATGAGAACAGGGCAAAAAAACAATTATGCTTTCCAGCATGCCCTCCCACCCTCCAGGAAACTGTGGCTCAGGCACTCCATAAATCAGGGGTGGTGTCCTTGCGGCAGCCCAGCTAGCACAACCTCACAGGTCTTCTCCTCAGTCCTACAGCAGCACTTTGCGGTTACACCACATTGAAACGGAGGGAGAGCCACTCAGTGCACACCTGAATTTCCGTAAAAACCAAGTGAGAGACTGTGCTGAGGTCAGCCTGCATGCACAGTAACATGTAGGTGTAGCATGGATGCTCTGCAACCAGCATGTGAAGGAAAATCCACACTCTGACACATCCATATGGTCCCACCCAGTGCTGCCAGAGAACACAGCCATGTCACAGAGCTCCACAGGGCTCACATTTTATGACTCCTCAGCACAATAACAAATAAATCAAGTGTGCAGGGAGGAATTTCTTGTGCACTGAGCTTCCACTGTAGATATTTTTCATTTCAGAAACAGGAAAATAATTGATTAAATGGATTAATATATGGCTGAAGGGAAAAATCTAATGGAAGAGAGAAAAAATAAAAATGTTTCTTTCTAAAACCCTGAACCTAAAGCTAAAAAGTGAGGTGCATGCTAGTAATACCAAACAGAAGGCAAGAACCTCTCACAAAAAACCACAACTATCCCTTAAACTTCGAGATCCAACTTGTGTGCAGTTGATTTCCTAGAGCACTACAACAACCACCCCACTGTGCACACCCTGCCTTTAGGGGACAGAAACCATACCAGCTGTGGGGTGATTCCCTCAGTGAAGTGTCCTTAACCCTGTAATCAGCAACTGAACTACACAAAACTCATCACGATGAAATCTTCGCCATTTCCAAGAAGCCACACCAAGGAAAAGGCTAAAATTCATCTATTATCTTTTGCCTAGTCATGCCTCCCAGGATCTTCTTCCAAGTCTGACAGAGGGACACGTCCAGAATGTCTGAGCCCAGAGAGGGCTCAGTCATGGTGGCAGGGAGCTCTGGCAGCAGTGTGGGGCAGCTTGTTTTCAGACTTTCTCAGTCTCACAGCTGCAGGAGCAGGAGGCTCAAGCACCAGACAGAAGTTACAGTACACACGCCAAATCCATCAGAGCAAAGAGAAAGATGGGGCGGACAGAGAGGGAGCAGAGGTAAGAGCTTCCTGCCTGCTTAGGTGTTCCAGTACTGCACCTGCTGTTATTCACAGTGCTGCTGTTTGTCTCTTCTTCAAAGGACTGTTGTTTTGACATCAAGACTGCAGGTAAGGGCTCAACTTATAGCACACTTTTCCCTAGCAAAGCTTGCAAAGCAAAGTAGGTCGGTGACTGCAGCTCTTGGATGTTTCCACCCGCTGCTAAAGTGGAGCCAGGCACTGAGGCAGACATTCTGCACCCGCCACTGCTTTGAGAAGGAAATGAGAGTTGCTTTCCCACTTGACACTACAGGGGGAATTTCAGATAGGCAGAATGTAATTACTCGGCCTGGAGTTGGGCCAGGAGCGGGGCCCAAGACCCCTACCCTTATGTAAAGTGTCACAAAATCTCCAATGACCACAAGTGCAAGGACCTCAGCTTTGCATCTCTGGCTGCTGTCATTGATTCTTCATGGCTAATTACCTAATAGTGACCCTTGCAGCAAAGCCAAAACTTGCAGCAAAGCCAAACCTTGCTGCCTGAAACAATTCAAGTCCCAGAGACCAAAAAAGACACAAAAAAATTGCTCGGTGCTGGGTATCTTTTGAGTAGGGAGCAGGTGGACAGCAAGCCTCCTGTGCCTGGCACTGCTAGTGTGTCACTCAGAAACCTACTGGGGTTTTTGGATGGGCAAGCATAGCTTTAAAATGCAGCACCCCCAGAACACAAGCCTACTGTATCAACTGCATACAAGGGTCTCCAGAGTTTTGTTGTATGTGGTTGCCAGCTGGTTCCATTTATTTTTCTTCATTTTTCATATTTTGACTGTAATAAAAAATTAATCCATGGCTTTGTAACTTGCTGACAAACACAAATGCACAGCATTCCAACACAGTGTAACGTGTCACTCACAAGAGCCAACCTGCACGATGCAGAAAAGTGATGTGCAGAAGGCTTTAGAAAGTAGGCTAATCATCAAGGTCACCCACAAGAGCCCAGGGAAACTTTTTCTTCTAACTTCCCTTAGAGGATATTCCCACCTGCTGTGAGCATCAGAACTGGGCTAATATGTTCAAATCTACGCAGGTCTAGTTGTCTTCCCACCTTAGCTCGGCTCTTTACCCTTTTGTAGCTCCTTACCTCCAAGATCCCACAAACATTTTGAAACATTAATTACTCATAGCACTTCCCCTAGCTCTGAGAATCCAAACCCCAGGAAACAGACTTTTTCTTCCAGGCAAAGACCAAAAGGAAAGCAAGGAGGAAGTTGTTAGCAGAAGAGTCAAAGCACTAACTAGGCAATAATTAATCTGAGTGAGACCTATGTGTTTCAGGTGGGGCAGTACGATGTGACAGAAAAACCTCTCGCCTTTAAAATGAGGTGACTAGATGGCTGGCAGCAGTGGTTGCAGCAGCAGCACATGAGCAACAACAAAGAATAGAGGCTCAATGCCAAGGTTCACAGCAAGAGTAGCAAAGCAGTGCAATCCACCATCCAAACAACACTGGGGAGAGTGGAGGTGGGAGGAGGAACAGAGATGATCAGAGAAGAGCAGTAGGGATGATACTCAGAGTGGTCACACAACGGGATCAGGTGAATGGGACCGAGCACCAGTGGAAATTCAAAGGGAAGGTCTGATGTGGGAGGTGTCGCCTCAGCTTTTTAGATTGAAAAAACATCTTCTGAGCCTCTCTTGACCATTTGCAGATGTTTGGTTTTGTGGCATGCGTTACTACTTATTAAGAATACACATAAGGCTGACTTTCTCTTCTGACTGAAGCTGGAACTGCAAAGATGAGAAGTCTTGCAGTATTTTCATTTTATTTTCTCTACGCATATTTGTATCTATTTATTTTTCATTCTATTAACACCTGAGGCAAGGATAGGACAAGGGTGTGCAAACCAAAAATTCATACTAGCCATAAATATTGTATAGAGGAGCAAATACTCCTAAGGAGGCTGTGAAATGAGGGCCCATTCCCCACAAAACGCTCACCATGGTCATTTTAGAAGTACTTTTAAGTTTCAGTCAATACATAAAAAGCACTTCTCCATGTTACACTCTTCAAACCCCCTGTGTTACCTCCCACACAGACACCCTGAGGAGGCAGTTGTTGCTCTGACCTGCACGGGCTCGGGAGTGAGCTGGACAACATGCTGCATACGCTCGCTGTGGTGGTGTCTGGATTCTTCCTCATAGATCACATCCCTCTCGTGCTGGGGAAGGTTCAGGAAGCGGCGAATGGTGCAGAGGTTCTCCCAAAGGGTGCGGTTTTCCGGACTTGGGTTTTCCTTCCAGCGAAGCAGCTCACACAGCCAGCCCTGCAATGGTAAGTGTCAGCACAGTCAATTCACAGAATGCCAAGGAACCAGATGTGAGTGGAAGGTCAGCTACATTTAGCAGCTCTGTGGTGCAAGTTTTGCTGGTCTCATACACAAAATCTCCCCCAGTCCTCAGGTGCCCTTTGGTCTTGACAAATCCTTGATATATTCTACTTCCTTCAAGTTGGAGAAACTGAAACAAGTAGCAATGCTTAGCAGGAACCAGGCAGCACAGCATCTTGCCCCCATCATTTTCACACCAGGTTTAAAATGCTTGGATATAAATATTTTTCCCATAGAAACACTACTGAAAATGTTTAGTACCAGATACTATCGAGTAAAGACTTCTGATTTGCTGTCACTCTGTTGCATTGACTACCCAAGTTCTGAACCTTACCAAAATTTGAAAGCTGTAAATAATCAAATCTTAGATAAGACACAACCTCACAGAAAGGAAATCCTTGGGTATTTAGCACAAAAGCGGCAGAGTCCTGCAGATGTTACTAGAGAAATGAAGATACTAGGCGGAGGTTATTCTAAATGCAACTACAGAGCATAGTAATAGCAGATTTTAATCCTGCTGTATTATTTTAGGGTTAGTTTGAAATGCCTTTAAAATGTTACTGCTGTATGTAAAGAGCTGTAGGACCTCTCCACGGGGACTGACTGCTCAGACCCCTGAGGGGAAAGTGCCCGGGCTCCAGGAAGAAGAAACCACCCTGAATGCCAAAGGCAAGGAGAGAGTCCAATGGCAAGAGCTGTTCAGGTGAGGGCAGCAGTGACCCAGTGCCCCATAAAGTTACCCAAGGGACGGTGGCTGCTGCTGCACCTGCCCAGAGTGGGGCAGAGCCAGCCTGTCCTGCCTGCCAGCAGCCAGCCCACTTGGGGCTGGAGACAGTGACTCCCCTCCTGTGCCTGCACAGGAGACGTGATGCAAACGACAGAAGATGAGAAGATAATGCCGAGGATGCTGTCAACGCGCCTTACTGACTCCTGTCAAAATATTTTACCTAGTAGCTTTATAACCCATCATTTTCGAGCTACAGCTCAGCATACTGACACCATTTTGACAGGCACCTTACAATACCTACAAGATAGCTTGATCAATGTTAAAAATGTTCGGTACAGGAAGTAGCCAAAACTGTGTTTTTCTGAACAGTGACCGGAGCAAGCTGAACAGCCAGGTTCATTACCAGCCCATGGGGGGGGCTTTTTGGTATTGCTTTTTTGTGTAACAACTTGTAAGCCATTGACAACTTCTACTGTGCACTCTAAACCCCGTGTATAATATCATAAGCCGTTGTTTGTCTTACTCTCCACTGTGTCTTCTGCCTTCACCCCCCAAAAAAAGGCAAGATTTGATTATCTCCGCTGCATCAGCCAAGACAGCAACACCAGCTGTTCTCATTGTGCAGCCTCTTCCTCACGGCCTACATGTTAATAACCTGATCATTCCATTTTCTCCTTCAACTGCCGGCTGCAGCACAGCGAAGAGACAAAAACCCAGGCCCATCTGCAGCAGCTGTAGGCACTGAACTGTGAAGCCACCAGGGATTTATAAACTAATCTGTAACACAACACTGCCTTGTTTTTACAAGTGAGAGGCCACATTTGTGCAGACCTGATCTTTTCTTGCAATAAACTAGGAGGGCTGGGGGGGGGCGGGCAAGGATGAAAACAAGGTATCTAGTCATTTACTTAGGGAAAGAAAACCTGTATTATATTTTCAAAGTGTTTTGATTGGTATTTGGGCAATCTTTTAGCCAGGTGAAATCTGCATTTTGATGTGGTATGGCCATATCCCCTACCCTCACTTCTCTTCTGTCACCTTCCACTGCTCAAAAATCTGCTGAAAACTTTCTCTCTTTCAGAGTAAAGACAGGAAGAAAGTCTCCCAACTCCACAGTGTTTTCTCAGGGGTTCCTTCTACAAAGGAAATAATATTTGAAATGGAAAATAAAGAATCTGTGGAAAAAAACAAGCTCCTGTTTCTCCCTGTTTTCAGCGAGCCGAATAAGTCTCCAACTGAACTCTTTCAAATGTCTCAAGCAGGTATGTTTAACATCTCCTGGGGGATGCTGCAGCATGAAGACCCATTGTGTAACAGAAAATACACACAAAACCCTGCACCTGGTGGAGCTGGAGCCCATGCCAGGCAGGCCCTGGGGAAGGACAGCTCCTGGGGCTCCCTGAGGGCTGCAAGGCACTGCACAGTGCCTGGCTCTGGCAGAACCCAGGGGCGGCTCAGCAGGGCCAATTCCCCTTCCCGGGGCTGGACCGGGTAGCCCAATGGCAACTGCTGCACTTTGATTTATCTGTCCTGTTATAATCAGCACTCATTACAATCACTTAGAGCAACACTACAGGCCTCATTATGGACTAGGCACTCTCTGCCATTAGTCTTTAAGAAGGATAGCGCTCAATTTGCCTGGCAACATTTGAGGTCCTGACCTTGGAGCTATTAGGGAAAAGATTAGACCGCAGTGTGACCATGTGTGCAGACATGAGCAAACCAAATTAATTTCTGGCAAAGGGAGGCACCAGGCAAAGACCCCGCCATCCTGAGGACACCTGAGAACTTCTCCATTCCCCAAAGGAGATAAGCTAATGGCACGTTTAAAGGAGCCTGGTTCTGAAGGTGAAGCACATCCGTGGTATTTAGAGAGATATTAATCCAGTTTCCCCACAAAGTATTTGCTTGGCTGATCAGATTAAGGGATCTAGCCTTCAACAGCACACCCCCACCACAGCAGGCCCCAAGAAATCTGTGATACTTCACAGCCTCAGACATATTGCACCATGTGTACCCAGCTGCTACAATAATTAGCTTATGAATGTATCAGCTGGTTCTGTGATTTTTATAAATAATAACTAACCTACAGAGCAGAAAGATTTCCATGAGCCTAATATTAGCAAGAAATTGCAAGGTGCACCTAACTGAATTGTCATTGTGCTAAATGCCCTGTCTTCTCTCATGTTGTGCGGGACTGGATCTCCCCCAGCACCCATTTATAAATATTTATTTTTGCACCAGCGGTGGCGATGTATTTGTGGCAGCTTTCTTCACAACAGCCATTATTCGCTCACCCCCGCACATACACACGCGTACCCGCTGCATGCATGCGTACACTTATCTGCATCAAATCTGGCCTTTCATTGCTCTTTTTCTACCCTTCCCTTTCTTTATTCGGGCACTCATTCAAGACCCTATCTATCCATCTATGGGGCTGTTTATTAGGCAATAGCTTTGACTAACACGTGAGAAAACACAGCGCCGTGATACTCGCACGTTCCTTATGATTGCCAGTAACTGCCTTCCCCATGCACAGATGAAAAGTCTGCATGGGCTTTTTTTAATTATTTATTTAAATAATCTTAGCACGCCATCCAAGAAAGTTTTGCAGTACCAGGCAAAAAAAAAAAAAAAAAAAAAAAAGAAGTGTAAATGTCAAATAAAACAGTGACAGATGACAGTATTCTCTATTGAATAGCACCGTTTCTTCGTGCATGTTCAATGAGAACTCATGAATTATTAATACACAAAATCTCCTTTTACTGTTAAAAATCTCAACTTGGGGTTCTTTGGTTACAATTTTTTTATTTTCTTTTATTTATTTCTTTGGGGTCTGTGTATGTTACACAGAGCTTTCCAGGAGAATTATTTCATTTAAGAAATGCTAACATACAGAAATTCTTGGAGCTACAGCCATTCACAGTGAATTTTCATCTACAGCTACATTTATTGGCATGAAGAATGAAAAGTGAAGGAGACACTATCTCACCACCTTTTCTCCCACTCATCCACAGTATCTATCTGACTCACTGCATTACAAGTAAATACAACTTCTGTGAACGTATTCTGAAAATCTAACAAATAACACACCCTTCCCCAGGCCCATAATATGCTGTGTTTCTGATCCTGCCTCCCCTACACATCACCGGTCTCGCTCCACCGCACAAACAGCCCCCTTGGCTGTCACAGAGTTACTAGGAGAGTTCGATACACACCAGTGTCAATATGGGTGGCAGAATCCAGCCCTTAATGTCAGCTTCTAAGGTTCTCAAATGGGAATGTCTTCCATTAAAAATAAGAGGAGGAAAAACAGCACAATTAAAGGATGCTTTTGGCTCTACATTCAGGCACACCCAGTGCTTGTGGTTGCAAGGAATTCTGTTCAGAACTTCCTTCATTTCACCCCAAAACTTCCAGAGGCATCGAGAATGCAGCCCAATTTGGCTCATTAAAGGGAGCTGCAGAGAAGTGCCGGCCTCTATTTTTGTTGTTCTCATGAGACAAGATAAACGTTTTCTAAGCATTTTATTTGATAAAACAAATAATATCATAATAATGTCCTATTTTTAACCTCTCTCTCTGTCTTCTAATCAAATACATTTCCACATAGCTAAGCAAACAACAACAAAAATCTGCAGGAAGCCAGCCATTCGCATTGTGCTTTTATGCTGTTAAAGAAACAGCACGCTTACTACACCAAAGCATGAGCCTTGGCACACTCGAACCCCCCACTCCCCCTCAAGGACAGCTAGCTGGTGCAGCAATCCTGAGCCATATTCTCTGTCACTTATCCCCGAGCCCTTCCTAGCAGCTTGACCCTTTCACTTCAGCTAGGCTTACCCTGGAGCAGGGAAGGCTGCTCCAGCAGCTGGAGGTATCAGGCTACAACAAGGTCAGTTTTTCCAGCCCTCAATGAAGGTATGCACAAATATAGCGGCCCCCAAAACTGCCTCCTGCAGATCTGCTGACCTGCAGTCTGCCAAGGACCAAATTTCTGATTAAGGACAAGAAGGCACACGGGAAGAGTTCAGGCTCACAGCTGTGCAGGCCAGTGCTTGTGCTTTGAGCAGCGTCTCTGCCAAAAGCCACCGCAGGAGGCGGCAGTTGGGTGTCCACAGTGAGTTAGTCACAGGCAGCCGTTCTGCTTTGAGCATGGATAACACTGCAGCTAAACTGACCTTGTGCTTCCCTGCACTTACATTAAAATTAATAGCAATAATAATAGTAATAATACAGTTAGTTTTCTGCGCTGACATTTTCTAGGGTCTCCAGTTAAAGCATGAGTAGGCAAATGAAGAGTTTTTAGTAAGAGTGATTCAGGAATAAATCTCAAAAATAAATGTAAAAGGTCATTTCCTCACCCACATCATCAGTGCAGAAAATGTCAGCATATGTGACAAAAGGGAAAAAAAGCAGCAATGATTGATGCAAGTCTTGAAAGATTAGTAAAGTAATGCTGCATTCCCCAGAGAAGTCTCCCTTTCTACATGGGATCACAGGAGTCCTCTGGACAAACTTCCTCAGCCTCTCTTCCCTCTGCTCAGTTTGGGACTCTGCAGTGCAAAATGAGCCAGATAATATTCAGCTCTTGTTCCTCAGTCGCCAAACTCTCTTTCCATGAATCCAATAAGTGTCTATTAAAATAAATAAACCCTCTAATGATTCAAGATAACCTAATCAAGAAAGCTGGAATGGATAAAAGACTAACTGTAATGGAGAGTTCTGTCATGGCTTCAATGAATTCTTGATGAGGGCCGGGGGAGGGGGACTGAACCTGAGAAGCTTTACTTGGAGCATTTTGATACAGTTCAAGGTTAATCACTCAATAGCCTGGATTTTCCGAAACACTTGGTACTTTTCCTCCCCAAAAAATTCAAGGCAAAATGTGAAGCACTTTCATGAGGGCCAGTTTCTCACTAGCCTTATAAAACATAAATATACCCAAAAAAAAGAATGAGATACATGAGCCCCAGTGTACCTTAGATTCATGGGAACAACAAGTTTGCTTACAGCTCTTGGCCTCAGAGGGAAGGATGCTGTGCACTGAGGATATTTCCAGCATGCCAAATTCAAACTAGCTTCTCCCCACGCTACAGAGGAAGTGTGGGTTTGTGGTTAGGGCAAGCATCCCACCATCAGCTCCCAGGTCTGCCAAGGACTTCCTGAGCAAAGCCCCAGCTCCACAACTGTCCCTTATTCACTCAGCTGCAGAGGCAAATGCACTGCTGCAGATGCTGTCATAGAATCACAGAGTAGTTTAGGTTGGAAGACACCTTTAAAGTTCTCTAGCCCAACCCTTCTTCAACGAGCAGGGACATCTCCAATAGATGAGGCTGCTCAGAGCCCCGCCCAACCCGACCTTGAATGTTTCAAGGGATGGGGCATCTGCCCCCCTCTGTGGGCTGCCTGTTCCCAGTGTTTCACCAACAGTGTTTATTCCTTATTTCTTGTCGAAATCTACCCTATTTTAGTTTAAAACCATTACCTATCACAAGAGGCCCTGCTAAAACGTTTGCTCCAATCTTTTTATAAGCCCTATTTAAGTACTGAAAGACTGCAGTAAGGTCTCCCTGAAGCCTGCTCTTCTCCAGGCTGAACAGCCCCAGTTCTCTCTGCCTGTCTTCACAGGAAAGGTGCTCCAGCCCTCTGATCGTTTCTGTGGGTCTCCTCTGGACCCACTCCACCAGGTGCACAAGTGTTGGGAACCCCAGAGCTGGATGCAGCACTCCAGGTGGGGTCTCACCACAGCGGAGCAGAGAGTCAGAATCACCTCCCTTGACCTGCTGCCCATGCTGCTTTTGATGCAGCCCAGGATAGAGCTGGCCTTTTGGGCTGTGAGCACACTTTCATCATTTTTGTCCAGCTTTTCTCCACCAGTACCCCCAAGTCCTTCTTGGCATGGCTGCTCTCAATCCCTTCATCCTCCAGCCTGAGTTGATAGTGGGGGTTGCCCTGACTAGACCCTGCCCTTGGCCTTGTTGAGCCCCATGAGGTTCACAGGGGCCCACTTCTCAAGCTTGTCACGGATGAGGGTCACACTGTGACTGCGTAGAGAAGTCTGTATAGGAGAAACTCAAGTCTAAAGGTACTTCAAAGAAATTCCAAGTTCAGTCAAGGAGAGAAATGTCTTTCTGTATTTTTTCAATATATAACAAGAACATCAAAATATCAGCACAACAGATATGCCCCAGCTGTAGAGATTCACAACATCATAAAGGCAGTGAGATGCTACAGCAGTAAGAAGTGCTTATACGCACACACTAGATACACTACACATCTTCACCACCAGCTGCTTTCTCTAGCTGCTGTTCATCATCACTAGAAGCTAATTAGTTTAAGGGCACAGAAAATACCTATTATAACCTAAAAGGAGGAGAGAAGGCATCCCATCATATCAAATGAATATAAGGGAATATAAGTTGGGAAGGAAGAAAAGGGAAGGGTGAAATAAAGGGTTTCTAGAGTGAACCCTTCTTCCAAGTGACACTGCTCATTCTTCTCACAGTACCTGCACTTTCTTCTTGTAGGACAGGAACGAGGTAAGGGCATGGAAATGTGACCATGGTGCTGAGTCCCATCTAGTGTGGGACCCTACTGTGGGCTAACACCCTCCTGGGCCAGAGAACAGGCTCCCAGACAATCCTGGCAATGAGGCAGGGATCTCAACATGAACAGTCAGAGAAAAGGCGAGGAACTGTCACAGTGGTTTCCATCCACAGGCCTGGATTTCTCTTTACCTGAAGGGCCTCAAATGAAGGGCTTTTCTGGGCTTCCAACCCTTAGTCAAGTTTATTCTGTGTTTGCCCCCGTTTAAACAGGGCAAAGATACAAACCAGAGACTGAGCTTTGCCAGCTTAACGTTTTTTCAAATGTTGCTCCATGGGGTCTCTCTTGCTTTACTGTGGTACAACTGGAACAAATTCCAGTCCCTTGCGAAGAATTTCAGTTTCAAGGCTGTACTTTTTGTTTCACTGGACTGGTGAAGGTTCCATTTGCCCTGTCCAGGGTAGATACACAGCAGCATGTACCCCACTTCCCCATGCTGCCCCAGCCTGATTAAGAAGAGTCTCTTGCCCTGGGAGAACTGTCTGGAGTTTGGTCTTCATGTTCATACCAGCTCTTCCCTCACTCAGATTGTCAACAAGCACTCCAGCCAGCTTTGCCCACTATTTATTTTGAAAGTGACTGTTCATTATGAACAGAACTACATTCCTAAACTCGTTTTGCACAGACTAAGAAACAAATGTCTGCTGAGCACAGCACAGCCTGTGATGTAGCCTCTCACTGTCAGAGGTCAAAGGGGTGATGCTGCTGCACAGTACTACAGAAGGGCTGGCACATGGTCATGGGGGAAATGGTTTTCCTGAAGCTGTACTATCGAGCAGTTACAGAGCTGAATGTAGAATCAGCTTTAACAACCAACAGTCCA
Source organism: Myiotriccus ornatus (assembly GCA_036023395.1). Taxonomy (NCBI): domain Eukaryota; kingdom Metazoa; phylum Chordata; class Aves; order Passeriformes; family Tyrannidae; genus Myiotriccus; species Myiotriccus ornatus. Next base: position 28,306,448 of record JAYRBT010000181.1, on the reverse strand, counting down.
AACGTGCAGCAATCCAAGTCTCTGACTGTCCCACTGCACAGCTCTGCAGACACACAGGCCACCAAAACCTCTCTGAAATGGCACACCATCTTCTTATGAATTACATATAACCAGGAGAGCCCGAAATGTAGACTGGAAACCAAATCCTGGTGTTCCGGCCACACTCCGAAACACTCCCAGTGTGGTGATACAGGTTCTAGGTTTAGCCATTAAAAGGACAAAGGGCACTAGCAGATAGCAACCCCAGAGAACCATGCTGTCCAGCGAGTACTTCCTACCAGCTGGCAACTATCGTAGCAAGACAGCTTTGGGGGCTGTCCTGTGGCACTGAGCTCTCAGTTCCTGTTGGCTTCAAAAATACAAAGGGATGCACGCCACTTCACAAACAAGGCTAAAAATGTCTATATATAAGTTGCAAGGAATAAAATGCATATTAAGGTAAATAAGTGATGACTGAATAAGTCAATGTCTAAAATGAATGGCTTGAATTCTTTATTAAGGTGGATTCCCTGAAAGAATTCTCAACATACTACCTTGGTACCTCCATGAGGCCCTGATCCTTGCATTTATGTTGACTTGGGAGCTCTGTGATTTACAAACTCAGTTTGTAGAAAATGCCCTTCTCTTTAGTTGCTGAACAGAGACCCTGCCATGACTTAAGAATGAAGATGTTTGCTTGTTAAATTAGAGGTCAATTAACTCCACCAGTAGATGATGCCACTTGCAATAACGGCTCTCAGTGAGTACCACTCTTCCTGTATGGGAACAGAAGACGAAATGAGGCCTCCACTGCCTCTGGATGTTCTCTGGGGTACACGACATACAGCCCTGTGTATAAAATGTCAAAACAGCCCTGTCAGAGCCTCACTGCCTGCTAAAACTGTGAAGATCTCACAGCACCGTGGATTGTTGTTGACAGAACAGCAGCGCCCAACATAACACATGCCTTGTTAGCAAACTGGAAGCCTCTCAGTAGTCTGGGGTGAGGGAATAATAGAGGAAGCCAACACAACGCAAGCCAGGCCTGTGGAGAATAGCAAGTGAACGAACCTTGGCGGCGAGTCCAAGCAAAGCCTCAGACTCACTCTTTTTTTCCCCTCTTTCAAACTTTCTCTTCTGCAAACATGGGCAGTTTTCAATGGGTGCTTCCCACCGTGAAACTCAGCTGCTGAAATCAGGCAGCATCTTCACCAGCAGTGGTCATGACTGGCACAACTGGACTGTGCAAACACTGGGAACAACCAACTGCTATTTTTCAGACAAGCTAGACCTAAGGTGACATGCTGACCATGACACCATGGCTCTACCCTACACAAGCAGCTGAGTCCTTGATTTTGGCATATCTGTGGGCCACAGAGCACCCCAGCCTGCAGCAGGGACACCAAGCCACCCAGGGTCAGGCACACAGGTGGAGGCTTGGGGCAGGGGGAGGCCCCACACCACTATGGTTCTTGGCTATGGCTTCTCTTCCCTGCCTTCCAATGCCCCATAAACCACTTTCATGCTCCAGCAGAGTGCTATGACATCTCAGCATGGCAAATGCTGGGTCATCCCAGGGAGCCAGTATTTCTTTGGCAGGGCTGTGAAACAAAAGGAACATCAGCCCCAGAAACACTTCTTTATTTGTTGCTGCTGAAGAAACAAAACCTTTATGTGCAGTAACTTTGCTTTAAACAATAACGTTTGTGGATCCTGTTCTTAACCTTTTGCATCTGGTGTTCAAAATCTGCCCTGGTTTTTTTCCATGCGAAAGACTACGGATCTTATTTTTGTTTTGGCGCTGCTGTGCAGTGCTGCCAGAGAAGTGCACTCAAGCTGGCACAGACCAAAGCTGGTGAGCCACCCAAATTATTGTTGGGTGGTTCAGTCCCTCTCTATTTCAAGAAGCCTCTGGGTATAATGACAGGAAGCTTGCAGGCAATTTTAAGCCAAACCTCAGAGAGGCTGGCATTCAGTCTGTGTTAAACACTCCTTATTAAAAGCTGCCCAGTCCGGATTCTGGGTGGAACTTTGATATCTGCATGGAGTAAAGAATAAGGGGCACGTTTGCAAAATCAATTGTGCAGTTTTTATATTTACTGCACGTTTACCACATATGTCATTTATTACACAGTGGAAAACCGTTAAATGCACAGTAGTTGTGCCAAGTGGCATTATGCTTTTAACAGCTTTATTCGTTTAACAGCTCCAGTTCTCATTATATTTTGCCATGTGGTACATGAGATTTTTATGCATTTAACAGTTTAAGAGGGTTCCATGGTATTTTCCTTTTATGTATTTCATACTGAGCCCAGGATTTGGTTGGGGGGTAGACGGATTGTAGCCCCTGTACCCTGATAAGAGAACGCAAAAGGCAAAGAAAATTAATGATTAAATGAGGAAGGAGAAATTAATCAGATCTCCATGTGTCAGGGCACAAATACCTGTTACAAGGACAAAGCTCTACCATGTGCTTTGATAGCCTTTGATGCTTTGTTTATAAGCCTTTCAACCACTTATTTTACATCTACTTTAATGACTACAATGTTGTTTTCCTGCACAAAAGGAAAGAATGTTTCTTTTAGAGTGCATGCACCTAGATGCTTCTATCCCACTCTCTCACTGTCACATACACATTTGTGCATTTCTGTGTGCATATTGATGCCCTCTCCTAGCACACCTGAGTAATTTCATACAGGATCAGAAGGAGCTCTTTTCACTGAGTAAACAATTCCTTCCAACAATCTCCAATCCACTTGCTGCCCTTCAAAAAAATCTGTCTGTCCTCCTTTCCACAAAATCCCTTCTGGTGCATTATATTTTTTTAAAGAGTTGGATGAAATTTTTAAATTAATGGATTCTCTTCAAGAATTTCAACCAGACCTAGGTTTGCCCACATGTATTTTTTACACCCAAGGTAGAAATTAATCCAGGAGAACTTTCTGCAGTGCCTCCTCATTCCTTTTTGTAAAAATGATTGGATTTGATGTGAATTATTCACATGGCAATACTGTATGCAGCACATACAACATGCAAAAAGGGAAACACCTGCCTAATATTCCATTTCCCATTGCCTTCCCTCAGGTAATCACTTGAGAAAACCATTTCATTACCTGCCAAATGAGTAGGATACCACCATTTTAAAAGTTCCTTGTCCTACTAGCAGAGGTGTAAGTTATATACCACACGTGGGAAAAGACATACATGTTTGTACCAAAGGGGAGAAAAAGCTTGGTTGAGAGCTGACCCTTCCCTCAGCCTCTTTTAAAAGGGAAAAGGAAACCACTTAAGCAGGCAAAAGCCAAACATGATAGGCTCCCCAGAGATGAAGATTATTATTATTGTAGGAACAGATGTAATTTTATTGGTGGGAGGAGGAGGAGGTGGGTCTAGTCCCAACCCCAGAGTTTGCTTTAAAAACAAAACCCCAAAAAGCCCCGCAACAATGAAATCCTCTATACCACTCACCTGACTTTTATTGGCAGCCACTTTGGCAAACAGAGCTTGAGATACCTTGGCCCTTTTCATCTCCTGTTGGATCTCGTCATAAATGGCAGCTGTGATGTTGACGTTGGCACTGTCCGCCTTAATGGGGAGGTCTGTTGTTGGTGTCGAGGTTTTGGCCTACCAAGAGACCATGAAAATAATAATTAAAAAAGTGCTGCTTTCAGCCCAGCCATCTGTGCAGAAATTATCAAAGGATTTCAGTCAGCTGATGCCAAACTGCATTAGCTACAGAGGGACACTTCCTGTCCATTATTCTAATCAGGTTAATTGTGATTGGAAATAATTGCAGTGCATTCCTATAGGAAATGCAAGGCCCTGTCAACTCTCCCCCTCTCCCTCTCCCAGCGTGTTTACTGAGCAGCTCAACAACAGGATAGGTAGCCAGGGCACTCAGCTGCAGACAGCCGCTGAAGTTGGCTTTGCCCAGCCGCCAGGCTCTACCTTCTCCCCCCCCTCTAAAAGTGGCCTACACCTTGGAGGAAGAGCCAATTCTCCCAGAAAAAATGAGTAAATGGGTAGAGGTCTCTAAATAATAAATTATTACTCAATTTAATGCACTCCCTCAAGTCTCCCTCATCCTTTATTAAAACTATACGTATGTCACTTGAGTATGTATGGTTTCCCAGCCTTATCATCATTATGCTAGCCAGACAGTCACCTAATTTCACCTAGGAAATCAGTGGAAATGAAAAAAAAAAAAATCATTTCATAAAGCTGGGCTTTGGCATGCCTTTGATGTGCTGCCCTCATTCTCCTAAACTCATATTGAGATTTTGTGTATTCTGCTGCACTCCTTTTAATTGAATGATTTCCCATCAGCTTCTGTGACAAATGAAGGACAATAACGGACACTGCCAGAACTTTCCCTGGGTTGGAATACCCATACAAGGCTTCTGTCAATACAGTTCAGCAGACTGCTACAAGGCATTGATTTTAAAGCCCCTCGGCCGTGGGGGTCCCCAGAACGCACTGGCAGGTGAGGGAGCGAGGGCAGTGCAATGCTCACTGAGAGCTCCCGGCACCAGAAGCCCCGTGGAGACAGATCTCACTTGCTTTCCTGAGCTCAAAGAGGAAAGATACCAGGGCTGATCACTGCACACCTTACACCTTTTAAGGGAAACATGTGGGTTACTGATATAAACTCTCTGTTTTCTCCTGAGATGTTAAGGTCTTAAGAAACAACACAACCTAGGTGGCAAAGTTCACACTTCCCAATAGATCCAAACCACCCATACACGCTGGTGACACTCATATTTGGGCCCGTTATGAACATTTTCAGCTGGGTCCTGTTTCTGTGTCACAGTTAAAGCCTACTAGAGTACATCAAATGTTCATTTTTAACTAGGCAGACATGTCCAAATACTGGGAAGGTTAACTAGGAAAAAACAAACCTTCTGAACTTCTCTTTCTGTTTTATTGTCCTCCAAATCTTCCTCTCCTTAACATCTTTTTTGTACCAAAGGCCATACAAATAACAGAGCCAAAATTCAGTCAAGACCAACAATCTGGACTAATCATTCCTCCTTACCGTTTCCAGATAAAGCTTTAATCAACCTGTATCTTCTCCCTGTCCTACTCCCCAGGCTCAGTAGGCACACTGCTATAGGTTTGTTCCCTGCCTGTCATAGGCAGGACACCAGGTAGAAAGGGAGTAAGATTTTCCTGCTCTCACTAAGTCCAGCCCCCTGTGTTCAGGCAGGGGCAGCTGGGGCAGCCCACAGCCACCCCTGCCCTGGGAGCCCAGAGCTAAACCCGCTGCCGTCCGCAGGCCATGAGCACATGCCATGTACAGATCGATGGATGGACTGACAGGGACACCACACTCGGAAATTCAACGTTTACAGATACATGAGAGTTAAGGCAATTGTGGGAAACATAAGAAAACAACAAAGGGATCATGGGAAGGAAGAGGACTGTCCAAGTCTGTCAGGACTCATTTAATGGAGCTTTGTTGGGTATAAAAAAAATCTTCCCAGGCGCTGGAGCCTTTGGCTAGCACAGCAGCCGAGGTCACCACAGCCTCAAAGGCCATTACAGAGGTCTGAGATCCTGAGACGAACAAAATTAGCATGTAAAAGAAAGATTTAAAATATAGCTCCATCTTTCATGGGTTTCCTAAGCTTCTAGCTCCACATCTGAAAAACACCATCTCCCTGAACACCCTGAAAGCTGCATCATTTTTTATTTAACCACTGAAATAGGCAGGGCAAGTACCAAACCAAAGTATCACAGTCACTAAAATAAAGTATTTCATTGTAGAGGCCTAAATTCAAAATTGGCCTTGATATTAAGAAGGAGTTTATCACTGTTGAAACATTTTGTTGCAAACAGTTGGGGAAAAAGAAAGAGAAGTGTTTGCAGCCACAGCACCAGAGCACCGAAACCCAGCCCCCAGTGCTGGTGTTCCGCATGCACACAACAACCTCTAACAGCTCGGAGCCTCTTCCCCACGGCACTCGTACCCATTTGCTGGATCAATCTGCTGTTCTCACCTTAAGGCAGGTCCTGAGCCAGGGACATCCCATGAGGGTGGCCTGGGGCTGGCTCAGAGTCAGGGAGAGCCGAGCCAGGTTACTCTGTGTACCCTCACACCTTCTGCATGACTACCCCAACACCAGCACTTCCACAGGTATCTGCCATTGCTCTCCTACCCGGCACACTCAATCCCAAAAGCACTGCTGCAGGAGATCAGTATCTATGGAAACCATGTTTCCAAATGCCATTCCATCACCTTCTCCAGCTCCCGAACACAATTCCTGAAAGGATAGTACTGCTCCTACCGCTGCTGCCCCAAAGCACCCTGCTCCAGGGTAGTTTCCTGGGGAGGCCACGCTGCCGGGAATCGCTGCGCTGCCGGCGAGGATGGCATTTGTACCACAGAAGTAATCCCAGGCATATGGGGAAGCACGGTAGCCGTGCCGCCTGCCCGGGATCTGGGAAGCAGCCTCATTTGCAGAGGTGTCCAAGTTGTCAAAACAGCACCTGTGCTGACGGGTGCTGGCCCTCTGAGGGCTGGGGAAATGTTATCCAGCGGGCACGACGCGAGCACTGGGTACGCAAACCTTTGTGTGTTGCTTTCACAAATTAAAAACCTCACAATATTCTAAGGGATTCTTCGAGCCGAAATAAGGCAAGGATGGGCTGGTTTATAGATCTAGAGTATGGTTTTCTAGCAAAACTTAGCTCTTACAAACGCAGGCAAAATTTCCATTATTTTAAACTACATTCTAGCTGTGGCTAGAGCATGGGAAAATGGCATATTTCAACACAGGAATGAGATGGGGCAACAGAACAATTTTTATTCTCACTGCATTGCATCTGCATCTAAACTCTCAATTTCCTTTTGGTGCTTGACTCTAGTTGCAAAACCTATTGCAATAAATATAAGTAAGAGTAAGCTAATTCTTAATTGAATAAACACATGCAGAAAGTGGGTACATTATTTAAAGAATAAAATAGTTCCCTGTATATTTTAAATTTCATTTTAAGGTAATTAAAAAAGATAAGGAGCATACAATGAGTTTCCCATGTAATAAAAATTCAGCATCAAATTTGGGTTGTCAGGATACACTTGCTTTCAGTGAAAACAGTTCTTTATATCACGTACTGATGATGTACTGATGGTGGTGAAGTGCACCCAAATGCCTGGGTTAAACTGAACAAGTTCAAAAGTTTCTACAGAAACATCACCTTCCTTAAGTGATGATCTCTTTGCCTGTGGAACCTGGCTCCCTCCACATTGCTTACTTACTTCTAGCAGCTGTGGCTACAGAATTCAAGTCCTCAGTGATACCGTTATAAGGGTTACACGGGCTCATTTACTAAAGAACAGAGAAGTGCTAGAACTGACCCGTCATGTTTGCACTGTTAGAAAGTTCAAGCTCAAGTTAGGCAAAATGTCATGACAAGGATTAATCACCACCCTTGTGCAACCACTCTCACTTTCCAGAGTATATGCCTGGGACTACAAGCAGCCTGGTACAAGGGGGGACGACTATTACAGCGTAGTATGTGGATGCTCTTTCGTAGTGCAAAAGAACAACCTACCCAGGGAAGAGTGGGTGGCAACAGCACATTAATAAACACGTGCAGTGAGATGACAGCTGCTTTGGGACTCTAAAGCATCATCTTCCTTCCCAGCACCCTGCCCATCCTCACTTTCTGTACTTCAAATAATTACTCATGAAAAACTCTAACTCAAAGACTGTGACTTCCTATGCAGAATACGGAGCACTGATTTCTAACTATGTCTACCTAATCCACTATCAATCTCTGTTCCCTACACAGTTTTTATTGCAAAATATATGAACCTCTCCACAAGCCCAGAAATTTTCTCTGTTTTCTGAAGAATCGAAAAGACATAGGTAAAAAGCTACATGCGCTGTTTTTCTATAATATATTCTATAACAGTCATTGGACATATATCAAGAGCCTGTATGTAATGCTCAGATGCACTGTTTCAGGCACTAATGATACATACTCTTTTGCATTTATGGCATTGATTAAAGCTTGAATGATCATCACAGTCTCTTGCTGCAAACCACTAAATGTCTCTTAACAGCCACTCCAAAACCTTACAAAAATTTTCCACAGCTCATCTGGGCGAGGGGAATGACAGACAGGGGAAGGGTGGAGAGAAACTCCTTCCCTGGAGTAATCCACACAACAAACAGGTAACAAGGGACTGCCTCTTACCTGGGGGGTTCTGGAGGAGCTTGGGCTGCTGGCAGCTGAAGACACCATGCTCACATTTGGGTTCATACTTCTCTCTCTCTCATCCTGGTAGATACGATCCCGCTCCGAGTCAGGCAAGTTGAGGAAATTCTGCATTGCCCTCAAGTTTACCAGAAGGGACTGGGAAGCTGTCCTAGGGTCTTCTTCTTTACGCAGGATCTCTGACAACAAGCCCTGTTTAAAAAAAAGAAAGAAAAAAAAAAAAAAAAGGCAGTCATGTGTTGGTGGGTTTCTTTGGTTTTTTTAAAATTTGTTTAGCGTAACCAGCTGGGTTGCAATACTGAGAACCTACATCAGAATCTCATGGGCTCTCCCTGAGGGGATATTTTGTAGGAAAATGTTTGTCTTCTGGGGGCTGAGGTTTATTTTGGGACTGTCCTATTCTGGCACTGTAATAAGCTTCTGAGTATGGAGATGTTGGATAGGAAGGTAGGTGCATTGGGTAGAAGAAATTGCAGTTATCACCAGGTGCTTGCTGCAAATATTTTAGGAGCTGTTAGATATCTTTCTCTCTTTTTACTTGAAGCTGGGAACACTTGGCAATCCTGTTCATCTTTGACAAATCTGCCAAGGTTGGTAAATTTAGTTTTGACATTTAAACAGTACAGGAGGTTTATAAAGAAAAACGTTTGGCTGGGTTTTGATGTTACAGTCCGTTCATTTCTGTTTGGACAGTCATTTCTGAAAGGAGAAAAATGGAGCAATAATAAAACCTTAGAATCTAACTTTAGGGATTTAACCCATTCTTTCATTCCTCATTTAAAAACACCCCAGGCTTCACATTGCAATCATGAATGAACATATTAATCTAGTTTTTACAAAAGCCATTACACAACATTTCCAAAAAATAAGGAGCAAAAGGAAAAAAAAAAAAGAGTTGGAGAGATGAAAATATCATTAAATGAGGCTTACATATAATGATGGGGTTAAATTTATGCATACCTGTATGCACTCAACAGCTCCACAGATTATCTAGAAGTTAAAGGCGCAGCACACAAGTCTGGATCAGGGCCTACAGAAACTCGGGGGGGACACAGTGTGTGCCACCAGCTTCCCCCAGGCACCCCCTCATATCGACACTTAAAAGGCTATTCTGTCAGTACGTTTCCCTGAGCAATCCGACACCCTTCCCGCTTCCCTCCGTCACAACCCAGAGGCTGTCTGCACCACTGCTCCCAGGAATGCCGGCCACCGAAGCCCTGTGAGATCCCGGTGAGAGCTTGGAGGGCTCACCTTGACGTGCTGCTGGGAGAGGAGCAGCGTTCAGCAGCCGCGTGCACACGGACCCCGCAGTATCCCGGACACGACTTTGCTGTCGTCGTTGACACGAGCATTTTGCAGTTACTTTACAGCCTCAACCAAGGCAAGCTGCCCCGCAAGTAAAGTCACGGCTTACTCCTTTCTTGTAAGAAAAATGTTGCTAGAAAACAACCACACACTCAGAGCCCTGCAATACTATTTTATTTTCTTAGTTTATTACTGTCTTCCATGTCAGAGTCTCCTCCAAAAACCCTTACTGAAACAATTCCGCTGCAGCTGGCCCTTTAACCAAATGCCAACATGTTTAGTATGTATTGATCTTATTTACCTGACAAAACCATCTGACCAGCAAGTGATATATCTGCATCTGCATTTATCTGTTTTCTGCTATTAAACACCTACACTAAAATACATACATGAAAGCTCTACTTCAGCAGTGTTTACACCAGCAGTGCTCAAAACAAGCTCCACACACAACCTGAAGGTAGGCTGCACACAGCTCCATCTTTTCAGCTCCTCATCTACATAATCAAGCTAACACACTCCCAATTACATTCCTCTGCAATTGTCAGAGTGGGCACCAGAAGGACTAGAGCTGGGAATGGAACCATGGTGAGCTCCACTCAGAAATGGGATGGGAGAGAGAAGCTGGCTGTTGAAAATGGTCTGCACTGGGAAAAGGTCTGCAGAAATTGCAGTGCTGGGCTGCTCTCTGGTATTCTGCGTGACCTCAATACAACTGCATGTTTGTACTTGGCTTCTTCCTCAGGGTTTACCAGCCCTCAGAAAAGCTAAGGACATTTTGAAAACCCTTCTAGCTTTTGATAGGCATATAGGCTGGGGGAGATTAACCAAAATAAAGACATACAGAACATTGAAGCCACAACCTGCAAGATCAATACACCAAGTCCCTATGAAAATTTTCCCTTAAAGGCATTAAACAGTTCTCCAAATGAAGTAAATAAATTAAACATTGGTCCAAACAGTTCTCTAAATCCCTAATTCTCTGTATCTTTTAAAGGATATATAACTCCTTTTTATTTTTTTTTCCTAAGGAAAAGTTCAACTTCAAAAAATTATGAGTTTAGGTTGAAAGAAAGGATCCTGAAAGCTACTGGAGCTGACTCTAAGACAGCTTTTTCTCCCTCCCATCTTAGCCTGGCTAAATTTATGGTTCAATTTCAAAAATGGAGAGCAGAAACATATGTGAAAGCATGCCAGCAATTACTTTTCTGTGCAGTCATTGACTCTGTATGTAAATCAGAGGCTCAGAGGTACAAGAGGCTTGGTCGTGGCACTAAGAAGTATCTCACTGCTTGACATACCAACTCTTGTGCTTGAAGGATCTGATGCATCACCAGAAACATCTTATCACGGGGTAGAGTCGGTACCTGTGCCTCTTGCTTCTATGAGGGTCTCATCTTGACGTGCTAAAAGGATGTAGCAATATTTTGCAGTGCTGCTGCTCAGCCAGCAGGCTGAGGGAGCCTCACGTCCTCATGCAGGCACCTGCTCCAGGGGAGGGGACTCGCTGCTCCCTCCAGCACCCTGACAGGGGTGAGCCCTGCTCTCCATGCCCTGCCCCAGGTAGGAAAACCTGCTTGCAAAGAGGGCTTTTCTGCAGCTCCTCTAAGTGCTTTGGCAGCTTAGGAACCATGCAAACAGCAGGAGAGCTAATAAGAAAACTGATTCACAAGGGAAAAATCTCATGTCCTCCTGCAACTGGAGATAAACAACATCAGTAAACAGAAGCAGCTAGATAGCTGAGTGATAGGGTAGGACGATAAAATAAAGTATCTTGAGAGCAATAACGTTTACAATAATATAATTCTGAGCTACTGAAGTATATGCAAACTAACCAGTGAGCAACATTATAAAAAATAAAGTGATATTAAATAATCTGTTCAGCCTTTTTGTCACCTGCAACAAATTAGGCTTTCAATATGCAAAACATCTTCCTTCCAGAAAAACAAATGATCATGATTTCATTTAATTGTAATTTAATGAGGCATAATGTATTTTTTAAAGTGATATACTCCAGGTGTGTGGTGAGGAAACTGGCCCAGCCAGACAAACCCTACTGTTTCTATTTTTGAGAAAACCCTAAAGCCAGCCAGAGACTGTTTTCATTTCTGCAAATTACGTTTCTGCTGGAGGGGGTGAGGGAGGGAAACCCGCAGCATTCATACATTTGTTATAAAATTCCATTGGCTAAATTAGCTCATTCTGACTTACTTACATCTTGCATATTAAAAAATAAAAATAAAAAATTGGCAGTTTGCAGAGTAACCAACTCTGCAAACCTAAAAGAAGATCTTCAGGGACTAGAAAGTCTCAATATGATTTTAAATAGCCAAACAGATCTTCTACACCGAGCACAGTTCCCAGGATACATTTTAGGACATATAGCTTGATAATATCTTTGGTTTTCCACTCCTCTGAATCATTTTTAAACAGGCTGCTGAAGAGGCAACTGATGAAGCTTAATGTTCACACAGGCTGTGCTTGCTAACGAGGTGTGTGCTCACCCTGAGACAAGGGCTCTGCACAGTCTGGTTTACCCTTGGAACTTGCACCATTTTTAGAATTACACACTGGATCCATAATTGACTTTAAGAAAATAATACCTGTGGTGGAGAAAGAAGCACATGTCCAACCAAAATAAAAAAGTTACTGAATCTATTTAAGGTAGGAGTAATTTTGACAGTGTTTTTTCAAACTAGCTGAAATGCAGTCCCTGCAAGCCAGCAAAGTCACAGTCGTGGGGGTTTGCTTTGCATTAATTCTATGAAACCCCATTTGTGAACTCCTTTTATTTTTATTAACTACGAGATTTCCAGGACAAACAACCCACATGTCATTGGTAAAAAAACACTTTTTAAAGCAAATTCTGAAAGATGATGCAGTGCAACATAGAGAGAATGTTATTCAAACTGACTCCGACATCCAGCGGACCAACAGACCAGCCCTCGAGGCAAACAAAGGCTTGACCAAAGCCCACAGAAGGTGAGCAAAGCCTTTCTGCCCTTCTCCCACAGCACTTCTGCTCAGGCCTGGAAAGGTGTAAATGAGATCTCAGTGGGACAGCAGACTGCACTACCAGAGACCGAACATGGGACAATTTTGCAAACAGAACTTTTGAAAAAGCAATCTGGATGGAGGAGAGGAAGTGATGCTGGAGTGCAGCCCAGACACCAGTGTCATGGGCACTGAGGAGGATGAGGAACATCAGGCAGCAGGAGACTCCCAAGCACTGGCCAGGACCTCACACACATCAGGTCTGACGACTTGGACAGGAGATGTGCTCCCTCTTGTACAGACCTAAGCCATTTGACTACAAAAGCGGGCACTGGGGTTAAAGAGGCTCAGAACAGACTACGGACAACCAAAACACTGGCCAAGGCAAAAACTTAAATAAAGCCAACTAATGTGCTAAACCTCAGTTTTTATGTTCTGTATAAGGAGATTATATATATGAAGGACTGAAAAAGCATAAACACTTTTTTCAGACTTTTGGTTTATTTGTGCCTATCCATACTTCAGCTATGGCCAAAAGCAACAGAGAAAATGCTGAAATACTAGAAAAATATTGTTTCTGTAGTACTTTAAGTTCCAAGTATTTCCAAGTACTATACTTGTAACTGACAGTCTCAATATAAAAGCTATTCTGCTTTCCATCAGGGATAGATGCTACTCTGAGCAGGATCAGAAAATGTAGTGATTTATTCAAATTCAACATCTGGATCTTAAAGGTCAGTGATGTCAAACTGTCCCACCTCAGCACACAAGGCCTAATTCCGGTATGGAAGGCAGCACTCAGGGAACCCTTTGGTGGCTGCTCATTGCTACTGAACTACACTGTACCTTCAGCACAGAACAACAAACTTGATTTGCCCAGCTAAAACTACCACTTATATTAACAGTTGTCTGCTATCTGCAACTGAAAGCTGGAGGCAGCAGGTCAGCCCAGGAAGCTCTGCAGCAGAAATACCAACTTCTCATAACCCTTCCAGGAATAAAGCAGCTGCTGTGTTTTTCTCACATGAAGACAGGCTTTTACCATGACATCTCTTGGCCTCTCTGCATTTACTCCAGGTCCCACCTTCAATATTGTCTTCTGGGCTGAACAAGATACATTTAACAACCCTGAAAATACTTCTCTTTGCCTCTAAGTATACAGCACTCAACAAGAAGCTCTATATGAAGTTCTTCAGTAGGCTTTCTAGGACTCAAGCTCATTTTCAAGTGCTCCCTGCTTTGTTTCTATTCCCTTGCATCTCTTCCTAATTTCAACTAGGATATGAAGCAGAAGCGCTGGAAGTCTCTCAGAAATGCTTATCCTGGCAGTGTGTCCAGTCCAATTTTGCTGAGCAAAATTGCTTTAGATAATCAGTGGAAATTTTCGAGTGGTTAGCCAAACCAAGCACCTTCATATCCATTCTGTCACATTTTCCATCAGGCAAAACTGTGTTTATACCCTGTTCCCTGACCAACTCTTCTGTCTCAATGGGCAACATGTTCAGTGCCACATTTGTGTCAGTTCATATGAACTTCAGAACTTAAAGGACTCTGACTGACTCCATGAATGGGAGACCAGCAGTCTCCCAGTACCCTTCAGTGTAGCTGAACATATCACATTAGTCCTTCACTTAGAAGAAATCTCCCGATCTCTAGATTCACTGCCTACAGCCAGAGTATGAGCCTTGTTCTTAAACTCATTTAACTAATGCTAAAATACATACATCTCAGGAGAGAGCTGCTTAGGCACAAAGCATTTAGAGCCTGATTTGAATAAAACTTATACGGGGTGCAACAATGACAATTTGATTTTTATTATTAAAAATGAAGTGTTTAAATCCTCAAAGAAAACGCCTTTATTGCATTAGTTTAATAAAGCCTCTTTTTTATTATGGTATCTCCTTTTATGAGGGAAGACAGGATGTGCATGTGGAGCTGAATGTGGATGCACTGGGAAAAGGAAGCAGAGAAAGACCGACCAACTGCAGGCACAAAGTGCCACCATTTATATGAGACGCATGTCAGACCTTTATACTGAAATATGCTGGAAAATGAGCAAAGACACACAGCTTGTGCACACTGTGTATATCCGTGCCTTTGCTTCCAAGGCTCAGGACTCTTGTGCATCAGCTGAGCAGGCAGCAGCCGCCTCCCTCAAGCACACATTCTGAAAGCCTGACTCACATGCTACTTAAGATCTTTTCATTCAGCCTATTGAATACAATTAAGTTAATTGAAACTGAAATTTTGGGCAGTGCAAAACCCACTGTTGGAACAAATATCCCATATACCAAAAATCTGCAATTTATTACATTAAGCACTTCCCTTACAGACTGCCTTCTTTCCTGTGAGTACAACAGAACGCTGCTTGTGCCACATTACACCCAAGAATAAAACAAGCAGGCAGCATGAAAGGGTTTCATGCAATAAGAGAGAGTTCCCTACAACAGTAAAAACCAACCAAAAATTCCCCTCCAAAACCAAACCAGAAGCCTTGCTAATTGAAAGTCTGTGCACAATGGGGCAAACATTATAGCGATGAATGCAGCATGACTGTCTCACTAGATACCAGGCAGAGAATTAAAGCTGCTTGTGGTCCTCTCATGTGAGTTAAAGAGATTATTTGCAAAAGGAACTCTGTCCAGGATTTGGCTCACAAGCAAATAGAGGTGGAAGAGTTAGCTATTTCAACAAACCATATTTCTGATCTTAATGCCTCTTAAAGAACTCTTTTCTGAACCCACTTCAGTTTGGGGAATTTTGCCAAAGAAAGCAGAATTAGACATAAATGAGGAGTCACCACCCACCTCTCTCCTTGCCTGCCTCCATAACCTTTCTTTGGAGCTTCCTTACTAACCACACTCCTGCTCTGAGAGCCCTCAACCCTACTTTAGGTGACTGCTGACACCTTTGCATGCCACAGAAGTGTTATTTCCCTCTTCCTCATTGCAGAATCCTGGACTTCCCTGCTGTTGCACTGGAAGCTGGGGCCTCATCCGGCATCAATTCTATGTTTCCCTATGCCTCAACTCACTCCTGCAGCCAAGGTGCAACCAAATCCCTTGAAAAAGAAGGATTTGTTTAGTTTATTTCTTCATAAATTTCACTACCTCTGAGGCTGGTGGAGTTTCCTCCTCCTTGGGCTGTTACTTCCTTTAATCCAAAAAGACACGGCTGGTACCAGCTGAGCTGGGTAAGCGCTGCTTTCCCATCTGCAGGCTGGGAAGCCAATGGTTTCACACAGAGCTACTCAGGGCAGGAGGAAGGCAGCAGTGCTCTTTGGGAAGAAGGTTACAAGCAGCCTGAACATGCCCGGTGTTTTTACCCAGCTCTCTTTGTATCTGGCACCACAATGGTTTCATTTAGGATGCCTCAGGTTCAGGGATATTTCCAGTTTGGGAGGCTGTTCAGTGAAACAAGCACTGGCCACCCGCCCAAACATTTTACTAGTTTTGGCTATTATGTCAAAACACTGGCAAAAAAAGAGGAAGATATAAACAGAAATACTCCTTCAGTCTATAGGGTTTGCAGTCCACTGGGCACTCCCGAAGAGGGAAGCAGTTCATTGATCCAGTGATTGAGACTGTCTGGACTCTTACAAAGAGCCTGATAAACTGTTCTGACTGCAACTCCATGAGCCTGCAGCAAAGAGGGATGCTGAAAAAGTGGGGAGAGGAGGAAGAGTATGTTAATGTTCCTTATGCAGAATAAGACATTCAAATGACCTATTTTTCAGCTTGGATTTTGAAAAGCACAGATCACTTCAGCACCTCCAGATTTGCTAAAAAAACTTTTCAGAGGAGGACGAGGTAAATCTGAGAGAGCATTTTCATGCTTTTCCTTTAAAACTATTCTCTTAGTCCTATTTTTCCTGTAACCACCCCTACCTAACCATTTATCAAAACACTACAACCTGCAATAAGTAAGCTCTGGTTCTTACAACCTTGTGGTTGCAATCTGAATGCTGTATTAGGAGACATCATAGTGCAGGAGGGAGATAGTACAAGGACGCTGCCCTGAGGATGGCCAAAACCCATGAGTATATTCTCCTCCAGAAAGAAGGTAAAGCTTTGATAACAGCTTTGGCTTGTCTCCCATTTCACAGTGTCTTGGCTGGCCGACCCAAAGGGTGCTCATACTTTTAGAGGCCACTAGTCACCTAGATTTTATCCTGATGTAAGGATGAGGCATGCTTCAGAGAGGTAGGTGTTTTTGAAGAACTCCAGCCTGCAGTGGAGCAGTACTGCACCGTACTGACAGTCCCACTGACTTCACTGCACTGTTTGAGACCAGTGAGGGACACCAGCCCCCTCTGTGCATTGAAACCTTCTCACCTCTGCAGCCTGTATATTGCAGGCATTTCCTCCCCTCGAGAGCTTTTACTGCTTTTAAAAATGTGCACAGGGCAATTCCAAGTGCAAGGTGCACCTGCTCTGTCTCTCACAGTTGTACTTTGCCTGTGGATTTCAGTATTAATCAGACTTAATTACACAAGCAAGAAAGTGAACCTCCTGCCCCAGTAATACTGCTACGTACCTTAGCCATGGCAAGCTCTCTCCATGCCACAAGAGCAGGCTAGGCTGCAGAGAGCCTAAAGAGGGTGTTATTCCAACAGAGACCATTCTTTTCATCGCTGAGCAGGTTGTAGGCAACACCATCTTAGACAAACATGGTAGTGTGCACCACCATTTCAAATATTTTGAAGGTTGTGGAGGAATTTCTTACTCATTAGAAAGTCTCTTCAATAACTATGTTGTCTCTGTGGGTGCACTTCTACCTCTCCCCTATGCTGAATAAATAGGCATTTAGATTCCACAGTAACATGAGTCAAAATTATGACACTGAATCTCTAAAGATAAAATAAGAAGAGGCAGAGATTAGCCCTGGGCACTTACTAAAAATCAGGCATATATACTTTGAGAGTCCTTCATACCCACTTTCAAATAAATAGAAAAATGTTCACTTTGGAACTTTCTGTTTGAAAGAAACCCTCTTCATGGCAAACACAGCCTGGGCCAGCTCCAAGCCAAGCACCCCTGTCTGGGCAGCTCTCCTGTGCACACAACAGGTACTAAATTGCCTGATGTTCCGTCCCCATCTCAGAGTAGGACCTCAGTGGGAGCACTGTGCCCCAGGAAATGCACAGAACTTGTCACAGAGCCTGAAGTGCTTTGTTTCCATGTGTGCAGATCACATGGTCACAGGTACAAGCAAATATGTGGTCTTCAGTTATATATTTCTATCTTGAAGAGAAAGATTTGGATGTTTCACAAACCATACAATTGGCTTTCTCCTCCTTCTGATCCTCCTCACATTCTCCTTCCCACACACGTGCATACATACAAGTGTCAGCCATTTGTTCCGATGGATTTAACCTAGTTTGGATCAAAGCTTCCTCTACTTCATTTAACAGATTTGCTCAGATGGAAGGTCTCAGGGGAGAAATAATGTTAGTAAGAGGGGGCTTTTCAGCATTGAGTATGTAGGTCATTGGACTTTAAAATAAATTAGAGAATAGTTTATCTATTAAACAAGCCTCACAGTACATATTTCATGAAGCTATACTTAATTATAGGCTAATGTGCACCACAGAGCTACCACGAAGAGAGATTAAGCAGTGGCCCATAATGTGGTGATTAATACAATTATTAGCTGGCTGGCATACAGCATCTATTATTTGGTACCATCATGAGAAACAACAGACCTCCAGTTCCTAATGCTAGCACTTCTGTGAAATGCAACAAACCCAAACATTTCCATGGAGAAACACACATCTCCCTGTACCTCAGAGGCAGCAGAAAGGATGCAGGAAGGTGAGAGCAGACTTGAACTTCCACTTCAAGTGCCTTTACAGAGTTTGCTTCTCCATCATGGATGCATGGGAATATCCCACACCTTCTACAGTGAAGTGCAACACTGATTGTCTGAGCACCTCTTCTTCATACCCTGAACAGTCCCTGACATGAGGGGAGCTTGTTTGGGTTGGAATTAAAAGCTGAGGACAAGAAAACATAAGCTAGTATCTATACTCTCTTGCTCCAGTGATGGCTGCTAGGGACATGATGCACTCACTGTATGCAACATCACTGGTCTTCTATATTAAAGCCCTGTAGACTAAAGAAACACAGTTGTGAGATGAGCAAATCTCTTATGGATGCTATAGGACTTGCCTGTTCCGGAATCAGTGTCATGAACCGTTCAGTACTTTATATTACTTACGATGGAGGGCTAAGAAGCAGGTAATTTCTTTCTTGCTGGGGAATGAGCTTTTGGTTTAATATCAGACTTGGGCATTACCAACCTGGCTCTCCCAGTCTGGGTGAAGCAGAGCTTCACGTTCAGTGACAGTGGCAAAGCCCTCACCGGCAACGTTACTGCTGACCTCTCGCTCACATTCAGAATATGTCATTCTGTCAATACCATCTACCTTGATTATACCAGGCTTTATATACAACGGGTTATGATCCCAGAGGGATGAAAAGCTTTTCCAAATTAAAAGCAGCATTTTAAAGAGGAAATACTCATACATTCCAATGTAGTTTTCATTTGATATCCTCAAGGCTAACCCCAGAACTCAAAGTCACGTTGATTGGAAGTGAATGTTTTTTCTGACTGCAGCCATCTTATGAATTTAATGGAAGAAGGGAAGTCATAAAATGTGCTCCATACTTTAATTAGTTCCCTCATAACATGGCATTTCCAAAATGGCAGTGCCAAAGAAAATCATTAATCTAGCAAAACAGACAAAGGCACTGTATGGGGCAAGGGACAGAACTCCAAGAGACACAAACACACACTTTTTTTTCTTGCTGGTAAATCTTACCTCAAAGAACAACTCCATCTAAACAAAAGGAATTTGTACCAATGTTAAATATCAAGCCACTTTCCATTTCTTAAGTCTTGCTACAGAGTATCACAATTGAGAGAGCATGTGTTACACGCCTTGAACAGCAGCAGGATAAATGTAAATGGCCTGTCTTTCTGAACACACATTCACCCTGAGTACTCCAGATGCCAAGCTAAAGCTCATGCTATCATGCAATCACTTCAACATCCGCATTTCACTAGGCAAGTGAGAAAACCTGTGTTAGATGTATGGAAGCAAACACAATCTGCTACAAATGGCCGACACCTTTCCCAGCAGTCAGTCTTTAGGCCTATGCACACTTGCCTTATACCCTTGTGGGAGCAGCCTCTGGCACTAGTTGTGGCACCAGTTGTACCACAGGAAGGAGTCGAGTAAGTGACAGAAGCCCAAAGACACCTCTGACTCTGAGAGTTTCTTGTTACCTCTTCCTCACCATCAGGCTGGGGCAGATACGGAAGTTTGTAAGTGCAGAGAGGAACTCAGGGAAGAACTCACATGAGCAGAATGACTGCTAGAGAACAAAGCTCAGGTAACAGCACAGGCGTGGCCAAATGCAAACAAACAGCTGTTCCAGGAAGAAACAGCCTTGTTCGATACCGACAAAGTGAAAGGGGGGAAAAACGGAGAGTGGTTTGACCTGTTTCTATGGCACAACCCCTGCCTTGACCTGCAACAGCCATACAGCCCCACAAGAGCCACAGTTTTGCCCCTTCAGCACTTCTTGGTTATAGAATAGAAATTGATACCTGTGTGCGGTTGAATGCTACTCTTGCAAAGACAGCTTGAGACACACTGGCTCTCTTCAGCTCATCTCTGACTTGCTGGTAAATATCTGGAGAGACTTCCACCGATGAATTTGATGGCTCTGGTTTGACAGCTCTAGGGATGGGTGGATGATTCAAGAACTGCTGGTTGATAGCCTGTGGGTGCTGGTGAGCCAACAGCCGGCTGACAGCAATCTGCTGGTTTATCAGGTGGGCCATTGCTATCTGCTGCCTCACCAGTTGTGGACTGAGCTGAGGAGACAGGAGCCCAGGATTTATCATTGTTTGCATCGTTGGCACTTGGTTTCGTATTGGAGTACTGTGGTGAATTTGGCCATGAGGAGACTGTTCGTTAGTTTTTCCCAAAGTTGCCAGCTGGTTGATATTTGGTAAGTGCATGGGACGTTGACCAAGAACACAATAGTCTGAAAGGTTTTCTCTTTCCACTCTTTCCACTGTTAAAAGAGAAAAATTCGCTTGCTGTCATTTCAGTTTGCACTTAGGGCAAGGATTATTGCAGGTGACTACACAACAGCACCTGCTTTACTTTGTAAGTCTACACTTGCATAGAAGTTTCACAGAAACATAAGCAAAAGCAAAACAAAGTAAAAGTCACAACATTAATTAACATTCTTTTGGACTTCTCAGGCTTCATCCACTACTCAGGAAGCCTCCTTACAAATCAGTAGCAGGTATCCTCTCCAGCCTCATTTCCTAAAGAAACAAGCTTGGACACTTCCAGTGATACTGTCACTAACATTTGAATCTGTCACAGAAAACTGAGTAACTTCTAAAAGTGGTCAATGTTGCAGAATCACTGCCATCTAGCTAAAGGAAAGAAACTCAAATTAGTATCCACTCACACAAACCCCATGGAAACCGGACCATTCCCTGTGCAGATCATGGAACAGCTTCTCATTATAAACTCTGCAACGATTATCTTTTCCAACAAAAACTCCACCTTGCACTGTGTGTAGATAAAGCTATCTGGTATCCTCAGTTCACTCAGGTCCACTACACTGGACTCCTGTTGATTAGGTGAAAGCATATTACAAAACCATGCAATTCACACGTGAGAAGTATCTAAAGCAATGGTTCCAAGTGCCAAAGCCTCATCACTGTGAGTCTATCCAGAAACCTTAAAGCACCTCTGCATGAATGCCCACTTTAGAGGAAGTGGCTTCACTGTCTTCAGAAAAACTCTGTTTAGCACAACAGAGACCTGTGATCCCTCAGTGGCACCATGATACAAAAAATGAAACAGTACACACAAAATGAATATACTGTAATTTTGTATACTGATATGTATTGTCTCTGTTAAATGTGTTATATCTGCCATATCACAGTATCTTTTAATGTAACTGCAAAACTAAATGCACATATTACAAACCCAAATTTCCTGTAAAAGTACTATTTGAAATATATAGTACTTTTATGAAGAAATAAAGATTATAAAGTACATAAACATAACTCCTACTTAGATAATCTTAAGTAATCAGAAGTCATTTTACAGTAGGTTGCAGATTCCATGAGTCTCACTACATGCAATTGGATAGGCACTTATATATTGAAGTGATATAAAAGTGTTTAGGGATGTATGTCATACAACTAGAAAACCACTACCTCACCCCTGTATTGCTCTCAGCAAATAATAAGATAGGATTTTCTTTCATAAATGCTATAATACTATTATGATTTGTGTAATTATTAACAACTGTACCAGGCTTTGAACTCTTTTAAGAAACTTAATCTATATAAAGCTTTGAAGCTTTACACAGTTAATACTGAGAACAACAGTTTACTGATGACTTGCTCTGTTTCCTTCTAAATCGAAAGACAGCTCTTTTCACCATCCAAACTTAATCTGAGACTGACAGGGAATAATGCCCTGAACACACACAAACACAGTTACTATCTTTAGAACTGTCACTCCGGAACATCACAAGTACTGAATTTTATAACTAGGTGAATTATACCCAGGATTTCCTTGTAAGAAATTTTAGCTCGCTCATCTCATTCTTTTAAAGGAAAACCCCATAAAATCTTTAATCTTCTATAAAATAATTGCTTTTAAAAAACTTTTAAAATAAAAATTAATCTGTAAGAAAACTATTAATTTAATTTTCCCACAAAAGCCAGTGCTTCAAACTGACTAAATTTCTAAGTTAGTGCTTATTTGTGTGGTGTATTTCAGCTATGAAATGCAACGCAATATGTGTGATACACAAACACTATAGTCAGCAAATGACCATTTTGCTGTGTTACTCACAGGCTGTCAGATACATAATGCAGTATTTCAGTTTGCTGAAAATACTGAAAATCCCTGTTCAAAAGCTGCTCCTCACGATTTCAGTAGGCATCCCTGAAATCAGGCACAGAAAGCTCTATACCTCTACTCTCTGGCATTAGGAACAGACATGAACTCAATGTGAAATATGAAATACAAGCAGTGCTAATTCCAGGCATCATCGCTGACCCGGCGTCGATACAGAGATGTCATGTGTGGGCAGGGAAATGGGGAAGAAGGGGCTGCTTTGTCACAGCCCCAGGCCACAGGGATGACTCAGGACCCGCATGGCCATACTGTTGCCTCCTCAGCCTCTCTGCAATAAGCCTGTACCTGAGTAATTCCATTATATACACACATTTGCCAGAAAAAACAAATGTAATTATTCCAAAGGTGCCATAGCTACTTGGCAGGTATAACTACAATAAGGATGTTGCTCAGTGTACATGAAGTAGTTGGAGCATCCTGCTACACCATTTACACCCCTAGAAATCTAGAGTCCTTCCACTAGGAGTTTAGGAAAAGCTGAAATAAATTCTGAACTATTTGTTAATTTAAGAAGCACACAGAGGACAAGTTACTGAAACAAACAAATTACTACTTGTTAGAGCACAAAAACAGTAACCAAGTGTTTTTGAAAACTTGGTGAGAAATAAATATAAATAACATTCACTTTCTGGGCTGAACCACATTTGCCAAGTTTCCACCCACTCCTGACTTCAGTGCCAAGTTATAAACCCCTATAAAAACAAAGTTTAAGATGAAAAGGCTGCCAGGCTGTTAATCTCTGCAGTGCTACTTGGAATTACACAGAGACATCACCTGACTTACTTCCATAGGTGTATTTTTCCCTTATTATCAGTTTCCTTTTTCGATCACATTAGACTATACAGCCATGCATGTACTCCCTATAAACAAACCGGATTCTAGTCACTCCAACCACTTAAATAATAAAAGGTTACCATTAGCAGTTACGCTGGATGGAAAAAATGTGCATTACTCAACTTCAAGACTCTTTCCTTCTCTAACACATGCCCATATCTGATTCCCTGTTGTTCTGTGGTAACTATGGATTGGTAGGGTTCTACACGGCTGAACAGGAGCAAGACTGAGACAAACTCAAGATGGAGACTGGCACTGTCCTGGGAGACAGACCAGCTTGACAGCAATGCTCTAAGAAAAAGGGATACAGAGGAGCCACAAAGCTGCTGTGACACCAACATTCTACCTCAGATCTTCCTGACACAGGACTTTCCCATTTGCATCCTTCATTTTCCATGTTCACACCTGATTAGAGCCTTTACCTTCCCTTGTTTGCTATTGTTCCACTCAAACTAGGAATATATTTACAGCTCTTGCAGTCCTGCATGAACTGGCTGGTACTTGAATGTATTGATTGGAATATAAAGCAGTACGAACAGACCAGCAAGACCTTAAACTGGGAAGGAAGGGGTTCCTTGAATATGTGCTGTCTACATTCAAGTACTGCTGATAAACTACTTCTGCTAGTGATGCCTGTGCTAGTTAAACAAAAGCTGGTTCAGGAGGCTGTTACCTACCTCCATCTGTGGTGTGACCACAGCAAAAGACATTGCAATGTTTTCCTTTCCTCATTGCATCTCATGCTTGGTATATAGTTCTGCAGTACTTTGCTTGAAAAGCCCATTTAAACCAAGTACAACAGTACTGTCATATTGCAGAGCCGCCCACCCTTCTGAAGCAAATCACTAGGTAGGCAGAGACCTGTGTCTGGATAACAGGTACTGCGCTAAGCTCAGCAATCAGCTCCCAAAGCTTCATTTTTCTATACCTCCCCACAACGTCACTACCTCTACAAGACAGTCAGAAACCAACATAATCCCCAGAATGGGAGCAGCAAATTGTTGTATTTCAATGTTCCGTTCTGGTCCTGTAATGATTACCATGTGCATCAATGTATTTCTACTCCATACTGAGTTAAAACTTCCTGGATACAGCACAAAAGGAATTCAGTGCACCCTTCCCCTGTGTGATGCTCCTAACCTCTACCCCAATCTTCCTTGCACAGTCAAGCAGCTGACGCAGTCCACAGCACAATAGCTTGGGGTGGTCTGCATGCAACTTTCCATTTAAAATAAAACCAGCTCAAAATACTTAAAATAAGATTTATTTCTCCACCTTCCCTTCCCCTCACACTTTATTTGCACTGAGTTGTTAATAAGAACATTCTGACAAACATCCCGTAAGGCATTTAGGGCTTAAGAGTGGCACTGAATTGACTGACAGCACTGGAAACCAAATTCCTGTGCACAATACGGGATGCAGCGGGGAGAGCAAGAGCGTAACATGTTTCCCAGCACCGCACTGCAGCCGGGACACAGAGGACCCGCCAGCCTCCATGACCCAGAGCGTCCGGAACTTTTCAGTCCCACAGGCACACAGGCACTTTGCCCCAGAGTAGGAAGAAGCTGGTAAAGAAACGTTTTGTAATAAGTTACTAGGCGGCAGAATTGCCATGCCTCAATTGTGACAGGATGTCACCACCCAGGGCTGTTCTCCAGTGCTTCAGAGTTTGCTTCTTTGTTTTATTTATTATTTAAAACCTGGTGATCATAAAAGCCATTTCTAGCAGTGGTCATGGCTGAGCTGGGAGAGCTCTGTGAACTCTGGTATACCCTGCACTAAGCTTGAGACAGAAAGGTTCTCACAATTTCTCCTGGCTTAGCACCATCCTGCTCACTGGAGCAAGGCCTGGACTTTGGAGCCGTGCTTGGGGGGTGAAGTGTTCTCCAGCACAGTACCACCCTCTGCCTCGGAGAGACAGGGCTGTGCACTGTACCCAGAGGGTGCCCTCCTGCTTATGCTACATAATAATGAACTACCACTTTGTAAATAACAGAAACACTCCAGAGCACAGGAGGTGCTTTTAAAGTGGTAATTCTGTATCTTTTCATCTATAATTAGGATAATTACTTATTTCTTTTAATCACAGCTCACTTAACCACTTCAGTGCAAAGGGCTGGTCTGAGGAGTCTCATTTTCATTCAACATCTAATCTTCATATTTACCCAGTCATTCACTGACTTCACTGCCTGATGTCTGTCTGGGCCACTTGTTCCTGCAGTCAGAACTGGAGAAAAAGCAGTTTGATGGGAGAGGCAGACTTGACAAGAAGTTGCAACTTTTAAAACTTTTCCCTTCCTCTACTCCTGCAGGATGGCACATAACCTCAAAATAGCTATAGAGCACATACAGAAATTGTTTGGCCGCTGGCTGTGGGTAGCAAAGGCCTTTATCCAAGCCTAATGGAAAACAGACAGGAAAGGCCATTGTCTGTTCTTTGTTCTGTTACAAATTGTTTGGTTCCCACCAAAGCACAAATCACTATTTTTTTACTTAGAAATATCATTAAAAGTGGGCCTTTCACCAGCACCAGTCTCAGGTGAACGAGCATACTAACATTGCTGACTCTCTCTTTGCAGCTGACCTTCTCATTCCTTTATCCTCAAGACTAGATCCAAGTCACCCTTTGGGACACAGAGATGCTAACATGCCTTCCGTCACTTATGCTTAAACATAGTAAGTCATATTCTTCCCATGGGCTGTCCCTGGACTGCACTGCTTCCAAAGATGCTTGTCATAATACAAGCATCATCATCTTATTTTTAGATTTATTTTGGGGTTACTGTGCAGGCTCAAGAGGGCACACAGAAGTACAAACTTCTTCATAATTCTTCATACTCACGTTAACATTGTTTGTCAACAGGACATGCCAGATCCATCTAACAGAGAAAAGCATTACATTGAAGGTGCTTTAGTGACCACCTAGTCTAATGCAAGAATATTGGTCAGGTGAAATGGAAAATGAGAAGCAGGGAAAACATTACTTAGATATATCTGACAGAAACATAGGGAGTACTGGTTTAGATGGATTGAAGTTCTCATCTGATATGAAAATATCTTCTTTCCTGTTAAATTACTGTGACAGAAGTACTAACCTTTTTTGGGCACCTCAAAAGGGAGGTGCAAACCTTCTAGAATACCCAGTCATTTGTGCAATCCCTCTGGGAAATACATATACGTGTCTTCCTGACTCATAATATCAGAGATGGTGAAAGGAAGGAGACAGAACACAAATGTCATTAAGGCAGAGATATAAGCTCTTCACTTCTAGTGAAGAGAATGCAATTATATACTCTATGAAATCCATGGGATCATAGATGGCCACACTGCAGCTTTCCCACAAGGAAAGCTTATGGATCTACCTCAACTTCAAGTTATCTTCCTGTTTCAAACTAATCTCCACTCAAGCTACCTTTGTAAAGATTTCTTTCCCTTTGAGCTAACATGTCACTGTTTGGAAGCACACAAATAATTTTTTTTTTAATACGAAAGAAAATGAATTTTGCGATTCTGTAGATTAAAACCAAAACATGTTTGGTTTTTGGAAATGAAGACAACCATTATTTACTAAGTTGTGGGCAGAAGTCCCAGACTCTGCACACCACTGGTCCTCACTGAGAGAATCACTGTACTGGCAACAGGAGACATTTTTAAAACATGAAGTTGAGTGGCATTTTTTGAGCAGGTTTGGTTGGCATGGCAGGGACAAGGCACAGGACAACTGGCTAGGCAGTTTCTCCACAGAAGGGTTTTCAACCTTTATTGTCTCACCTATGTTCCCTAAAGCAGCACTGGCTGTGGCTGAGAAGGCATTCAGCTAACTGCACAACTGCACATATCCCTCTGCCACGGCACAGACACTGTTAACAGTGAGAGCCACTGCTCCAAAACAGCCAGAAGCCATAAAAGACATTCTGCAAAGTTTAAATTCATAAATGCATTTAGTTTAGATAAAAGTTAAGTAAAAAAAATAAACCCAGAGGGTGTGTTTTAATTCTCTTTACAGAGAGGAATAGCCAAGAGGGTCACAACTCATACACCCCTGGAATGCACGGCAGCGGGTAAATTGTTTCTTAACAATGCACATGCACAAATCCCCCGCACTGGCACTTAACATCAGGGACACTGCTGAAATCCAAAACACTGATGTGGGTGGGGAAAAGAGCAGTCAAGGAGTCTGTAATTCTTGCTGAATCTTGACACTGTTAACTTATATTTAAAGAGAGATGCCATTTTTTCCTCATCATCAGTGCTAACTGATGAACTATTCTCCTTATAAAATAGCACAGCAGGCCACAAACCAAGAGGATGTCTCTGAGTCAGCAATGATCTTCAGGTCACGTGTGTTACCTAGATGCTGACAACCTTGCCTGTGATTGATGTTATTTTCTTTCCTTTTTATTTAAGAAAGTGGGGAAAGACCTATTTTTAGTGAAATGAATACACAGACAGAAATGTAAAAGTAAGTAAAGAAAAAATTACAGTAATGTCAAGAACCTCACAGCTGACCTGAATGACCCTGGTTCAGTGCCAGAGCCACAACTAATATCCAAACAAGTCATGAAATGTATTTTCTTAAAAAACGCAACATTTTTGCAAAAGGCCAAGATCTATATATGCATGCAAATATATACATATATATATCTATATATGTCTTAATCACACATATAAACCCCTCTATGTACACAAAGAGAAATAAATGCACATGTATCAATAAATAGGATCTTTTTTAAAAGTCAAAAACACTGTTTGGGAAAGATATGGTGTGCCTTTTCATGAAGCTTCCACAGTATCTGCTTCAGTGGAGCAATTAAAATCTATTCTTCAAAGCACATAATGACAGTTTTCCCCAGACTTGCACTGGCATTATCACTGTGCCGCAATTCTTGGTTCCTTCAGCCTGGAAATAAGAAAGCTGGGAACCCTTCTGAATCCTGTTTCTAACCTCTGTCAACCCACAATGGCCTCTAGGAACACATTAAAGAGGAACAGATTGCTCTGTCTATCCATTATGGGAAGTAAGCAAACATACTTTCAAAAATAAAACAGCACACAAACAACAAATCAGTATTGGAAAAATTAAAGAGCAGCCAAAGCAGATTCTCATTTTAAGAAAGCTATGAAATCTTTTTCTTAAGTTCTTCGTCTGTTGGATAGAAATAATTGAGCCCTCTTCCTTCAAACTGAAAAGCCTCGTCATTCCACAAAAATTTTGAGACATCCACAGTCTCAAAACTCACATCCACAGAAAGCTATATTTTGACAGACACTGATGTCAGGAGCAAAGATGAAATGTTCTTCAAATACAGACCAAAAAAATATGTCTTTTTATTTTTAAGTTCACAATGTATTTATTCCTAACTTCCTCCCACCAAGCTCAGTTGTGTCATCAGGCAGAAACAAAATATTCACACCAGTTAAGATTTTCAGTTGTGAAAAAATTCTGATACAGTGATAGTCCTTCTGATAAAAATAGAAAGCATGACACTTAAAAGTGAAGTATCTATTGAGAAATAGAGCTAAAAAATATTCAAAGTGCTACAGGCCCAGAATACTGGGCAACAAGTAGGATAACTGGTACGAGTTTGATCCCTTGGCAATTATCTCAATTGTACAGCTAAGTTCTGAAAATCTTCTCTTCATACATACATATATATACATGTATATAGCTACTTACAAAGTGTTATTTTTATTTCTGTATCTATCTGTTAATCAAACTTAGAATCAATGCAAGCCTTTTAAGCAGTTATTAAAATCGTGCATTTCTCGGTTTAAACATACTTAATTCCTGTCATGTATGCACAACTCTGTACTAAAAGGCCTTGTATCCCACAAAAAGAAGAATTAAATTAAAAGAGTTTAAAAGAGGCTTCACATACTAATATTAAATTAATACATTGTGCATATCCTGAACAAAATTACAACACAAACTAGATAGCTTAATTACCACCTCAAGTGATTACAGACATCCATGAGGGAAAGAAAAAACCCACAGAAGCTTTTTGATTCCCAACTACTGTCCATGTT
This sequence comes from Myiotriccus ornatus, assembly GCA_036023395.1. Lineage (NCBI taxonomy): Eukaryota > Metazoa > Chordata > Aves > Passeriformes > Tyrannidae > Myiotriccus > Myiotriccus ornatus. The sequence continues at coordinate 28,277,122 of JAYRBT010000181.1, read as the reverse complement.
CCATTAGAACCATGTTAATATAAACTCTCCTTCAAATGTATATGTGTACCCCAAGGAGACTGGAAAGAGTGGACATCGTGTTATAAACTCCAACATGTCCTCACACATATCCCAAGTGGTAGACTCAGAGCCAAGAGGAGACAAAAAGCTTCCATCCTCACAGCAGCAAATTCCCAAGTGTGTCTGTGCACCAACCCTCCTGCCGCTGAGTAAACTGGGAATGTCTTAAAACCTTAAGGGGCTGGGGTAGGGTGGGAGAAAAATATTCCAGCAGAATTTTATTCTAGCATCATCCTGACACAAGACAAAATTGCCATGCTGAGCTGAACTAACTGAAAACTTTTTTAAAATTACAAGCATAAATAGTTTAGCTGTCTTTTTGGTGAGTTCAATGGAATGCACACTGGGAATGTTTACTTGAGATTTGATACAATTACATTTGTGTACAGCTTTTACATCTGTTGCTAATGATATCAAATTATTGATTGTTCACTTTCTTATATTTATTTAAACATTAACTATACACTCAGCAACTTGATGCTTTTCTTTTTTTCTTTTTTTTCTTTTTTTGGGTCTTTTTTTCCAGAGAACTTTTTATTTTTGCCTGGCTTCGGTTTTAATTACTTTGATCTTCCAGAGAGTATAATTAATTTACTGTTTATTTATTTCTATGAGAAAGGAAAAAAGTTTGACCTAGGAGATCTATATGTGGCAATTTGTAACAGAATCACATAGCTTATGTTTAGGAAATCATGGTTTTGATTAAGAAGCAACCATTTAATTCCCACTGTTTTATTAAAACAGACATTAGCAGATAATAGGAAACACATTTAACACTGTAGGCTGCATTCAGTTTGCAATGTCAATAAAGTTATTTTGAAGCCCCTTCCTATTTTGTATTTACCACAGCTCATGTGGATTGCTTTTCTGGTTTTACTTTCTAATAACCAGCTCTGGAGTTACACAAGGATGTGGGTGCTGGTTCCAAAGACACCAAATTATAGTTTTACCTAATCTATACAGATACAACCTAAAAAGCAGATTGCTGCATCATCCATTCACCTTCATGGAAGTCCTTTTCAAAAATTATTATTAAAGGAGTATGTGATGACTGAAGCATGCCAACTCAAGTCACTGATTTTGCACACTAACTGAGCTGTCCTGCAGGAATATCTGGCTACAGAAAAGAAACAAAACATCATGAAAACAGAGATGATGAGAAACTGAAACCACCCCAAGAAGTGCAGAAGTCTTCCTGTTTGCAGGGTGTTTAGATTACTGCTCTGAAGTTGCATGACTGTTTATTCTCCATGCACCACTGTACCTGCCACAGACTCTTTGTTTTCTCTCCCACTCATATGGTTGATGAATCAACACTACTTGAACTGCTTTATAGCAGCTTGTGTTTACTTCACACATACCTTAACCTTCCTTTTTCTCCTCCTACTAACACACACATACACTTCCAAGCAGCAACGACTGGCTGTGTCTCTGAATAGCACAGATACAGAGTTATCTGGAAAACTCTTCAGGTTTGGATCCTTGACCTTTTGATTGAGGTTTCATTCTGCTTTTACTGCACTTAACAATTTAACTGTGCACTTACTAAGTAAAAAAACAAGCAAGAGCGTAAAGAATTCAATGCTCTAAGAATGAAAGAAAGTGGAAGACAGCACCGTGCTAGAAACACTCAGAAGCTGTAGTAGCATCTCTGCAGTTAAGAACACTACAGTCAAGGGCCTCCAATGCCTCTGCAACTGGCACTCTTGCCCAGTTTTGAAAAAAAAAAAAAAAGAAAAAGAAAAAAGAAAAAAGGAGAAAGAAAAGCCCATTTCTGTTCTCCCAGAACAGCAAGTAAAAGTGAATGGTGATGACCTCGAAGTTGTTTTATTCCTTTGATTGTTTTTAACCAAGAGGATATGTTAAAGCACTTTGACTAAATTCTTTTATTAAGACACCATTTAGAGAAAAGAAACACTTCTGAGTCACACAATTGCAATTTAAAGAGAAAAGAAACAATCCAGTTTATTTGGCATGAGGTAACCACATACTAAAATATCCAATCAACATTTTTACTTCTAGCCTAAACCTTTTAGTAGGTGAAAAACAACATCTCAGTTTCCTTGCCTGCATTGTTACCCCACTTCTGCCCGAACAATCTTCCTTTTAGACACAGATAATTTTACCATAGAACATTCCTTTTTTTTCCCCCCCCTAGTGAAAATCTAATCACAGCACAGCCCAGGCATGAGCATCTTACAGGTATGCTCTGCACAAGCCAGATGTGCAGAGGAAAACCAGATGACTCAGAACTTGTTCTGATGTTTTATGCAATTTTGTTTCATGTGTTCCTAACTCAAGCAGCAGACTCTTTATGGTATTATTATGCAGATTTCTAGTCTGTCCTTAGGAAACTAAACAAGCAACCTTTCATAGCTCATGTGTGCCAGCCTTTTAAGAGAAAAGACAGTAGACTCTTTTTGAAAGATGCTAATCTTCACGCAACTAAAAATACAATGGTTTCTCAAGAAGGACATGACATTACCCTGTATCTGCATAATGTTTGAGAATTCTGTCATGATTTTCCTGGCTACTGAAAGGATCCCAGACAGAAACAACGATAATAGACTGCCTTCTTCCAGACAATGAATCTTCCCTTCAGTGGTGTAACAGAGAAAAACTGTGAAAAAACCTATCACAGGATACCGCTGAATTCTAAGGCTGATGGACACGTGGGGAGACAGGTCCCAGTTGGAATTATGGAAAAGCTTCTGACTATCCTCAAACTCCTGCTCAAAGGACATGAGTGTTTAAAAAAACCCTACTAAAATAAACGGTCCAGTGCACACCTAAGTCCCTTCCCAAAGGAAAGAAAGAATAAAAGCACAAACTACGCATGACAGATGCTTGTCACATCATTTTGTGCACCATTAGAAGGTGATCAGACGGTTCAGTGGTGAGAATGGGATGAACTTAAAATAATTTTGCTGCCCAGGCATTTGCTGCTAAACAACTAATACAACTTCACTGCAGAAAAATTACAAACAATGGGCTATTTTTATCTTAACTGGGTGGGTGCAGCACCTTGTTATTTAGAAGTGTCTCCTAACAATCAGGTATTAAATCCTCCACTGGTATCCAGATTCCACGTGATAAAACACGGCAGGAATGCCAGTACACTTTGTGGAATTGAAAACAGAGAACAAGGGCACACGTAGCTTAGAAAGTCAGGTTTTCAACTTTCAGGAATAACACGCAATTAAGGTAACTTACATCACAATTTAACTTTTAAATCCTGAGATACTAGAACATTTCTTTTTCCAAAATGTTTTCGCTTAATTCAAAACACGGTTGATCTTTCAGCACAGCTAAATAGGATATTTTAAGCATGTTTTAAGTGGCCTGTGTTTTCATGCCAGACTTGTTTGTAAACTACCAGATTTAATTTCAAATCTGTTGTGACTGTGCTCACTTTGTAGACAAATTCACTAATATTATTATATCTTATTATAACTTTCACTTTAAACAAATAATCTCAAACTGTCAGGAGAAGTTCAAGAACTTGGAAAGTAACAAAAAATTCAATTTACCTTTAATCTTCTTGTACTTTTTGTACCATCTTCCAAACTCCTGGCACTTGGTTGCTGACACATTGGCATAGTATGTACTATTTACAATGGATGAAATCATACTCTGGAAGTACAGAAAGAAAGACAAAAAGTGATTTAAAATATCTTCCACAATTAGAAATCTTTTCCAGGGAAAGCGAATGGCATGAAAATGCACAATGATCATCCATTTGTGACTTCAAAACCAAAATAACTGTTTGGTAAGTAAAAAAATTAGGTTTTATTCTCTATTCTATATTCCAAGTCAATAAATAAAATTACAAAATAATAGTTATTATTTTGCATAATTATGTTAAAATTATGTAAAAATTAGTATGGACCTAAACTGAGACCTGCAGCTCAGGCTGGGGAGGGGGGGAGGAAGTTCTATTTTACTTTGTACTTGTGATATTAGAATACCTAAACTTTAGTTGGATAATAACAGGCAGTGCCATACTGGGGAACACATGCTCACTGCACCCGGGTGAGAACAAGCATGGTTTAAGAACCAGATCCTAAAGGTAAGATTAGATGCTCCAGCATGCATAATCCAAATAATGTGTTTCAGATGTCTCTGTTCTGCTTCCAAATGCAGCAAGACCACACAGCCAAGAATTGGAGAACATCCGTGCTACTCGCTGCAGAACAACAGTTAGGCAAATAAGTTAAATTAATATAATTTATAGAAACGTGTGATTAGCCCTTGTGAGAAAAATCACCCAGAAGAGAAATTAGCAGTTCTATTCAGAGTGAAGGGAACTACACATACTCCAACACAGAGCAGTCAAAACCCACAAAAAAGCTCAACAAAAATGAAGTATCACTTGCCTAACCAGCACTCCTCCCTACTCTGCAAATTCCACCAAGGAACTCAGCACAAGCAACTGAAGCAGAGAGGTGCAGACTGGTTTTGCAGAACCCAGTACCAATAAAAAGGCTATTTTATATCTGGGATGCTTCTTCCCATCAGTGGCAAACAGCCTGATGACTAGTAATTCTTCCTTTCTCTTTTTTTCCTCCCTTCATCCATGCCATAGGGGAGGCATCTTTTTAACAACAACATTTTGCTCTCCTTTTCCCCTCTCTGGACTCTTCCAGGGTCAAATCATTCCCAGCACTTGTACACTGCCAGCAAGGAAATGCAGTCTAACACCAATAACACACAGGAGCCAATGCACCTTCCCCAGAAAACACATTTTCCTTATGCCCTCCTTCCTCACTTACGTCAAAGCTCAGAAAATGCCCTGGCACGTTGCATGACCTTTCTGCTTGGAGACAAAAGAGCAAGGATGATCTCACAGCTCCAACAAGCTATTTACCATAGGTTCAAGCTCTGGCCCACGGGCTCCTGAAGACTCCTGTGCAAAACAGGATCTTGCCATCTCTGGAAAGCTACAAGGCTTACCCATTGGCTCACTCAATTTTAACAATGCTCTAAAAGCAAAAACATCCCTGCCCTCTTCCAGATTTATCCAGCCTTCTACCCAATTCACTGCAGCATCACAGGACTCTGGCTGTTCCTAACACTTGAGTTTTAAGGACTTAAAAATGTAAGCAAAACTAAGAGACTATGGATACCTAGGTAGTATAGATTACTTTCAGCCTTCAACAGGTAATTTCACTTTCAGTAAAGAGGCTCTTCCGCCTTTTCTCTTTTAACTTTTCCACTCCAAGCGTGCTACGGTGCACTGCAGTAAAGTCTGAAGGCTATGAAGTAAGAGCCTTGTTAAGTAGAAGCTTCAATTTCTAAAACTGAGGCTCAATTTTCTAATTAAAATCAATATTTTGAGACATAAACCTAGCATTGTGGCAGTCAGCAGCAATTCCCTGCACATAAATCCTCCCTTGCTCCACAGCATTTTAACAAGCAATAGCGTTCTGAAAGCCTGACATGGTGATAGCCTCTGCTGAGGAAGGATTTTGAACAAAGTCGAGCTTGAGATAACGTGGAGGGTTTTAACGACACTTTAGTTAAATTTCCAGTCACTAAGGAAGGGTGAGGAAATTGTTTAACTCTGTCTACATATCAGTTTGGGGTTTCCTGGGTTCTTTTCTCTCCCTCAGATCCTCTGGTTCTACAAGAAATCAACATTCCTGAAATTGTGGGGCTATTATATATCACAGAATATATTAACCCATTAACCTTTATTTGAGAAAGCAAAGCTTAAACTAAATACTAAAATCAAACAGTAAATCAACCATTGGTGAAAAATCCCAGGACAGATTCTCTTCAACTACTTGAATGTAGAGCAAGCAAAAGAACCATAACAACTTTCAAATCACATATTCCTCACTATTAAATGCAAATCAACCCTAGGAGTATTTCTGTAGAAATCTTGATAAGTCTGCATAAAGGAAATATCCATTTAGAAGAAAGTGGCAAAACCCCCCACTAACTAATTGCAAATATCTAAATAATGGACATTATACCTGGGAAAATCCTTAAGGAAGAAACAGATTCCATTAAACAGCAGATACATTTGGTATGTGTGTGGCCAGGACAGCCATGTGGATTGAAAACTACTTAGACCAGGAGCTAAGAAATATCCACACAAGAAAATCCGGTGCAGTAAGTTCAAGGAGAAAAATATGGGACATGTTCACATCCCAAGAAAGCTTGCTCCAGCAGAGACAAAATGCATGGTCAGTGCTGAAATGAGTTACATGATGCACAGGAAAGACAGAAATCTCTATGAAAAGATGGAAATGCTGAAATAATTGGATTTGTTTCTGCCACACGCACTCCCCCCACCGAACCCTCCTTCCCCCCAGTTTGGTTAACTGGGATTTATTTGTTTGAACAGGAGCTGTATGCTAAGGGTAGCTAAACTGCAGACATCTAATACACCTATCAGAAAAAAACAGAACAATTTTAAATCAAAGTGACTGATTACATTTCCCATTAGCAGCAATCAGAATCCCCATCTGGGCTTCATGGAGAGCTCAGGCACCGAGAACCAGAGATGGAGCACCGGCGCTGGTGGGAGTGGGGGCTCCCCATGCTGCCCCTCTCCACTTCTGTACCTGAGACACCGTGAACACATTAATAAACAGCAGCATTTACTCTGCAGTTTGACTCCTAAGAGACCACTCTGCAATTTGCTGCTGTCAATAATATATTAACCACAAGGGGGTTGTAATGACATTTCACATGTGGCATGATATTTTTTTAAAACTGATTTGGGAGAAGGAATTGTATTAGAGGCATATTCAGATGATGGTAATAGACAGATCCTATACAACCTTCCATTGTATCTTCTGCATTTTGTGACCCAAACCAAAAGAGACTGAAACTTTTTATGGCAATAATAATAATAATAATAGTCATAACATAAGCTGCATTCTGCAGTCTCAGTTCAAGGATTAGTCACTACCCAAGGTCACTTATACCTGTGCTTAAAAGAAAGCAAGTTCAATTTTCTATAGAAAGATCTCCTTTTATTTTGCCCGCTAAATAAATACTGGGGCAAGAATTTTTGCTGTTACGGTTCTGCCATCAGTAATTGTGTAAATACCTTTCAGACTGAGGCTATAGAAGGAGTAAACCAACTGCAGCATTTCCACCTGGTAGGTTTTGAAACTGAAGTGGGAGGAAAAGGACCCAGACAACAAACAAATTCTGCATATGAAATGGTGCATAGTTTATTATACTGGATACTGAGGAAGACTGGGCAGACAAAACCATATGCTGCAATCATCATTAGCTGACCAGATTCCACAGATAATTCTATTTCAAGAAATTAAACTGTGTGAAAAGAAAAATACTTTCTTATTCAATGCGTATTCAAAGGTCTATGCATATCTGGAGTCACTGTTACTCCTTTGGTAAATAAGGCAAGTTACATGGCTTCTCCTTACACAGCCTTTCCATCCCTGTTAATTCTGCAGATCCCACATGGCTAAGGAAGATGAGGAATGTAATTCCTGCCAATTGCAGAGATCAAAATTCTGCTCTGTATCTCACCTCTACACTTTCCCTGGAGTTGTAATCATAACACAGCAAGGCAAATTTGTGATCAATAGAAGGAATTCTCTTGGTTCACGCAGACTTTGGATCATGAATCACAGGGTGAACATAGAGCACAATGCAAGACAAGCAACTACGGCAGAAAAAATGTTGGATGCAGTCTAGCAAAGCAACGGATTTTTAGCAAGCAGGGATTACTGATGTTTTGACTTTTGAAAGATACAATCAACAGATTAACCTATGATTCTAATACAGGTTTCAGAAGGCAATGTATTTTTCACGCCTAGCAAAGTTACCTGGTCTGGGTGCTGAAGTGTTATTCTGTTTTTTCTGAGAGGCAAGGAGGACTCGGTCATGAAAATTTTATGAATCTCTCATTATGACAATATGAAGTAAAAATAGAGCTCATGACATCTGTAGGAACCTGTGTCTTAGACATGACTTCACTGCTGATAATAAAGCAGTCATGGAGAACGAGACTGAGTTTTTGTTCTTTTTTTAACATAATTACATATACATTTTTTTGTTGCTGTTTCCTAGAAATTGGGGCACAACTGTTAAAATTGCATACTTTTTGTTATGTTTGGAGACTGATGAGAGCTACCTGTGGGTTAGTGGGGAAGGCCAACCTCTGCTAGTGGGAAGAAGCCACTCAAATCTTGCACTTGAGGATCATTAGCCCTAATACAAAAGGTTCAGATAAAAATCTAAATAAAGAATTTACATCTCTCTGAAAACCAACCAATTAATTCACAATTTCCACCCAGCAACCCATTGAGAAAACATGGTATCAAGATACTCTTTATTATATTAATTAGAATTTCTCCTTTCTAAAGAAAACAACAACTTTATTTGGTATTCATGGAACTGTTTAGTCTAGACTCTTTACTGAACAAATATGAGCTTCAGTTCTTGCAAATCTTTCTTTCCCTAAGCCTGTTAAAAGCACTGACCTGTGAGAGAGGGCATTCTTTGGCTAATGTGCTCTGATTCATCTCTTTGAGCAGTTCCTTTAAGGCATTACGAACTGTGGCATGGTTCCACTGCTCTGCTGGCAAGTCTTCCAACTTTGAACAACTGTTGAAACAGAAAGCAAAAAGTAGATAGAAACATCACCTTCACAGATAATGACTTCTTGCATACCAGTGCTATAGAACTTTAAGCAACAAGCACAACCTTGAAGTTTCCTGCTTGGCCAGCCCATCAAGGGGTTTCTCCCCTCTGTCACCTTCCCATCAAGCATGGCTACCAAGAGATGTGCAGTTCAACACATAGCAGCTAATCCTCCTATGGTATTATATGTGTGCATAACCATTCCCTCTGGGGCTTGAGGGAGAGCAAAGAAACTGCATAAAGCAAGCCCCAGAAATGGCTGGATAAAGCCATACTCTCCAGACAAAGGTACTCCTGCTGGGCTAGAAAAATAAACATATAAGCTGCGCTGCCACTAACAAAATCCCTAGACAGTAAGGTCCCTCATTGTGTGGAGGCAAGACTTTGAAAAATTAGTTTAATTTCATACAGGTTCTTATACTGCCCTTATCACTGAAGTATCCGAGAGCCTTTCAGAAACACATTAAGCCATATGCCCAACATCTGTCACGTGTAGTTGATTCTCACTTTCATTCTACAAGAACTGCATATGTACTGAAGCTTTTGTCTTCATGTGACTTATGCCTCTTTTAATTTAACAAGCTTATGGTTTGTGTCTACATGCACAGGGACAGACCCAAGAAACACATCAAAAAGCTGGGAGAAGCTCGTCACTGCCATTTCTACCAGAGAGAATTAATGCGTGTTCTCCAACCAACCTCTGAGGGGGTTCTGCCTTCTGCCCTTACAGCCTGGCTTGGCCCTCAGAGCTGGACGTTCAGTTGGGCTTGAGGAGTTCAAGTAGTCAGTGATCATCTTTATCTCAAAGTCATGGGCTATCTTTTACTTACATTGCATCCAGGCATTCAGGCATTTTGAAGAAAAAGAATGAGACCCTAATCTTGGATTGATACTCTTTGCTAATGCAGATGTGACAATAGGCTAGATGGACTCCTGGTAGCTCATACTTCTGAGGAAATGAGTTACTGCACTCCAGTTTCATAGCAGTCTAGCTGAAAAATGACACCAGTATATAAAAACAAGGAAAGACCTGTTCATGGAAATTGGAAACCTCATCAGACATATAACAGGAAAGAAATGTTCTTGTCTGGGAGTTTAATGTCAGTGAGGCATCAACTGCTTGCAAATCCTAAATTGAACTGAACAGTTGGAGGATATGTACCTGCCACCAAAAGGACACACATATGTCCCTGTGGAACCCTCTTCTCTTCAAGCCAGACCTTCAAAGAATTGTTGGCAATTTATTCCAGACTTATTTTTTACTCTTTCCTCTGGCATGTCCTGGCCATACGGCTACAGCAGGCTGTGCAATGTAGGCTTACCAGCATGACCAGAGCATGCCATGCACTGCAAGGGATCTGTCACACCTCCTTACATCAGTAACTATTTGAGAACTCTTCCGAAGGCCAACAGAAAGAAAGGGGAAGAAGAAAGGGGGTAGGGAAAAGAGGGAGGAAGGGAGGGCAAATAAGTGTAAAAATGGAGCGAGCTTTTGCTTTGCTAATCGGCACCAATATTCAGGGAAGGAAAATATTTGCCAAATGCAGCTGCAGTGACATTTTCCTTCCTTGTCTTCTTTTTGCTGGGAAGACCACTGGAGTAAAAAAAGAAAAGTCAAAAAAGCTCCCCTCCTCCCTATCTCAGTGACTGGCTGTAGAAGACTTGGATTCTCACAACGCAGCCCCTAGAAAAAGGCAAGCAGTTTATTATTTGATACAATTAGACCTTAAGATTCCATTAAATTAGGGACTGTTGAAAGGTCTGCCTTTAAAAGCCCCATAAACTTGACTGAGTATCTGCCCTTGCCCTCTCTGCTACCATATTGTTACTTTGGAAAACATACAATATCAGTTGGAACATGCACCAAAAAGCTGCCAGGTGACCCACCCTTCTCTTCATTTTCCTTTCATTTCATCAAAAGACCCGAAATTAATGAAGACAGGATGTGCTAATCTCTGTAGTAATGCTGTAACCGACTGAGCAGCTCAGAGAATAGAGAAGGACAGATGTTCAGAAACACCCACCTTTGTAATTGGATTTTCAATGTCACAACATGATAGACATCTTGTAGCATGTCGGCTACTGTCGCATCTGGTGCATCAGTCACATAACTGAGAGGGAGGGGATTCCACCTCCCAAGCTTGATTATTCCTGAAAAGAAAACAAAAAATTCATATTTTATATTTTACCGGCCATTTACTAAACCCTTTGATAACATTGGTTGTTCCCAAGATTCAAAATCTGCCTTGAGGTTTATTGCACTCTTGCCTAGAAAGATGTGTTCTGCTGACTCCTGAAACAAACAATGGAGAAGAGCAGGAATAGATTTAAATTCTTAACAGACAGGGGCTGACATGTTCCTGGCTCTTAAATTACTTCAAGAAAGCACAGGAGACTTCCTCCCTTCACATCTTTCATCATCCCACTAGAGCCTAGTTCTCTAAGTTAGAATAAGCTTTAAATACTCTCTAGTCCTGATTTTTCAGTCTACAAAAACCTTTCAATAAATAAATGCATTACTTTTGACTTGAACAGGAAAATTCCTATGTGTGGGCTTTCAGCACACAGTCACAATCTAAACATGGTACGATTCCCAGTGGATGGATGCCACTGGAAACCCACCAAGTAGGAAGAGTTCACTCCCAGATGCAAGTTGCACTATGCAGACTGTTGCTTTTCTTTGTGAGAAAAAAAGCCACCCAAAACCAAACAACTGTGAGCTGCTGACCGCAGATCCAAAATAGGATTTTGGGGGCGAGCGAGAATGCTGTAAGTTCTATTTCTACTTCTGTTCATTCTTTAATAGGGATCATCACCTCTTCTGGATGAGCTTGTCACAAAGGCTGTAAACTTGGATGGTAGACCATTTAGTGCAGAGGTATTATTTCTGTTTAGACAATTGCAGAGGGCCCACCCACACCAAAAACAATGACTAACACCCAGGAATGACTTCCAGGAAGACACTAAACAAAGAAAGCCACAGTGCCATTTTACATGACAGCAAAGCAGTTCAACCTTGTTCTGCACTATTGCCACTACTGCTTTTATTGCCTCCTTCATCGTGTTCCCATTGCCCTGCTGCACTGCTCCCTTAACTTTCCTCAGCTCAGCCCTCCAAAACACCATTCTCCCATTTAAACTGATGCCTTTTGAGGTTTCCTTATATACTGCTGGATATTGGAAAAGACATCCATAACCTCAACTGCCAGAAATACACTAACACACTAATACAGGAGAAAACTACTTCTTCTGCGATAACAGGCACACCAAGAGCTCTTCTTGAGTATCTGGAAGGATGCTGTGATGCCAAGAAACTTCAGTTCTCTCCTCCTCACTTTCTACTCCCAGTCCTTCACCAGCTCTGGAACTATCAAACCAAAATAAAGGACAACAGCTCAACAGCTCTTTATCCTGATCTCCCAAACATGATCATAAAATAAATACCACACTGAAACAGTGAAACAAAGCTTCTTGCACAGAGACAATAACAGAACAAAATAAGCCCATGAAGTACCTGCTGTGGAATATTTTTTTCCCATTCCTACGCAGATGGAAGAGGGAATAATTTTAGTACAGCTCCTTTTCTGTAGCACTTAAATCTTTGCATTTATCACTGATGTACTGCTTTGCAAGGCATTCTGTCAGCACATACTGAAAGAAGCTGGAAGTGACCTAGTTCATCCTCAGTGGCACAAAGTTTCACTGTAACATAGTGGTACAGGCAGGCTAATATTTCACGAGCAGATTAGAAAGCTTTTGTCAAGGAAAGATATTGTCCAAATGAAACAAAAAGTTACTAAGTGTTGCTTGATATCCAATGCTTGAAAATGGGACATAAACAGAACAAAAACATTTAAATGATGCACTGTTTCAGTATTAAGATTTAACAATCTGGTGCTGAATATGCTGCAGTATAAATAGTGCCTGGACTCAGATCCAGTAGAGTAACACACAGCACTCATTCACAGCGCCGTATGTCTCCAGTGCTGGTTCCTTGAGTCATATTCCACTTGCCAAGAAAAGCTGTTTTTCTTAAGGGGATAGTTTACTTAATGTTATCTCTAGTGACAACAAGAAATGCATATAGTACAGCATATATTAGTCATGAAATGAGCATCAAGGGTCCACTGAGTGAAATACATGCTGGGAAAACACTGTTTAGCTGCTGACTTCCTTTACCCTCTTCTAGTATATAATAATTTAAAGCAAAATCACCTAAAAATCCAGAAATCTATACTGGCTTCACAGAACACTTGGCTTCCTATGTTTAACCACGCCAAGTTTTCATGTAATTGAAAAAATAAGCATCATATGTGCCCCATAAGTCACATCTAAATTGGTAATATTTTACAAGAGGCTTTATTTTTCATTCAATTAAGGAAAGCACTCAGAGAGCACACCATCTGCAACTGCTCAGGCCTGGCAACGCTGGCAAGGGACAAAGAGATGGCTGGGGGGGCACCGAAGCTACTAAAGGTGTCCCCCAAACTAAAAAAGTGTAAAGAGAAAAAACCCCAGCGCAGCCAGAGCCCACCATGTGAAATACATGCAAATTGCTTTACAGGAATGTCTGCTACTACTGGAAGGTAGGTAGATTTTTTCTTTTTTTTTTTTTTTTTCCTTAATCCTCCTCTACAACTGGAGAGGAAATTGTTTTGGCTGGATTTAAACAAACACAGGTGTTACCATAATGCTCGGTGCCTCTGCACGTTAGCACCTGCTGCGAGTGCTTTACTCTGCGTTACAGCGCTGCTGATGTCCGCTGTTTTTTCAGCCGGTGTGATGTGACGTGTGAAATATTTTTTCCAGAGCACATTAAGCTGGTCCAAACCATAGCCAGAAGCCATGGTTTCCATTCAGCTCCTCAGCAGACTTCACAGGTGCATATTTCATGGCACCAACACTGTACTTAAGGAAACTCTTGGGCTGTGACTGGGAAGATGATGCCAGCTTGTTGAGCAAATGTCTTCTCTGCATACTAGAGCACATCTCTGAACGACTCCTCAGTAAAAACTGAGTGGACCAAAATTTACTCCCTGAAAAGGTCCCTTCTCATCCAGGACTGAGTGTTTCCAGTACAATAGCAACTCCAAGATGAAAACACTCTGGTAGCAAGGGGTCGCTTCAACATACACATTTTTATTGTTCCTCATATTGATTTCAAACACTACAGCTCAGGACATTAAAGAAATCACTTTAACTGGCCTGGTTGAGTTTTTATCCTACCACAGCTGAGACTTGGGAGTGGGGACAGGAACGAGCAAAGGTCACTATGTTATTAATGAATATACTACTGCTCTGGGAGTATCACTCCTCTGCCAGCTCGAGACCTTCTCAGAATTATGTGTGAATAATGCAGAGCAGATCAGACTGCTCAGGAAATCCAAAAACACATCTTCCCTGAGTTTCCAAAACTTGTCTGTTAATGAATTTTGTTCTCTTTCCTGTATCAGTAGGGACTTTTTCCTGTGAATGTTTTTTGAAGGGAAAGTTTAACAGATTCCAATGCCACTCAAAAAATGGCCATGCACTAGAACAGCTTTCAAGAACTCATCTAGAAGTGGCTCAATGCAGCCCGGGCCAGTTACACAATTAGAGACAATCAAGAGACCAGTTTTCTCAAAAGATTTTTTTTTCAAAACTATTTCAGAAGAGATTTTTGTTGACACTGGCTGTTGCTTCTTGAACAGCATGTACTTCTGTAGTCAGGTCTTTTATTAAGTTTAAGCCTCAGCTTCATCAAAATGGAGACAGGGAAAAAGGGCAGACTAAGTTAGTTTGAAATTTGCATAACTTGCTTTACCCACAAAAAGAGCAGTGGGCAAACTTCTACAAGCTTGAGTGTCAGGTTTGCACATAACCACTGTAATCACTGCTGTCATTCCACTTAGGCCAGTGACGTGACACCCTGACAGGGTGCTTCCAATTTAGTTTCATTTAAAATGCAGCTCCTTTGGAGAAGAAAGTGGTAACTCTGCAAGTGAGAGTAGAACACCACATTGATCAGAAGCCTGGACCTGCTACATCATGGCTGACCTCTCTACTGAGCAGAACTCATCACAGGATCTTCATGAGCCTTTTTACAGTATCACCTGAAAGAGTGATGCATCTAAAGCACTGGGATTATTCCTGGAACTTCACCCTAGTGAGATGGGAACTGAATGGATGCAAGGCTGGAGCTAAAGAAGACTTCCAGAATAACTACTTTCATCAAGAGGATAAACATAAAAAGACAAAAAGCTGCTTTCTAGAAAAATACAGCTAAGCCGGCAGTCCCTTTTCATTACTATGTAGCTTATACTGTCCCATAAAAATTATTTATATGGGCTAGAAGCCTCATTTGTCTTTGCAAACAGAAAGGTAGCCACACAGTACACTCCTTCTAAGAATGCCACATCTGGGGTTTAGAACATATCATAGTCTAGCTACAACACTTCTCGGTCGTAAACAGAATGAGGTCTGGGTCCTGCATCTCCCAGTCACATGCACTTTTAATCTGGATAGCCCCATAGTAATTATTGAGGCACCTCAGTTATCCTTCAATACATCACTGCTGTAAAATCAAATTCTTAACAAAGGGCATTTTCCAAGTTCCTTTTTGCGGCTACACAGAGCAAACAGGACCAGAACACGCCTTATCCTGCCACTAGCTTCCTTCAAACTATTCCCTGCTCCCACCATGATTATACTCCTGGTTTCACCTTTCACAAGTTATGAGCCTACCTGAGTTACATCTTAAATGCATACTTGTAGTATTAATGCAAATGCATACAGAGGAATAATGCAATTTATTTAAAATGCTAATCTGTCAGGGTTAAAATTAAGTCATGGGATCAAATGAAGGACATTTTGGAAGTTCCTATTAGCATCACCATGCCCTCCTCAACATTTTTTCTGGAGACAGAAAATGAATCTTGAGTAATACATGCCCAGTGCATACAGAGAGGGAAAGAGAAGGAATTTTGTGTTATTTGGCTAAAGGGGAAAAAAGAACGATAGCAGAGAATACTGATTCCTTACCAAATATTGTTAAGAAAAGCACTTGTTAACACTAAACAGAGAGACTATTTGAATCCCTGATGCACCACACCAAAAACTCCCATTTTCTACAGCCTAAGCAAATATAACCTGCTGAGATTCATATAGGGTGAGGTGTTCAAGCAGGTAATTGCTCTCCTTGTGGACTGATGGACAGTCAGGTTGGAAAAGCGCAAAGCCTGTTTCTTGCATTCGAGCTCCACGTTCACTAACACTGCAGGCTGTAGCAGAACAGCTACATCCAGCTCAGACAAGAACATGTGCCTGTACAGCCAGACTCGGCACAGCACGGTGTCTGATCTTGGGAAAGGCAGAGGGAGTAGGCAGTACCCAACCCAGCATGAGATCTCCTGGGCTATATTTACTACTCCAAAATATACTGAGCAAGTTTGAATCTGAAGTGTTATAGCAGACCACAGCCATGGCTCATGTTGCTGTGGCATTCCAGAGCTGTACTAGGTATCCTAGGATTCACTTCCTTGCATTCCAGGGACTTCAGGATCACACCCCAAGAGTGCCAGACTGCAAACACAGGGCTGGGTGAAGAACACAACCAACATTTGCTGCTGCCTTGTGAATTCAATCAAGTAGTTTTGCTCAAACAGCTTACTTTTTAACAGCTCTTATCAACACAACAGGCATTCAGAAGAAACTGCAGATTAACGTTAGCACCCAAATACTTTTGATTCCTTTTACAAGTCCAAATGAAAGACCTCAATGAGACATGCAATAAAAGCTCCACTTCTGGGACCATCAAGCCATTTCTCTATCAGCCACTACTGCAGGGCTCACTACAAGATGGGAAAGCTCTTGTGACATTGATTGCATCTGGTTATCCTCTTCAGAGGCATCTTGTCCCTATGCTTTAGCATGTAATTTTCCTTTGTTCAGCTGTGCTTTGTTACAGAAATTAAAAACTGCCTGTCCCATGTAATAAGTACATAGAATTATTTATCCATAAATCAGTTTGCAGGAAATCACTACCCTGCAGTACATAATAACTCAGCCTGTGTTTCTAACCTCTACCCTGGCTGCAGTATATCATCAAACTGTAACAACATAAAGCCATAATTTGTAGTTATTATTGTTAATCCAGCAAAGGGAATGATTTTCAAGCAGAAAGGAGAAAAAAGCAACAAGAAAAATAAAAAACATGACTATATTAATTTTTGTATTATATTATTGAGCTGCCTTTTCTATCTCTTTGGGAAATTTAAAAAAATATTACGGTGCCTTTGCCCATCATTGTAAGGGTGTTCATATTATCCTACTCAACTTCAGTCAGTGACATATTGGGGCAATAGATGGGAAAAATAATCAACATAACCCTCCCCTGTACTTTTAAAGCACCTCACATCAAAGGGTCCCAACACACTTTAAAAACATTAATTAATTGAACTTTGCAACATCCCTGCGAGGTAGGCTGTATTATGTCAATTGACATATCGGTGATTTAGTGATTGAAAGCACACAATGCACATAATCCTGTGTTTATGCCAATACAAAAGAATCCCCCTCCTTCCTCGTTTCAGTCCATAATAAATAATTCAGTGAGAGAACAGGAATAAACTATGTGATTACACTGTGATGTACACATCCACAAATCAACAGGAACACCCACACTCCTTGAATGACGAACACTCCACCCCAGCTCATGAGACTTGTGCAACTTCAGGGCTCTGCACAAAAGGGTGACTTTCACCCAAGGGGAAAGCACAGCTGAGCTACCCAAAGCTCTGGCAGCACAAAGCCCCTTGTGCTGCTGATGCTGGAAGTCTTCATTTTTGCTGTTTTAAAACGCTGTCACAAACTCTGTGTACCATAGTTTACAGAACAAAATTTCGTGCTGCAACAACACGTCTATGAGCTGGTCAATTTAAACACTCATACCTGGTCTTTTTGGCTTGCACATCTGTATCAATACACAGACTTGAACACAGACTACGCATTTTCATTATTATATACAGTATCTGTATGATTATATATCAAAATGCTTATAGAAACATGGGTGTGACTATCAAGAGAAAGACTATGTTACAAGGTTTAATTCTGAACTTCAGAGTACATTCACCGATTAAAATCGCTTTGATACACAAAGCTTGGTTTGAGCTTTCAATTTTTTGAATGCTAGTATTGCCCATTCCTTTCCTCCAGCATGACTGTACTCAAGTATTTGACTTAAATAGCATACACTAAACAGTTTGATGCCTTGTAATTCTACATATCAAGTTTACATTTTACAGTAAAAAGATTGTGCCTCATGTAATAGATGCTGCTTCACATTTGGGAAACGTTATGTGAGGACCCTGACTTTTATTAGATTAATTTAATATAAGCACTAAGTTACTAGACTAAATTAATAAAGATCTTCTTAAAAAAAAGGGGGGGGGCAGGGGGGTGAGAGACCGAGAGCAAACAGAATGAACCCACAAATTAAATAAAATTTTCTGGAGTTTGTTATTTTGGAAGTCTTTATTTAATTTTCCAACCCCCTATTCTGTTTGGAAAAAAAAGTAAATAATTAGTAAGGAAACAGGAAAAAAAGGTTGATGTTATTTACTTCGGGGGATTATTTTTAAAATATGATAGAACAGGAATACCACAAATAAATAGAAGGGCGAGGAAGCAAAGGAAGTACTAACTATTAAAAAAACAAAACAACAGGCCATTCATTTCAGGGTTGGACTCGATGATCCTTCTGAGTCCCTTCCAACTCAGAATATTCTGTGATTCTGAAGGGTTTTTTTACATTTTCTATATTGCTTTTAAAACTATCACCTCCACTGACAAAACCCACATTTAGTCCTGCATAACATCTCTCTTTTGTCATCTTTGGGACAAGTCTGCACTTACCTTGGACAGCAAGAATATGAATAAAGAGAGAAAGTCCTCTTCTTTTGTCTGAGAAAGAGAACCACTCCTCTAAACATCACTTCCATGGCACGAATACAAAGTCTTTTCAGTCATGACAACTCATGACAGAAAGGCTACTGGATCCAGGATATTAAGCAGCTCTTAGGAGGTGTCTTTCATAACCCAGTTAGCCCAGAGCTCAGCCTCACCCTCCACCAGGCTGCCCTCTCCTGAGGGGCACCATCACAACGGGGCTACTTTTCTCAGCTGTCTTATTCAGTAGCCCCAACGCCTGTAGGATTGCGCCACCCGCTCCATCACTAACATCAGCCCCACAGAACACCCAAAGCATGGCACTCTCCCCAATTTTGCATGAAATTACTGTCTTTTGGGCAACCTGTACTTATATTAGGATCATTCCCAGCTCAGTCCTGGGACACCTGAGCTTCCTCAGCTGCACCGAGCACAGGCTGTGTCCGCTCCCAGGGAGCAGTGGCTGCTGAATGCCTTTGAAATCCAGACCAGAAGTGTCACAACTCAGCTTATTCCCTGATCAAAGAGTTTCCTTAGCTGCTCCCATGCCTGGAGGTCTTTGCTTTGTCATCTTAAAACCATGTATGTTCCTTTTGCTTTGGACAACAGCTGTCTCTCCTCCAGTCTCAGGATCCCTGGTAAAACATGTGGCTTCTCTGCCATCCCAGCCCTGGCACCAGGACCTGCCTATAATTTAGTGCCTCCCAGAGAGCCAACATAGGCAGATACTGCTAGTGGAGACCTGTAACGTGCTTCCACCTCAGCCTTACAGACTGAGAGCTGGGGCTTTAGTGTATTTGCCTCAATTGCTAAGGAATGTGAATGCGAGTGTACTCAACAGGTGGTGCTTTTCTCCACTGCACATGCTCTTCAACAGCCACAAACAATGTCCGAATCATCTTGTCCCACATTTTTGACCCAGTGACCATGTTGCCACCTCACTACTTACAAGGGGCTGCACAGGAGTAAAAGGACCAGAACTTTACACAAACATTTGCTGTCCAACCTTCTTTGTCAGCTTTCTGCTAGCCCAATGACACCAACACAACCTGCTCCACAACACCTCCAGCAAGAAAAGGGCATTTGGGCAAACAGCCTTTGGTTCCCACCCTCCAGAATCCTTTCTTGGATTTTATATGAGGTTTTTGAATGGGTAAGAGAAGAGGTAGAAGATGTTTTCCTTCTTTGGGGAAAAACCTGCATCTGTTTTTACAAAGATGCCAGTGCCCCAGACTCGTCAACTGACCCAGCTTCAGTGCTTGCCTATAAGCTTCACATGGAAAGACAGTCCACTGAGCAGGAAAAACAGCATAATAACATGGAATTGCAGAAGAATACCTAAAACACACTTTAAAGGTTATAAAAGAGCACTGCTAACAGGACATTGTGGAGGATAATAGGCTTAGAATTAAGCCTACAGATATTGTTTGGCCTTGTATGAATCTGAATATCCTGCCTACTCACAGCAACAGCTACAGAGAGCTCAGAAAGTCTGGCTCAGACTGCAGACATACAGTAGCCAACTATCTTTGTGTTGAGTCAACTACAAGTAGATTTGAAAATTCATGGGTCTCAAGTCCAAAGAAAAATAAGGGCACACAGCATGCTGTGCTGCACAAACAAACCCCTAAACTGAATGCAGATTCAGATTCTGGCCTATGTAGTTTAACAGCTTAATCTCTTTAGTTTAAGATTTGTGTCTTGGGGCTTTCCTTATGCTGTATAAAGACTAGCAGAATGTTTTTTTCACTAAATTACTACATTTGGCTTGCCTTCTGTCTTTTCTTTCCTCCCACCAGACATTAAGTTCTTGACTTCCATGAGAAAAAAACAACATGAACGACTGAAAAACTAGTAGGACAGCATCTAACTAGCAGGATAGAAAAGCATGTATTGCTGAGGAAACAGAGGGATTGAGGACTTCGCTGATAACCTCAAACAACTGCTTCCACTAATTCAACATGAACACAGCATGTGAAGATCCAGCTGCTGTTACCTTTGCAATTTGACTCAGAATTCCTCTGTTCTGTGTAGCTGCATTACTCTAAGAGTATATCCAGATCCCTACAATGTCCATAGGCTTGAGCACAGTATCTTTAATTACGTTTGGTTAAGAACTAGATCCACCATGAAGCAGTTAACAAGGGACGTATCGCTTGCATTCTAGCATTTTTATATTAAAAAATTTTATGGAAGCAAAATTATCCATGTAAATGTGCATGCACACATATATTTAAGAATATGCAATAGACCTAAGACTAAGAGTTTGTTGATATTTAGGTTCAGGAATCACTCACAGCTCACAAACAGGTAAAAGGTAACCTTACCCTTCCCTTACAAATTGATAGACTCAAGAGAGACAGAGAGTAGTATCTTTAAGGTTTCAGAATTTCTTTCAAAATACAGTTTAATAACCCTAGTTCCTAATTTGGACAGGATTGCAAATTCAGATACATTCAATTAAATTAAATAAGAAATTCTCCTTCACTGACACTTATTTCAGTTGGTAATCTGATCTCAAATTCCCCATCTCCCTCTTTTCTTCCCAGGAAGAGCAAAAAAATTCTGCATTTCTGACAAGTCTAAATAAAGCTTTACTGGTTACTGAACTATGCTACATTTCCTATCAGAAAACAAAAGCAGAAAAAAAAAGACTAGTTCACCACTAGAGGAGATGACTCAGAGCAAGCAGGAACTGTTACCAGACTCAGAAAAAACAGTTTTCCCTTGTACTGTTGATGAGCCCACACTAATGCTGAGATGAACCTAGATTTGCTTTCTTAGCCCACATCTTCCTAGAACTGAACCTATTTTCTTACAAAGCCACCAGATCCTTATTGGATCCTGCCAGCATTTTCAACTTCACGTTAGTCATTTTGTGAACCAGAGATCAAAAGACAGAAATAACTATTTTTTTTAACTTAAATGATAAATTTCTGTAAATATGGCAAAGACTGGAAAGAGTTATTCATGTTTTGGATCTGGAGGTTTGCAGCACATGCACATAATGCTTTGAAGCCTTTCCAGTTTACCACTTCTTTAGTAGCAGCTGAGATTCTCATGTAATCACAGCATATAGAAATTGCGGAGCTGCTACGAAGGAAAAGAAATCTATCCCAGCCAAAATCAGCAAGAGAGCTCAAGGGACACCCTCAGACACTACAGGACTCAATAGCCTTAAGCACTGGTGGCACTGCAAACACCCTCATAAGATGGTGGAGAGCTCTAGGACCTCCTGAGATTCATCCTCCAGAAAGCAGCTCACACTGCTTCACCACCACCCACCAAGCTGGAAGACAGCATGCTCAACCAATTTCTGTACCAGAACTCTATTCCTCCAGGGCTCAGTGCTCTCACCACTTCTTTCTCTTTCCTAAACTCTACCTCATGTTCAAATCAAAGAGATCAAAAATGCTGTATGATGGTATTTCAAGAAAAAAGGGAGGACAGACTGTCATTTCTAATCATTTCCCAAAGCCCCAGGTGTCTTGGGCCCACTAACGCATGGCTTCTACATGTGTGTAAGCAGAAAAGGAAGCCAGAGGCCAATTCACAGTTCTGGGAAATATAATTAAATAAAGATACAATGGGATGATGCCTTATTCAGAACATGGCACCAATACTGGAAAATCTCTGGAATCTACCAGAGATACCATTTCACAGTAATGTACAACCTATACTGCTGCCTGCATTTTCTTCAGTACCACAGATATATAACACCTGACTGGGGATTTCAACTAACAATACCATGACAAAGGAGAAAATAAGATATAAATAAATACTTCACAAAGTCTTACGTAGGAAGACAAAGACCCTGCATGCACATGTACTCCTGAAAGAATAGGCCAAATGACCCTCCAATAAATCCAAATGTATTTTCTTATCCTTACTTGCACAGGGAACCAGAGCAGACCTCAGCGCTGAGGGAGCATTACTAGCACAACACAGCAAGGCAGCTTTGGGAAGTTTATCGTTTTAACAATCTGATTGATTTCAAAGGTCACCCTGGAGGAAAAGCTTCAATCTGGTTTCTGCCGACACAGTCAGTTCCCACAGCCAATAACTATTCTCTGCTCTTGGCACTCACTCAGGTGGTGGGACGTGGGTTGCACTGTGGGTATCTGCATCTTAATGAAAGTCTATTTTACTCCCCCAAAGTCTATTGTTCATCTGGAAACATGGAGCATTATTGGTTGTTACATACTGAAGGTCTTATGACAGGTATAAACTGCAAAGAAATAAAGGCTTTCTGAGTAAGTAGAAATTTTATAACTAAAGTATTATAAGTCTGAGATTCCTAAAATACTAAAATAATTCAGACTTTAAACTATTTGAAATACATTCTTTTTCTAATCAGCAAAAAAAAAATACCCTCCTCTCTTAATTTGACATCTGTGTGTATGATGGACGAAAATCCAATCAGCACTAAACCAGCTCTCATCTTCCCCAGGTGATGGCCCTGGTTTAGTTTACCACAGAACAACTCATTTCAAGAGCTCACATAATAAAGGTCTCAGTCAGCGTGACCTGTCCTCACTACAGTGTAGATGGAAAAGGTCAAAGCCACACCATTAAAACTGTAATCTAGGAGAATAAAAATAAATATTAAATAAAATGGATAAATTATGGATGAATCTACAAGTTTTTGTGAGAAATGGCTTCCTCCAGTTACACTATTCTAGACTAAACATGTTGCTCTCATAAAATTTGAGAAGTTATTCAATCAAGACGTGCTTAAAATTAGGTTCTACCCAATCTTCACAATCAGGAATAATTTTATTGCTGGAGGCCAAAAATAGTGGCCTCTCTGTTACCTCCTTTACCTACTCGGAGGTAAATGTTTTTCATTGCATGTTCAAAAACGAGAACTGAAGATCTGGAGGCCTCTCATCTGGAGATGTCGAAAGAACACTGTTAATTTAGAGAAACTAAGACAACAGACTGAAATGGAAATACTCTGTCTTTCAGCTAAGCTAACAAGCTCTTTACAAATGAAATGGAGGTATCAATTTCAAGACATTGAGGCTTTAAGCCAGCTTTTATCCAGGTATGTAGTGCACAAAAGGCTTCATATTCCATTAGCAGAGTTGTGTGCCTGCATGTGCCCTAAATAAATAAAAGGAATCTCATACCTGAAGCATTTTTACCTTGAAGGAAAATATTCACAAATGTAACTAAATATCACAACCAAAAGTTTAGAGCCATCTTGGCAGAACTACAGAATTACGCTGTTATCATGGCTGAGGAGTTTTCTGCCAGTAGGGCAAAGGGAGTTCGCAGTACCGTATCTCACGAGACACAGGAAGACTTGACAGGTTGATGGGCAAAAACGATGCAGACTCTCCCTTGGCCTGAGTGAGACAGCAGAATCCTCCAACAACAACTGCCCTCAGCCAGAAAACGGTCTCAACCTTGCTGCCAGCCCTTTAGGCCCTCCTTGTGTACAAAGAAAATAGTTTTAATTTTTAGCTTGCAAATCAATGAATAGGTTTTCTTTCCTGCTAAAAGAGAGCTCAGATTCATCACAGTCAGTAAAATGCTTTCAGCCCTGGCTGAGAATCTCTCATGGCAAGCAACTCTGCTGGTCAGTGCCTGCTCATCCGCCCACCCAGGGCCACATCACTGTCACCTTCCTCCTCCCGCTCACGCCTCGCTGCTCCCATCTCTGAATGACGGCCAGCCACCTCCCAGCTCTACAGGAATAAATCTCCAGACCGCAAACCTCTAATATCCCTTCCTCCTCCTACCCTCAAGGCAACGAATTACACTCTATTTAGCTTGAGTCATGACTTTTCTTCCCATCTTCCTCCCATGTATTTTACTCACATTTATAAAGCAGAAGAAGGGAGCACTAGAGGTGTCATGAACCTAGTCTGCTGGGATGAGCAAGGGATTCCTGTTCCACCAGAGCCGTGCCCAAGGGTACCCACCACCAGGCACGCTCGCTCAGCCCAGAAAACACAAAGGTGCAGGGTCCCAGGGCAGGCCAAAGCTACCATTGTAGATAAGAAAGGGACATGTCAGGTGGGTGTGGCAATCACTGCCAGTCACATTCACACCTCAGCATCAGCTTTCCTCACTGTGCACATATGGGCAGCACATCGCACCGCCAGCTGCACAGAGCCATCTCTCACCGCAGCCAAGGAGAGAAAAAAATTTCATTTCTCCACTAAAATGACCCACTGTACTGCCAGAACAAATCTCTTTTCATATACTTCCTTCTGGATCAGTTCTCCTGTATGCGTTATTAAATATTCAATGAAATAATTACTTCTAAACAACATGTGTGACACCTTTTAAGTGGCTGCAAATATTATTTGCACAGCCACATAAAGGGAAAGGACAGAGCAGTCAGCTAAAATCCTGCTTACCTTACTGATTTTCATGGTAAAAGTAATAAAGTATTTGTAAGGAACTGATACAATAAATGTAAAGTCAATTTAAATTATAAGGAAAAAATAAAAAACTTACTTTAAGGTACTAACACTTTTCCTCCTTCCTGCATATAAAGATATGTATATCTGTGTTAACGCTGGACACTATACATTTGATGTGTATGTATGTAAATTTAGACACAGGTACACAGCATGTTATTATAACTCAGAAATAAAAACTAGAAGAAGTAAAAAAAAAATTTTTTTGAAGAAAAATAGCCAGTGTTTTTTGGCTATTTTCTCCTAGTCACTGACAGAAAATTCTTTGTATTTCATCTCGGGGTATTAACACTAGTCATCCTTCTCTGACGATATTTATATAAGACTTCAAGTTACACAAAGTTGGTAAAGTCATTATTTCTATTGCAGAAAATTTTCTTCCATCCTTTTCTTCACTAAATAACCACCAAAAGATGACATTATTTCAGAATATTCCCTGTGTAACACAGTTCAGTAGACTGTGGAAGTAATAAATATTTTTCTTCGGTGGAATAAAAATCAGGGGAGAAAAAGAGAGAGAATCAGTTCATAAAACCACAACTTGCGCAACTGGTTTTGCTTAAATGAAAAACAAATCAACTGATCATTTCCTGGCAGATGAAGCATTACATTCAAACAGAATTTAAGAATTTTATTCTTTAGTTATTTAGCTGTATCCTTACTCCCTATCACTCTATTCCCTTTTTACTTAAAAACTTCTTTTTAAAGCAGATGTATTTTGAAGGAGAAACTCCGTCTCAAACTAGGTACAAGTTTAAAAGGGAAAACATCAAAACCAGGTACAACATATTTTTAAAGCTTATGTTCAAGCCTCCTGTGCTGCTTAACTTTCTCCCCTGTCAAAACTATTCAAAGAATTTGATAAAACTACTAATATATTTGCTTAATCCCACAGTCCCAGCCCTCCACAGACAGCTTTTATGTGGATTCGTTAATAAATTGTTAATAATTTGTTAATAGGCAGCAGCGCAGCCCTGGTGAGAGAGTTTCCCAGGTGAGAGCTGAGCCCTCATGAATCCAAGTTCATCACTCGCCACATTGCTAATGAGACAAGTGCAGCCCAACACGAGGTTAATTGTCAGAAGCAATAATCTAAATTAAACTGGCCAACATTCAAGTAAAAGGTACCATTTAAAATGTCCTTTTCCAATGAAAGCAATCTCGGGAGTTTATTTGCCTACTCAATATAGAATTGCAGGTTTTAAAAAAACCCTTCTTCTCCCCCTCTAAGGAACCAAAGTAATTATTTTTAATACAGTGACATATGTTAGACAAAAGTATTAAGGAGGGGGTTTTGTTCCACTCCAAGTCTCCACGGAATTTTCCCTTATGTGATCACACATCTGAGCTCAGATTTTAACCAACCAATGAAGATCTTTTGTTAAACAATCACTATTAGCTGCTGAGAAATCTTTTCACAAATAATCCTGAAACATGGAAGATCTGCGGTGATGTTCCCAGCACTGAGAAATATAATCAAAACAACATGGGGAATTAAAGAAAAAAGCGAGAGTTCACAAAAACATTCGAGAAATAGCTCAAGTCAACTCAAAGCTCACTTGGTTTTGGCTGGTAATCCGGGCTCACAACAGCTTCAGCCTGCCAAAACAAATACAGCCACCCGTTTCTTCCCGATGCTTCCACCCGGGGAGGAACCTGCTCCTTTGCTTTCCCCTGCTACAATAATGACATGCCTGCTAGGATTTGATTGGGGTTCATATCCCTGCCCGCCTTTGAAACAATTATTATTTTGTTAATTGTGAGAAGAAAAGGACTTAAGTGGCACCTCAGACTGACATAATAACCAATACCTTCCAGATAATTATTATGTGCTGTAATTAAAATAATGCACATCATTTAGGCAAAAAGTTTAAAAATACCTTGGGAGAAAGTAGTTTGGGATATAATTTCACACAGGGAATCTGTTTAATTTTGGTTGTAACCATAGAGGAAAAATGTAGAATTTAACACTGACACTATTCACTTACCATGCACAGTTAGTATAAAAAAGCATCTTCATCTGATAAAAATGAATGTTGTGGGTGTAGCTACAATGTTTTATACATATGTTTACCCATAAGAAATGACTGCAAGTAGTTTTCAATTAACCTTTTCTGTATTTTTAAAATTATTTAATTCTTCATTTTTATCAGGAAAAGCTGATAAGTGGATGCAAAACTCCTTTTCAAAGCACGGTCACCTATACTTAATCTCAGCACTAGTGACAACAAGAATAACCAGCTTCTCAAAACTCCTTAATTTTAGCCTTGAACATGAGAACATTTTAAGGCAGGTAAAGCAGTGAAAAACCTCTCAACTGAATAATGATAAATGCAACAAGAAAGAATAATGTCACACAAAATACTAAGAAAAACAGTGGATTCAAGTAAGAAGTATTAAATAATTTTTTAAAAACTGGATCAGCTTTTAATGATATTGCACGAATGCCTTTCTTTTTCTAACACAGAGTTGAACTCTTGAATCACTACAAATGCCTTAGCCTAAGAGGTAGCTGGCAAACACGGTGGCATGAAAAGCATCTTGCATTAGACTTGGCCAGTTCCAGATGAGGATGCTGACATGAGCTATTTATAAACATTTTTACATTTCTCCTTTTTTAAATTCCCATTTGGGAAGCTGCTGGTCCCTCTTCCAAGCATATAAAATATAATCCACAACACAGAAGCTTTGTTACATTCCATTCCTTGGATGCACTGGGCAGTCTACTTGCCTGCTCAGGAACCCAAAGGGGACGTACAAAACGACACTCTCTGTGCTAAAGTGAACTCTGGAAGTCTGACAGAAGCACGGATTTACCTCTGTGAACCAGCACGACCAACTGCAGCAAGCTGTACTAATGGCACAGCTAAAGACGGCCTTTTGAAGACAAAGAGGCAGTGGCAAAACTGAGAAGATTCAAGGGCTCCTGAACTTTGATGTAGGTACTAATCCCAGCCTACTGCCATGTTCTTCCTGCCTGATTCTTAAGTGACCACAAAAGCAAACAGCAGATGGTCAATTCATAAGACCGGCAATATTGGCATAATCAAAGCAGACTCACCGATCTGTGCCTGCATTCAGCCAACCAAAGGCTGATTGATCAACTGAGATCAACTGAGCAAAGACCAGAGAGATGTTTGGAGAACACCTAAAGAAAGGAATTCACATACAAAGTCACCTTAACTAAGACTCTTCATGGTCCAATACTTACAAAAAAGATTTTTCATTTCTCTTCCTATGGAGGGGTTTGTTCTCTTTCTCCTTTTAAATCTGAATTTCCTCTTTCAGATGTGAGATGTGAGCATTTTAGTCTTCATTTCTCCCCAAATATTATCGAAGAACAATAACACAGTCCCACTTAAAAATGTAAGAAAATACTTTAACAAAGAGACAGAACTGTTTGTTTTCAGTATTTAAAGCAAAAAAAAAGTTCAAGCAGCTTTTCTAATTGCACTAAAAAGGTGCTAGGCAGCATCCAGTTTATCAGTTCTGTTTCTGAAGCTTACTATTCATTCTTTCATCGGAGATTTGAAGAAAGACACAACTACAGTAAGGCCAGACCTGTTAAGTAATCAGGGGAGTTGAATAAGAAAAGCAACATAGAACAGCCTTGGCTTTTTCCTCTTTCTCTCAAAGGAAGAAATGTACCATAGAAGTCTCCTACCTGCCTGACACTTTGCAGCTCCAGCAGTCAAGGAGCAAAAGGCCCATTAGACAACTGTAGAACTCATCTGGAAGAACCGTAACATTTCCTGCCCAAATCCAAAGACACTGCTCCCAACACAGCAAGCTATCCAGCAGCTACGTGGGCCAGATTTGTGAGGTTATAATTATTTATTTCTGTCAATTTAAAGCTTAAACTGCAAATGCTTATTCAGTCTTATTACAGCATTAAAAACTCAACCACGCTGGATGATGACCACCTTTGCAACGCTAAGCTGCTATTTATCACTAGTTAGAATTAAAGAAAAGCACAAAAACAGATTTTGAAAACCTAAAGCACATTCAGAAAATTACACTCTGCTCCAAGACCTAACACAGTAATAGACTCTCACAGGAATAGCTATTTCCCTGGCAAGATAGCGCAATAATGCAATTACTGCCATTTAATTAATTTATATTCTCAAAATCTGTCTCCTTACAATTTTTAAGTATTTCGCTTTAACATCAAGACAGGATTTTCTGCCCTGGTTTGCCATAGCAACCCCTGCAACAAATGGCAGTTGTCTATAAAAAAGGGGGACTCTTTGAGCATGCATGCATGGTTTAGTATGGTTTGTTTTAAAGCAGGTCAGTGCACAATGGACCTTTTCTACCGTGTGGGATTGAACACCAACAAATCTCACTTCAAGGGCTGCCACGCTCCTCTGCAAAATGAAATGACACTGCTGCTAAGTCTGGATGTAATTACAGATATGAAAGGATGGCTGTGAAAGTTGCTTGCATCTTCCTCTCCCTCCTCTACTATAGATGTATTTGCCATAGAGGTGTTAACATACCGAACGAGTAACATGCAGCAGGTTTAACATTTCCTTTCATTTTGTTGTAAGTGTTAATATACAGCGGTGGCTGTTAAGGCACATTTACCACTAAAGAATGAGACCTTTGTCTGTCTATTGCAGGCAGAGCTCTCCCCTGCCTGCCTGTGCAGCCCAGGGCAAAAGCTATACCGGGAAGCCTTGACCTCCGGCCTAACAAGGACACTCAGTAGGGCTAAGGGTAATCCTGACTCCTCCTCGCTCATTCAGTTTCTTGAGCTGTTTGAAGCAATCATTACCGACGCGGCTACATTTTGCGGTCATATTATAAAATGAATCATTGTTCAACAGTCCAAGATTGCTAAACTTATTTTATGTGTGGTTTAGAGTAGAGTCACTGGTCACTTATACCCCTCCGAGCTGTACTCCCTCCAGTCCACTCTCAGCGGGGAAAGCGCTCGTCTTTGGCGCCAGTCCAAACGTAGGATGGTGTAACAGAGCAGCACTTGGCCTCTAGTACTCGTTCTCACAAGCTCGCCAAGATTTTTTTTCAGCCACTTCCATCTGAAGAGCCTTTACCTCATAGAATCTCTAGCTTGTGAGCAGTTTTAACACAACAACTTCTGGGAATTGAAATATCTACCACTCCTTTTGAGGTACTCCAATTACACCCTCACAAACGTCACTTCTCACTACATGTTCCTACAGGCACTATTTCTGTTTTAAGAGAGCCTGTGGAACATTTGATGTTGGGATTTGGTAGGAGTGAATGAATGCTTTGTTATTCACCCTGCTGGTGCAGCAGTGGTTGCTCTGAAGTTTTACAATGCAGCCTATTGCTGTAATGACATCATATGACATCATAAATCTCCTACAGTATCTAAAGCTTCTGATGAATGTTCCTACATAAGCACCTTGTTAATAAATGAAGAAAAAAGTTAATCAAATAAAAATCTTTTGCATTTGTACACTATATAGAAGTTTATATACAAGTACTAACCACTTCATGCTTTAAAACCAAAACTCTTTGCCTTTAAGTTCCACAGGAAAGAAGGCACCACCTTGATGAATGGATGCAGTTAGATCGGTTACCCTGCTTTCACCCTATGTGAAAACCTCACAAAGAAAGCTTCTCTGCAAAATACATGAATCTTAATTTGAATTAATATTTCTAAAAAATCCTCTGAAAACAAAAAGTTACTGTATTTCTCTTATTACACCCAAGTGTTTATGATATTTCAACCACAAATAGTCCAAATTAACAAATATTTTCCCCTTCTTTTAAAACCTTCCTACATACACACACGTATTAGTCAAGTTAAACACCAGCTTCTCAGCCCTTGCCAAAAAGATGGATATTTGCCATCTCTACCTTCAACCAAAGACACACACACACAACTAAAGCAACACCATAGCCTACTGTAAGGCTCTTAACCCCAGGCTTCATGTCTCCCTACTCTCTGCAGCTTTTTCCTCCTTCCTCCAGCCTTAAGAAAAGTACTTGAAAACAGGTCAAAACTTTTATATATTAAAACAAATGTGCCTCCCCACTTTCAGTCTTAAGAGCTCCCATACTTCCGTCCTCTGAGGACACAGGTCATCTTTCTCCATGATTCTGCAGAGGTAGGAGGATTCCTACAGGTAATTCCTCTTTCGTTGTCCCAGTCTAAGTCACTTGCATAAGCAAGCAAGAACCTAAACCCAAGCTTCTATGATATATTATAAATAACAGTGAAATTACTCTGAAGATCATTAAACAAAAAATATCCTCCAAATGGATGCTTTCATATAAGGAAAAACATTCTGTAGTGAAATGGCTTTGGCCTGTCCCTCCTGTAGCTAAACAACTCAGTCCAGAATACCTGTATTGAGTTTGGCTTTCTGTATCAGGACGGAGCTGAAAAATTATATGGATGGAACACCCCAATCTATCTCTTTGCAAAGATTCAAGTACGGGACCAGGAACCAGAGACATATATAAATTTATCTGAACCTGTGTTATCTATGCTCCTAAGCTGCCTCCCAACATATTATTTACTTCTTCATATAAAACAAATTTGAAATACAGCTTGAGATACATCTGGGGGAAAAAAAACAAACAAACAAAAAACAACAAAAAAACATATTTCAAACTCTGCCCTGAATTGCATCAGTGGAAATCAAAAACTCTACTGACTTCAGAAGCATTTGACTTTATTTGCAGTGCTGTAACTGAAAACATGACTTAATTTTATTGCAAAGAATTCCTTATTGAAACTACAGCACTAACAATTATGAACACTAACAGCATTGTGTGAGCTGATTTTGGACCCTACATCACAGCACTGGATGCCTGTTTAACTTCCTAATTTCATTTAGCCTTCACACCAAGACAAACCTTTCTAGTTCCATTTTTGGCCTAACTACAGCAGTACCAGAACACTGCATTTCAGTTTCCACCACTGCAAGGAATATTTGACTCTGAGATATGCACATTGTTAAAGTTTCAAGATTCATGCCATTTTCCTTCTACTACCAGCTTTTTCATTTCTGTTCATAACTCTTCCTGCAGAGGATGCAAAGTCCCAAATGAAAATTGTCAGCCTGGACTTGTGCTGCCTGAAAAAAAATCATATTCATGGTGAGTAGTTCTCGCTTTGGTATCTCTTGTCCTTTCCCATCTCTCTCTTCATAGGACATCTGATGGAAAGCACTGCTTTTCATAACCTTTGCTAAGCTCCGTTAGCTCTCTTAAGTCACTTCCAGCCCCAGTCTCTCTCAATCCTTACGTTGTTCTGCCAGAACATCAGTAAGATGCCAAATAGTACATGTAGTTTCAGGGAAATATCTAATCTGCTATTTTTTGAAAGTTCAAATTGCTTTGCTGCCAACAGTAGGAATAGGCTAACAAGATATTATTCAGTACTGAAATCCTCTTTTTTTCCTGGGAAGAATTAGAAAACATATGAACCGTCCTATAATATTCAGTGATTTGCTGAGCGTGACTACGGTCCAGCCACACGCCGTAGTCTACGTATATCCTTACAAGTTTATAACACACTGAGGTTTCTGCTTAATTTAAATCTGCTACTGAATTCTAAGATCTACTCTCATTTCCCCATCTCCACACATCCCCCACCGACTCTCGGTGCCAAAGGCTGAAGAAATAACAAAAGGGCCAGGGGAGGCCCCGGGCGTGTTTGAAACCAACACAGACCCACGTACGATCCCACCGTCACGTGCCTGCGCGCCCGCAAAGCAGCGCGCCTCCGAGAGCAGCACTGCATCCCCAAGTTACCAACCAGCTCCTTTTTGTTCCCAGCAAATTAAAATGCTTGGATTCTGTTCTATTCCACGTTCTCGTGCCAAAGACAGGATCATGCTAACAAGCTTGTGATGGAATCCTCTAAGAATTTTTTTTTTATCTCTACAAATTAAATTTTTACAGAGAAGACTGGCTCCCCTCATCAAGAGCCCCAGAAGTATGGGAAACAAAATGTCAAGAATTAATGTTAGATACTACACTCCCACACAGGGTTAATTTTTTTTCCAAAGAGCATGCAGAAATCTGTCCCACCCATCAGATGAGCTACTATACTTCTATAAGTGTTCTGGCACCTCCTTCTGTACAAACATAGCCCTTTTTCTATAAAGCATGTTATATAAAACACTTAATCCGGCAAGCACGGAAATAAGGGAATTTTTTTTTCTTCCAGATTTGAACTGATTACTCCTTGCATCAGACAGCATCTTCTTCCTCCTAAATACTACATCACACAACTAGCTGGATGTAAAAAGACATTCAGTAGGTGGATGAGATAGGGGAAACCAGGACCAGCCTTCCTTTACACAAAAATTGCTACAACACAAGACCTGAGTCAAAGGGCCAACGGCTCATAACAAAATCAGAACATATTCCATCTTTCTTCCTGCTCAGCTACAAATTGCACCTTGCAACTGCTCTGGGAAAATAACTGCACATTTTGTGAAAGACAAATGATATGCTGATGTAAGTTGTCATAAACTGATTAAATTTTGTATCTAAAAATACGTGGACTAGGGGCTGCCCACCTACTACAGGACACACATACTATGGCTACATTACTGCAAATGCAAATTTAGATACGTCTTGCCATACTGCACATACGATGGTTTTAATAGTCCTAAATACAGTTCAATTAACAGCAGCTTGCATCCATACCCAGTTCCTGGATACGTGGCCAGATAAAATCTAGACAAAATGCTAAGCACTCAAAGGAAAACAAAGTACACACTGTCTATTAATTGCAGTGGAGTTAGCACTGCCATCATGTAATCCTTGCTGAAAACATGATTTTTTAAAATTTATTTTTTTTATTTATTGTGATCTGTTAAAAGCCACTCCGTTTAAACAGCACTGCACAATTTCCAGACAAGTGAATCTGTGAAAAAAGCCTTATGGCTTTGTCAGGTCTTGCCATATCATTACGTAGCAAAGGCTACGTAAATTTGTCTCCTTCTAATTCTGTAATTCTTTACATATGAAGACACTGGTTTGGATTTTTTTTCCTTCTGCAGCTAAGATTTCTCCATCTCCCTTACATTTACATGCAAAACAAGAGCTTATGAACAAGAGACACATTAAAAAAATAATAAAAAAAAAAGGATTCAGGAGAACCCTTGAAGAGACTTGATGGGAATTTTGTTCTGTAACAGCCATTCCTTTTGCAAAATCCTCACTGTGACCATGGGGCATCACAGTGCCATGTCAGTGCTACAGCTGTACCTGCAACTCCATCCCAACCTCGTTCAACAAGGAGAAGGACAGGAGTGGGACAGGGGATTTGCTGTACCTCAGTGAGATAGTGCAGGTGCTTACTAGACCACCAAAATCACACTGCTGTTCCTAACGAAGTCATGACACTGCTACGGCAAACAGCATAGAAACGCTTGGCTGTCTCTCTTCTCTTTTGCTTTCCCTCTCCCTACTTTCCTGTACAGACACACACTCAGAATTGTGAAGCTTAAGAAGTTCTTGGAAAAAGAAATTTTAATACAGAGCTACAGAAAGCTAAGGGGGAAAAAAAAACCCTCATATTTTTATAGTAACAAAAGTATTCCTTAACTTTGTTATTGAAATTACTTTGGATTATCAGGCATATTATTTTTTAAAAGGTAATCCACATTTTAACATAAATGCTGAAATTTTTGTCTCATATCATTCAAACCAGACCACGGAAGCTCTGTAGCTAAAAATCATTACTTTTCTTTCCTACTTGTCTTTGTGAAGTGCCATACAACCCTTTGGTCTCCTTCTAGAAAAATTCATAAATGCATACATACATTGGGATTTAGACAATTTGGCATCAGTATTTTAGTCTCTGGAAATAACAATCAGCTTACCAGAAGCAGTTTTGTATCAGTAAACTTCATAATAAAAGTACTACTGGATAAATAAATAAAAGAACATCTCTGTTATATAACACCAAACTAATCCTTGTGATAAATTTATTAATTCAACCCTCCAAAGGTCAGTAGAATATTAATTTGTTCCTTACACTATATAATGTATTAGGGTTTAATCTAATCTGGTTAAATAGATGTTCAGCAACATTCAAACAGCCTTGGCACCAACGCTGACGCAGTTCAGTACAAAGTGGTAAATTTACTATAAATATTTTAAACTTTTAATACCAGCATACAATTCCTTAAGAAGTTACAAAATACAAATCTTTAATAATTGCCATTTTGTACTGAACTCTGCCATAAGGTTAATATTCAATTCTCAGATTACTATGTCACTTTGCAGTGACAAACACCCAGTTGTTTCTGAAGGAGAATGCCCCCTGATTGTGCTTTCAGGGCAGGAAGGCAGATTTATTCAAGATTCCACCAGAAGTCCCTGGGAGGGAAGGAAATCCTAAACTCTGCAGCAGCACGACATCCCCGTGGGTTATGTGGCACTCACCAGGCCAAAGCCTTTACATGAGGGAAATGCCCACATCCAGAACACTGTACTACACATCATCCCCAACAGAAACCAGGTATGAAATCCCTCGCTGTGTGCTCCCATCTTACCTAGCTGGAAACTACCATTTTACATCCAGCAAGACACCTTTTTCCTGAGCTAAAGCACACTTTTGGAATCAACAGGTCTTTCCTTTGCAAACAAAAGAAAAGTTGCATGTTTGATCCGAGAGGCAGCTCCTGCTGCTTCTATGAATGCACATAAAACATATTTCCCTTGGAACAGATTCATCTCATTCTGCATAACGTTTTATTTGATGGGTGGGGCTGTTTTTTGTTGATTTGGGTTTCTTCGTTTCATGGCAATTAGTTGCAAAACACCTTAAGATGCATTGCTGGAATGACTGCTCCACAAAGAGCACTTTGCATCATATTGTAAAATATTCAGACACTCAACCCAAACAAATGGTGTCTGTAATAAAAATACTGCCGTGTATCTTCATTTGTACTAGAACAAATCAGTTTTATTTGTTCATTCTGTGTTTTAGTGTCACAGGTCTCTTATAAAAGATAATTTATAATTCCTTATGCAATTAGATATGAAATTAAGTTGTCTTACTCTGCAGAAGAATTTATAATAAAGAGACCAGGTTCAACCAATTCCATGGAAAATATTTTGATAGCATCAAAAAAGACAGCATAAAGATCTTTAGTGTTTTAACAAATTAACACATGCCTTTTGGGTAAATTACTGTACATGCTGTTAATCCTTTAATTAGGTTCTCAATTTCACATACACATTTATGGTTGGGGAGATTTTTAGTGATCAGAAAATGCAAATGTATGGTGTTGCTATGCTCTTTGTTAAAAGAGATTTCAGAAAAGTTTAAAAAAAACAAACCCACCCCCCAAAAAAAAACACATTACGTGTTATCCTTTATTTAAAAGCTCCACAATAAAATATTAATAAATCTTTATAACTACTACTAACAAAATAACACTCTCCATTTTTTTACTCAAACAAATACAGCTTTCAAATTGAGAAAAATAAGACTTGTTCTCCACAGTTAAGCCACAGCAAAGGAAACTTTTATGTTCGTAATGCATGTAGGTTTTAGACCCATCATGTCAACATTTAAAAATATGTAATTGATGCTATCTATATAAATGGATACATAAATAGTGATGTTTGAAACACATTCGGTGGTAGCACTTCACAAAATGACAATTTTCTCATGCTGACTGCCGCACAATACTGCCTAAACATCTCCTTCCAGGATCTTGAAAAGATGCAGTATTATCTATAGCTCATTATTTGATACTATTTTTTTTTTCTCCTCAAGCATTTGGTGCATCCTCAGTTTCAACACAAGATAAACACTTTTTCCCCCCACAGACTATTTCATAGATTCTATAGCTGGTGCCGAAGAAAAACCTACTCAGAAAGGCAGACAAATTGCCATCAGTTAACGATCCCTATGCCAAGGGACATTTTTAGCATGGAGTTGTCACTGTGAAAGTAGGAACTATCTACTAGCTATCCCACATAATGATTTTTGTTAGAAAAAGGAAAAAGGCCAAAATGTGGCTAGGCAGCAAATATATTGTAAAAACAAAGTATGAAAGCAATTTAGCTAAGAATCCTGACTGGCACACACATCCTCCTCCTAGCCTGCTTGTATAAATTTAACCCTTTGTTGGTAACGTGGAAACAGCTAGGTGAAGGCAAAGATGCCGCACATACAAAACCGGGGAATGAAAACAGAGTAAAATAGAGACCCCCATACCCCAGGACTATTCTAGCTTTATTGTTTAATTGACAGTTACTTCATTCTAGAAGAATTATCTTTCAGTAGAATAAAGTTGAAAGCAAAATTGCCCATAAATACACTTAAAATGCCCCGACCTCATGTCATTCAAGCTGATGAAACACCTTTTTTTAATCACAGCTGTATAAACATATATTATTTTAAGTTGTCTGAATAAATCAAAGGTATTCACTGGCTGAAAGCAAGACAGAGTATGAGCAATTCCCCA
Source organism: Myiotriccus ornatus (assembly GCA_036023395.1). NCBI lineage: Eukaryota > Metazoa > Chordata > Aves > Passeriformes > Tyrannidae > Myiotriccus > Myiotriccus ornatus. The sequence continues at coordinate 28,239,636 of JAYRBT010000181.1, read as the reverse complement.
TAAGCCCTACACCAGTATAGAGAGGAAGAGAGAGACACCCAGCCAGAATAACCAAGTAGCTCAGTGAATGGGAGCAGGACACATAGACCCGCTTCTCTCAGTCACAGCTCGAGTTTGAACCTTCACTGGTACTCTCTGAGTGGGTTTCCAGTGAGAAGGATAGCAGGCAAAAGGAGGTCACTAATAGCATTGTCTTTTGCTCATCCTTTTCCATTCCATTTCATTAAATGTAGCCATTTAATCTGCTGCAGACCCTCGATGACAAACAATGCAGGAGGGCAGATTGCCCTTGTAAAATTCAACCAGTATGAAAGGACGCAAACATCAAATGCAGTTGCTGATTGACAGCTTCATTTATATTCCAATAAGGACCAGGAGAATTAAAGTCAGGTCCCTTCTAAAATGCTCATGTGCAGCAGTTAAAAACCCTCTGAACTGATCCTTTGCTGTCACTGCCAGAAGGATCTTTCCTGGATAGATGATCAGGCACAGAACAGGGGTTAGTGTGTTTGCCTCTCTCTTTTACATTTTAAAACCAGGAAACACTTTCTGTTTATCCCCTTTAGATTTTCTATCCTTACTTTGTTAGGTTCTCAGTTTAAAAACAAACTGGTTTTCATACTTTAGCTTGTCTATGTGGTTAAAGGGGACTGAGAACTACTGCCTTACACCATGAGCCTGCCAGAGTTCCTGAAGCCAGCACCTTTGCTCTCCACACGCTCAAACCAATTCCCCGTCACACGTGCAGCGAGATCCAGACTGGGGCAGTGAAGATAAACAGATTTCAGACAGATCAACCAGCAGAAAGAGCTCTGCTCTCTCCCCAGCAGCACATCCATTATAAATACTGCATAGGGAACCTACACTCAAGGCAAAACACAGATTCTAAAAGTTGTGCTTCCTGATAAGCAGAAGCCAATCTGAGGGATGAGCCCTACCTCTGTGAGGTTAAAGAAGGAAGCAGTGGGGGGTGGGCTCAGCTTTGTGCCCCAGTGGGGAAGGCAGATGGGGCAAGGCAGTCTGCAGCTGGAACAAAAAGCCAAGCTCCTCATGCCACTGAGTTGAAATGTCGCTTCCCTTATCTAGAGCAGGGAATGGAAAAAAAAATTCAGCAGAAAAGAATGTCTAAAAAAATCAAAAAAAGAAAAGTTAAAAAAAAAAAAAGGGACACCGCCCCCCCCCACATTAACATGTTAACCAGCACCAGGCTTCGCTCTGCTCATACTACTGAATGCTTAAATATTAGCTTGTTAGCTAACAGGCTGCTACCTGCACCTCTTTTTCCTTCTCTGGACAAGGAAGGCCTGCTCTAATCTAATTTATTCCCATTTTAAAATACTGCACTGCTTCATTATCAGATTCATTTAAAAAAAAAAAAAGACAACAAATTTTTATTTTTAATTAAAACTAGTAAATACCATTTCTCAATTTTCCTCAAAAATACCAGTGGTTCCTGGTCTTGTGGGTTTACCTGAAAGGTTGGGAAGGGGGACAAGAAACATCTGAATTTATCATATGCCGATGCTGGTTTGCCTTTTTAATTGAGTACACACAGGCCTTTCAGAGTGAACTTGCTTTTTATTTTACCCCAAACTACTGTAACGGTTGCAGTGACATAAAAGAGCCTGTGGCTCCATTTCCCCAGCATTTCTTCATTGGTTTATAAAACTGGCAGAATATATGAAAATTTTTTCCCTGAAGAGTGCAAAGCTTCAAGAAAGTTCTGTCCTGCAGTGTTACCTTTTTGCACACAGCCTGAAACATAAAGTGGATGGAAGGCACTAAAGAACATGCCCCTCATCAAACTGGAGCACAGATTTGCTGTTACAGTCTGAGCAACATCGCTGAGCAATGAAGAGGGAGATGGGAACAAAAGGTTTCATGATTTCTACCCACAGCAGAGTCTGAGTTTGATCCATTATGATTGTGGAACAAGCAAAGGACACACACGCCACTGCCACAAGTTCACTGGAGCCCGCGGAGCTGTCACCAAAACATGACACATTTCAAAGCACTCGACCTCAAAGTCTCGTTGCAGGTATGTGGGGTCTTACAGAGGGAAGGACAACAGGGTGTCTCACTGGGACAGCCAAAGCCTGCTCTGTCCACTCTGCTCCCACCTTTCCCCTCTGCCTCCTCTCCTGCTTACAAGCCGTGCTCAGTCACACACCACAAATGAGACGGAAAGCGCCTCTCAGAAGTGCTGAGCTGTTCAGGACTATCTTTACTGACCCTTCTTTAAGCTGTTCAAACACTAATAAATTACCCATTTACTTATACTACCCAGATGTTTGCCATCCAGAAAAATAGATTATTATTTGTAGAAGGTTTTGTCCCATCACAAGAATCCTGTAAATAATATATTGGGATCAGAATGCCAATACCACATGCTAAGTTTTACACACCAGCATGGGAGGTGGCAGGGAAGAAAAGAAAGACACTTCCTGATCACTGATCAGAAGTTAAGAACTTTCACCACAAGCTTATCAAAAAATAAAGTATTCACTAGGGTTAATGCTGTATGGCTAATGAGGCTACTTAAAATAACAGCACAAATGGAGAATGGGGATGACAAGTAACCTGAAAGATTAATATGTTAACTGAATTTTGAGATTTTGTTTCCATATATATATACTTTTATATAAATATATATTTGTATGCATGTATAATATGTGTGTGTTTCTATGCTAAACTATAAATATATCATATATATAAACCAAAGTAAAACTTTAAATATATTCAATTTATATATATAAAAATATGACTCTCTAACATTTCTTTACACGCCACATTTTCCATAAAAAAAGCCACACTAATTTTAGCAAACCCTACAAATATAAGGAGCCTCATTCTCTGCTTCTTCTTTTATTTTTTATGTAGGATTTCTTAAGAGTTCCAATGAACATTTAAAGAGAACTCTAGGGCTTTAATTGAAATGGCATGAGATGCTGAACCTTTAACAAGTGTCTTTCAAATCCTGTGTCCATTATGCGCTGAAATGCCTATCAAAAACCACAAAGAACGAAGAGGTTTTCAATATTCTCATTAAATTCTGACTTTTTCTCATGGTTCCTGTTAATTGAATTTCATTTACAGTTGTCATGAAGTTTTGTAGGGTAGACAAAACAGTGATTCGCTGGTAAATGTCTGTAAACAGGGAGGGAAATAAATATTTGAGAAGTACTCAGCCCTCTTTCTTCAAACATGAGGGAGAAAGACAAAGAATACGACTCAAGCAATGAACAGTTCAAGAAGGAGCAGCTTTTACAAGGAAAACTTTGATCTGGATGGCTGAGTACCGCTGCAAGAAATCCAGCCAGCCTAGCAATCCCAGACAACTTGTCATGGAATTGTATGTCAGAGTTTACTGTAAGATGTCGGTTTAAGTCGTACCCCTTACACTTATTACTGTTAAATGATTTGATTTGAGCCATTTACAATGACACCCGTAAAACTGGAGAGAAGAAAGACTAGTTTACCCATTAAAAGTGTCCCCAGTGGAAGCAAGGGGGATAAAGGGGATTATTATTCAAGGTAAGGAGATGTTAATTAGAGATGGAGTAAGACCAAACTGCTGAAAAGAGGTGTGAAGAGGGCTGGGTGAGTTTCTTTCATTTGTTTTGGGGTGTTTTGTTTTAAGAGGCATTGGTTTATCAGGCTGAGAATACTCCGTGGCAAAGGGGTTTGAGAACAGAGAAATACAGCAGCTTTACATGGATTGACAACTCTGTTAGGTGAGACCACTACACTGCCTCTGTGAAAATGAAAAAAGTAGCAGCAAAGAGTTACAGGGTCAGGAAGTGACCCAACATTTAGCTTGTTGATGGCTGTATTACCTTGTTATTTAAGTCATTATATTCCTAGTGCCTCTCCTAGTCATTAAAGTCACTATAATACTTAGTAGAAGGCCTTTGATCACATGAACAGGGAGCCATGACTCAGGCATACAAATGACACTGACACTTGGCTGAGGGGTCAGAAGAACCCAGATTATAGCACCCTCGTAATTTATTGTACATTATTCACAGGAGAAACTTGAGCGTGTCTGTCCTCTCATTTCTTCCCATACTGCTACCTTGCACTTGAGTTGAAAATAGCACACCTGGTCTCCCCAGCTGCAGCAAACTGGGCTATATACATCAAGCACAGTTCAGCAAGGTTTCACCGCACTTTTACTGTACCTTTCTTGTACACAAATATAAAACCAGCTTGTGCATGCGTGTTCAATACAGCCCCCAGCTGGTATGTTCTGCCTTTACCTTCAGTTGGAAGCTATTGCGGTTCTGGAGATAGCACAGATGGGAATATTTCACAGGATCTTTCCCTACTAATCATCTGCTCACATCCTTCCAGTCATCCCAGAGCCCTACCCTCTTGTACCAGCTTAGGCAAATCCATTCCCTCATCGGTATTTACACCCTTCAAATATTTGTACACATGACTATAATCCCCTAAGGGACAAGATGGCCATGCTGCTCTCACAAAGGCTAGTCTGAGTGAAGGAGCCCGGCGTTCCAGCTGCCACATTCTTACGCACAGCAGCCTGGGGTTTGGACTGATTTGCTAAACAGCATCATATCACACAGATCTGGTCTGTGCTTTGAGATAATACTAAAACACAGGCTACAAGTGCAAGGGGCCTCCAGTTAGCAGCAGAGAGTGGGGCTGAGCTCACATATTTAAACCCTTGAAGAAAATCAACACACTTGAAGTCTGGGTTGCTTCCTGCCCCAGCCATGTGCACTATGGATCCAAATCCCTTATGTGCCTGTGCCTTGGTTTCCTTCCTATACAGTCAGGAGAGCCACCTTTCTCTCTTGCTGCAGCTCACTGCAAGGACAGCTCCACCCGTGCTCCAGAACACAGTGCTCTGCAGAAGCACCAAAACCAAGCTGTCCCCTGACCGCAAGCAACATCAGAGCTTCCCAGGCAAGGCAGCTGAAGTAGGACCATTAGTCCCGAGATACATTTCTGGGTGTCACGAAATTTGGGCAGAGGTACCCTTCAGCTACTCTGGCCAGGCACTGACCAGCAGCAACAAAATTCTCCTCTTTCCCACTCCAATGATTCAAGGTTGACAGGGCTGAGCTGTCTGATCTGAGCTTACTAAACTACAGTCCTCACTCAGTATGACTCTCGTCCCTGTCCAGCTATTGCAATTCCACATGGCAAGGCAAGATACTTAAATCTTTGTCATTTCTTGTTCTTCTACTACACCTTCCCCCACTGACCACTGCCAGCCTCTCCTTCCAGCCCTCCAGTCTGACCCGCAGCTGTTTGCAGCCACAAGTCTTCCCTCTCTTTAGTCTGTACACAGCACTAGATGAAACTGGGCACATGAAGAGAGGGCTCCAAGACTGCCTTGGAGCAATGACAATAGGAGACACTGCCTCTTGCAATGGCTCTGCTCAAGGCAATACATTGCTTAAGAATCATGGCTTGGCAATCTCTACAGTGACAGGGATGGGAAAGATCTAATGTTTCCCTTGCTCTGTGTTAACTTCCCTCCGCTGTTTTCTCCTTCCTTCTACTCCATTTGGCATCTGAGCACCATTTCACTTTCCTCTATGCTCCTTCTCTTGTTGTGGCTACACACAGCAACTAACCCAAGCAACTATCTTGTCAGTGCCCTGCTAAAGCTGCCCCCAGGCAGCAGCCAGGGCAGGCACCCCACACTGCCCTGCCAACACATCCAGCTGAAGGACCTGGAAGGAGAAGACAACCTGCATTTCAACAGCCCATTCACCTTTGCTAACTTCTGCAGAAAACACACACCAGTCTGTGTACACATTCACAACACCTAACAAGGAACTGGTCAAAAGAAAAAATGTATGCACAAGAATTTGTTGTGTGGATTTTAAGAAAGTAGACACTAAAAGCATTACACTAGCATTGCTCTTCTTCTACCCCACACTGAGGAGGGAATCAACTTTCACAGCAGGTCCCAAAGCTGCAGGACTGTACACAGGGTACACCAGATTGCAGTTACTTTCATACTACTTTGGTCCTAGCACTCAGCACTCTATACCTCCTAAGAGTTCCCTTCTCTTGCACAGACCAGTTAGAACAGCTCACTCATGGAAAAAAAAAAAATTCATCTGGGCATGGAAATTTTAATAAACTACATATAGAACAGGTGTCCCTTTAAAGTATGACTCTTTTCCTCTCTGAAAGGCACATGTAGCAGGTTCCCTACTGTCAGGTGTAGACTCAAGTGATGAAAGAAAAATACATAAATGTTTATTAAACCTTTGCTGCCATTCACACCACCGACTTTCACACCCCAGTGCCAAGCTGTTAACAAATTCCCATGCTGTTCCAGAAGATATTTCACAGCTCCTGTCAGAAAAGGGAAGTTTCACGAGGGCAGCACTCACTGGAAAAGTTTCTGCTCCCACCACCATCAACAAAAAACATTCACAACCAGCTGTTTGTGGAATAAATGTGTCCTGGTCAAACTGTGTGGGAATAAAGAGCTTCTTCCAGTGAGGCATGGTGCCACCTTTATGTAAACCTCATGACACATATTTGTCTCAAGATTGTTTATGCTAAAGCTTATCTATTTACCTAATGACCAAGAATAAAAATTATCCATGATAAGCCAAGTGACCACAAGCCAGTACCTGAGGCTCAGGCCAGGTGGCAGCTGTGTGTGTGCAGGTTACAGCTCATATGTTTGGACACAGCGTCACCTCCTTGGAGAACTCTGCAGCTCCAGGCTGCAGCCCTGGCCAGCAGCCCCATGGCAGGGCCCCTTTGGGCACACAGGTCCCTCCGGGAGGCAATGTACCCCTAGAACTCTGTGCCACGTTCCCTTTCTGGCAGCCAGGCTCTGCTGCGCAGCCGGGCACCACGAGGCAGGGCCCCGCGCACCGGGCGGGCACCGCCTGCCCGAGCCTCGGCAGCTCTGCAGGACTGCCATGGCGAACCACAGCAAAGGCGGTGTGAAGTTGTACAGCAGTTCTCTCTACTGCCACAGCTCCTCTTTCCCCCCAGCCTGGAAGACTCTGTTCTAGAAAGAACAGGTGAAGGCAAGATGTTTCTCACAAGATGAAATGAAATTGCTGCTCCTCTCAGAGTCATCCAAAACAGGAGGGGGGGCGAAATGAAACACTTTCCCAACTCAAAAGGTGACAATTGTGATATACCATGTTACAGCTTTTACAATACCAAAGCTTCGATAAACTCATTTACTTTGTCTCTGGAGGACATGGGGACAACTACTCATGTCACCAGTTTGCACAGCATGTTGCTCAAAGCTTTGAAAAATGCACCTGAGGAACTTCAGCTTCTCATGCAGATCCTGTAATTCAGCTGATCGTGAAGAAGAACTAAATGGCCATTTATTAATGTGCATTGCTAATGGAAATCAATCCCAAGCATTAGAACAGAAGCAGACTACAACCAGAAAGAACAAAGCAAACAGCTTTATTTTTCTCCCCTTTTTAATATCAGAAAATTTGGTTCCCTTAATAAATCCTTATAGCTGCAATTTAACAGCATGCTTCTGTCAGCCCTAGTTAACCGATTAGAACCCAATATTCTATTAATTTTCGAATTAAACAAAACAGCCTCAGAAATCTATTGGCACTCTGTCTCTGCCTGTACCTCATCCCTCAGCTTACAGACAGCTAGCACAGAGGCAAGATACTACAGAACACGCTGCATACTTCAGCTTCATATCTTAAAATCAGCATGGCTGACAGTATTTGCTCAGGATGTCTAAAAGACTTTGGTTGACTGGTCCTTCCGTGTGAAGGTAAATAACCTGACCAAGAGATTTGTTAGCTGATGGATCTTTAAGATACTCATATATATATATACCATCTGATATTGTCTAGTGGAAAGTAATTGCTGCCTTAAAGATGAAAATGTTGCAGATTTTTCTTTTAGACTAATTACAACAATTAGATATTTTATTTTCTAGTCAAGTTATTCGAGCAATACATCAAGCCACAGATTAGTATCTGAACCTGCTCATTGTCAAAGCCTGTAGTTCAAAAACGCAGTGGCCATTTCCTCCCTGCACAGTGACTAATTTCCTTCGTGAGTCAATCTGTCTCTCCTCCTCACTATTCTCACAGCAGAGAGATGCTGCAAAGGCAAGGTTCCCCCCCCGTGAGACACTGAGCCAGTGTGGATCACTGCACTGCATGGCATCCCTCTGTGGAGCAGGTTTTCTGCAAAGCCCATTCCCCTCCGTAAGTGCCAAGAATCAAATTTTGGCCACCTAATGCAGCATGTTCCACATGTTCGCTCGCAACATGTTGAGCAACTGTGTTAACTGAGATGGATAGTGCTGTCAAACAGAAAGCTGGCTCACCAGGATGGAAGCAGTGGGATACACTGACCTTTTACATTCAGAAAAGAAAGAGTTCCTAAGATGACACGAAACATCTAATATTAAAAACAAAACCAACCACCTTCTTGCAGAGCTTTTATTACCATATTATGTAAATAAACACATGTTCATGAACTCTGCCTGTTTTAAGAACCTGAGCCTCTCTCACAGAGCAGAGTCTGACAGAGGAAATGAATCACTATCACCCTGCTTGGAAAGAAGTTTGTACAAGGAGTCCATGTTATTAACCACTGCCTGGAACTCCTGGATTCAATACCACCAATGTTCCCTCTGTTCCCACGTTCAAATACCCAGCTATACAAAATAACTAAAACCAACAGACAAAATCCAAAATCCGGCAAAGTTGCTATTAAAATACTCTAAATGTGCACAGGTTTTATTGGTGACATAGAGATGAAACAAACCTAAAGGCTTCTCATCCAAAAGTATAAGCACTGAAATAACCTGTTTAGTATAAAAAAGCCTCTTGAAATGCAAGGTTCATTCTGGAAAGATTTCTCCCAGCCCACCACCTCCTGCCCATCTCCCTCAAGATTAGGATTTTCGGTTTGTTTTTTTTTTTCAAGTTGATATTTTGGGTAGGGAAGGAAAGCTTTGTTATTTTAAGATTTTACTTCTAACAGATAATTATCTCTAAGTGGAAGGAATTGTAGAGGTTTACACAGGGCTTTGCAGCAACATAGTAGGTAAGTGAAAACAGAAAAATCAGCCTGCACATTTAGCCCTACAACTATTTGCCAAAAAGAGAGCATGTATACATATGTAACCATTCTCTACAATGTATAATTTAAAAAATGAAAGGCTACATACAATATGGTGTTCAAAATGGCCCTGCTACGAAGAAGAACACTAGATACCATCTAGCTGTACACCTACAGGTTCTGCCCAGCTCTGCTGCGCTGACTTCCTCGGAGCAGCGACCTGCCTTGTGGTACGGAACAAGTGTGTCATGGATATGCTGACTGATCGTTATCACCATATTTCACACTTCAGCAAGACCTACCTAATGCTTTCGAGGCAAGTTAACAAGGTGGGGCTTGCCTAGTTTAAGATTAAACAATTAACACACTGATATAACCACTTCCAAGATTTGCCACCAATTTTCTTGCTTTCTCCTTACATTGAACAACCTCGGGTGCTGTCTTCTGCAGTGCACAGAACGGGGGAAAAGAACTTTATTGAATACCTTGTGCCTGAGCTGCAGAACTGTGGGAATACCCCAGAGCCAGGAGCGCTGTCTCCACCAGCTGGCTAAAGAGCACATCTTTGCGAACCAGAACGAACTCAGCATGCTCTTCTCGATTATCGTATTCAAGAGAGGCGTCCGACTGCTCCACCACACAAAAGACGGGAATCATCAAACCTAGATGGAAAAAAAAACAACCAAAAACAACAAAGCATCAATAAGAGGGGAACAAGAAGCGTGACATACATCTCTGATTAAAGCTGTAAATTAAAACACCTCCTAGAAGGCTCATCATAAGTGGAAATCTGCCTTTCTTCCCTGTGGGATAGCTTTTGTTTTCTTTCCAAGGGAAATACTGAAGTCTCATCACTTGACTCATTTAAAAACCACACTAAAAGCTCAAGAGAATACAGTTCAGGAACAGAATCAGAGTCAGCATTAGGATGAACAAGATTTCCTAATAAGATTTTTTCAACATAGCAGAAGTTTTCTACAGTTCCATGAATGTCCCTATTCTTTCAGGTCAGAGCTTCTCCACCTTCAGCTATACAAAAACCTGACATACAAATGCTGCTTCTGCTTCTCTCTACACAGTGACTGCATCAGCAGAGGAATCCGCAGAGGCAGGTCGCCTTGGGGGAACTGAGATATATATGCATTTCTAGACCATGGCCAGTCTTCTCACTGTACACGGAAAATATTCTTGCATTGATTTTGCTGAAAATTATAACCTTGTATTGGCAGCTGATGGTCACACAGACCTGGACAGACCAGGGGGCTGTCCTCCTGCTGCATGCATGCAGAGAGTGAGAACAGCTCTCTTCGAAAGACCATCAAGGATGAGGAGGAACCACAGAAGTGGAAAACTCAGAGGGTGGTCTGGATTTAATTTTGTTCTGTTTTATTGTAAATTTACTTTTGTGGTTACAGGATCAAGTCATCTATGGCAATAAATTGTGGGGCATGAACTTAAAGGGATTCAATACAACAGGCAGTAGAGAAACATGCCCATTTGCAGGCAACGACCCTACACTGCATGCACAGAGGGAAGATGGAAGAGAGAGAAAACCTACAGAACTGTACTGCTATTTCCATCACCTGCTACAGGCTTGGCTGTAGTCAGGGGGTGCCAAAGGAAAAATCATTACCTGCAGTCCCAGAAATTTATTAATTTGTTACGTACAGCTTGTTAGTCCCTAGATAAATTAGGAAATACTGGGGCAGAGACCAATCTCAGCCTATAGCACTTTTCCAAATATGTCATCTAAGGCTCATAATACCACCAGAAAGCTCTCCTCTAAATCTTATTCTTCAGAATGAAATATAACCATTTCCAGTAGAAAATAACTACCAAAAAATATCTGAGTGCTTACTTATGAAAGACCAGACACAAATCACTGTATTCTTGGACCAGGCATTTCTTTAAGGGAAAAAGAAGAGAAAGCCACATTTTAGTTCTCCTGCATGAAGTCCATTAAATACCTTTGAGATATTCTACTATCAGTGCGTCAGTATCTACAAACCAATAGGTATATATCCCTTCAGAGGAGTCACCCTGCCCTAAAATAAACACAGTCACAGCAACAACTGCTATGGGGCTTAAATACTCCTTTTCTTGAATTTCAAAATTCTAAATTACATTAAAAGATATTTTAGGTCCACAATTCTCACTTAGTGAGAGGTCCATAGCAGGAGCTACAGGCTATGATATCCAGTTGATGTGTTTTAGTTATTTGTTTTAAAACACATCCTGAAGTAATTTACAAGAAGGTTACTGCATCACATGGATACTGCTCCCTCTTCGCTGCTTGATTCTGGGTTAAACTGATGCATTTTGCAAGTTCAAGCAGCCAAATTCTAACACACGGTGCTAAAAAAAAATCTCTGTGAAAAAAAATTTCTAGGTGCTTTCCTGAAAAGACAGCACATGGCTGATCATGTTCCACTGAAATCAGTGAAAAATTTCTCTCCCTATCAAAGGTTAAAACTGGAATTCTATTTGTTCATAAACCATTTAACTAGCTAAAACGAAACTAAGTCTCTTCAAGTGACAAACTTCCAGTCCTATCAAACATACAGGCTGTCACAGCACTTTTGATGGGGCTATTAATGTCTTGGCAAAAGATTAGGATAATTGGCCAAATGCTGAGGCTGTAATATCAGTTGTGTAAATTACATTTTGGCAAGACAGGAAAAGTGATGAAGCAAACTGATGAGAGGGAGGCCACAGTGTCTTTTATCCTCCTGCTGGATGCTTTCCTTGTCAAACAACAGTCTCTCCTTTTCAGCACAGAAGTTGCACCTGTTCCCCGCACTCATGCATTACTGTCTGAGTACAAACAGGATCTCAAAAGCTAGAACTGATGCCGTACACGATATCACTTCATGGATGGCACAAAGGACCCTCAGGACCCCTGCCCATTATGATTTTCCTGCCCCTTCCTGCTGCCCATGCTTGCAGAGACCCTGCTACAGAAACAGCTTTTGAAAAAATATCTCTGAACTCAGTGACTCAGTGTAACTGATGATAAGCTGCTATTAGTACCTTAAAAACAGAGAGCAAAGGGCAGGTTACCACATCTGTCATTGCTAACCCATTCTCATGCCTCTCACTGTAGCATCTGGAATCTTAATACCAATTTTATTTTAGTAAAAAACAACAGTGATCCAACCTATTTCCTAGTAAATCTTACTCCAAGGAAGTTTCAACCCCTTTGCCCTCTATTTTGCATTGGAGAGTTAAACTGTCATATCTCCAATGGGTTTATTACCCCAAGCTTCTCGGCTTCCTGACGTTATCTGAAAATAAATTAACATACTTTCAGTATGTTGGAATCAGAAGGAAAAATACCTGCAGAGGCCAACATGCTCTTTACACACTGATACACACCATGCCTCGCTCCTACACGCATATGTTACACCTCCAGCTCACTACGGGGCCCTTAGAGAAGAGCAATACAAGTTACTCATTGCTCACTGTCATTCCAGCTGAAGAACCTAAAGCAATACTCCGAGAGCAGGAGACCAAGCACCCATAATGAAGTCTCACATGCAGTGCTACTGCAGTGCAAGCCAGCCTTACTCATAAATCCTGAAACTCCTCAGCTCTTTCCCTAACGACTGATCAGCCAGAGCTCCTGTCATCCTCTCCTGCCCATGCACATGCACCGAAAGGGCTGAGGTTCCCTCGGCACTGAAACTGTGCACTCGCTCTCCCAGCTCCGGAAAGATGCTGCAGTGAGTGATGCTGCACAGCTCATGGTGGATGACACACAGCATTAATTTTCACACATGGAGAAAAACAAGGGTAATCTGAGGGCTAAAAAAGGAAAGAGTTTGTTTCCTTAAAGGATGAACACAATGCTGGTATGCACACAAAACGTTAACAGTAATCTCAAATCATACAAAAGACTTTTTCTCCTTGATTTTTCTTCACTTAACTGACTTAGAAGCAGCTTTTTCATGCTTCTCACAGAGCTTTGACCCCATATAGATGGCAGCTGCATAAAATGTCAGGGGAGTGTAAACCAAGACCTACATAAAGGCTTTTATAAGGACATCCATACACAGCAAGAATCACATCTAATCCACGAAAGAGACCAGTGAAAAACTGTTCCCACTATTACCCAGAAGAACAGAATGGCTAGTAGTGACTAGAACACTTGTATAATATATATATTTAAAACAAATCAGAGATGAGATTTAAGCTCTACTGCTGCTTTCACAGAAAAGCTGCAATGTACAGAAAAGACTTTGTAAACAGAGTTGCATTTTTTGCTGAGACTCTTCTAAGGGGCAGAGAAATCAAGAATTAAATATTTATCAAAGAGACTGGTGTCCAAATGCACATTTTCTCCTCCTTGCCCATTTTAATCTGTAGTTTTATTTCACTGCGGAGCAATCAGTTCTTTAAAATAAAGGAAAGAGAAACAGATAATTCATTCAAGAAGTGAAAACCTGGGACACTCTGCTGCATAAAGCATTCATTTTTCCAAAAACAACCTTAAAGCCAGTGAAAAGTATTATCAAACTGCAGTCATACAGCTCCCTGGAAACCATTTTCATTTTTAAGACTTACGAGTAACAGCTGCAAATTTCTAAAGCCCAACTAGAAGGATGAGAGAGAACAGATATTAAGAAGTCCTACACTGTTTCTTTTGTTCATTTGCAAATCATACTTTGTCCAGTACATACTTTAAACGAGTAATAAGTGCGATACTCTTGGCACTGAACTTCTATGTATTGTCCACATAACCATCATAGACTTGGCAACCAAAGCAAAGAAGAAAAGGACACAGAAAACTGAGGAGCAGGTTACTCTTTCTGCCACCCACCTCTCCTACCATTAAATAGGGAGCAGTGCTTGCATGTCCTAATAAGTATAAAATTAAGATCAACCAACAAGAAGAGGCACCAATAAAATTTGTCTTTTTAGATTAAAATCTCTTTCCATCAGCACAGTTTTGAGCCCCGTCTAGGTGTTATTTAATTTAATATAATTTGAACAATTTCCAAACATCAGCTTGATTAATTTCAACAGCATGGTGTTATGGTAAGATTTACTGTACAGGGGTTGTCTAGCAGGGAATTAATAAAGAAGCCAGTTCTTTGCCCTGAGTAACATGAGGTTTTAAGACTTCCCAGATTTCTAGTGGGAATACTTCACAGCACAAGCATGTTTTCTTCTGGGAGTGAAACCCACCAAAATTATTAAAAACTGAGATCAAATGGTGGTGTCAAACCCAAAGGAAATCATTCTACAGTGGTAAGATTTTTATCAAATGAAGAAAGTGGAAAATAAAGTTTTTGTTGTTGCTGCTGTGCTTTGGATTTTTAGGTTTTGTTTGTTGGCTGTTTTTTATTGTTTTGTTGCTGTTTTTTTTTAAACAGAACACAGACACACACACACAATCTCCCACAAAGACAAAGCAAATTTCTATGGTTTGTCATTCAGAAACCGAGACATCTTCTTGAAAATTCATAAACTACTGAAACTACTCTTCATTACTGTATGCAGAAAACATTTTCCCTAGCAGAGACTGTAACGTGGGCCGTTCTCTAAGCTGGTCCTTCCAATATATAGAAAAGAAAAATAATAAAGAAAAGAAAAAAAGAAATCTGGGCAACAGCAAGAGCAGCATCCACAAATATTTATTCCCATGCACATCTCAAAACACTGAATTACAAGCAACTTCAGCTGGACTTCTAAGATGAGATCCACCCTTACCCTGTGACAGAGACTAGGAAGCCCAACCAGCAAAGCATGGATTGTCTTGAAGAAACTATCTAGATAAAGATCACACATATTTAACAATAAAGCATGCTTCCACAACTGGCAGTAACCACAGGAAGGAATCGAACTACAATATTTCCTAAACCTAATCTGCTTCTGGTTTTTTCTTTAGGAGAGAGACCTTTACCCAGCAAAGGCAGTGAAGGGAAAGCAGTCCACTTATTTATTTCCCTTTGCACTGCAATAGAGCTGACCTTACATAAACCAATCTGGTATTTAGCTGTCTTTCCCTTTTTTTTTGAAAAAAATTTGAAAAATGAACCTGAACTGGGAAAGCTGCTTTAAAAGGCAGAAATCGGCATCCGTGCGGCACAGGAGAGGTTTGCCAGTTCTCCTTTTCACATACTGCAGCTCTAAGTGAAAAGGCAGAAACCAATTAAGTTTGACAGCTTTCAGTTACAGGAATACCTGAATTTCTCCAGCAAAGATGCCATCGTGCATCCTAGCACAACATAAATCCATAATTTCCTTTCTGAAAAACTTAACACTACTACCAAGTTAAAGAAAAAAAAAAAGAAAAAAAAAGGAAAGGAAATTAAAAGGGAAGCTTTAAAGCTTCAGTGTATCACTTCAGAACGGTGTAAACTGCAAATACTGAAGTGATCAGAAATTTAAACCTAGTGTTCACGATAATAACCAGAAGTTTTCTATTCAAGACTCAACTAGCTGAACAAACACTGAATCACAGAATCACTGTAGTTGGAAAAGACCTTTAAGATCACATATAACAAGAGAAGATAAATTCATAATTGGAAAAGATCAACTGCATTCCAAAATGGGCTTTTTTGTCTGGCTGGTTGGGTTTTTTTCTAAGAGGAAAGACATCAAATAGTATTTGAAAAAAAGGGCTTTGTTCTGGTCTCACTACCACTTTCATTTAAATCACAGCACAGCTGTAGCTGGTGGTGATGTGAGATCTTCTCCAGAACATCCTGCAGAGTCCAACTGAGGGCTGCAGATGCAGGAGACAGGCTGAACAGGCACAACCCTACCATTTCCACAGTGCCACACACACATGACTATTCACACTCAAGAAGGATCTGACTTGAAGTAGATGCCAGGTTCAGCCCATGCCAGTGCAATTCAGTGATGAGGTGGAAAAGACAGAGCTCACACATTTCAGCAAGTGTTAAGAATGTCCATTAAGGCTCACTTTCAAGTTACCCATAAATTATGAACATAATTAAATTGGACAGAATATAAGCTATTGGCACTTAACTTATTTACAATAAATGCTTGGTTTGGGTAAATGGACTGTGTTTCAGCCTTTTATGTATCAAGCACCAGCTTACAACAGTCTCATTATGAGGCTGAGAATTCTCCCACTGTAAATCTTTTTTAATGGGGACTGGAGGAATGACTTTGCAGTTGTTTGTCACTAACCACTCGGAACCACGTGAAGAAAGCTGTGTGTGCACACTGACAGGCGGCCAGCGGGAAATCTCTGTCGCATACAGGAGACCGTATCAGGATCTTTGCAACTGTACAATCCTACGTAAAACAAAAGCACCAAATACCTCCTTACAGCAAAAAGTTTTGTTTTAAAAACTTTCTGCTAGTCCTCTGCTCTCCAGTGTGTTCTAGACAAAATGAGAGATATCTGATTTTGCATATAACCAGTAATGCGATGCTGTTAAAACTCCTACTCTTCATGGGTTTATAAGCCCGCTGCAAATAATTTGTTCCAGGATGCAATTTGGTAAAGAAAAGCTCAGTCCACAGATGATTTTAATACAATGTTTGCCAAGGAAACAAAATCACGTTAAATAACATTACATTGCAGAGTTTTTCTTCTTAGGAGGGCCAGAGGAAGTAAAACTAAGGACAATATCTTTCTCCTCCTCCTCAGTTATTTGTTCTGGTTTTACATATTCAATAAATCTGTAGGCAGGAAATGCATTTCTACATATTATATTTTAGCCAATGGCGAATGCAAACCACAAGATATTATTTACATCCTTCTTCAGCTTCCAGACCTTTCTGTGGCTTCAGTCTCCCAGCCATCACAGCTATCCCAGATCTCAGGAAGTCTTATAAATAAGTCACTACCGTCTCTGCGGATGTCCCCTGTTTCTGACAGCTTAACTAGCCAAAGAATCCTTCTCCTAGCTGAAATAACAGCCTTACTTGTTTAACACAAAATATTTCAGGCCACCATCCCACCACAGAAACATATTACGAAACTCATAACTTGATTTGATAATACTTGAGTTTCTCAAAAGACGATACAAAAGAAAAGCCGTATTCAGAGCATGAGAAAGAGAAGGATACAAAGCGTTTACCTCTAGCACAGCCTCTCCTGCTGCGTGCCTGGGACAGAAGTGTTACTCATGGGAGATGAGGCCTTTTGTTAGTCCAAGTGGATTAGCTGCTTCTGGTAACTAACCCCCTTTAATAAACTAGTGGCACTAACTCAAGCCAACCTTCAAATCTGTGACACTGGTTGGGTTCAAAGGGCAAGAACGGGAGCAGCCCCACTGGGGTTAGCCCAGGGACAGCCACGGATGGGGCAGCCAGGAGGCTGGAGCAACTAAACAGCACAACAAAGCACTTCCACCTCCCCACCTAAGTGAGCCAAACACGAGAGCGATGATAACCCAGACCTCAAAACACGGTTTTGAGGGAGGATGAATCAGAAGGCAGCACAAATAGCTCAGCTCCCCGGAGCCAGCCAGCACCTCCCAGCATGCAGGAACGCCTGTGAGGCACCAGCACCCCGCACTCCACCAGAACCACACACCGGCCTTCCAATACATAGAACAGAATCATATAATCCGTTAGGTTGGCAAAAAAAATCGTCAAGTCCAACTATTCACATCAAAATGCAAAGGGGAAGACACTATAGCTACGTTTTTCCTAAATAAAAGCTCAGTTTTTTCAACTTGTTTCCCAGTTAAAAAAGAAGAAAAAGTACCCCACAGATGTACTTCATAATATGAACTCATGGAAAATATACTTATTTCACTCAAAACCAGTGGAGCACACACTTCTAAATTAAACTGACTTAAAAAAAAAAAAATTCATCTAAAGCCATTAATTTCCCATAGGTTTTAGGTTTTGGTTCCTGTAACTTAAAAATTAGTTTAGGGTTTGTGAGGGGTTTTTAGTTTGGGGGACAACGTTTTGTTGTTTTTCTCTTGACAATATAGCAAAACTCACCTAGGGGGTTAAGACTCTCTATGCCAAGTTCCACCCAAAATTAATTTTAATGACCAACATTTTTAAACACCGAACTGGAACCACTAATAAGCCTTTAAATTTGGTGGTGCTACCAGATGCCACCATGTTATGTAATTTTTAAAGAAAAAAAAAACTTCTAGAAAAAGCATTTTAATGAAGGTTGTATTAACTAGTCTGCTGGTACTGGGATAAGACCCCTGGAATGCAACAGAAAAGCTTTCGTAGCTGATTTGAGGTTTTATGTCTGAAAAAGTGCTGGATACCACACTCAGGCCTATTTTGGGGTCTCCACTGGGACCCACCAGCAAGTTCTTTTCTCCTTGATGTCCAACCCTCTGTGAACCATCCCCTGCCAAGAAAAAGAAGGAATTGTATCACCCCTCCTTCATCTTCCCAGGTAATTGTCTGACAGGGAATCTAACATTACTGCAACTACACCTCTGCCTTCAAACCCAATTGCAGGCTCCAGCGGGGAGACAAGCTGAATCGATCTCCAACTGCTGTAATCACTGCCTCCTTCCCTCGTGTCTAATAGATACTGGCAGCATTATAAAACCTCATTTCTAAGTGACAGTGTCAACAGATATGGCAGAACTGATTACAGGCAAAAGTTACAAGTACACACGCAAGAGGACGAGCCACATTAAACTCTCTCTCTCTGAGTAAATATCAAACTCAACGGTTACTCATGGAGTTATTCCTCCTGCTGCACTTTCAGGAAGATGTAAGGCTGCTGCTGCAGCAATATCATTACTAGATGGTATTTCTCTGGTAGAAGGAGACCACAGAAATCTTCATCAGATTTTCAGCAGGAAATTCAACAGAGGTGATAATCACAAGCAAAAAGGAGTAGAAGCTGCTCCACCATTCTGTTCTCTAGAAAGCAGCCAACTTCCCCCTGTGCCTCCCTTTTCACCAGTCAACACAGAGTCTTCAGACAGCCTGCACCTACTGCCCATTACGGATCAGGAACCGGCATCTGGGGCTTGGCCTTTACTTACAGCTCCAATCTTCCACACCCCACGCCCCTGAGGAGAGAGGGCAACTTCTGAGCGGCATTCTCTTGTATTCTTTCTTTTTCAAGAACAGAAGATCAAGAGTTGGGGGGGGGAACACCCTACATTTCCCAAAGATGAGATCACACATTTGAAAACTATAGGTTTGAATACTACTCTTTTAGGAATATTTACTTTTATCAGCCAGAAGGTCACATTAATCTAAACAGTTTTTAATAACTACCAGATCTTTATCAAACAGGTCATGAGGTCAAGGAACAAGAGTTAACAGGTACATTCTCCTTCTCAGGTGTGTCCAGTACACTTCATCCAATTAGTGATATTTTGGGGCCAGGGTGGAAAAGACCTACCTACAGGCAGACATACCGTGTATGGATTCACAGTCAGCAACTGTGTCAGTTTTTGGGGCCAACAAGCTGAATTGCTACATTATTACATACACAGAGGTACACCCGAGAATCAGATACAGTGAGCAAATGCATGTGCTAACTGGGAGGTGTTAGCCAAAGAAAGCAGATTACATCTGCACTCCAAAGGCTGAACTGGCTCCCAGTTCACTTTCGGATGCCACTCCAAATGTTGATTTATAAAGCTGTATGATACAAGGCTAGAGCCAAGGCTACTGCAGGGAGAATATCTCTTTCCATGTGTGGCACCGCAGAAAGGACATGTCTGCTCACAGCTTTAGGACTCACTTCGGATAAAATGGACAGCCAGGATCCCTCAGTCTCAGGTCTTCAACTCCAGCCAAACCCCTCTGCCAGAGGCACAAAGGTGCACAGCCGCCCAGCAAGGGGCCTTTCTGCCCACTGGGTTTTAGTCTGAAGGCTGAGGTGCTCAGGTAACTAAAGGGCCATAGAAGAGTCAGTCCCAGGTAGCAACGGCCTAAGAGACCAAGTACTCTCAGTGGCATTCATGTCCACAGAAACCGTATGAAAAAAGAGAGAGGCAAAAACAATAAGAAACACCACCCCCTCCCCCCCAAAAAAAACCAAAAAAAAAACCAAATAAAACCATCATAAGTAGCACAGCTTTTTATTTTGCAAGACAAAGAAGTAATTTTTACTGCTCTCTACCTGTCCACGGCATTCTCAAAGCTCATCTAAATGGCAGGTCAGTATGACAATGTGATCATATTTATGCAATCAGGAAGGCTCAATACATTAATCACAATGCCAGACCCAGACACTCGGATAATGCCTAATTTGAGCATTATTGTCAAGCAGTACACCTACTTACTGCATACTTGCTCATAGGAGCCCATATGAAATCTACTATCCAGACTTCTAGCCTGAGCAACAAACTCTACTTAAAAAAAAAAAAAAAAGGAAAATAATAATAAAAAAAAAAAGCCCACACTTCTGTTACTCTGCATTTTCTCTAAGTCTAAAAATTGGTAGAGTGTATGACAGGTCCACCTCATTTTTCTTAATGATGTTTTTATTATTCTTTCACTCAATTAAAACAGAAATGGATATTGCATCTTCTGACTGTATAATTGTTATTGTAATCTGTTTTCGATCACTGCTTGGGAAATGGGTCCAAAACAACATAAACTATCCACAGCCTCAGAATACAAGTCATTTTCTTTTACTACGATACTTAAAGAGACATCTATCATGTTGCTCTGCTAACATGTTTGTGTTATGGCAAAGAAGTTATTTGTAAGTTGGGAAAAGACATTATGAAAATCACCTTTTACTTCGAAGTATTGTATAACTCATATTTTATAACTACATTTCTTAATAACCATTCAAAATAATAAGGCTGGAAATTGTGCACATCTAATTTTAATATATAAATAATGGAAATGCATATAAACTAAAATATGCTCAAAATATGAATTTATATTACTCTCAAAAAATAGCCTGGTTATAGTTTTGAAAATGACATGCTTCATTTCCAATATATGCCTGTCAGTTAAATTTATGACAAAATAGTCTCTGTGAGTTTAGATTACCAGGATGGTAAATACTTCTATATGTGAGTTTCCTCACTTATTTGAAGTTTCTGTCCAAACGCTGACAGTGTCAGCAACTTCTCAAGAATGAAGTGGTGTTGGTGATATACAAGTAAAGACAGACTAATCCAGCCACTTCTCAACATTATACAAATAGAATGGTACAGCTGAGAAAGAGAGGAAGTAACCCTGTGGCTGTGTGCAGAGATACAAATCATGCTTCTGATATAAGAAACTCCCCTCGCAACGTTTCTTGCCAGATTTAGTATCTTTGAAAAGATTTGCTGTCAATAGTGTGTCTTTTCATCTCCATGTGTCTTTGGGGAACAAGTAAGGTGGGAGCACATTTAAGTGGGAGACATTTCTGGCACACTCTGAAAATGCAGTGGGCATGTGGTTATCTCAAGAGATGCTGCAGCTTCATATAAAATACAGTCTGACCAATTATTTTTATTACACTTTTTCTGAGCTTCTTTACCTTGCTGACATTGCTACTAACAAGGTACTGTTGTGCTCAAATTGTTTAATATTGCATGTCCCTCTTATACAAGGACATCAGTTAGAGCAAAATGACTGAACGTTTTTACTATTAGCCAGATAATTTTCTATTTAAAACACAAGTCACAAGCTTAAACTCTTATTTAGAGCTACCTGTCTCTTTTCTTCAAGTTCTTTCTGTTCCCGTCATAAAGCTTCTACAAATAGTGACAACCTTCTCTTTTTCCTAACATTGCTGCATGAAACATCAATAGTCATTTGATAGGAAATTTAAAATATATCTTGAGTTCAGAAACACTATCTCTCCCTAGCATCCAGTTTAGGATAACAGCAATGCAGGGTTCACACTTCATTTTTTAATAAATCCGTAAATTATTTGTGTAGCCTTATTGCACACAATAAGAAGGAGGAGGTTTTATGTAAGTCCTCCGATATTAGCAACATCGACGTTCACACCTTTAAAAACCAGAGTAAGAATTACACTTAAAAAAAACAAAAACAAAGCAAAACAAAAAACTAACCAAACAAACAATCCCCCCCACCTTTGAAATATTTTTTATATGAGTTTCTCAATGTCAGCAGCCTTAAATTACTAGTAGACAAATGCCAGCATCTTGTATATTTGTAAATCTAGGGGATACCAGCAGAACTACTACATATATTTAAAATGAAAGAAAACAACTAAAAATACCATATCAAGTTTTTTTAAAAGTTGCCTAAAATAAAGAAAATAGCACTGGAAGTATGAAATAGCACACTCAACAGCTGCAGTACGTGCTTTTCGTACAAAGCGCAGGAACTTGGGTTAAAAAAAATAATTCCTAACTCGAGAACTGTGGCAATACGGACAACAGGACTTGATGGCTGCGATTGCATCACACGTTAAAGCGGCCAGCACTTGTGAATAGCCACGAGAGGCTCAGCTAGATGGGCTAACAACTGCCCCCAAATTAAACGGCAGAGTGTATTTTCTGTCTCCCATACCACTAATCAATGCAAACTCATTTGTGTGTAGCCCCGCAGCAGAGAAGCTGCTGCTGAACATTCTGCAACAAGTACAAAGCTTGTTGGAGGGCAATTTTTTTTTTTAGTATGGCTAGAAAACACTTCTCAAAATCTATCACTCAGCTGCCTTTTGTCTGCCGTGACTATTCCTTACATCTGCATTAGTGGCACATGCCACCGTGGGGACCAACTCATCTGACCCAGGACATTTCGTTCAGTAGGAACCAATTACCACAAGGCTTTTTTTTTTCCCAAAGCTGGAAAGGGCATCGGTTCCTTGTTCAACACAGCGGGCTTGTTTCAAAACCAGTTCGAGCTTCAAAAGGAGAGCACACTTGTTCAGTAGTTACAGAGCCTGAATCAGGCACAGGTTATCTTGAACAAACCCCCATCGTATCAATTCAAAGGGACTTGGTAATACTTTATACCTTGAAAAACTGGGCCTTTAATCCTAAAAACACAGCAGTAGTTACTAATTTAACTAAATTATGAGGGGCAGTAATTAAAGGCCTAACTTAGCTATGCCTTGCAATTTGGGATTCAAAAGAAAGTCTTCCCAAGTTTTACAGATTTTCAGTTATTTTGAAAAGTTTAAAAATAAGATTTAAAAGCAGGTTGGGGACTGCTCAACCACAAAAATAAGTATTTTCTTAAACAGGTCACACAGATGTTTGGTGAATATAAATACATGACTGCAATAAAACTCTCTTCATTTTACAACATCATAGATGCCATATTGTATTACCATGTTCTGTGTCAATGGGAGTGACAAAAATCATACTGGTTCAAGTACTTTCCTTAAGCTCCAAATGACTGTTGTGGCCCTTTTTCTTCCCACTCCACACAGACAGCTTTAAAGAAAACAGCAATAATAGAAAGTAACTGCAAAAAATAAATATTTAGGCTAGCATCTCCATCAAGAGTACTAAATTAAAGTACTAATTTAAAGAAATTTTAAAATAAATTTTATCATCTGAATGTCTGTGCTACAAACTAGAAAGTTTCAATATGACATAGCTGTCTGCTGAAATGATGACTTGATTATAATCACATTATGCCAGGTTTTTTCTACTTTTAAATCTAGATAAAATATTCAGCACAGTAAAAGTATTTAAATAGAACATAAAGACTCCACAAAATTAATTATTTTGGAAAGAAATCTTCAAACTTCACCTTTAGATGTTTATTCATAACAATGAAAGTCTAATACTGCTCGCTTTCCTTCAATGTCCGAATTCTTCATCTAAATTCTGAGGGGAAAATATGTCGCTATTTAAGTCCTCGAGAATGTGTTTCCTGATTGGTATCTTTATAGTTTTCAATACGATTTTGTCATCTTCTTTAAGCATAAAAATAATTCTGGGGAGTAACTGACAAACTCACCTTAACTAGAGTTTTCAAAGAATTGCCCTATAAATAAATGACAATAAATACACCATGTCCTATACCAGTGAAACTAAGAAAAGGCAGAACTCAATTTATAAAGGGAGGGGGAAAGAGAGAATTAACATGGACTATTCCAAAGATGTTGGTTTCTTTTCCTTTCCTTTGGTTCATGATGAGAATAACAGCATGCAGTTAACGAACATGGCCATGAATGCGGGGTGGGGAGGAAGCAGGGAGATGACTTGAAACATTTAGGAACTGTTGCAGGGCAAAAAAAAAAAGTCTTAGTACCGCTAATCTTAAATCTTGAATTCAAAATTGTCGGTGGCTTTCTGCAGATGCAACTTAAGAGTTCCAAAATTACTCTAAACATCAAATTATGTCTAGGTCACTGAATGGGTGGATACCCTATATTCTGTTTAATGCATATGTTCAATTGCACATATATTTTAACCAACTGTGTCTTTATTTTAATAACAGACCAAGTACTGAAAACACATAAAGAAAGACTATTTTTCTACCTCAGCAAAAATACAGCTGATACATTGCCTGACCCTTCAGGAGTGAAGGGTGCTCTGTTTATTCTATTTACATGACATGATCTGACTGGAAAAGGGAGAGAGGGGTGGAAATCAGCAAAAAGACCAGAAACTCATTTTTAACCATCAGTCCTGAAAAAGGAATCACTATCTTGCTTTTCTTGCTGTTTCTGCTAAATTAGAGCTCTCTTCATCATTAAGTATCAGAAACACGTAAAATCCAAGATCTTACATCTCTTCCTAATCCCTACTGAATTATATCAAAGCACAAAGCAACATTTTCCAACTATCCTGCCCTGGATAAAACAAAATATATACACACACTGCTGGTTCCTGAACTAACAACGCTTTGCGGCTTTCACGCTTCTATGTCTTGATGTGCTTAATTCTTTCAATTAGCTACATACTTCTTTCAGGCAGCAGGAAGATACTCTTCATATAGGATCTGGGCAGGAATCTAAAACTTAACCTTGCACTTCACTCAGTTTCTAAGGACAAGAGAAACATGCTTCCTTACCCTGTTCAGAGTGCCATTTAGAGCTCAATGGCAACTAACCATTTAGAACAGAGGAGCAAATTTGATCAAGCTGTACTCTTCTGTCGGCACAGAAGTGGATTTTCTCTCTAGTAAAGTACTTTAAATCCTTGTAAAAGATATAAAAGGCAGCACAAACCCTACGATATTTTTGCAGAAATACGACAGAATGGATTTTGACAAACAGCTCTTTAGCCATTCTCAGTCAGTGTTTCTGCCACCCCAGAGATATATTAAAACTGATTTCTAACTACACCTAAGCACACACGACCGTGATATATCACAGCTTCAGGGGGCTTACAGCAATTAGCAGCAGCGCCCCGAAGAGTCACTGCATCCACGTTTCTGGTACATCTGACTTTGTACAAGCACAGTAACCACAGCTACTGATTAACATCCCAATCATACACTTTGGTTTCAATTGCCTGAAAGCTTTCCCCACCATTAATATTCTGTAAATTGAATCACAGTTTTTAACAGTTAAAGGAATAAGAACATATTACTATCAGACTGCGTCAAACTAATTTAACCAGAAAATGTTTTGCAATCATTTCCTGCTCCAAATTTGAACATGTTCCCTTGGTTGTATTTTGGTTCTACATTTCTATTTCGGCAAAACCAAACTTCAGAACAGCTCATTCCGCATACTGGCATTTTAAGTTGCATTCAGAGGCTTTTGACACTTATTTTCTACACTCTTCAAAATCAGCACATACATATATACATGCACATCCACTCTTACACAAACAGGTTCATGAACTGCAATCAACAATTTTGTAAATATAAGTTTACTTGTCATTAATCATCCCCCTTTTTTTTTTTTTAATCCTTATGGAGTGAATTACCAACTGAGAGGAGAGGCCAATTCTAGTAAGTGAATGTTACCCAACAGGGATATAAAGCTGTCAACACCACAGTGCTCTTGCTTGCTCTAAACTCTCTCCCAGACTTCATATGTTTTTTAAAGCGATACTAGCCTTTTTTCCCAGGGACCTTTCTAAAACCTGCATCTCCTGAAAATTTGAGCACTTGTGCTTTATTGCATACAGGTTTTAAAACACACAGTCTAGGTAACTGTTGAAACCTTTTAGAAAGCACTGGGTTAGTCAAGCAAACCAAAACCAAACTCTAATACATTGGACTGACGCTAACAACATTGTAAACAGTACCAAAACTTTTAAACCCTCTATTAAACACAACCTTTAAGACCTCGTTTATCTTTTTAGTGACCTTCACTAGTTTATTATAGCTGCTGTAATGGCCCTTTGAATTAAGTACATTCATGTTAGGAATAAAAAAACCAGGAGAGTCATAAGGCAAAATTTCTCATGAGAACAATTGATTTTCTGACTGCACTACAAAAGCTTATTTAAAAATGCTTTTTCACTCACAAAACCAGAGAAAAAGCTAGAAACACCTACAGCACTACAGTATTTCTCTATTTCTCAGGGAAGTCACTAGAAAAATAATTGCAGCAAACACTACGATTATAAAACTGGTTACCAAAGGTCATCCGGCTCATCATAGCACCAGTTAGTTTAGAGCTTATTGCTCTGCTCTCAGGAATTAACTTGTGAAACAGATATTATTACACTAAAAAGCCACCTGACAAATAAGAAGGAATTTCAGCATTTACATATTTAAGGCCCAAAATGAGATGAGAAAAAGAATTGCCAGCATTTGTCTCTGCTTCCAAAGCCTTTAGATACACTTTATAGAACTAAAAATAAAACAAAAACTAAAGTCGCCTCTTAGTTTTCATTAAAGTATTTCCATTTTTGTCCCAAGTGAAACTCACATTCAATAAATATTAGCACATTTTAAAGCTTGAGAAATAAGAATAAACTGAAAGTCTGACAATAGAAGCCTTAGATGTCATTTCACTACGACTTTCAATAGTTTCCTTTTCGTCAAATTCTACACAAAATAGTAGGAGAGCCTTTATTAATATATATCTGAAGGAAGTTTTATACTAATTTACCAGTATATTAAAAGTAAGCTTTCCCACAGACATCTACAGCTGCATTTCACAACTCAAGTGAAAAAATTACTAACACCACAACGATCACTGCAAAGATACAGACTTCCAAAAATACCCGAAACAGGTGTGATCTGCATTCAGGAGAAGATCACTTGGTCACACCAGTTCTTAATCATCAAACTTGAAAAACAGCAGAAGACAAAATATCTGGAAATAAGCTATGTTGATTTATTGTGAGAGTATTTCCAGGAGAAAAAAAAAAATAAATCAATTTTAAACAACACCATTATCTTATTAAAAAAAAAATCTGCCTTAACTAATTTAGTATTGAGTATTATAGAACCTAGATAGGTATTCAGACAAGAATAATTTTCTTCTTGCTTTCGGTATCAATAAGGAATAATGAATATAACCTAACAGCCTAAATGCAAAGAGACTGAGACTGTTTAGAGAACACTAGCTAAGAAAAAGAAAATATGTTACTCCTGCTTTTCTTTTCCCCCCAGACTTTTACACTCCAGTCTACAACATCTTTATAAATGAGCTGAAGACTAATGAATGAAAACTTAAGCTCTTAAAAGTTTGCTTTCAGAAATGAAAGTCTCCTTCTGGAGTGGAAGAAATCTTCCATAGCTTAACAGGCCAGATTCACACTGAGCCACCGATAAAACTACAAAAGCCGCTGAATTTCTCTTGGATAACACAGTTGCCACTAGAAAGCAACATATATATTCCAAAGCATCTAAAAACATTCTTTAAAAGTATATTTCTATAAATGCCACAAGGAAAATAATTTCAGCTTTTGTTCAAACATTGTTTTTAAGATCAAGCAGCTATAATACCTGAGTCTCAAGAAAAGCATCCAAAACTGCATATATTACTTTTTATATGGTTAGCTAGTTCATTTTTACAATTACTCAACAAATTATTTCTCCCCTAATTTGTAAGTGGAATAGTACTACAAGACTTTCACTGCAAAGCTGTTTCTTCTTTTTCCATACATTGGAAGAACATAGAGAAGAGGTTTAAAAAATAGATATATAGTCATTCAAGAAACAGAAAAAAATGGTGAGCTCTCTTACCCTTCATTAGGTATATAAATGAATCCTAAGTTTTTAAAATAAAATATGCAGCTCCTTAGCAAACTTCAGCAATTAGGAAGCCTATTGAGCCAAAGAGGTCTAAAACAGGCATCTAATGGTAAAATCGCTAAATAAACCTCACGTAATAGAGAGTCATGTGACTGTATCAAAGTATCTCTTGAAACGCCATTTACACAAACTCTTTGTGTATAAACAACTACAATTGTGTGTTACCAGTCTGCTCATTTTAAAACACAAATACAGAGATTTATTTTTTTTTTTAGGTAAAGGTAAACTTTGTGGCCTTTCCTGCATTATCCCGCTCACAACATCTGGCTAATTTCAAGATTTTAAAATATATTTTTCCTAACACGAGGCTGCACTGTGTTAAACACGACCGCATCAGAATTAAGAGGAAAAAAGAGAGCATTTAGGAGAAGTGACTGGAAAGTTTATCTGCTTGGAACAAAAGGGGGAAAAAAGCAACCACGAGTGTCGCTTAAACATGCTCTAAACACAAAACTGAGCAGCAACTTGACAGCAAATTACAAAAGATTAAGTATTCTAGAGAATTGCAGGAAAGCTGAAAAACTAATTTCAATATATTTGCTGAATATATTCAGCACGTGAATATATGTGCTGCAGCTCGCACATGCTTTGCCCTGTCCTCTTTTACAACAACCGCTACAAAATGCTACTTACCGAAAGAAAAATAAAATCCCTAAATGCAAACATAAACGCTGCCGTTTTTCCCACCCTCGAGACCCCATTCTCCGCTCTGTGACAGCGGCTGTAACACACCTAACTCGTGTCACCCGCACCCGTGAGGGCAGCCGGGCTGCCCGCACCTCACCCGAAAGCGATGCCCTCTCCCCGCCGTGCCCTCCGGGACCGCCGGCGGGGCAGGGGACGCCCGCGGCTGCCCCGGGGAGATCTGCACGAAGGAAGCGCCGAGGGCAGGACACGCTCCCAGCCCGTTACCCTCCGACAGGATCAGGCCTGGCCCTTTGTGCCGCCCGGCCCGGAGTGGCCTCTTTCGGCAGGCGGCCTCCTAACGCGGGAGGGTTGCGCTCCGCACACCCGGTCCGCGCCCTCCCGCGGACCCCCTCCACCGCAGCGGTGCCGCGCAGCCAAACGCTTTCCCGGGAAAGCCGCCGCACCGACCCGCCGGTTCCCCCGCCCCTGCCGACCCGCCCGCCACACGCTGCCCCGGGCCCGCCGCCCCGCACGCCCCGGCCGGCGGGGCCGCCGTGAGCGCGGCCGCACGGTTACCTCCCACGGGCTTGCTGACGGCGCCGTTGGGCCTCCCGCGGGTGCCCATGGGGCTGCCGTTCTGCTCCAGCCTGGCCACTTTCCCGGGGGGGGGCCCTTTGACATCGGGGCTGCCGCTGCCTCTGTCGGGGCTGTCCCGCAGGCAGGGGCTCTCGCTCCTCCGCTCCATGCTCGGAGACGCGGCTCCCGCTGGCAGGTCGCAGTAGAAGGAGCACGGACCTAGGGGTGAGAGAAACAAGAGGCGCTTCAGTGGACGCCGGCCGGCGCCGCCGCCCGGCACCGGGCCCCGCTCGCCCGCCCGGGCCCCCGCAGCGCGTCCCCTGAGCGGACCAGCTCAGCCAAGCCGGGCGCGATACCGCCCCGCTCCCGCCGCCGGAGCCGGCCCCGCTGGAAGCGAGCGGTTCGCCTCACCCGCCCGGCCCCAACCTGCCGCGGGCGAGGGCAGCGCTGCGCTCCGGTGCCCATCGCACCCGGCAGACCGGCGGGCAGGAGCACCCCCGCCCGCCGCAGCCAGGTGCTGCGCCCCGGGTCCGGCCGCGGCCCCGGCCCGCCCCCGGGGGCCGCGGGGAAGAGGCTGCCAGTCCAGACGGCCCCGCTGGCACGGCCCCCCCGGGCCAGCCAGCTGTGCAGCCACGGAGTAGCCGGCTGCTGGCGAGGAAGCCTCTAGCGAGCGACTCTCGAGAGCTGCCGCTGTACTTACTGCTTATAGCCTGTCTGTAAGTTGGCTGAGTTGGGCTCTGTCCATGGATCAGAAGTAGAGAATCCAGGGTGGAAAGTTTTCTTGTTGCCTCCTCTCACGCCGCGTTCTTCCCTTCTACTCCTTCCCCCCACCCCCAGCCCCCTCCTCGCCCTCCTCCGAGGGTGCCGGGGCGGCGGGGCCGGGGCAGCTGCCCGCGGGGCGACAGGGGCAGAGCCCCTTCCCGGAGGGTCCCGGGTGGCGAGCGGAGCGGAGCGGGGAGGTCGGGACGAGGGGGCGGGGAGCCGCGGGGCCGCCGGCTGCGGCGCGGAGGAGAGGGGAGAGGGAGACGACTTCTCACACCTTCAGCGGAGAAAATCAATACCGGGGGAGACGGGGGAAGGAGAAGAGGGAGCGCCGCTCTCCCGAGCTCCGCGGCGGCGGCGAGTGCCTGGCGGCGTGGGGAAGCGGCGGCGGCGGCGGCCCCCGGTGTGTCACTTTCAATCGCTCCCTCCTCTGCCAGCGACAGCAGCGGCAGGAGGGACTCGCCACAGGGAGCGGAGAAACGATTATTAGTTGCGTTGAGTCATCGAGGCAAAGTGAGTCCTTTCTGGGGTTGTCCTTGGTTTCGGGTTTGGTGAGTGTGCACGCCTGTGTGTGTGTGTCTGCCTGTCTGTCTGCGCGGCGTTCCCGTCCCAGGGCTGTGCATCCCAAACATCGCCACCCCTCCTCGCCTCCGACACCCCTCCCCCTTCCCGCCCTCCCCCCCCGCAAAAATCAAGTCTCGGTGCTATCTCGGGATCGGGCGCAGACGGGCGCGCAGCAGCCCACCTCCTGCCGGCCCGGCCCGCCCCGCGGAGCCCCGGCCCCGCTGCGCGCAGGGGTGGGAGGCAGAGATCCACCTGGCAGGAAATTAAACATCAATAAATAAATAATACATCTCGCACGCGAAAAGGGAGCGCGGTGCTGAGCGAAGGGAGGGCGTAGGGCGGGCTGGGTGGGGAAGGGGAAGCGTGGCAGGACGAGGCGGTGGCGACAGGAGAGATCCAGGGCAGAAAGGCGCAAGGACAGGGGCAGTCGGGCTGGGGGAGGGCCGAGGGGGAAGGAGAGGAGGAGGAGCCGGGAGAAGAAGGGGAAGGGCGGGGGGGGATAGTGGGGAAGCCGGAGTTGGGGACACCGGACCGACCGAGGAGGAGCAAAGCTGTCACCGACATTCAGTCCCGGCGCCCGGGTCGGTCCGACGCAGCCGGTGCGGCCTCGCCACCTCCTGCCACCCTCCCTCGTTCCCCCGGGAACCGAGCGGCGGCGGGGACCCTCCCGCAGCCGCTCCCCGCCGGGGCGAGGCGACAGTAACTTTTGGCGGTGCGGCGGGTCCTGTAGCCCCGCGGGCCGGTCGCGCTTCCTCCGGGCCGCCGGGCGGCCCCAGGTAGGGCCCCGCCGCCGCCCTGCTCTCCGCGCCCGGCTCCAGGCAGTTACCGGGGTGGTCCTGAATAATTGATGGCGGGGACCGGGAGGAGGTGGCAAGCGGGCAGGGAAGCGCTGCTGCTGCCGCCGCCGCTAAATTATTTAATAGCTGAGCTCCGGGTAGGGCATGACAGCACTACCGAAGTGCAGCCAGCGGGTGGGGGGGTGGGGGCAGAGCTCCGGCCGGGAAGTCGCAG
>JAYRBT010000181.1:28151995-28207596 GCA_036023395.1 Myiotriccus ornatus | reverse complement strand
GCGGGGCGCCGCCCTCCCCGCCGGGCCCCCTTAAGAGTTCTGCCTTTTACGGTGGCGCCGGAGGGTCAAAAAAAAAGGGGGCTTCGGGGGGGTTGATGGGGAGCAGAGCCCCCCCCCCCCAGGCACGGCGGGAGCGGGGACCGGCGGGAGCATCACGGCCAGTGGGCAGCCCTGGAGACAGGGTTTCCTTCGTCCCACAAGCGCCCGGGCAGGGTCTGGTGGGCAGCAGGGGCTGCCCCGAGCCCGCATGCAGCTGTGCCGGTGCTGCCCCGGGACTGGGAGGAGGGTCAGGTCCCCGCGGGAGAGCGGCCGCCGCCGACCCCGCCGCGCCCCTCCTTCCCTGCGGGCGGCACTGACAACCCGCCGAGCGCTCTGGTGTCCCGGTGGGCTCCGGGCCGCCCCTGAAAGCGGTGCCGGGAGAAGCAGCGGATCCCCGGGCAGGGTAAGAGAAATCATCCCTTCGTCCCACACCCAACCTCCGGCCCGGCCCCGAAAAGCAGTGCTGTGCCTTCCCCCGCATCGGCCGAAGGACTCGTGTCTCTCCCCTCCTCGGCAGGGGCAAGGAGATCCGCCGCCAAAGTGCCCGCCTTGCCCCGCGACAGCAAGCCGTGAACGCGGGTGGGAGCTGGGTCCCACCGCCGGCTCAAGGCTGGGGAGCAGGAGAAGATGCGGGGGCCAGCGAAGGCCGGGGGGGCCGCCGCTAGGGCTAGGGCTCCGAGAGCGCTCGGAGGAGCGATCGCCGGTGTCGGGAACACTCAGGCTGTGGAGCAGAGAGCCAGCGGCTGCCGCCAGCCAGGTCTCTCGCCGTCCCTCTCAGAAAGAAGCCTCAAAGTTTGGAGAACTCTCCGTTTTCTTTTTAAATAACCCCATCTAACTTTTCTCCATTTTTTCCCCCCTTTAAATCTGATAAGATGTAAGAGCAGTAGCTCTTACATGGAAGTTAACATTTTTCTACCAGCTATCGAATAATTAAATAATGTTTTGTTCTTACCTTTGATGCTGAACTACGAATTCCCGTGGATCAATGGCCAGAAAGTTAGAAGAATTGGTGATTTAGGACTTCAGTACTTCTGGAAAAAAAAATGCCAATGGTTTAGCCAGGATCTTCCCTGTCTGATTCGTTACTATTATTATATCTGATGATGTGGATGGATGGATGGAGAGATTCAATCCAAGCCCATTAATGAGCTATTTTATAAACACCACCGTCTGAAGATCTTCATTTACATTTTGTCAGTGATCCTTTCCTTAACAGCGGAGACGTGTGGCGACAGCGCGATTACAGGACTTTAGTAAAGCTCCTATAAGAGTACGACTGGCTTGTTAATCGATTAATATTTTATTAAGTGTAAATATTTTATAAAGTTTTTAGGAAAACTATCGATTCTAAATTATTAAACTAGTCAGAAGGGCATTTGAATAATGCATACAATTAAATACATTTAAATATATATGTAGCGATTGCTTCATTTGCAATGAATCCCCTGCACCTTTCTCTTGCTTTCGTTTTTTTTCTCCACCGGCAGCTGGTTTCTCATTTGCACGTTCACTGGAGTATCAGGATGGTCAAATATGTGTTTATTCCGTATTTATAATCTGAATGTTTACATAAAATACTCTTTGAAAAAATAACATTGAGATCGGAAGCGGTAATAATTCGAAAATTTTGACGCGGAAGCGAAGGGGGTTGTTAGTGAAACAAGGAAACTGAACCGAGTTTGTATAAATTTTGATGGTTGGTAACTTCTGTTTTGTAAACATCAGTTAATTTAGACAGATTTTATGAAGCATGATGCTTATTTTTCTTTTACATATTTTTCCCAATAAAAGCCTTTTCTTTCTGTTTTAAATTACAAACACTTTTTTTCCCCCCGTTGCATGAATTTCACATGTTGTCCTTATTTCCACTGGAAAAAAAAAGGACGATTATTTCCCATCTCTTTCCTCATCCGTCTTCAATCTCGCTATTAAAAAAAAAATTATTAATAACCTATATTTTTTCCTAGCACGAACTCCAGTACGAGAATTTTCTGCTCTCGCATTCTGTTGAGAGAGGAGTGAATGCGTCCTGAGCGCCCAGCTCTCCTTGTTACTGAAGTTCATGGACGCTTTAAGTGGTTGATTGCCAAAAAAAAATTTGAACAAAAACACCTCCTTGGAAAGGTTTGGTTTTCATTAACTACCGCTTTTAAAGCCAGAACGCATGGAAGCGATCTCAGCTCCGTGCCCGCACAGGCTCCAGGGGCGGGCGGCTGCAGCCGTGGTTGGCGCGGGCCCCCGGGCCGGGGCGGCCTTCGCCTGGCGCAGCCGGCCCGAGAGCCGCCCGCCGTGCCTGGCAGGATCCGCCGGGCCCCCGGGCGCTCTTCCTCGCCTCCTACTTGTCCACCTTCCGCCCAGTGACTTCCCGGGTCCACGACGCCCGCAGGACGGCAGCCTCCCCAGGGGGCGCTTGGCCCGGTCGGGGAGTGGTCCCCGGCGCCACACACTTGAGTCCCGGGGGACGCCGGCCCGCCGCCCGCGGGCACCGCCTCGGAGCGCAGAGATGCCGGGATGCCGCGAAGGCACAGGGACCGGCGGGATCGAAGCGGGGCGGCCCTGCAGCACTGCCGGGGCAGCGCAGGGTCCCCCCGGGGGGGCGGCGGCCGCAGCAGGCACCGCCAGGGCGCCGGGGCAGGCGGAAAGGGGCGGGCGGCTCCCACAGGCGAGGGCTCCCGTCTCGCAGCTCGAGCCGGGCTTCATCGCGGAGGGACCCGAGCCCGCGGCCGCTCCTGGGGGCCGGGACCACCCGCCCGGCGCGTCCCGGCTGCTTCTCCTTCGCACAGCGCCATCGCGCGGGCACCGGCGCCGGCGCAGCCCGAGGCGCCGCTGCTGCTGCCCGCCCGCGGCCCCGGCAGTGCGGGAAGGGCGCAGCACCTGCCGCGGGGCCGGGCGGGCCCTACCGCCACCCTCCGCTGCACCCTCGACCCTGCAGCGCCGCTCCGCCCTGCCCGACACGTGCCGTCGAGGCTCCGGCATCCGGACAGGGCAGAGCGGTGGCACGGGCAAACCCGCGGCGGACAGCGCTGGGGACCGACCTCCTGCCCGGCCGCGCTCTTTTCGCGCTCCCCTCGAGGGTCGGAAAAGGCGCTGGGCACCTCCTCGCCTTTGCGGGGTAGCTTCGGCATCAAGCTCTCCCTGTCGGGGACGAGCCGTCTAACCTTGCTGCCGTAGGAGGGATTCCCACTTTTCCGTACTACCGCGATCCCTCGCTCGGTGCCAGGTTCAGAAGGTGAAGCCAAAACGAAACGAAAATGTCCCTGAGCGCAAGGGCGGGAGGAGCCCAGCCCTGTCCGCAGCACTTCGAGGAGGGAGCTCTGCCTCCAGCCGACAGTGCCGGCAGGAGCACGGCGCCGGCCACCGTCCTTTCCCAGCCGCAAGCCGCTGCTTTGCCCCGGCAGCCCAAGCCTAAGCGGGCGGCTGTCCGGAGGGGAGCGCGGCGGCTGCCGGGGCGCCTGGCGAGTCCCCCAGCTCGGCGGCACAGTGCCTCGGCCCCGCGGGAGCCCGCTCTGCCTGCCCTGCGCACCGCCGCCTGCCTCCAGCCCCTTCGGGGTCCACACGTCTCGTTCGTGTTGTACCAGTAGAATAAGCAAAATTAAAAACAACAAACCAAAAGGGTCTTTACGGCGCCCGAGCTCCCACCAAAGCGTTTCGGGACAGCGGTATCTTTGCAGACCCATCCTCTCCTCTATCCTTCCCCCTCACTGGTTTTATTAGTAAGTCTTTTGCCGCTAATGCTAGTCGTACGTAGAACGAGCCGTGGACAATAGAGAGACAATCTCTACAGCCAGACAGGGAAGGGAACGAGTCGGCCGGAGCTGTTAGTACAACGTGTTTCGATGCCCAGAAGGCAGAGCAGCGCCGGCCGAGGCGGGCGCAGGGAGCGGGGCTCACCGGCAGGCCGGGCCGGCTGGGCTCCTAGTGCGGGGATGGCCGCTGCCGGGGTCCTGCTAGACTGTCTCCTGCCCTCCGGCTGCCCACTGCGTTCTGCCGCCTTCCCGTGTTCCTCACACACACCTCCAGACGCTGGCTTTCCCCCTGGCCACGGGTTGCGTTCCCCGCAATCACACGCTGCAGTGCTAACCGCAAGGGATTTCCTCCGTGAGATATCACGCTCAGCGACTCACTTCACCTTAACAGACCTGCTAGACTTTTCGATATCGTATGGCTTCTCTGAAAGAGTTCCGGTTAGATTTGTAAATTGTCAGGAGCAGGGAGCGCAGACCAGAAGCGCTTGTGCCCTGTGGCTCTTTTCCTTCGAATTAGCAGCTTATAGCTGGAAATGAAGGAAGAGTTTTGTCACCTTCGTTGCAATTAAGGAAAATTCCCTAGATTCGAGAAAGAAGTGACTAACAAGTCCCGAGATGAAACCCGCCACCCGAGAACCAGCTGCGGCTGCTCCTTCACCGCAGCCCACGGCCACTCCAGCGCCGTTTGCCCCTGGCTGGGCTGCGCCCCCCACTCCCACCCCGAGCTGGCCGCGCCGAGTGGGAAACAAGCGTTCCGCCTGCCGCGCACTGCCCGAGTTGCGGTGTGAACGA
The DNA here is from genome assembly GCA_036023395.1 of Myiotriccus ornatus. Lineage (NCBI taxonomy): Eukaryota > Metazoa > Chordata > Aves > Passeriformes > Tyrannidae > Myiotriccus > Myiotriccus ornatus. The sequence continues at coordinate 28,203,019 of JAYRBT010000181.1, read as the reverse complement.
ATGCGGGAGGGGGTTGCAGTAGCGAGCCGCCCCCCTCGGCCCGGGAGGCAGCCCAGCGCCTGCCTTTACATCCCAAGCGTGTCTACGGGGCGCGGGATGCCGGGACACTCCGCTCTTCCCTTCCAACCGCGCTCTCGCTTAGGGTGACAGCGAATGACGGCGGAGCTCAGCAGGACCTGCCGAGCGTGTAAGGCTGAGGACTCGTACCCCGAGGCGCGGATCGTTTTAATTACAACGATTTACGTAAATTAGCAAGATATCAGCCCTTCTGCACTGCCAGGCTCCGACCTGGAAGCACAGCATCACCCACCCACGTTGGACACCATCGCCTCCCAGGCGTTCTCCAAGTTCCTACGGCCGGCGGAGACCAGATGGGAGTAAAGACCCTACCAGATCGGGGAAGACAGAGCCTATTCCGAGCGCCCTCCCCATGAGCTTCCCAACGAGCAGCTCTCAGCCCCAGCCCCGCCGTGCTCATTGCCCTGTGCCACGAGGGTGCCGTTCTCCTCCTAGATCCAAACTTTGCCTCTTAACACACACTCTAATCTTCGTACGGAAACCGCCCGTATTAATTAAATCTCCAGTAAATGTGTAGGGAGAACTCTCTGCTCTGCGACACAAGGCAGCAGATTCCGCCGCCTCCTGCCACGCGAAATGGTGCTCAGGGAGCAGAGCCGTGGCAGGATCGCATGGGGGCCCAGTGCCGGCCCCCACCTCCCGTCCTCGCTGAAGGCAGAGGCAGGTCAGCCTGTGACAGAACTGAGCCCGGTCTGCAGCTGAGGGTGCCCGGATGGGGATTTGTAGTTTTCGGTGCAAATAACCGAAGACTGCTGATCCACAGAAAAGGGGCAGACAGCGCAGGGGATTTCGAGTGCAGATAAAGAAGAGGAGTTTTATTAAACTGTAAAGGCTGAAAACGCCGTTGAACAGAACGAGGAAACGCACCGTCATACACATGAGCCGCAAACATCCCACAGCCCGGCTGCAGCAAGCAGAGGCAGCTCAGAGCCTCCCGGCCGCGCCACGAACAGGGCTTGTCTCTGGCGAAATCATTGTAGCTGGAAAGCTGCGAGAGGCTGACCAGGTAACGCTCAGGGATTTTAGGATTTCGCAAGCCCTGTACTGCTACCGGTGGGGCTCCGCAGGGCACGTTTTGCAGAGGGGTCACACAAGGGGGCCCAAGGTAGGAAAAGGCAAAATCCTGTCGCTTTTCCTCTTGCAAACAATCTTATTGTCTTTTCCCCGCGATTTCCAAACTTTGACGGCCAATACGCATAAACACTTACAAAGAGTTTCGGATCTTGAGTTGGTATTTGGCCCGTGAAAAGGCCGCTGCCGGGCCCGGGGCTGTCTGCCCGCTCTCAGCACCACCTTCAAGAGAGACCAAAAGGTGGCCCGCTGCCGAGGCAGCACCAGAAGCCTTGCGGATGTGGCGTCCTTCGATCTGTACGTGGCTTGACCGAAAAAGGCAGATGCCTACCCGGGAGATGCCGAGGCAGTGGGGGCCTGGGGACACTGCCCTGAGCCTGCCCGCTGGGCTCCGCGGAGTTGGCCCCCCTCTGTTTCCACAGCTTCCGACGACGCTGTCTCCGTGCCACCCCCGCCCCGCTCCCAAGTGACAAGCAGGGTTCGGAGCGGGCCGGCAGCAAGTGCCCGGCCGGCGCCGGGCACTGCCACCTCCCAGCCCCGCAGTGCGGGCGCAGCCGTCGCCTCTGTGGCCCCGGGGGCCCCACGCACCGCTGTCACGCAGAGAGCGCGACTCTTTTTCCAGCCCTTGCGTCTCCCTCGGCCACCTTCGCTCCCCCCGGAGGGGCCGCCGGCCTGCGCGCAGCCAGAGCTCTGCCGTGACAAATTTCACGTTTGTAAAGGGACGGGTGAAAGGTATCCGCCGTTTGAAATCCCATTACAAAACCAGAGCAGACGCAGTGCTCGTCTGCTCCCCGTCACGGAATCTCTCCAACTAAATCACCATCTATCAAGCGAGTTTGTTCCCAGCGGGGACAGCAGCTCTCGCTTACTCTGCTCCGTGAACCGCTGCACTTCTGCCCCGGGAAGAGCCCTTCAGCCACACCGCCCCTACGGTGTGACACGATTAGTTCCTCCTGGCCAGCGTTTTGCTGGGAGCCAGAGGCACCCCCGTCTCCCAGCCCAACGGGCCCGGACCGCTATCCCACGCCCCCGCAGCCTCCCCACCCCACGAAAGACGAAACGCTGGACGATCTCTGCGCTTCGTCAACGCAACGGAGTATCTGACAGTCACAATTACCTGTAAATATTCTGACCGATTTTGTATACGGGACACTTTTAACGTTAAGCCTGGCAAGCCTCACACGAGCAGAACTGCACCACTACCGCAACTTCACCGCGGCAGACGGCAAAAATCCGCACTCCGCTATCGGCACTCAGTGCGATCCTTCCCGGCACGGCAGAGCCCAGGAGCAGGAGAGATAGCTACCGCTTCATTCTCTCCGCACTGAACACTCGATTTAAAACGCTAACATTTAGGCAAGAATTCAAGTCAGTCACAGGGAAAAAAAAAAAAAAAAAGTTCTCTGTTATCAAATCACCCTCTTTCGGCTCACACACGGGCAGATAAGGTGCCAGATTTTCTAACATATTTGCAGCAGCAGTTTAAGAAATAATCATGAGATCTGAAACGATCACTACCAGATAAACTCCGAGATTTCATAATCGGTCTTCCCATTTTTTTTTTTACGTCAACCTATCCCTTCCCTACCCATCACATCACAAAAATTAACGGCGCGGAATTACCTGTCTGCTTCTTTGTGCCTCCTTCAAGTAAAGAAGGTAAAAGTCACTTCACCTATTAGCTTGTATAAGTAATAAAGAGGTGGTAACTTGGAGCTACCACATTTTGAAGACTGTGTCACATGCTTTAGCATAAGTAAGGGTGTTAGAGCCCTAGCGAGTACAGGATCAGTTCATTTGTGCAACAACTTGTGGCGCTTCTGGTTCTTAGCAGGTATTTGTTCTGTCCCTGGGAACAGCTCTGTACATCCCTCCTCACTAAGGCGGACATAACAGCCTCTCAGTTTCTGCGGCGTTTCTTTGCGCGTCTACCGAGAGGAAAGGCGGTTTGTCAGCGCCTTGACTCTGGATAAACCTAATATGAACCAGAAACGACAAGATTTCTCGGGTTGCAGCATCTTCCTCCGCAGCGAGGATAAGGCAGAGGTGCAGCGACTTCCGCGAATGCGCTCACTCAGGAGAGGTCACGGCATGCGGCTTCAGTCTCCCCTACACAACAGGGAGGAATTTGCCCAACTTTCTCAAAGTTTCTCAGCCTTGGACTTTTTCGAAGTCGTAAGAGAGTGGCTGCAAGTCGCTTGTGAGAGACCGGCCACCCTGCCGGCCAGCTCACAGAGCTGCCTCGATCCCACTGAGGGGCCGCGAGTGGGCGCCCAGCCGCGAGCAGAGCACACGCTTCGGAGGGGCGAGCTGAATGCACCCCGAACCCCGACGGCTCCAGCCTCCACCCCCTGCTTGGTCCGCTCCCAGGGCTCCAGGCAGCTCTGGCACTCGTCGGGTCAGTCCCAAGCCGAACAGAGTCCTTGCCAGCCCGGCGGCTAGACAGGCAGCGGTACCTCCCCGGGCAGTCACTGATGCCCGTGCTGGTGGGAGCCCACAGCCCTGCCGGCTTGCCGCACTGAAAAGGGAGGGGACACGGAGCTTTCTCAGCCACCGAACTGACAGGGAAGCCCCCATGCAAGTGGAGCCGAGCTGCAACCTCTACGGGTTGGGGAGAGGACGGACCTGCTCCTGCTACCTCGGGAGGGAAGTGTCAGAAGAACCCAGGCTTTGGAACTTTTGGTCTCGGCGACTCTCGGCGCCACCGCCGCGACACGGCTGTCCGCGGGAGGCCGGAGAGGGCAGGGCGGCAGGTGCTGCGGGCCAGCACGGCGGGGCACAGGGCTGAGGTGACTCCCGTCCCCTCCATGCCGGTGGTGACCTTCCGCCTCTCTCGCTCTTCGAGTCACCTCTCAGGCAGGACGAGAGAGTCGGGTGCGGCCCAAGGATGCGGGCGGTGGCACGGACAGCAGAAGGCCCCTTCCCGGCCCGCTGAGCGCCGCCTGTCCCCTCCGTTGTTTCCCTGGGATGTCACGAAGGCCAGCCGGTCCTCCCGCCCCCTTCCCCTCGCAACGCCGCCACAGGGCAGGGCGATAGGAGAGGGTCCGGTCCAAGCCCCTGCAGACAGGCAACCCCCTCACTGCCTGTGCTTGGCCGAAGGGCTGAGCCCGGGGGACCGAGACAGCCTCTCCCTGCAGCTCCTCAGATCACGACTACCGAGCTGCAACACCATCAGGCTGGTGGCACGACCCAGAAAGTGCCCAGGGCATGGGGCCTTCCCACTCTTGCGGTATGGTCTCCCTGGGGTGGACTCTTGCTGGTCTTCCCAAACGTTGCCACCATCACAGCGTGTCGGCTCTCCCTGCAGAGGCCGGTCCTTGTAACTGGATGGGAGAGTGCGAGCAGCATCTCTAACTCCGTCAATTGCCCTCGGCCTCCTCAGGGTGCCTCTGGCAGGTTATGGCAGCATCTGCACACCTACAGGTGGAAGCTGTTACCCAAGATTTTCACCAATGGGTGTTTTCCCCCGATCTGCAGCATATGCAGCTGTATCAGCTGGAGAAAGGGGTGCGGAGTCCCAGAGGACTGAACTGCCAGCCTATCTTTAGGAGGGAGGCATGGATGTCTCTGCTACACAATCCACCCAGGCCCACCGTTTCTCGCCCGTTTGTGCTCTCTCTGCCCACACTGGAGCTCACCGGGCCCCGGCCCATACTTGTGGCAGGCAGTTGTCAACAGCCCAAGATGGCACTGGGGCAGGCCAGGCCTCCACCCTCACTGTGCCCGGTGTGCAGCAGAGCTCCCTAAGGCTCGCAGGCTGCCCAGGACCTGCCAAGGCTGCAAACCGAGGGCCCTGGGAGCACCTCCCGGTGCATCTGCCTCTGAGGCGACCACAAACAAATATTTGCAGACTACTTCGAAGTCTACGAACCAAACTAGACCTCTGACCGTCCCCGAATGCCAGTAGAAGCCCATCTTGCTGCCCCACCAGTCCCACGGCGGCAAAGAGGCTGCTGCGCCAGCTACCGCTGAGAGAAGCTGAGAGCAGGAAGGCAGGAGGATGACAACCAAATAAACGACTTTCTCAATTTCCCCCTTGCTTGTATAGGCCTGCCCAGCAGCCTGTGCACACACATTTACACCTCTTTTGAAAGCTTCGACAGTAAAATCCCAACAAACTCCCAGCGCCTGTCTGCTCTCTCAAAGCAAACACGGGAGTGCAGCGCCGGGCCAGCCCGACCCCGCGGGGCTGATCCCTGAACACCAACTCCCCTCTGCTTCCCAACAGCCCTCAGCATCACTGGAGCCTTGGATGGCTTTCAGCCTGGAAAAAGACTGAGAGGAGAGGAAGTCTGAGGTCTATTTATATTAATATATTTTCGATTAAGTCATTTAAGCAACCTGCACAATGCAGCAGATTGTGTGGCATTTTTAACATTTTCCTCATTTCTGCCAAGACAATTTACTCACTGTGGCTAAAACAAGCTTCCTGATCCCTTCACAAAAATTAGAAGCAACAGTTAATAAAAAAGCAAAATATGAGGTGGGTTTCATGGGAAACCATGCATGTAAAGTAACGGTACAACTGCCAGGCTAGATTTCTCTTTCATATATTCATGACTGATGGATAATACACAACTCACTTCCCCAAGTTCTTAAAGATTAGGCCTAGGTTGCAGCTGGCCATCTGAATGGACACATGTAACAGGATAAAGCCATCAAGTGGCAGTGGCGTCACTTTTCTCTTGGAAGTGGCAGTGGGAGCCACTGGTGGCTCACAGATCAGTCCTTGCCCCCCAGTTCTGTACAATCAAGGATTTCCTAGGAAGAGGATAAAGGGTCTGAAGAGATCTGGGCTGTGTGCCTTCTCAGGGGCCTCCTTGGAACAAGACTCCTACATTTTTTAATCTCCAAGCATAAAAATGGTAGAATATACAAAGACATATTTGTTTTCAAACCTTTTGGTGATTCACATTGCAACTAAGAAAAACGATGTTAGTGCCCACGAATTAACACATTTCCTTTTGAGATAATTTCCACCAATGCCTGCAAATAGTGCCAGTGATTTTTTCCACCCCCTCAGTTTCCTGTAAATCAAATCATACAGTCATGACACATTCACAACTCCCTCTAAAAACTTGTAGATGATGGTTGAAACAAGACATTGTTTAAAAGTTACAAGGAGGACCTGAAGTATAGAGGTGAGAGAGATCAGTAAGTTCTTGCCAGCAATGAACAGCTGGGAGAAGGGTAGAGGAGGGCAGTCCTGTCATTTCTCCCCCAGTGAGAGAAATGGTGACCTGGCTTAAGAAAAGTTGCAAGACAAATTGCCTTATTAGACAAGAAGGAATCAACTGAGGAGGAAAGCAGATATAAATGGGCTACCTGTGGCAAAAAAACCCCACAACTCTTTGTCGTGATTCATAGTCAGACACCAGAAACAAAGCCATGAGAAACCACATGTCGCTATCGGTGGTGTTCATGAACTTCAGTGTTCAAGATGCAAAAGGCAGATTATTTATGATTATAAGAGATATCAGGGGATACTTGAGATACCCCAGATTTAACTGTATTCAGGATCCTATCTCAATACTACTAACTTATGTCCTCCATAATTTAATTCTTCACAAGAGCTGGGTTTTTTTTAATTTATTTTATTTTTTAAAATTTATTTTCTTTCCTGCCTTAAGCAACAGTTAATAAAGACAATATTAGGCAGTTTGCTCTCTTTTCTTTCAGTAGTTCCTGTTCAGCACAAGCTCAAGCGACCACAGTGAATAATTTGTCTCTGGGTGAAGGTCATGACCCTGTGTCAGCCTGAACACAGCACTGCCTGAACGCTGCCTTTGAAGCCAACAGGAGTCTTATGCAGGCACATCATGCCACTAGTTTGTAATGCAATCTGGAATGTTTTAAAATGAGAAATCATTATAAGATCTGAAGTTATTGTCCTGATACAGCCCATTTGTAAGTGGCAAATGTAAGTGGTACCATGCATGCTGTTCTCTCTATAGTCTCATGAGATCTCTACTCTAGAAATAGTGCCAGCATTTCCTAAAAGTTCTTGGGTAATGACTGCTTTTATGCAGTTTCTATTGTGCTCGCTATTGCTCCTAGAAAAGTAGAGTTGCTCAAAGATGCATTTGGTTTTCCTTACTGCTTTGTAAAAGGTTTTTGTTTGGTTGTTGGGGGTTTTTATAAACAATTAAAAATAGCTTGTTCTCTAAAAAGATGTCTTTTCAAAGCACTAGAATGAGCGCAAGCAGGGGAAACAGCCTTTGAAAGAAGAATTACTTTGGACAAGTTTTGAATTTCAAACATAGTCTTTGTTTATGTTTCACTGACAAAATGCCTCTCAAATATTCTTTGAAAAGTGATTACATTAGGCAGGGGCTATTTTAGCAATTTCACATCTCATAGCATGTTGTATACAGGGATCTGTCCACCCACTTCCCTTGCTGCAGTCACAGCTCTTTGAGCCTTTACTCAGCTATCTTTCACCACTTCTAAAATCACACGGACTTTTTAATTTCTTGCAAATTAAAGTCAACCTCTTCTGTACCACCAGGTCTCTTTAGGAATTCTGGGGGGCTGCAGAATCACTTTTGACCTGTTAGTGAGGTTTGTTGCAATATTTTGCTTAGTGTTGGGCAGAAAAGGTTTTCCTGGTTTAACAAAATTGTAGGACAACAAAACCCAATTCCTACTTCAAATCACAACAGAAAGTTGATATTTTGAGTGTTTCATAATTTAAAGAGAAAAAAAATAACTTGCGCTGTGACTCCCTTCCAAACTACACATCCTTCCCTCTCCATTCCAGTTTTCCTGTATTTTAGGAAAAGAGCACAAAGCCCCTCCTGCAAAGGTACTGCACAGCCATGAAAAAGCAGCACATCTAGTTATTCCTATCATCAGCTCAGGTGGTGAAAGCTTCGATACCCATTCAAGTTCTTGGAGTGTCAGGAAAGCTCTCGCTGTTTTCACTTTCTGCATAATCTCAATACCATCATATTTTGATGTCTTTGCCATACTTATGCATCTCCACTGCAATAGAAACTAAATTTATTGACACATTTGAAATGTTTTAAATACTCTTTAAATATTTTTAATAGATGTTTATGAAGACAACTTCTGTACCAGCTTTGGATCCATCAATACTAGGAAATACCTCGCACTTTTAGGAATGTTCCTGGGCACCAGAGCACAATGGCCTGTGCCACCAGACTTCAAGACTGATTCTTGTCACGGGTTTGGTCTAAGCCAGCTAGCACCGCCTGAAGCAGCTCTTGGGCATATCTCAGGAGTTAGCCCAGGCAGACTTCAACACCAAAAGGCAATTCACATTAGGCTTCCTTGTTTTGGTGGGCAAGACAGTAGAACAGTGTCAATGGAGGCTGTTGCAGGCAAGAGAGTCTCAGTGACAGAACCCTTCTGACACACCAATACAGACAGTGCTTCTGTCAGTCCTGCATGAGGAAGGTGGAGTAGCATGAGGCAAATATCAGCACAGGCTTTGGAACTCCAGGCTCCTGCACAGTGCCATAAAAATGCACACTGCAGTGCAATGCACATAAACTGGCTGAAGATGAATAAAAAATGCCTCTCAGTGTTGCTGTGATGTGCCCCTGTACAGTTGCACCAAAGCAAATGAAGTCTGAATTTTGTTCTTTGTTGTGCTATCAATATTTAATTCTTTATGTCATTACAACATCTGTCCTTTCTCAGGTACAGCAGAGTTATATGTTTAGTGAAAATATATTACATTCCTATGTTAGTAGTTTTGTGAACACAGGTAGAACTCCAAAATTATTTTTTCCATCAAAGGGACAAGAAAAGCACCTCATTGTTCTTCACTCCTTAGTCAATGCTCTTCTCATTCAGTTAATCACTGGCTACCACTTACATAATTAGATATTTTTAATAAACTGATTAATTCTAAAATTATCTCAGACTTATGATCTGTTCTTTCTCCTGTCATATGAGAAGAGATAGATTAGTGTGCCTTATTGAAGCCTGATTGCAAAGGCTGCAGAAACTTTGCTAAGGGTCCTCCCCACACTGAATTCATTTCCTATTCTATTTTATGGTTCATTAGAAAGACTTCAGAATTTAATGGAAGAGGAAGGAGTTTGGAAATAGAGGTGCTAGGTAACTCTCAGATACTTAAAAGCACATAAAGCAAGATTTGCTCAGAATTATGAACAGTACATATGACACGTTTCGATGTTACAAAAAAGGATGAAATGCATTTGCATATCTAAGTTTGGACCTATTCTTCCCCTCTACAGCACAAGTCTCTGAAGATAGCAAGCCCATACCAGCTGAAATCTGACCTTAAATTATCAAGAATGACCCAGACTCAGCAGTGATACGAAGGGTTATATATGCCCCACACAACAAGAGCCAGAGTGGTCTGGGAACAGTTTTGCCAAATGGAGGTTAAGGCTTAGTAGGGATGAAGCTACAAAACAAATAACAGAACTTATCCTCTGAGATGTAGTAGTGTTACTTGACAACTTTTACATGAGCACTTACTTATTAATATCTGGTAGAGCTCAAATCTCATTAGCTCCCATTTTAAGGGATGGTCTAAAGGTTAGTGCACTCAGAGGCTTGGGCTACAGATGTAGTTTTACTCCAGTTTTCCTTCTACAGAGATTTCTTGGGTGGGGTTTTCTGAAGCACACTATTGACCCAGGAGAACAAGTCTGTCAGACTCATCCTGCTACATCATGAAAGCACAACTGAGAACCTCTCAAGTCACCTCTTACTTCCTACACCTGTAAAAGGAAACAAATTCGACAAACTTAGCAATCAGAGGGATATGTGGAGATCTAGTTGCTGCAGTTGTAAAGTCTTAACACTGAACTTGCCAAGGCAGCTCTTGCCCTTTCCCTGACTCAGGAGGAGCCAAGTGCCTGCAAAGAGTCCCGTTTCTGTTCTGCATGAAGGCAGACTTGAGAAAGACAATAAGGATCGTGCCCTGCTGCCTCCCAGCTTCTTACCCTCCACATGCACAGAGGGTCAGTTAGTGCAAGAAGGAAAAGAGACAGGGAGCTGAATGATTGCCCAAGGCTACATAGCCGGTCACTGGCAGGTTCCGCAGTCATTCCCGATTCCCTATTCTGTGCATTCTTCCAGATCAGTCTGCTTCCCAGTTTGGGAAAACATTTCCAAAACACAAGGCAGAATCCAAACTCTCAGAACATTTAGAATGATCTGCAAACTTATTATCTCTTCTTTCACGCATTTAAAACATTTGAAAACCTCTTTTGGCCCATCACCTGGTCTGAATCAGAGCTCAGCTCAACATGGCAAAGAAGCTTCAGAAACAGGGCTGAATCCTCCACGTACCAATGACAAGAGTCCCATTTCTACAGTGGCATCAGGAATAGCTTCTGCATTGTTACATAAGTAACTAAGCTAAACTTTGCCTTTCAATAATTATAAGGACCAATTTACTGAAGGTTCATGCACAATAAATACAGTCATGTTTCCTTTTCTATGCTGACAGTTGTCGCTGTAACAAACATTCAAACATCGAATAAGCCTTCAGATGATTCCCTTCTCATCTATTCTGTTTCTGAAATACAGGATTTTTTTCAGCCTAGTACAAATTAAAACAAACACTACAAAGAACGTTTTGCCCAGTTTTTCTGCCTTCTGTTTTTTGGGCTACTCCATCAGGTCTCCTTTCCTCACACTAAGTCATTTCTGTCTCATAGAAATTATTTTTGCTGCTACTAAATCAAGGTAGTCAATGAACTGTAGGTATCAATGTATCAATAAAATGATGCAGCCCCTTCTGCACAGGGAAAATCAGTAGCCAATATCAAAGAGAAAAGATTTTAAGCAAATTTTGCCCAGCAGGCACTTTAATTGCTGTGTTCCTTCCTTCCTTCAGGTCATAAACTCCAAAAACACCAAACAAATATTATCACTGAAGAAAAAAAAAGAACTCACATAACCCTGTCTAGATACAAAGGACCTGTGAAACAACAACAATAACAACAACAAAGGGCACTTCACATACCGTGAAGAAACTCCATCTTGTTTACCAGTATCTACAGCAGGATGAGTAATGTTCAGCCATTAATAAATTCAGAAAGCCGGGAAGAACATAGGAGCCTAGCCTGGGATCCAAGAATTCCAAAGGGTGGCTCTTTGACAGACAGGCAGATTTTTATTCCCCTGGAACATTCAGTAGGGTAACAAATGAAGCCACTCAGCCACCATTCAGACAGCGCTGCACCACTGAGGTACCTGCCTTGAAAACATCACCAATTTTCATGTCTGTGCCACTGGCCAAGCTGCAAGTCTTGGATAAACTCCTCAGCATTTGCCAGTTTCCAGCTAATGTTCACCTTGGCTTTAGATGGATACCATTGTTTTCGGTGAATTATTCTCTTGCAGATCCTGCTGCCTTAGGGCCTTGAGACATGCAGTTTAAACAGGTGGCTATAATTAATTATTCAAAACGATTTTTAGGAATTCGGATTTTTTTTTTTAATGACAATGCATTAGTTATAAGCATTTTACAGAAATAAGGCAATTGCATGCTGTTTGGGGTATTTGTGATTAAAAAAACATGTTCTAGCTCATTGTAATGTTCCTGTAGACTGGCATTCTTTGTGAGAAATTTATTTCTTGTAGCTGCTTTGGGTTTATGTTAGTTGTATATTTTAAGAACAACATCCGCTAAAACAGTTTCATGTGAAAAATGGAAATATACTTCAAGAAAGTATTTCTACTCTCATCTTCCTTTCATTCTCAGTGGGTCTTTATCAAACACTTGGTTGCTAATGAAGAAAATTCAGAACCATCAGCCTAGAAAATTACTGAAAAACAACTACGGAGGCAGCAGATGAGGATGCTGCAATGTACTGCTCTGTAAAGCAACAGTCTGAAGAAACTGAAAAAATACCAGAAGCTCAAACACACACACAGAAACCATTTTCAGAATGTATAATACACTGTATTCTTGAACTTGTAAAGAAGAAGAGTGAATTTAGCCTTCAGTTAAAAAAATACCTGAAAAGGGTTGACAGTGACCTGCAGAGTGCAGGTCAGGAGCCATCAAGTTTCCATAGAGCTCCTGCTGTAGGTAGGAACAATGGGGAAGGTAAAGTGATCTTGGCACTACGGGCCTCTTCCCCATATTCCCCCAGCAGATGAGGTATTTGGAGACAAACACCATTCTTGATATAACCATTTCTTCACAGCGTTTTCCAGACATCATGATTTTTTTCAGTTAAAATGTAAATAAATTAAAAGCCAAATGTTTTAAAGATGTTTTAAACAGCTCTAAACAAATAAGCAAACAAACAAAAAATAGAGGGAAAAAAGGCACCAAAAAAAAAAAAACAAGCAAAAAAATCCAGAAATATTTACTCTTTGATTTATATATATATATATATGTATTCGGAATATAATTCTCCACAATTTAATTCTATTTCTTTAACAAGAATCTTTCAATCTGACCTTAAGCTCTTCTTTTCCCACGTGGATCGTTTGTTTCCTGATTTACAAAACCTATTATTTTCAAGAAGCAACTGGGGCTCGCCAGGGCTGAGCTTAAATAGAACTCCTGGGCACATGCTATGACTCAAGACTTTGTGGGCAGGGCGTGTAAGGGGAAGCCTCAGGTGAAGCTGATGAGGGCTGTTAATGCCTCAGCACTCAGAGGCCTTACAATTGTTCATCTAGCTCTAAACTGTGGAAAGAAATTGAAGAGGTTTTGGTGTTAAAACAGAGGTTTTGCTCATCCCGTCCTTAGATCTGGTGAGATGTGGAGCATTCATGCATTTACATGTTCTGCTTGGGTGGAAAGTCACCACATGATTGATTTTTAGCCTCAGTGTTAATAAATCGAACGGAAAGATTTTCTTTGGTAATGAGAACACTGGAACTTCATCCCAGTAGATAACAATTGTAAATACTATGGAGGCTGAAACAGACTTTTATGCCCACTGTAATACTGAAAATCTGAGATGAAATCCTGTGTCACTACACTCATGTAAGATTTGCCAGTGCTTTTTTGCAGGAGCCAGGATCTTGCTTCAGGCAAAAGCAAAACTGCAGAGGTTACAATATATGCTCTTCCACTCCAGCTCCCAGGAACAAGACCTGAAATGGCAGATGTATTATTATTTATTGATATGCAAACTTGCACAAACCTTATAATCTCAAATGATAGCTGAGTGCTTTCCTAGCTGATAAACCATATTTGAAGAGCTTTTTCAAATAAAGTTTAAACTCTTTTTTTTTCCCTCCTGAGTAAAATGGGATGTCGAAGTGTTAACTCTAAGTAGCAAGAACTGCTCTTTTCAGATATACTGGACACACAAGTTTCAGTTGGCAAAATCTGGTCATTGTTACAAAGCAAACTTTACCTGGACTTGCACAATGAGTTTGGATTTTCCACCCAAATAGACGTGTTTATTGGTTTCTTTATATGGAAAAACAAGATTTCTGAAAGAATTGTCTATAGAAGAGTATTAAGGATCTGTTGTGGCACAGGAGACAGGGTCACATAACATAAGAACTGTGGGATAATTAAAAGAGGAATCAAATACATCAGTAGTACCAGATTTCACTCACTGCTGAAACTGCCTGTAAAACATAATTCTATGTTTTGTTCTTCCTTTCTGAAAGATAGAAAATCGGTTTGTACCTTGCCTTGGCTAGCACCTGACAACAGTTTTACCAAGGGGAAGATGAGGCTTTTGTCCCTGCTGAGCACTGGCCAGCCTGGGACATACCTCTGTGTCATGCAATGCAGTCAGGACAGTCTTGTCCTGCTCTCCCCACCCTCATTTGGACTGATTTGTGTTAGTTCCAGAACTGCTGATCAGCTGTCAATTGTAATGCTGCCCCTTGCTGTGTTTGAAAGACCATGATTAACCCTGACAGTTCTCTCGTGGTCTTACATTTTGCAGAAAACAAAAACTAGATCTTACCAATGCTCTGGGAAACCAACATTCCTCTGTCACAAACAGGAACGGGGGGAACTGAGTCAACTAACAATTTCAAGGAGGAGATGAATGTCCTCATCTCATGGCCACACACCCACTTCAGTTCAGAGATGTAAATGCCATTGACAGCAATGTCCCCTGGAGAACCAGTCCAGCAGAATTGGAAGGTCATTGAAACAGATGACTTTTCCCATCCTTTTTCACAGTTGTGGGGTTTTTTTTGTTTTGTTTTGTTTTTAAATCTGGCATCTGTTCTCCCATGTGTGCATACATATAAAGGCCACTAACTCTAGCAGTCTCTCTAGGTTCCTTTCTATGATGGGGATGGAGAAGACCCTTTCTTTGGAGAAAAGATTAAGATCTGACACACAAAACCTTCTCTTACTTTCAATTGCCTTGAACTGGTGCAGTTATGTGACACAGCAGGATGCTGGCTTAGCTGGCTTCTCACACTCCTTCAGAAGTGAAAAGGTAATGCCTTAAAAGAGAGAATCAAGTTCACAACTTGCAAAGCACCTCTGGGCCCTTTCAATATACTGTGTACATCATTTGTACACAGGTGTTGGTGAGACAGGGGAAGCAGGCCTGGGAGAAGTATAGAACAAGTAGGAATGTAATTAAACCTAAAAACTAATAAGAAAAAAGATCTATAGGAAGCTAATATCACCTTGTGGTTTTGCAAGTTATTTTTAGGTGCTGTATAAAATCAGTGAGAATTTGATTGTGGCATTCACAGTTGTGATACTAATCCCTGGGCTCAGAAACAACACACATCTGGCCTCAGGTTTATATTGATTGGACAACTATTCAATCAATAAAAAAACATAACCCATTCCTTTATTTCATCTAGTCTCAGAGTCTGCTGTCCCATACGTTACATCTGAACTGAAGCACTGCAGTTCATGCTGTTCACAGCAGGAACGGTTCGATGTACAAAGAATCATGTAGTGCTACTACCTTTTTCACACTGAGACCCGAGCCACTGCTGCTGCTGCTGTGCTAACCAGCAGGGACAGAGCCCAAATGAGACATTCTTCTGATAGAGCTTGTGGCAGCATTTTGCACCTGGTCAAAACTTGCAATGAAAGGGGATGGGGGGAAACAAGGGATCAATGAAAAGTATTTGCGTATCAGCAAGCACTCACAGTCTGTGGCTTTTGGGCCTTGGGACCAGGAATTTACCACCTGGGCTGCTTCTGGACTGAATGATGAGAATGTGAGTGTGGATCTAGTCCCAACAGCCTAATCAGACATGGATGATAATCCAACAGATATGGAAAAGAGACTTTATCGAATTAGGCAAACAGAGTATTCACTCTTTTAACCTTTACTCCAACTCACATAAGTGGCCAAAGAGCTTGTTCTCTGACAAAACTAACACAGAAGAAAGCAGAGAATGCTTTTACAAAAAAATATTTGATTTGAACAAAATGAATGCAGATACAAAGTGAAAGAAGGTACAAAGACAGAAAAACAGAATAAAGGCTGCTATTCCTCCTCCTCTTTTGTGAATATAACTCATAGTTTATTATCCACATCAGTCTTGTGCACCTCATGAAATTAAAATAAAATTGGTAGAATATAGAGAAAGAAGAACATAATAACTTCACTTTCCTGTGCAGGCACATGCACACACATGCATGTGTGTGCATCCCCCCCCACAGCAACCCTCACAGTGAAGGAGCAGAAGCAAGGGCTGGGAGCAGGGCTGCTGCTGGGCAGGGCTCGCCCTTGTCCTTGTCTTACCAAAATTCGAGGATTTATTTACAGCCTGATTCTTTGAGACACCCTTCTGTAATCCTACAATAGAATTCACAAGCTTGAAGTTCTGATACCCAAAGAAATGACAGATAGAGAATAGGGACAGGTTTCAGTTGAAAGATCAAGTTCAATCAGAACACAGGCATGTCCTTTTCTAGCTGCCAGGAGTTTGGGCAGCTTAGCAAATATTTTAAGGGGCTATTACTAAAAGCAAGTGAAAAATACCTTCAGTTCTGGAAAATACCATTAGGCAAACAATCCAGACAATCTGGATTTCCTTTCAGAACTAAGGATATCTCCTTATAGATACAAACACAGGATATCTCCTTATAGAAACAAATAATGGATACGTATTTTTATGGGTGCACTGCCTATATAGCACTGATGAAGCCCCACATTTTACATCCCAATAACAAGGATGCATGCTGGAGGAAGGTAGTTTTAGAGACTGCTGTTGACTCTGCCCTGGAATGTCTGTGTGTAGCAAAGCAAATGATCGCCCTGAGGGGATTTTCCCACTGCTCATAAAAAATGTCACAGCCTAGCCTTGCCCCATCTGTACTGTGCTTTCTCAGGGCAACATCAGTGCAACCCATTTGGAGAAGCCTATGCTGTAAATAGTGATGTTTCAAATGTTACACAGAACAGTGTCAATTTTTTTTTTCATTTAAAATGTTAAGAAATGAATATATTAAAAGCAGAGAACAATGTGGTGCTTTACCAGTAAAAAAGGAGCAGGGCTAGATTCACAAAGATTCAGAGCCTGTCTTCATCTGAAGTGAAAGGCTCAGGAAAACAGAGAATCAGCAGGAGAAATGATGTGTGTACTTGACCATGCCTACATGGATCACAAAGCTTCTGCTAGAACTGCAGCCAATAACTTGCCAATTGCCCTCCCTGGCCCACCTTGTATCTTTACTGGATGTAGGGAGACCTGAGGTCTGGCACAAGAAGTACTTTTAGCAAGGGAGGCCTAGGATGTGGTAGGGTCCAGGCACATCTATATGTGTGTCCCATGGTCTCTCTGTCACAAAACCCATTGGATCTAAAGTGTATAAGCAAAATAAATCTGGGTCTGCTATGTTTCGTCACTTCTAGCAAACTCTGGAGTGCAATTTAGGGCTTCCTCTTAGAACACTGTAGGATACAGATGCAAATTTAGCATGTTTGAAAGTGAGAAAATCCCCAAAGCTGTACAGCACTCCCAGGGTGATGTGAGAGGCCAAAGTCCTCTCCAGGCCTGCCTCTGTAGACCAGGACATTTGAAATGGCACATGGAAGCCTTTGCCCTGACAGAACCTTGCGAGTCAATCTATGGGCTAAAGTGTTACACCGACATACAGCCTACAGGGCTGCATGCAACATTGTTCCTTCCACCACAGTTTCACCCGCCCTGCACAAACACTGAGCATATTAAAAACTCCATATACCAATGCAGCTTTATAATTTGTGGTGGTACATAGACAACAAACCAAACATGCACACAGCTATCAGAGGAACAGCCCACTAGAACACAATCACTATTCTAATATTTACTATTAAATACTTGCTACAACTGCATGGTGGCTGCCAGGAGGTTTGAGAGTGGCAAGAACAAGGCAGTAGTTGTAAGTCAAATTATCTGTAAGGAAGATCACGAGGGATTATTTGTTTTATACCCTTGGACTTATATCCTTTCACTCTCTCCTTCTCATACAGCATAATGTTGTCCATGAATCAACCCACAGTCATTGTCAGAGATTTTCACTGCACTTCTATGAATGTTTCTTTGTTGTGGTTGTGTCCATTTAGATATGACATTGGTTAAGAGGAATGTGACATCCAAAATGGGCTTGTGCTCCTGACAGACTAGAGGTAAGCCTGTACCTTTTGGCCAAATTCACCCTTTCAACAAGCTTCTTGTTAGTAGGCAAATCAATCTGGATTTGCCAGACTTGGTCTTTGCAGATGTGAATCTTTTACCTTCAAGGTAAAACTTCTTGATCCAGCAATCTTAAACCTCGGGGAATGCAGAGACCATTATACACACTCTCTGATTCTTGGAGCCCTTTTTGCCTGGTCTGAAATCCGTGTTTGCCTCTTATTGTCTGCAAAAGACGATGGAACTCCCTGTAGAAATAGAAAATGGGCAGGACTGGAAACAATGGATGCCGACAAGCACACTATCATTATAGGTATTTATGTGCTGAGTATCAAATTGATAGTACCTTCACTTGTAACTTCTGCTCATCTGTTCACTGTTATTAAATGAGCTCAGAAACCAGAGGAGATTTGAGAGTGACAGAGGGTAATTATATACTTTAGAATAAAATATTTTTCATTGTGGTTTTAGAACATAATAACCTATTTAAAAAAAAAAAAAAGAGGCAGAAAGAATGTGGGTATTTCAATTCAGCTACATTGCTCTTCTCAGAGAGCAGACTCATTAAAAAAATCTGCTTTTCACTTCGGTTCTATCTAAATGTATAAACAAAGAAAAGGCTACAAAAAGTTTTCCCTTAAAAACTAAATTCTGCTTAATGTATAATTTTGAAAGTCCTGTATTTAATTAATGAATTCTTGTTGTTGATCAACAATCTTAATGTTTTTAATTTTGTTAAGTGATTTATCTGTTTACTTTCATAACATCCATCTGTACAAGAATTTGTCTAGTCTAGCTGTAAAGTAGCTGTGGTCTATTTTTTTATTTGATCTAGCATCATAAAGCTAAATATTTTATAACATTGAAGTCAGCACCGAAAATGGATATATTGAGGAGAAGGATCAGCAACACTGGATAAGAAAAGTTGTGGGGGAAAACTAATGACTTGTCCTATCCATATTACTACATGAAATTACCAGCTCCAGCTTAAAGAGGAAGGTGTCAGAAACTGCTTCTTTAGGAAAAATGTAGCATATTGTTATTCTTGTCCTGTACAGTGAGGTCCTCCAGTGGCAGCTCAGCTTTAGTTTGAAGTTTCCATGTCACATGCTGAGCAAGGTTTTGCTCTTCAAAGGGATCTTGCAGTTCTGTGCTGCCACAGAGAGCCGGTATCATCTTTTTCATACACAGGTTCAAGTCATTGATTTGTTCCTCCACACACCATGCTTGCAGTCTGTCCAAAACTCACAAGAAAATATGTGTTATTCTGCATGAAAATAAGCTGCCCAGAAGGCAGAGAAGTCCCTGGCCAAGCATAATTTCACTTAATATTTTTTTCCACTCTTATCGAAAGCTTCTTGCTTTCATCTCAGAGTAGGATGTGTCAGCAAGAGCAACGTAGTACAGAACTACAGCCTAAAAATACCAACATTTGCCTCACACCATAAGGAAAAAAGCAAGCAGCCTCAACAGCAACGTGGACTTCCTAAACTGATTCAACCGGCACGTAAGCACCCCGAGGTGATGGTCATCTGTACACAAGTGTGGTCCCATTTCAAAGTGAGGCCAAAAGGACTACGGTTTTGGCCTTTTCTTGGTTATTGCTAATCCACTGCAAATGGAATAGTTCATCTTTTCCTATCTCCTCATCTTCTGAACTCTCTAACCCAACCTGATACTGGTGGCAAACTAACTTAATAAGATGGTGTATATGTGTTTCTGGATCAAGATAAAGAATGTTAAAGGCATTTATTGTGTTGAAATTTTCTATGCCAATTTTCTGCTAGGGAGGAGAGATTCAAAAGGTCAGGGCTCTTGCAGTACGGAGTTAGTGGTATATTAGTTACAGTAATTCAGCCTGAAAATCCCAGAAGAAACAAACACAGTGGAATGCCATGAATTACAGGAGGAGACCACAGCTTTAATCAGCTCTTGGGAAAAGAGAAACATGAGTTTGGTTATTGACAGTTGATAAACTAAATTATGAAGTTTGAAGACACCAGGAGTTCTAGGATTTTTTTCTTAAAGTAAATAAGCTTTTGTTTTCTTAGTTTTGGGTTTTTTTTCCTGATTACAGAGGCTTTTTTTTCCTCTGTTCATTATACTGATACACTTTAAAGACTGTTCCTGGCATTCAGGATTTTCAGACCCTAACTGGACTGTAAAGGCTGGGAAGTGTATGTCTCTAAGTGATGTCTTGAAATAAAATCCAGGAAGCAGAGGAGATTCTGAAGTGATTGATTTTGTGCAGTGTAAACTGTACTGATTACACAAAGGTCTTAAAATACAAAGTCCTACTGAAGTCTTTAAAAGACAATTCAGTCAAGGCTTCCAAGTCAGCCTACTCTGTCTGTTTTCAGGACACACATATTTCCACAGTTCTGTCACTGAGAAACTTGACACTGAATTTTACTCTCTGTAAAAAATTCTGCCTCAAAATTTAAGTCTTTATTAAGAAATGAAAGTCAGCCATGACAGTGTGTGCCCATTCCTCCTCTTCACACCATCATTATCATCAACATATTAAATAAATACAAAATAATCACCAAAAACACAAGCAATACCTTAATTAATGTAGTATTTGAGTTCTCATAGGGCCTGAACCATGAGCTTGGAGAGGCATAAAATGTCCCATTCATTTCCAAGGTTTGATTACTCTGCAACTTTAAAGCTAGCATGTTGATATTACATTAAATTGCTGCTAATTATATCAGGGAATTTCACAATGTTCAACAACCTCCTATGACTGTCCAGAGTGAAATATGAGAGGTCTAAACAGAGAGAGCAGAAAAAAACAACTTATTTATAGGTTGGTTTTTTTTTTTTTAAATCTCATTATTTTCAAGTCATTATAGTGATATTTTTTTCCATTTGCGATTGACTAGTATTTTCAAATATTTCATCAACATTTCCTGCCTTGGCCAGAAACATTAGAAACTCACACACACCACCAGAAAAGTGCAAGAATGCCAGAAAATGAACCAAATAAGAAACTATCAAATTCAGGAACATCAGAAAGACATGAAATGAGGAAAACAAGTCAGTTCAACCATATTTATTTGGTATCATCCTATGGCAATTAATTCCACAGGACAGGCATTTTTGTTCTGAATAACAGTTCTTTACATTGCCTTGCAAAATAGCAGCTTCTGACAGCTGTCAGGTTTTCTCCTCTTTAAGCAACGCCGCCACTATTTCCTACCAAGTAATTGCCCTCAGAAGCAGGTAACATGGGACAAAGAGTTTTGCTGTGTTCCTCTGAAAGGCATTTGAGTCAGAGGTTAAAGAAATCACTGCTCCAGAGGCTCTTAAACATGTCATTGTCATAATATAAAAACTGACTTACTAACTTAGATTATTTGGAGAGCTAAGTGCTTGTGTTATTGCAAATTAAACTAATTAGTATCATTTCCTGACAGATGCAGTGAGCGATAGCAATTCCATGATTTTTTCTTCAGCTGCTCACGTGGGACGAGGAGAAGAGTGGAGACAGCTTTGTGATTTAATGGAATGGGATCAGTTTATCATTGTACGGGCACATTGTTCCATTCTTAGCACAACTCTGCTGCTTCCTCTGCTCCCTCCCCGTTCATCAGCCATTACTGCACTATTAACTTATTACAAGGAAGCCAGTGTAGACAGATGGAAGTTGCTGGGAACTTCACAAATAACCAGACAAAAAACTGCGCTGGAATTTGCTTGCAGTACTTCCCCCTTTTGGAACTGTTGTAGATTATATTCACCATCCTTTAAACCAAAATTGTAGCTGCCAGTAGAAGATACAAGAACTCATTTCAATACCGCAACTGGTTTAATTGTTATAAAGGCAGAATCGTGAACTAGCACTGATTGGAGTCTCCAGCGTATGAATAATTGTGTAAAAAGGGAAAGTTACAGTATGTAATTGGCAGGCATTTAGCAAATCACTTGCATTTATCATGTGTGGAAAATGTGTACCAATCGTGGTGGTAAAACCATTGTGCTTACTGCTACCCAGAATTTCCATAAGGTTACGTGAGGAACAATAGCAGACAGTCCCAACGAACTCTTATAAAATGTCATACAGAAAACTGAGAGTAATCTGATCAGTTAGGAAAAGTCTAACATTTCTTTAGATGAGCCAGAATGAAATAAAACTCTTGTCCACCTCCCACTTCACAGAAGCCCACACAAATGGATGAAATTACTCTGAATTCAATTATTCTGGAATTCTAACTTTCTAGAGACCATTGGGTTGTGCTTGAACTTTTTCATTAGATCGCTTTGGTCAGATTTATGCTCTACTTATATTACTAAACTGGCTCCAAAGATTTGCTCTATCTTGGAGCCATTGGAATAGACTGTAGCTTTGTGGTTCACAGACTGGATTAATGTTTTCAGCTACTAATTAATTGCTAATCACCAGCACGGAAATTGAATTATCTATAATCGTATTAAAATATGGGGTTTTCTTCCTCTCCTCCATGAATCATTTAGCTTAGAAAGTCTTGATGGAAAGAAATGCATATTTTTGAGACAATACCATACTTTAGTAAAGAGCTAAAAGGGTTGGAGAAATAAATACTCTTTGTCATTGTTGAACAGAAACTAATGCATAATGCCATCTATCTAATGTGTCAGTATGGCCACTGTTAGCAGAGGGTCTGAGTACCTTCTACTTTTTATGAATTTGTTCTCAGAACACTCCACAAAATGGGGAATTTTTATGGTTCCTAATGACATTTGTCAAGAGAAGAAGCAAAGAGCAAAGGACTGAGAAGTCCTCAAGGCAGCAGTGGAAATATGTGAGGAAAGAGGGAGTTAAAACTGCTTCTTCCATGTGCCAGACTTGCGTCATAGTTTTTCATATCTATAATCAAGATGTCAATAACAAAGACCATCAAGAGAGAATTAGCTGTGGATCCAGTTTCCATTCCCTGGTTTCTGGTTTCAGAGACCTTACATATTCTGAACCTGCAAGTATCTTCCGTGGGCACATAGGAAACCTTTCCTCAGCATCTTAATGCTTCCAGGCAATATTTTTCCTTTAGGATTGATTCCTGTCACTTATTTTTTCCTTTACATTTTACCAGGGTAAAGAACTGCATAAAGCTGAGTCAATCTAGCTGCTCTGCATCACTGAGGAGAAATTATACTGCTTGTCCTACATCCAACTGATTATTTTCTGTCACTGCTCTTGACCACACAGCCTTTTCTCCTTCTTGGCCAAGGACCCTTTGGTGGACTCCTTGGTGAGCTACTTCATCCTACTGACCTGGCAGAAAACTATTTCCCGATTTTCTTTTCCATCACAAAATGCATTCCCAATCACTGCCACACAATCCAACCGTTCACTTGAGACAATATGTCCAATGCCATGAGATCTGATGGTTTGGATTCTTCAAGAAAGTTAAATGATTAATGAATACCTTTGAGCTTCTCCAGAAACTGTGCTTCAAGTCCTTCCCTGCTGACCTCTGAAATGGTGCCAATTTAGAGAGCAGATTTAGCAATACTGGCCAGCACACAGATGAACCACAAAGAAAGCAAAATCATTTACAACTCTGTTCAGCAGAGAGTGTGGGGGGAGTCAGACAATTGTTTCTGGATTCAACTCTTTTCTTGCAGTGAAAATTCTCACCACAGCATGCAAAACACATCACATCTTTTAGAAACACCTTGTGTGGTTTCAAGTTCACTTTCAAATTGGCAGCCTAAATAAAGTTTATCAGAGGCCATTTGGAAATGGATCAGTTTGGGTCCAAAAAATGTGAATGGGCCTGGGAGAGTTATCAGTTGAACAAATGCTTGTGTGTAATAAAATATAAAAAACATATTCAAAAGCCAAACTCTCACTACTATTGTCTAATTGCCCATATCTAAACAAGAACTTGAGGCAGCAGATGAGAAGAGCTAATCTTTTGACATTTACACTTTGGGCCTTGCCCTGCTATTAGACATCCCTTCCAGAATGGTGCAGTCACTTTTTCCATACTGCCAGCATCAAATTCATCTGTTTTCCTTAATTAGTATTACAAACCATTTAATTTTCCAAATATATTACACCTACATTAACCACACAGCGATCTTATGAGCTACTTCACACTGTTCTTTCCCTTTCATCTCATGTACACAACGCAAAGGTTTGTGGATTTCATCTTCCATGCTCTGTCACTCCCCACTTTTCCACTTCCAGCAGCAGCCAGGTTTGTGCAGATGCACAACTGGAAGGAATGATGCAGGCTCTGGGGTAACTCCTGAAATAGCACCGGCCATCTCTGCACCTTTGATGCTTCTCACCAAGTCCAAATATAACTCAATTTCTAGAACTTGATACCAATTATTACTAAGTTTGAGTTCCTCTGACTATGCAGGAGGCAAGTCCTCCTCAGCCTCTGTTACACACAAGTAATTCAAGTATCTGTCTGAATTCAAGATACACATGAAGAACTTGTACCAGAATAAAATAGAAAATAAAAATCCTTCTGAAGTCAGATTTCACAGTGTCATCAGCTAGGCCACTCTTGTGTATGAGGGAAAACCCTCCACTCTGATTAATTTTCTTAGTCACTCATTAAAGGGTATGATTTAAAGCAAGAAACCAAACAGCTCTTTCAGGGAAATTCCCTTTAAAAGACTAGAAGCTTTTGCTGTGACACCAGATCTTAATATATAGATGGTACCACTAAAACTTTTCTTGGGCAATAGAAACTTTTGTGGGGCCTTAATGATAGGACTGATTAAAAATATCACTTATTTTCATGTGAAGAGCTTAATTAGGGTTAAAGAAAGCAATAAACAGTAACAGTAATTTTTTCTAATTTTTTCTCTCTTCATAAACTGCTACAAGGTTGCTTGAAAAACATCTGTTTCTTTCCTTCATGAGTTAAGGGATTGGTTCAGTTAAAGCAAAAGCATTTTAGATAAAGCAGCTACACCTACCATGGAGGCCTTCAGGATGAGTATCAAAAATGAGAGAACTTCCTCAAAATGTTTCTTAATACTTCTCTGATGCTATTTCATAATCTCTGTTGCTTTATAAGAGGCATTTGGTCAGAGGCACATGGAAGGTAAATGTGAATAAACAGACTGTAGCTATTGCTACAAAGTATGTACACTTTTCAGACACACCAAACGGGAGAGGTTACACACTTTCAAATTTGCATTCATTTAACTGAGTGGTCTAGCTATGAACAGGATAGAAGTAATCAGAACATTCTAGACATATTTCAAATTAATTATTTTAACTGAATAGTCAAGGTCTAGAGAAGATATAAAACATGCAGTGTTAGAACGGCTTGTGCACTGTCATCTAGCAAAGCTGTCTCTTTGTAAGCTCAATTTGTCAGCCAGGACACAAGCAATCAGAAACAATCCTCAGCTTTGGGCAAACCAGAGCTTTAATATTAGAGATAGGTGAACCTCTCTAAGTCTGTGATTCTAGGAAATTCTTGTGAGTAATTTTGCAGAGCCGACCCAGCTATATGGCAGTGTGATTTTCTCTCTGTGTTTTAAAAGCCATGAACTGCAGGGTTTGTTTTTTTCCTTAAAATCATATTTAAATACCTACATCAAAACTTTCCTCTATTAGAGACACCAGGAAAGCAGAAATGAGAGTACCTTATATCCACTAGAACAATATCCATTGGGGACAATCTTTCATACTGGCTTCTTTTCCCACTCCAGTTTTTCTGTTCTGGCTCTTCTCTGGCCATTTATCTCAGTAGTGTCAACTTCTCACTATGCTCTCCTTCTTCCATTCTCTACTTCATTGTTCTTAATGTACCATTTTTCATTTTTCCCCAGTAAGTGGGTTTTAAGAAGTATGTCAGAACAAAAAAGTTCTAGAATCAGCCATGTGCAAGCAAACCTGGATTTTAACTGGAGGACTTTGCCCTCATTGCTCCAGCAACGTGATTTTAACTTTCTATTTTTATTTCTATTTTAACTTTCCTGTCATCAAACTTTACTCAAGGTGCAGAAGTTACTGAGGCACTGTTAGGAATGGGGGCTTTGCCCCACACATTTTCTCATAACTGAAACAGTGACATCTGTGAATTCTGAGTAAGATCTTCCTGCTGTAACCAAAGCCCACCCAACTCTGGCATTTTACTTTCTGCCTTCTCACAGGTCCTCAGAACTCTGCCTCTGTGCCCATTTGTTTTAGGAATCTACTAGCTTGTTAGAAGTTTGCTACTGAGGCCAGTCAAGGTGGTTTTTAATGTGAGTATTAAACACCTCTCAGTGTTTCCAGACTGCAGATAGGAAGTTAGCATCAAAATCAAGTGAGTCATTTACTCATACAAACTTAGTGTAATACTTTTGAAATATATCCAGAAGCAAGAGCAGTTTGACTTTAATTTAAATTCAACTTTTAAAAATACATTTTTATGAACTATAGCTCATATAATTCTAGATGTCTTAAATTACTATGAGCTTTAGAAAACAAGTAACTTTTCAACATGATACATCATGGAAAAGCACTCAGTGAGGGTCTCTTCAAAAGTGACTAATGATTTTGAGAATCTGATCTGATACATCTGAAAAGACCCAGATTTTGTTAAGTTCTAGTATCTATCATCAGAGAGGCAAATTTGCTTAGCATGTTTCAAGAAAGTCTTTGCAATATAATTTCCAAAAGTTCTCAAAGATTAGTGAATTGATA
The DNA here is from genome assembly GCA_036023395.1 of Myiotriccus ornatus. Taxonomy (NCBI): domain Eukaryota; kingdom Metazoa; phylum Chordata; class Aves; order Passeriformes; family Tyrannidae; genus Myiotriccus; species Myiotriccus ornatus. The sequence continues at coordinate 28,176,690 of JAYRBT010000181.1, read as the reverse complement.
TCCTAGATGCAGACAGGCACTAAAAACATATAATAATTACTTTGAGATCATGTGAATATTTAGACTGAGCAATCCTTTATAAGATTTTTGAGGGGCATAATCTCAAGACTGCAGTGTCAAAATTATTGAAGAAGCAAGATTCGGTGAGCACAATGTTTCTTTATGGACTGGAAAAAAATAAACAGAATTGGGTTTCTTTACCAGAAGCACATTGCCATTTCTGTATTGTAAGATAAATTAAACTAAAAAAGTCAGCTATTGACTTCTTAGGTTGCAAGGGTTACCACAATAACAAAACAAAGCTCACATTGCTGATCTATTCCAGGGGTTATGGCCAGTCCTGTCTGGAACAATAGCCACAGCAGAACCCACACAGTGTAGCAGGGATGTGCTATTTTAAAAAATGCTACCTTGCAGAACCTATCGTGATTCAGTGGCAGACATCCCTGAGACATATAGTTCCCTCATGACAAATACTGTCTATTACTCAATTAACACATCTTTAAACTGAGAAGACGGGCTTTTGGCAAGAGGCACTTGCATTGTGCAGTTAAACAGATAAAATAGTTGCTCGCCTGGTTACAGAAAAATACTCAGAGGTGTAAGTGTGCACCCCTCCCATCTGACAGCATCTCTACACCGGGGTGGTACTCCAGCACCTACAGCACAGAATGCTCCACACCAACACGGAACATGCCCTGCAGTGGCCCGACACAACTGGGTACAAGTTTGCCCTGTTGCACTAGTGCACAGTGAGAGCCACAAAGCTACATTCTTGTGGGCTGTAGTAAAGGTCATCTACTTTCTCTCCACTGTCCTACCAGCAGCCCACACTGCGCCTTCAGAGAGTTACACAGGATTAGACCACAGCCCCTTCCTCTGCCCTGAGTAATGAGTGTGTCAAAAGCTCATCCAACACAGCTGGCTTGGCATCCCTTGCTTTTACTTTCAAGACTGGAGCTCCACAACATAACAACAGTGTTTTAACCTTCACACACAAAAAATGTGTGTCAGCATTCAAGGAAGGAAGAAGGGAAAAACAAGGAAGTAACAGTAGTTAAGCTGCTGCCTGTTAGTCATCCCAGTCAGTAATTTAGAAACAATAAGAAAACACTTGACCAAAAAATTAGAGTGTGGTTGTCTGATCCTTACTAAGCATCCCAGTGCCAAAGGCTCCCTTACCATCAGAGTCTTCAGAATCCCTTCTAGAGAAGTGTACTTCTGTTGGGTCCCACACAAACCTTTCTGGAAATCCTTAATTTAACATCCTTGATTCCAGTCAAGAATAGGTCTTCCTCATTTGCTTCTTATTCTTTACATCTTCCCTTATAAGCACTGGAGCAAACTGGATCTGCGTTTTACTGCTTTGATGGTGAACACTGTGAAGCAGGCAAGCCTCAGCCCAAACATGGTCTGAGACCTCCATGAAATGCCATCTGTGGCTCCCAGAGAGGTTGTTCCCACCATTGCAGCCCAGACAAGTCACGGTTGGAATAGGGTCTTGAACACTTTTCTCTGCTTGGACAGTCAAACAGGCTGAGGCAATTGCCATGGATGTAGAACTACAGCACAGAACTACCATATGAATATGGTCTTTGATGCATCACACATTCTCTCATGCTCATTTGCAGATTTTCAATTGCTTCCTATTTTAACCTAATATCCTGGAGCTTCAAAATAATTTTCCTGTTAGCTAACTTGCATATTTTTTAATATAAATAAAGTAGTAATACACTCCCCTCTAACACAGGGGATTTTAATGATTTAAGTAAGATTAAATGCTCTGAGAAGAGACAGGAATCAAAAAGATACTGATAGGGGTATTTTCTGATTCCATTCCTACCACTGATCAGATAAGATTCATTAACCATTTGTTCCAGACAGCAGAAGTGACAGCTAATACAGGAGAAATGCAATATATTCCCAAAGTGTATTCCACCTATGTTCAAGTAGCCAACTTGGGAAATGCCATGTTATTTTTAGAACAACAACAACAACAATAATAACAACTATTCAGAATATGCAGTCATGCAAACTGAATAAAACAATACTAGCCCTGGATTAGTGAGGCTTGACTCCTGTTAAGATTGCTCTTTGTTGTGGCAGAAAGCACTTATTTTTCTATCTTATCCATTCAGCACGGCACGATGCCTCAGGCAGACACAGCCCAGGTCAGGGAGGAGGGTCTGCTGCTGCTGCAGGACTCTGCAGTTTGGTAGCACGGCAGCTCGATGCATCATAAGGCAGATTACTGTGATTTGCCACTGTGCAATTCACAGATATGATTGCATCTCATTCCAGAACTAAGTGGAACCGTCTGCCCCTTTGTATTCAGTCAAAAGCCACGCAGCGACTCTCAAATTACATCTGCATTTACCACCTAAAACATGAAAGGAAGCCAGCTTGTGTCCCAGCAGTAACTTCACTCTTTGTGCACCAAATTCAGCAACCCACCTGCTCTGGTGTGCACAGCAGTTCCCTTCTCCCACAGACAAGATGAGCACTGATGGGATTTGTTTCAATACAAGAGTCCTTCTCCCTTTTTTCCCTGTTGGGCAGTTCCAGGTTCTCAGTGTGTGCCTCTGGCTAGTTCTGTAACAACAGAGGTTTCTGGACTGTGTAAAAAATCCCCTGGCAATGTGAAAAGCCCTGGAGACAATAAGTAACTTCTTCCATTAATCCTAAATAATAGGACGATTGTATTTCACAGGTAACGTTATCGGCTGTGTAACAGCAAAAGAGGACTGTAATACTCAACTGAAATGAGATTCTCTCCTACTGAATATCTTGTATCCCTGTAGGATGAGGCAATCCTCGCTGCCAAATCTTACAAGTGAAAAGTTAAATAAAAAGAGTCTTACCACTGTGCCTTTTGAGATGGGAACAGAGATTAAAGAGTTTCTTCAGGTCACCTAGGAATTCTGCAGCAGAACACAATGAACAGATCCTCTGAGCTCTAACTCAGCAAATTAACTACAAAGCTTTTCTTCTGTTTAAGGGATCAGAAGCAGTTAAACCAGCATGACTCTTAGGGACTACCCAAAGTGCTTATTTAAGACCATATATTTGCTGGTGGATGAAATGCCATTTCTGGGGATCTCTCTGCCACGTTGTTTTGTAGAGTTTAATCAATTTGATGCCAGCAGTGATAGGACAGAACAGCACAGGGCTCAATCCCAAGAATCCATGGATCTGTGACTGATGTTTGAAAGACTGTAGTCAGGATTCTTTATTCCTAGCGCCATCAACCAGAGCCCTGCAGGAGTCTGTGGCTTCCCTGGATTGACAGCTGACTGCTGCCAAGGGGAACAAATGCTGTGTATAGATTTGCCTATTTCCTCATGCAAGTCTCTCACCAAGAGAAGGCTCCTTAGGAGGTGGGAGGGAAGGGAGGGAGGGTGATACAGAAGATAAAAACAGCAGCACAATACCACTAATCACATGTCTGAAGACAACATTGTTTGAAACAATGAAAACAGACAGGGTAACAACCACTACTACTCATTTCTCTTTCCCAGAACATCTTTCCCTGGGAATACATGAGTCACCTGGAATAAGTGTCAGGTCTGCATTGATGTTATAGGTAGTGCTGAAACACATACAGTAGCAGAATCATAGAATCATAAAATGGCTGGGGCTGGAAAGAAGCCTAAAGATCATCTAGTTCCAATGCCTCTGCCATGAGCAGGGACACTTTTTACTAGACCAGGTAGTTACAAGCCTCGTCTAACCCGGCCTTGAACACTTTCAGAGATGGGGCATTTACATCTTCTCGGAGCAACCTGTTCCAGTGCCTCACCACCCTCACAGTAAAGAATTTCACCCTAATATCTAATATAAACCTACCTAATATCTAACATAAACCTAATATCTAATATAAGACTACTTACTTTCAGTTTGAAGCCATTCCCCCTTGTCCTGTCTCTACATGATTTTGTATATAGTCTCTTTCCATCTTTTTAAGCTCCCTTCAAGTACTGGAAGGCTGCAACTAGGTCACCCCAAAGCCTTCTCTTTTCCAGGCTCTCAGCCTTTCCTCTTCGCAGAGTTTCTCCACCCCTCTAATAAACTTGGTGGCCTCCTCTGGACTCGTTCCAGCAGGTCCATGTCCCCCCTGTACTGGGGACCCCAGAGCTGGATGCAGTGCTCTAGGTGGGGTCTCATGAGTAGCTACTATGCTAAATAATTTCTTAACAGTTTACAATTAATAAAAAGCACTCCTCTTAAAACTGAGCGAAGCAGGCCAAAATTTCCAAGACCAGAGTTTCTTGTGCCATTGCCCGACTAGTTTCAAACCTTCCTGGTGATGTGTCAGTCACCAAGAATTCTCATGGCTTAGCGTACTGAAAAAGACTTTGTGGCTGCTTATTCAAAATCTACAGTCTAGGCAACCTAATCAAGGAACTGGCATGTCCTTCCGACAGCCCCGGCTTCCTCCTTCCTGCCAGCCCTGCACACATGGCAGTGTGTGAGTCAGACACAGAGTGCACATACAACAACAAGCAATGTTCAAAGCAGCACATGCTCATTTGTGGATGGTGTATGCCTGAGACTTCCATCCCAGCAGACTGATTGCTACAGTTTTCATTACTTTTTTTTTAACATCATCAAGCAACAACCTCTAGTGTTTCAGCCCAAGAAATAGTGCAGTCTCGCTCCACATCAAAGAGTCTTCTAATATTAGTGCCTTGCAAAACAGGACATCAGCTGCTATCCCAGAACTACTTAAAAAACAAACCAAAAACAAAAGCCAAAGCCTCCTCATCCTTATATGACTGCAAATATTTTGGTCCCGCATGTCAAACAAACTTAGTTTTGACATAGACTTCTAAAGTTTCTGCTGACTTGGCAATCAACACCCCTGTCTCACAAGCTTCTTAATATCCTAAAATTCCACAGCTGAGCAACAAGAAATGATTTGATGAGGACGGATGGATTAATTCGTCTCACATATCTGTTTAAGGGAATGGCAGGAATGGAATAATTTAAAGCTAGAGGTCTTTGCATATCTTTCTTCTGAAAGAGTCTTTGTATCAATTGCTATGAGTTCATGCTACTTGGCCACCAATGAGGCTTTTGCAATGTAGCAGTGGCAGCAAATAACATATAATAACTTGTGGGGAACTGCCATGAACATTTAATTGGATATTAAACACATTTGCACAAGGAATAGACAAATATGTTTTCTAGGTGTTAAAGTACTTTTGTATCACAAGTGTCTCATGCCTTCCAGCAGGAGGCTGCAGTATGTGCAACAAAGGGATCTTTTCTTTTTTTTTAATCATGGGTTTTGGCACTTCCTAGAGGCCTCATATTCAGCTATTGCTCTAGCATAAGTTTACAAGCCCAGAGGCAGGCTGGATGCTAGGAGAACATTGTCATTCCTCCCAGGGAGTGACTGGATATCTGTCAGACCAGCTGGGGCAATGCAGAAAACTTTCCAGGAATCCACAGAAGTTTTTCTTTTTGCGTAGCTTTTAACTGTCTGGCAAGATTTGGAAACTCCAGCTTGCATTAGTCCTGAAGAGGGCTGGCCTGTGCTACTGCCCTGTACGAATGCTCTGAGGTCCCAAGAGCTTCACCTGCAGGCCATGTGCCCTGGCGGCAGCAGCCTCCACTCCATGAAGATGTTTTAATTTGCCACTCTCAAAGTAGATGTGTCAGTACTAGCAAACTTGGAGGGGGACACACTTATCTCCCTGAGGGACCAGCTGCAGAAGGAATTTGATGAGCCAACTTATGCTTCTGCTATTACAGCTGAGAGCATGGCAGAGATGCTTCCTTGCCTCTTCACAGGGGCTGTAACCAGCACTGTTTCGGGCAGCCAGTACTTTCTCCTCCTCACCTTTGCCATGTAAATAGAAGTGCAAAGCTTTTGTCTAACACAGTCAGGAAGCTGCACACATAGGCTCTACATCAAGACATTTTAGAATTATATTCATTATAATTCCTATAATAAGCTAAATAATCCCTTTCTGAAATGTTGGTTTTGATCTACAATAAAACTGATGTAACACTTACCAAAAGAACAGTTCTTACAGCATAAGAAAGTGATGTGTTCTTGCATTCACATAACATGCTGAAATCCTTGGGTATTAAAAATGCTATAATTTTTTTTCCAAGTATCATCTATTGCCTCCTTGAAATACAGAGACTTGGGCAGAAACAGAGCAAGTGGGAGGTATGTCCCACAGAAATGTATATTCTTATTTCTGTGCAGAAGTACAATTTTTCATGTAACTGAAAAGAATATTCATGTAACTGAAAAAGAATATTTACCATACTTTCAGATGTATAACTGCACCTCAAATAATCTATGAAAAATCATAGGGTAGATGGAAATCTGATGAAACTTCCACAGACATGGAGGCTACATGACCACTGAGAGAGAATACACTGCATTGTCCCGGGAAAGAGAGAAGATACAGAAATGCATTTTATTTTAACATCATGATCATCCTGGATTGTTTGAAGGTGCCATGATCCCTAAATACCATACATATGAAAAGCAGAAATTTTGATTTCAGATATCTAAACACCTGGTTTAAACAAGAAAATTATTTCAAGTATTCAAAGCTTGAAAAGTAACATTCATACTGACACAACAAGCTGAAGAGTCAGTCATAGAAGTCAACCTGTGACAACAGACCAACAACAGCAGGAAAACACCAGCTCCAACATGACTACAGCCAGACATCCTAAACACAGATTTGGCTGGCAGTGTGGAAAATGCTAGGTTTAAATGTCAATATATGCACTTGACAGTACACTGAATGCATAAATCCTTTAACATGATCCTTTCCTTGAATCAGAATTCTATATGCATAAAGCTATTAGCACTAAACCACAAATGTTTAAGAGATGGAAACTGAGTTACTGACATGTTATTGGGGTTTTATGGAAGCAGGTACATTATGGAAAACTGTTCAATTAAAGTTTCATTTTTAAAATGCTGTTTTGTGAATGAGATATTATCCAGATATAAAAAGTATTTATCATTTGCTTGTAACTTTGGTTATCATACATGTGGATGTTGATTTTTACAATGAAATAAAGACTTGCTCTCAGCACAGAGTAACAGGAAAAGCTCAAATACGGAAAATAACTTTCATGTTACTTGAAGAGTCAGTTTCCTCACAATTTTGCTTGGACCAAAGACCTAATTTATTTCCCCCTTTTTTCTCCCATGGAAAGGTTTTGATATTCTGTACTCACTTTTTTAAGGAAAAGCATGTGTTTTTTTTTTCCTGAAAACCATATCTCTTTGTTAAAAAAAATAGATATTTAACAGCCACTGAAAATTCTTTTAAAGAAAAAATAGACCATGCTAGGTGTAAAAATCTTTTGACAGGAAACTGTTGGCCAACTCTACTCTTATAAGCTTATTGATCCTTTATTGGTGAAGAATTTGCTGTCTGAGATTTGTGAGTTGTTTGTAGTGTGCTCTGTTGTATAGAAAGTATCAGTAATTTCTGCCTCAGGTTTAACATTTCAGAAGTGAGAGATTGTTTTGGTGCTTCTGACGTTTTTCCTCATCATATCCTAAGAGCAATCCTTGTGGACAAGAGGAGCTCTGAAAAAAATAGATAAGACCTGCAGAACTGAAGATGGCTCTTAACAAGAGCAGATTTCTAATTCCTCTTTAGAAAGAAGGTGAATTCTTTTCCAGCACAAGACAGTGCCATGTCCTGTTGATCCAATTACTGCATCAGACACATTAATTTATGTAACAAAGAAAAGGCCATAGTATTAGACAGCAGTAGCAAATAAACTTTGAGTACTGAATCTGATACTTGGCTCCAACCTGAGACGTCACAGAGCTCTGCAGCCTCCCCTCCTGAGCCACGAGTCCATGTGCAACCACAGTTAGGTGGTCTGCACTAACTGTGCTTGGCCCATCACTGTACACCTTAGGAAAGGCTGTGGCTCTGCACTGCACCCCCGAGGAAACAAATTCCTAACTACACAAAAAAATGAAGTGAGATTCAACTTGCTAATCTGCCTCTCGATATGTGTGGCTTCCTGTGTGTGCTGATGTACCTCCATGGAGGAGGTGCAGGGTAAACCAGTTCCACTGCAGATGAATTGCAGCAACTAATGGTATACTCAGAGAGGCTCTTATTTTCCTCATCTGCTGATAACAACTGCAGTGAACATGCAATAGGACAGGCTTCAGCAAATAACCTGTGGAAAAATATTGTTTTCCCCAGAGCATTTTGACGTGTTGTGCAAGTTCTACTCCCACATTCAGACAATTATTTTCTCTTTTCTATACCAAATTTTTGTATTCAAATAACTTACTTCACTCCAGTGCTGAATCTGTGTTGGTTTTGCTCCCTCTGCAAGCAACATGGAACTGAAAAGCAAGATTCTGACTGCTGCAAACTGATTCTACCTTCCCTTAGAACAAGGAGACACCCCTGCAAGTGTCCATGCTTCTGCAAATGAAAACAAGCTTACCTCATAAGGGGTACAGGGTATAGAAAAAAACCCCTCTATTAGTTGTGTACGAATATTTCCACTACCCCATGACTATGTGCCAAACTGAGTCTCTTTCTCCCTAAAATCAAATTAAAGCCTCCTTGCTGGATGGTATGACTTCTCAGTGGTTTTTATAGCTAGCCACAGAAAAATTTAGTTATATGACTTTCAGTCAGAAAGTCTTGTTTCAGGTTCAGCAAAACTGGGAAGTGATTAATCCTCTTCTAAAATACTCCAGATGAGATGTGACACTTAAAAAAACACCAAACCTCAAATGGTTACCCTCCAGAAAGGCAGCTCCTTGTCTAGTAGCTGAAACTGCACACTGGTCAGTAAATAAAGCAGCTAAATTTTTCAGTTCCAATAGAACAGTGTGTTAATAAAAAATAAAGAGATTTAAATATGCACATTTCCTAAAGATAAGACAGAAGCAGACAGTGTTTAAAACACATCATATTACACCAAACTTTGCAGTTAGTTTAAGAGGTAATGAAATAAAAAAAACCAAATTAAATTGGCAGGGCGATTCCTAAAGGCCAGGGCTACACACAGTAACCTTGAGGAGCAAAGGCTGTGAATCCAGAGAATCCTCATCTTCAGCACTATATCATATAACCCTTCTGAAGAACTCCTTCCAGTGCATGCCCAGCATTAGTGTTTACATTTAGTAAGGAAAGAACTTATGTGTGTGTCTTCCATTTTCTCTGACTGCAGACACTGAAGTAAATGGTGCAGAGCAGTAGGAGGGAGGTCATGGCTACACGGAGTGCTCAGCATGCCTGCCTGCAGCTTCCTCGCCACCAGCCTGCATTCCTGGGCTTCCCCTGCTGCACAGCACCAGGGGCACATTTGCAGCTCACAAGGCCACACGTCCGGTCCTCAGACCCTGCATTGCGTCATGTAGACATAACTCACATTTCTTGTAATGCAACCCCAGTCCTAGATGGAGGAGTTGTGATGATTACATTTCGTCAACCGCGCCGCTCACAACAATCTAATTATGAAGAAGAAACCCAACGAGGCTCCAAAAATCACAAAGACTGAAACACACCTCAGATGTACAGCTGTAATACTTGCTCTCAGTCAACCACCATTGCTTCAGCACTGTGAATTAGCTGCTTCCATGCGTGATCCAGTCACTACTAATCAGTAAGAAAGTTCAGCCAGGCCAGTCAGGCAAAATGGAATTGGAAAGCAGACTGCCATCTGTATGCTGAAAACATTCTTCACCTTTCCAAAGGTCTCATATACACATTCCACAGGAAAGAACAGATCTTTTGGAAAGATCTTATTGAAACAAATCCTTGGCATTTTCATTTTTATATGTGTGTAGAATATATTGTTTTGTAATCTGAATCTGTTAAAAATGTGTAATTGAAAGAAATCTCTCCATTTTTTTCCAAAGGAAGGAGGAAAGGAAACACTAATAGTTTGCATTCAAAGCTTTGACATTCACTTGGCATTCTGCTGTACTTAATGATAGCTCTACAAAGAAACACAGTTACTGTCTTTTGTGGGAAAGCATATTTGTGGCTGAGAAAGTGCTGCAAAAATTGCAGAGAGCTTTGATAATTTTATACCATATTTTCACCCATGTTTTTACAGCCAATTCACTTAGTCAAAAGTCATGTTTTCTGCTTCTTATTTTTTCATTTTGTATCTCCTGATTTAATGTTTTAGTTCTGGGCTAAATATCATTTTGTGTGATGAAAGGTACCAAGACACAACTAAGGCTGTAATGCTTTGTGAAGTTTAATTCCTTCAGCTCGTTCCATGCAAGGGTTCTTGAATCAAAACAGAGGTTACATTGCATTGTTTTTGTATTCTCAGCTCTCTCCTAACCCAGTCGGGCCTCCTTCACTATGTAGATGCCTTTATCACTGTCACACTTTCCAACAAATCAGTTTTCTACCAGCACATCAAAGTTCCCTTGGGATCCAAAAGGGGGTGTGTTGTCTGGCTGGAGTTCAGACACAGCTTGTTCTATTGTGTTTCATTCCACTTCACTGCAGACTTTTTCCTTGCAGGAGCTAACAAAAAGGCAAGATTCCAGCTACTAAGTTTTGGGAAGAAAGACCCCAAGAGATTTTGCATCTATTTCAAGCCACTGCAGATTCTGGGATATTTTTTTTTCTCTTGGTTTCAGAAGATTTTTCACTGAGTTCTAAATCTAGTTCTAGAAAAAGCCAAACCCTTTTAATAGGGACAGTTAAAAGTTGGTCATAAGCTTCTTGATTTTTATTGTGTTTCAAATGTCATTGCTTTGTTGCTATGGTTGTGGTGTTTCCTATGAGAATGATTTTTAATGTTAAACATGTTATGGTCTAATCCATATTTTCTAGGATTCCCTATTTCCTTGGATTTCCTCAGAACATGTAGAATGAGGGCTTTTACAACTCAGCTCAACAGATATGGTTCTCCACTCTCTAGCAAGGGCTTCTGTCTTCCACTGTTCTACCTACTGAAGTTAAATAAATATTCAAAACCCAAACAAAACATTTGAAAGGTTCATTTTTTTTCTCTTACATTATGGGTAATTATTCATTTATTCATTTCACAATTATAGCCTTGCCTTTCAGGCTGGGTAGGACTTTTTTATTTTTTTAAAACATAATGAAGAAACCAAGTCCTTCTGCTTTCATGATTTTAAAATCTAGTCTTTCCACAGGCTAAACCATCTGTAAGGGAGAATAAATACTGCCTGGACTATGGGGATGGGGAAATTGGACCTTGCTCTCTTTCTTCTGTTATGTGTAAGAACCTGTTAAAGGTATCTGCTTATATTTTTTGGCTTAAACCCAAACAACATTTCTTGCCTCAGTTCAGTAGAGACTGACAAGAGAAATCCAGTTGGAAGAGTCCACCATAACCCTTAAGTTGTGTATCCCTTTTCTTGTGCTAGTGAGAAGGGTGTGACTCCCTCTCCAGCAAGTGGAACTACAAGCTCAGTGCTGAGCACTGCTGATGTTCAAGGTACTTTGTCTTCTTTGGATAACAGAATTGGATCCCTCATCCCCTTTCTTTATCATCAGGACCTGCTATTGGGTTCCAGACTTTCAAACATAAAGAGCTGATGAAGGGATTCCCTCTCTCTCATGATTTAATCCCTACATCAGCTCTGTGCAGCCTCCAAACTAAGGAGCCCACAAACTGCTGGTGCATCTTCAGCCAATCTGTCAGGGCTGGAAGGAGTCCTACATATATGCTTTCACAAGGAGTCCCACATATATGCTTTCATGAGCAAAGCCCACATCGTCTTGTCTCAACTCTTCACGTCTCCTGGAGTTTACGTCCAGGAGCTGGGATTGCAAAAAGACAGATTTTAATACAGAATCACTTCAGTATGATCCTCAATGTGATTAGCACAGCTCAGCCTTAGCAGGGATATTATGGCTTGGATTATTCCCATTAGTTTCCAACTGATCTTGGAAAGCAAGTATTACATCTGATTTTAATGAAACTTAAGACTTCGTTGTTTTCAGTCAGCTAATGAAACAGTTGAACCTTCTCATGACTTGCTGTAATAATACCAAAGGCTGTGCATTATCATGAACAATGCAAACCTCTTTACAAGATGTAAGGTTAATCCTCCAGTACTTGTGTACTGATATGTTTGGAAATCTAAACTGAGGAGTGAAAAGAAATCAGTGCTACGCCAGTGAAATGCAAACCTACCTGGCACAGAAGCTTTCGCACAGTACACTCTGGCACAGCCTCTTGGTTACATGTAACTTTATGTTAACAGGAAAAGTCACTTTAAAATCTGTTTTGTTCATGAAAGCCTCAAGCACATACACAAGTTAATCACATTTTAGAAGATCATGTTAAAGCACTTGTAAAAAAAACCCAGAAGTGCATTATGAGGGAAAAAAAATTCAAGGTGGAGACATTACCAAGGCCTTGAAAGGAATTTCTTGCTTTCAACAGCTTTTCCAAAGACTCTGGCAAAAGGTTGTACTTTCAAGACTGAAAATCATTTCCATTGGGTGGTTTATTTGCTGGCTTCTGTAAACAGCTTGGTGGTCCGGGACAGCTCTTACTGGACTAATGTTCTTCACAAAAAAGCCACGACTCTAATTGGCATTAACTGTAATTGGCATTAACTGTTCCCTGCTTTGGCAGCCTCATCTGAGAAACCAAAAATCAAATCCACAATGTGAACCGAATTGCCCTTAATGGCCCCTCCACACCAGGGCTGAGGGCACAGCAAGAGTAAAGAAATGCTTTTGTTTGTGGAGGCAGTCAGAGAACTGCAATTCTGTCCACTGTCCAGTCTGCTGAGAGATTAAAGGGCTACTGAGTGATCAGTCAAGAGACAGAGCACTATCAGATCCTCTTTGGAGAAATGAGGCATTTTATTGGCAAGCACTAGGAAACCTCTCTCTGCCACTGAGTTGGAAGTTGGTCTTGGTCATGTCGATCACTGTGCTTTCTGGCATACATACACCTGTTTTAAAATATCATCTCTGGCAAAGGATCCACAGTTGGCAAACTAGCTAACTCTAGTACAGGGTTTCTCAAAATTTAGAAATATCTTATAACTCTTCGGGCAGGTGTGTGGGATTAACAAGCATCATCCTGTGCAAAGTTATCCTTTTTCTGTTTACAAAGCAATACGAAATTGAAGGGGTTTACCCCTTTGCCTCTCTTTTCCCCTCCTTTGTTTTTTTTTGCCTGTGGGCAAATCTAGGTCTTTTTCCTAGATTTAAAGACCCCAAGGGTCCAGTGAGAACAAAGAGGCTTTACCCTCAGTCCTCTTCTCACCCAGATAAACAGTTATGTACTAGTATTTAGTAAGATTTTAACTGCAACCTCATAACTATACGGTTTCCTTAAAAAAAAACCCTACATTTTTTAACAGCAGCACAGCTATGAATACTCCTTCAAATGAATTAAGAACATTTGCAGATGGAAAATCAAATGCTATTATATTCAAAAAGCATAGGCAAGTTTCATGCATTGTTGCAGCAGGAGGTTGAATGGATGGCTTTGCTCGGTCCCCTTACGCCTTCATAGCCAAGATCATTCAAATACTATTTGCAAAGGCAGTGTGAACACCTTTCTGTGCTGGCTGCCCTGTGTTTTTGCACAAACATACATACTAACTCCCCGGGCACTCAGTCTGAACCAGTAATTTCAAATGCATGCAAACCAACAATTGTCAGCTGTTCATTGGTACGGTCTCGCCCCTGAGGATCCCAAAGTATGGGATCACAGCTGCGCCAGGCTTTGCACAGGTACAGAAGAAAATAAAAACCTGCTTCAAAGAATTTCAAGGACATAGCTACAAACTTCCAAAACTTCACAAGCTCCAAGGCTCACAAGAAACAGAAACAATTACTGATAAGCCAGCAGTGTTTAACACAGAGTCCTAAAGCTTCCATAGATGTAACCTTGGGGCTATTTTTTAAGGTTAGTAAAACAACTCCTATTTAAATCAAAATCACCAGCACAACTCTTTATGCCAAGCTGGATACCCTTTCACTGATGCCACCTATCTCTTTCCTGCAATGTCATTCTATTTGGAAAAAGAAGGGGAGTTAGATCACGTCCCTCTAGTATTACAGTATCTGGGTGTAAAACACATAATTATGAAGAAATCCAGTACAGTGAGCAGAGGACCATAGACAGAAGGAAACTTGTAAATATTGTTGATCTATCAGTACTTAGGATTGTACTCCTCACTATCAAGTTCGTATTTCCCCTTCCCTGGAATTGAGGACATTATGTTCCTGTAAGTTAGTAAAAGTATTCCAGTCATTTCTGTCTTATGCAATACATTAATTGTCTCTCTCCACAAATGTGGTGGAAGTATTTTTGTTCCATACATTTTCCATAGTCACATTTGTGCTGAGGTCTGCTATAGAAAAACATGAAATCTTCAAGGCAGAATTCTCTCAAACTGTGAAGTCTCTAAAAATGTCCCTAAACAAATAAGTAGCTTATGACTTGGCCTTTCGTAAACCATAATTATTTTCCTCTTGGGATTAAGATCTTTGCTTCTTTTTCCTCCTCTGACCTATTATATTGTACTTTTTTTTTTACTGATTAATACACTGTAGAAACAAAACCACAATAATAAAAGGACATGCATTTAGTTTGTAAAACTAGTGAAAATTTTTTTTTAAAATGCTCGCATGATACCCTGCAGACTCTGGTCTCCATAATTACAGGTGTTTCGATGAAACTTTCTGTGGCAGCAAGTGCCAAGCACAAAAGGTGCTGGCTTGCTGTTCTACATAGCTTCTACTGCACCATAAATAATAATGCCTCATATTTCCTGTCAGTGATGGCAGACAGGAGTTTCTGCTTTTGACTTCTGGTGCTCACGTGGCCATCAAGTTCAAGTTTTGCAAGAGTTATCTTCCCCTACAGGAAACAAAGCAACCTAAGATTGCTGTTCTTTCGGGGCTCACTTTTCTCTAGCTAAATTGATATAGGCCACTTCAAATTTAATTTAAATTTATCATCTTAAATGAGCTTCTGGCACTTTGCAGTATAAACTGAATTAAAACACCTTGCACCAGAAAACTGGTAACAACGAGTGGAAGAGCACTAGCATTTCTGTGTGAAGGAAGGTTCCCGGTTGCATTAACCGGCAATGCTGAGGGCAGTAAACTGTTGTCTTTGGCCATATTTCTCAAGAGCCTGACAAGTGCTTGTTCGAAGAAGTTCTTGTTCTTGACTGATCAGTCCTACTCTCTGGTAAGGATTGACAGAATGGGTGAGGTTGGAAGGCACCTCAGGATATCACCCAGCCCAACAGTGCTTCTCAAAGCAAGGCCAACAGAGCAGGTTGCATAGGAGGACCTTTTCCTGAAACAGAAATACCACCTCTTCTTCTGTCACTAGTATGAAAACCACCAGGACTCCCGAAGAAAGGAAGAAAGTCTTTGTGAATCTTAACTTTAACCTAAGGTCGCTTTATGAATCTAAAAGGTGGAAAAGTGAGTGACTATCCTTTTCCACTCAATCTGCTGCAGACAAATACTTCGATGTCCACTCCAAACACAGTAAGCACTACTGGTAACACAAACTGTGTCAAAGCTGTTAGCAAAAAATCAATAAGCCTCCTTATGCTTAAGACCATGAGAGATACAGAAGTCAAGTGGATAAAGCAGAGCACTCAGAAGCCTGTGTTTTCTTCCCAGTTCATATCAGGTTACTTCAAAAAATGTGCTGCACTGTAGAGTGTTTAGAGATCCTGTGGATACAACAGTCCTCAGTCCCATTCAGACACACAGGAATTCACAGTAGGTCAAGAAGTGCTGTTAAAACTGCCTTGCACCCCTGAAAATATGATGCATGTGCCAATTTTTTTAACTGTGCTTATTATCAGATTACACAAAATTACATGCAGAGAAAATTACACTTCATTAGTTAATTCAGCATAAGTGATGCCAAAATGCTCAGGAAGATAATTCCCAAAGAATGCTACAGTTGTTATAGTCTGGAAAACTAATCCAACCCATCTCAAGCAGGTATTAGAATAAACCTAGAAAAGTCCTCTTTTCATGAATGTTGATACTTTTCACATCCAATTTATTTGCTTGTGTCTTATACATTAGGCTGTTTCACCAAAGACTCATTACAGTGTCAAAATACCAAAATTTAATGACCCCTAAGAGAATTGTAACCCACTGGTGACACCCTCGTGCAGCATCTGCTGATGCAACTGACTTCTACGTGAATAGATGGTCTACTTTAAAAGAAACACTGTAGCCAAAAGCCTAGTACCAACAGCTATAAACACTGAAGTTACCACGAACAAGATAAGCAGTTTTGGAAATTAACATAACAACGAGTGGAGACATCTATAAATTTTTCATCAAACGATACTGGCTTTCTAAAACAACTTGTGAGGAACCTCCATTCCTCACATTTTCATTAAACACCAGATGGATGACTCTGTACAGCTAAACGGTGTCCTAAGCAAACAGCTGTGGGAAGGATCTGGCTAGGTCACTTGAAGTAGGGTAGCTAGCTTTTTTCCCCTCTCATTTTTAGGCATTTCCTTGAGTACTGAGAAAACATAGCAGCTGCTCTTGAAAGAAAGATTGAGAGGGCCTGTGCCTGTCAGTGGATTTTCAAGAAGCAGAGATGTTTGATTTTTTTTGAGGACAAAAAACGAAGAGGCTGACTTTAGAATTCAAGTTAACAGCCTACAAAAATATGTTATGATAGGTACTGAACAGTAAAGTGATCACATTTCATAGGTTGTAGAGTGCTTCCATGTGAATTCCTCCTGCTTTCTTGGGAAATGGGGAGAGATGGAAAGTTACTTCCAACTTCTGTCTAACTCATCAGTTATTCTAAACATGCTTACATGCAGCCTCAAACTGGAGCTTACAAAACAGTTCTGGAAATTGTTTGAACTTTGCTGCCTGAGAAATGTAGCTGAGTGACGAGCAGGCGGTTTTCCAGAGACCCTACTTCAACTGAGAATGGTCAAATTAAAAAATAGAATTATAGAAGCTCCCTCTGTTTCCTTTCTTCTGCCAGGCACACCAAAACTATGATACAGTATCACCTTCATGCTGAGAGATAATGGGAGGCCATAATATTGTATGTTTGACAACAGAGTAGAGGATTAAATCTTTGCCTATACTATGTTTAACATTTAAATATAAAGAAATAGGCTAGTTGTGAAACAAGAGTCCACGAGACAAGTTTGGAGGGTTCTCTGACTGATTAGGAACTCATCTGAATTGAAATTAAAGCACATGATCCTTTTTTCATTAGTTTATACAGGTTCATTTAGACAGCACTAGCCTTCATTATACCATCCACTACGTATATTAGCAATGACACAGCACATGGTCTCAGGATTAAATATTTGGAAAATAGAAGAAAAATTATTTATTTGTGAAATGAATCACTCATAAAGGTATGAAAAAGCATCTGATGGCCTGCTTGGTGGTTGCTTCATAAGACTTTTTTTTTTCTGATTTGGGATAATTTTCAATGCCAAGTGATGCATAGCCTTGTTGGACAATCACAGAACTGTCTTAATTGCAGTTATTTGTATTATCATATACTTAGAAAAGCTCAAGCTAGTCATCCATTTTAGCCAAGAAATGTTAGTGTTTGGTTGTACTCTTAACAAGTAATTTCATAAGGTCTGTTGTGAAGGGCATTATACCACCTCCAGGGTTATCATACAAGTTTCACATGCTAGAATGTGTTTTAATACTCACATATGCCAAATGGTCATTGTGGCAGGCAACAAGGGCACACGGATCATAAAGTTCACTTGGAAGGTGGATACAAGAGGTCAGGATATGCTGTCTTAAGGATCTTTTTCAACTAATTGTTTAAGGCATTGTGCCCAGAAATGGCTTAGGTTCATTTATTTAGAAGTTTGAATAGGAAATTTCAGGTGGCTGAGGTCTGATCCTGAAATGAAGTCTGTATCGGCATAGTGGTTTTGCAGCATATTTTCCAAGGACTGCAACACAGAAAAAAAAATACAGCAGAAATGCTACAGCTGGACTCGAAAGAAGCAGAGAGAGCTAACTACCGGTCAAGACTTAGCAGATGAAGAATTTTCTCTTTTCTTATGGGAGAGAATATAAAATCTGGGTGACATGAATCTACTGTGACGATTTTAAAATTGAGGCACTCTCTAAGGAAGAATGTAACTCTTTCGATAGAGCAGAGGGAGCTTTTAACAAAGGGAAAATGACAGAAAAGAGACTGGTTTATTTGGTCTCTGGGGATTTAACGTATCTTTTGTAAAAAGCTGATCTGCTATTACTATCCTCTGAGCAAGAGAGCTTATTGTACTTTAATAATGACACAAATAGTGTGCTTGAATATTGTGTGTTTCCATAATTGATTGCTGACAACGTATTATTGAACTCTGTAGCTGCAAAGGGTTGCTCTGGATTACTGCTTGTAAAAACAGCACAGTGTGTGAAGCAGAAGATGGAATGACAACACTGTAACCACAAGGACATCACACGTTGAAGGCCAAATCCTACAGATGCTCTCTACTGTGAGGGTGTCTCTCACCACAATAAATACTGCCTGGTGCCCAGCAGTCACAGAATTAGGTTATGTAGAGTCAATGGAAGGACCAGTGATGAAGGGCAATAAAAATGAGTGCTGAAAAATGGCATGTCACTCATAAAATCCCAGTATTGAAAAAGCTTCTCTTAGCTTTGGCCATTTCTCTGTGCTTCAAAGGCAGAGAAATAAACCACTTGTGGCAACCATAAAATCATCCAGAAACACCAAATGTTTCTGAATAAGTGAGTTAGGCAGACAAACGTTATCCCAGCAGCATATGGGAAGGGGAACAAATTATATATCTTGTCAGATCTTGCAGAAGCAAGATAAGGTAGACAAACCAAATGGCTATCACTAGATGTTCTTAGAGCTTTTGATCCGGTATCACTGCAGAAACATAACATTCAGGCCTAATAGAACAGCAGGCATGACACTAAAAGCGGAGGTGGCTTTTGCTCAAGCAGTATACATTTGAGGGGTGTCTAAAAGAGAGAGAAATGGCATTTGCACTTTGCCACAGCCTTATAAGTGCCAGACACTAGTGGTCTAAGCTAAGGGGGTAAATTCTGCACCAGGAAATAACTTGAGTAGCCTACCTAATAGAAACTTTCTGTTAACTACTCCTTTTTGTTTCCAGCAAGTAGGCCCCAGTCACATTTTGGAAGATTTCAATTGCAACACACCAAAAGCTTCTAAAGCAAGTTGCAGGTTCTTCCATTAACATCCTCCTGGGCTGTCTTTTATTACATACTATCAGGAGGGTGCTTCCAAAAGAAAAAAACAAAGGGTATTTTTTAAAATTTAATCCCATAACTTAAACTACACTGCTTTCTGATATTATTTTTTCTGTCTCCTCTCGCATAGCACCTTTAAAAGATTTGCAGACTTGGCTCCCCAACACACTTAATTGTTGCCTAGAAAGTTTATTACATAGTTGTTAACTTTCAGTGTTTCTAGTAGTCAGTTGGAATTTAATTATAGTAACTATCCAAATAAATCTGACTCTGTAGATTAAATAGCAGCTACTCTTAAGTAAATAACATTTGAATATCCTCCCCCTTCCTCTGTCAAACACAAGCATTACTTGGAATACCAGCAGCTTTTCGGAACATGCCATTGTCTAGCTGTTTGGTCTCATTAGATATTGCTCTAGCAGTCATTTGTTTTATTAGAACCCTGGGATCATTTGGGTTGGAAAGGACCTCAGGAGGTCCCTGGTCCAACCGCCTGCTTAAAGCAGGCCTAGATATGATGAAATCAGATCTAGCTGGGATAGATACACAACCACGCCCTCTTTGAATCGTGACGCCTGGAGCCTCGACACAGGGCAGGAACAGGGTGATTAATGGCTGGTGGCAGTGAGCATTGTGCCTTTAAGCAGAGTGGGTGTTCTAACTCTGACCACCGTGGACTAAGGAAACTGGTGTTATAGAACGATCATTTGGGGTTAACGCATGATATTTGGAACATCTGAAACCTGTTATTTTCCGTAGCTGAGGTTTATCCTGAAGCTTCATAAACTTTCCATTTTAAATTACAGAGCTTCCTTTTTTAACTATAATAAACTTTTATCTTAAAATGGTGTATGCCTTTTAATCATTCCAAAGTATTTACTTTAATTAGGTTTTAAAAACCCTGCAGAAGACAGCACTGTTCTTAATTTTGGCTGTGAGACTTTGCTCTGCATTCAGCTAGCAGCAGTTCCTAATACCCCTGCTGAACTTCAGCCAAATAGAGCATTTGAGGCAAAGCAAGATGGCGTGAATTCAAAAAAGACAACTTGTTTTCATGAAAACATTGGTCCAGTTTCATGGCATTATCTATAATCCACTGGTTTAGTAGAATAAAAGAGTTTTCATCTTTCTTTCTCTACAGACATGCAGCATGTGGCATTCTTGGAGTGTCAGTGTTTTCCTTGGTTTTTCCATGCATCATTAAAGATTTGAAGTTCAGAAATCCTGAGCATCCCCAAGCCATCAAAACCCCCTGAGAGCTGCAAACACTTACCCCTTAGCAAATCTGGTTCAAATGAATGTCCGACCAGAGGCTGGGGGAGTGGGTGGAAGGGGTTCTTATCTGGGGTTGATGAAACTTCCTGCCTGAGACTATAACAGCAGCAAAAATAAGACCACTAAAGTTTTAATGTGGTTATCAGTTATAGTAACAGATAACTGAGGAGTTGGTAGAAAGTACTATCATAAGGTAAAGTCCGAGATGCCTTTTTTCTCTAGCATTTGAAAATCAAGGTAGTCAGCTTGGCTTAGCCAGTCTGAGCTAACATAGGCTACAGCAAATTTTACCAGAGAGTAAGTCTTTGCTGTCTGAGCACCACAATTCTGGTGTGGGGTTTTGCAAACAAGACCTGAGATGGGAGAAAGACTATGGTTTGAGCTAATTTCTGTATCACTTACTTACCTCACGTTTTCTCATACCAGACTAACTGCTGGCCACAGACAGAGGTACTGAGATTGGCATGAAGAGGTGTGGGATTAATGTTCTCCTGTTCATTCTGAAGTGACATTCTAGCAAACTAAAACTGCTACTGCTTTTACTTTAGAACACGTTTCAGTGGGCCAGAATAACTGAAAAGCATTAACTCCTGCAGAGCCATTTTTAAAGAATTTTCTGTTACTCCAGCTGTACAAAAGTCTCTCCAGTTACAGACACCCTCTGATATGAACAAAAGAGAAAGTTGTTTCCTCCAGTTCTTTCTGGGAATATTGTAAAAAAAAAGGATACCAGCACAGTGACACATATTGGCACTTACCCTTCTCCCACTCAACACATCTGAAACTTCATAGGCTTTTAAAACAGATTTCTTGTGAACTGGACTGAGGAACATGGTTATAGATGCTCACGCTCATGGAGGAGTGAATGGTTGCTTTGGTTGGGTTATAGACCTTGGCCCTTAAAAGGAGAAAATAGGAATCAAAATACCTTAATTTAAGGATCAGCTTAATATAAGGGTCATGGAGTAATTGCATTTCCCTGGAGTGCTAGTGCTTGAAAAATAAAGATGCTTGTCATATAGATTCCTGGGTTTTAGATTGTCCTATATTCACTGGAACATAGGCTTTCTGCATTTGCATTAGTCTCTTTTTCAGCTAGTCTTTGTTCCTGTTTGTGCTCTTAGATGTCAGTTCTGCACAGGAATAATGAGGCTAATAAGTCTCACAGACGTATGCTTGCCTGGTGACATTTAAGAATTCTGGAAAGTGAATCGTATTATTTATTAATCTGGCCTCTAGTCCTAATTTAGTCTCAGAACAATAGACTCTGGTTTCCCACCCAAAAAGAGATAATGCAGCCCTTAGATGGTATGGCTTAAAGAAGACTCGTAACTGAAGGGTAAGAAACATCGGAGTAAATCCCACAGTCTGAAAATGCCAACCTGAATTAATTTTTTTTTTCAAATTTTGCTGATTTGGTGACATTGGGGCTAAACATGCTCTCACTTCCACTAGTGCAAAGCCCCAGTTTGCACTAGCCTATATAAGGACACACTGAAACTTAAACACATCACTTTCTCCAGTGTGTCTGCGTGGAACCACTGAAATACGTGACACTTGCCATGCACTTAAGGATCTTGCCAATGAAAGACCCAAAACAAAGCTTCATGATGCTGAGGTCAGGCTTTTAAATACATTCAATCTGATAAGCTGCAAAGTCAATTCATGGGTTCTGCTTGCTTTTTATACTAAGTGAATATGTGTTTCTCCAGCAGTGTGCCAACACCTCAAACTAAACATCTTACCAGTAAGGTTACTTACAACAATTCCTTTACAAACTGGTGCAGCACATCACTTTTGTTCACATGGAGAGCACAGATAAGGAAGACTTTTTTTGCCAATGACCAGTACCTTCTAAGTAAGTTAATTCATATCAACCATGTAAAGCTTGAGACAACCGATGAAAGAATATTGTCATCATGTTTTCTTCTGTGGTCTTTTTTTTTTTTTTTACTCAAAATTTGGAGTAGCCCTGAGTTACTCAACAGAAGGAAAACAAAGAGGAGATGCTGACAACAGAGTGGAAAGAGGCCGAGAGGAAAGCACTGGAGAGTACTTTGGTTTTATTCTATGCCTCTGAGCGTTTTCAACAGAAGATTCACAGCTGCAGAAATTAATTTCTTTTTCCTCTTTAGTATCTAAACAATCTTGGTTTGACCTTCAAACTACTCTTTCAGGTCTTTTTTTTTTTCCTACTGATCTTTCCTGTAGGAGGCAACTGAAACCAGAATTGGGTCCTCATTACAAAAAGAATGCACAGATTTTTGCCTGACAAAAGTGATGGTTTATTGGCATTACAACACCTTTCACTTTTATCTTGCAAACATTTATAAGAATAAAACTCTGTTCACAAGAACACTGATAGAAAGGAGCAGGACTGGGAATGTTGTCATGGAAGTGTCAGGGTTCAGAAGGTACACTGTCAGGAAGAGGGAACCTTGCCACATGACTAAAGTTATGAGGTGCAGCATGAAAACAACTACTTTTAGCAGTAGCCATCACAGGAAAATCAGAAGTGATTCACAGGCTGAAACAACTGAAAAAAAAAAAATCAGAGAAATAATTATAATAGAAAAACCTGCTCTTGGAAAATTCATGGCTGAAGTTTCAGCAACTGATGTCTCATTTGTTCCAATGGAAAATTCAAAGGGTGAAATGTCATCTGCAGAGTCCTTTTGGAGAATCCTTAACAACTAGAAATTTTCTTAGCCCCAGTGGCTTCAGGGAACTCATAGACTTGTCTTGGCTTCCACAGAACCACACTAACTCAGTCCAGCTAATCACCTGGTCTTATGCAGTGGTTGATCCACTGCCAATTTTTGGTGTGCTTTTATGAATTATGTATAAGCACCTTGAGTTGAAAGTAGGCACTATTTTTTACACTGAAATAAATAGAAATAATAAGAGCAATTTGGCACTTGTTCTTTTACTACCAAGTACTATATAATTGTGAGTCATTAAGAAATTCTAAGAGAAGCAATTTGGAACAAATGTTGCTTATACTAATGTTTAATATTTAGACTGCTGGGTCAACAGAAAGAGTTACAAGAGTCATTTATGGTGGCTAATTGAAGCCTATGAAAAATATATTTATACTCAGTGGGCTCCCCTTTTTCATCTAATGGGCTCACTGATCTATAGATTCACTATTTGATCAGTGCATCTGGCCCCACAGGCTTCATGGTTTGCAAACCACAACCTACTAATAAGCACCCTGCTGCCTGTTTGCTAAACAGATCAGTGCTGGCAGGCACCCAAAACTCTAGCCTTTGAAACTTGGAGCTTTTTTAACTTGCCCAGCCTATTGTGTGGCAAGAAAGACAATAAACTAGGAACCTCATAAATGCTGAGCAATTAAACATAAGTTAGTAATACAGTTGTGGTAACAGAGGCTGCTTACCTCAATCCAGTATATGTCTCATTTGTTCTTTGTGTCATCCCTGCTAAAAGCCGGCCATAAGCAGTTCGCACAAACCCTAATGGTTGAGATTTCCTTGTAAACAAGATGGTGGCTGCCTACTAAGGGAAATCCCTCATCCAAGTAGCAATATGATTTTGCTTTCATGTTCAGCAACAAAAGCCTCCAGTCAAGCTCCCAGCCCTTATGATTTAGCACACTGTGAGAACTTCCACTGTAGATGAAAGTTCAACTCTGTGATCTGAACACCTCCCTTTGCTTCTCTAGAGAAAAAGTGATTTACTTTTGGAAACACATTTTCAGAAGCAGCAGCTTTCCTTTAAGACTGAAGAACATCAAATCATCCTGGTTAATGACCCATTCCAAAATTGTATTTTAAAAAAACCTCCGTTTGCTTATGCCTCTATTATGTTCCTAGATATTCTAAACTAGGCAATTCCAGCAGTACATGAAACAGGATTTCAGTAGTTAGGTCCCACAGCCTGGGAAGAACTTGCAGAAGGCTGGTTACCCGTGTGAGCAAGGAGCTGGGAACACCCATAAGAGTTTGGGAAAACAAATGCCATTTCTCTGAGTGCATCTAAAAATACAAATGATCAGGAGTTTATTTCCTTCCAGTAGGGGAAGAAAAACTTATACAGTAAGGAAGCGACATAAGGGGCACAATATTTGCCCTTCATCTGCAGAATCCATGCATTACATAGGGCCCTTTCAATCATATTCTCAGCACCTGGATATACTGATACCTATCTGGGAACTGATCATACATGAATCAG
>JAYRBT010000181.1:28125861-28151895 GCA_036023395.1 Myiotriccus ornatus | reverse complement strand
CATAGGGCCCTTTCAATCATATTCTCAGCACCTGGATATACTGATACCTATCTGGGAACTGATCATACATGAATCAGTCTGGTTTCATGACTTGGCACTGCCCTAGCACCTAGGAGTGAAATATTTATTTCTACATGACCTAGTTCTGCCTTGGTCTGGCCATTGTACAGCCTAGCTAAAAAGTAATGCAAAAAATTATCCACAGGTACTCCCGTGCAAAGCTGCTTAGGGAAAAGCACTCGTGAAAAAATTTAACTTATCCTTCATACTTTTCAGGATTTTCAACTCAGCAATAATTGTGACCCATAAAGTAAATTCAGCATACGTATTTTGGAGGAACTGCTAGAGGACAGAAAAAGGTAGGAAAAATTTCCTGAACTGTTATCCTTCTAAATGCACTTTGTGCTTGATAAAAACAAAAATTGAAGAATGGTGTATACAGGACAGAGGGAAGTCTCCCACACCTAACAGCTCTATTTTTAAGTGTTGAAGTGATTAGTTTTCAGCTGGATACCGGGTCACATGCTTTTCATATATTTATGAAGGATATTTGGTGCCCAGGGAACACCTCTGGAGGGAGGAGTGACATGTACCCTGTGCTAGTCTTACTATTTAAAACAAAACCAGTTGAAAATTCTGCTTTCTTCAGACAGGACCAATATAACATGAACTTTGCAAAAAAGCTATTGTTCTTCATCCAGTCCAAAGTCCCCCTTTGGAGCTAAACGACTACATTTGTAAAGGGCAAAGGCAATCTAAATCCTTACTTATAACCATTTGAACTATTAGGTTAATTTTTCTAACTGAATTACTAAAATATTTTCAGCATCTGTTTATAGAGTGTGCCTAAAGGAGAGACTATCACAAGAGACCTTTACTTAATATGTTTTCGGCCCTGGGTTTGTAGGTCCTTATGTACAACATACATGCCTGTTACTGTACACAGCAAACCTGTCACTCCAGGACGAGTGGCCTTTTCGTTTCAGAATGACCCTCTATGAGAAAGTAAGGGGCACAGGCCCTTTCTGATGGCTTAGACTGAAAATCCTGCTAACTGAAAAGTTACAAGAAGTCTATGATTTATGTACATCCCCAAAGTACACATCACTTGGGGAGCTCCTGGACTGGAATAGAAAGGATGACCGTGTCTGTGTGCACGGGCAGAACAACAGCTTATCACTTAAGCTTTCAGCTCCATAGAGATCATTCCTTCCACCGCTCTGTTTCAAATGCTAACCCAGAGAGGCCCCTGCAGGGATGGGGAGGGTGGTGCACATCCCAGATCACTCCATCTCACTGCCTGCATTAGAAAGGTCAACAGTGCCATTTGTAAGGGGATTTTAGAAGTATATACATGACTGCTAAAAACTGGACAGAAGCTATCAAGCAACACGTAGTTAACAACCAGTTCTAGCTAGTACTAAAAGTGGTTGGAAACAAATCTCTAACTTACAGGGGAAAGTCATACTATGCAATACCAACCTCCAGAGTCTTCAGACTCTCCCTGAAATCTCTCAGTTTGGCTATTGCTGATCTAAATTTTCTCCGCGGTATCCTTATTTTGATTAATTATCTGTACTGCTTTCGTATCTCACATGAAGCAATCTATCCATAATGCTAATTGCTTGGATTTTACTCGGCCAGCAGTCCAGCCACAAGAGAAAAACAAGTAATCCATTTCCTTATTTGAAAGCCAGAAGCATATAATGTTTATTAATAGAGAGCATGGTTTACATAGATTTTACTGTTATTGGCCATAAAATGGTGTATACTATAAGCAAGGGTAAAATTTCTAACTAATTAGCCCGTGAAGATCATATTTAATGGAGTATATAAACCTAGGCTCTTCACAAATCTTTAGGGTCTTATTCATTAAACACATGCACATGTAGTCGTTATGCTGAAACAGGATTTTGACACATAATTCAAGGTTAAATAACCCACCTTGAGATTCACAAAATAGAACAGCTCACGTGTTCCAGTTCTTTTAGCCTGTAAGAAAGGAATCAAGGAAAATATGATACACTTTCTTCAGCCAAAGAACTCTAAATATACCCAGGGAAAAAAGCTGTAATAACCCAAACACTTAAAAAATGTCATCAGCAGGAGAAAAATAGTGTTTGCAATGTACATTTTTATGTCCTGGTGCCCTGATTAAGAATACAGTCTGTTAACTCTCACAAGAAAAGCTCCTACACTTGTTTTGCCTCGATCATCTATAGCCATTGTGCAGGCTGGCAGTGTTGCTGTACTGATGACCTAAGGATTGGGCCCTCCTTTTGCGATTCTCCTCTCAGCAAAGCCCTTCAGCACACATGTAATCATCACTGACATCAGCGGGACTCGCGCACAAATTTGTGGGATTTCTGCTAAAGTAAAATCCTGTGGTAAAATATCTAAAAACTCACATGGCCCCGTTCAATCGGAACAGAATTGAACTCAACATATGGAGCATTACTAGTCATGGGCAGCAAGGTGAGGAATGGCCAACCTGATAAATCTGTGTTCAGTGCAGTCATTCAGTCAAAACTTAGGGCAAATTCCCTTAAGCCTGACACCATAATGTAATCACACAAGTATTTGCCTGTTTTAGTCCAAATCTTGCATTTGACTCAATCCCAGATCCAAAGCCTAACGTACGCCCTTGAGAGTTTTCCTATCAACTGGGATCCTCAGGACCAGTGTTACCACTGTTACCACCTGTACTGATACCTAGTTTGCATTAGCTGTGCCTGTGACTTCTGCAGCATTTCAGTCACAGAATGCTCAGAATTTTAGTTCTTTTTTTCATTTTGTTCCATTTTTGTTTCTAAACACCTTTAACTAGAAGGCTGCAGGTGTTATAACTAAGGTGCAGTAACCACCACTCTGAGGAATGTGTTACTACTGGAAGACAACAAATGTCATTGCAGAAACACTATAATGCTCCTGTAATTTTTGGATAATAGACTTGCTTTGTCATAATATCAGAACATAAACTAAAATTCTGATTTTAACAGACTTAACAATTGCATTTGTGTCACCTTTTGGAGTCTCTTCCGTTTAAATTGAAATCCCTAAATTAAACGTGTCCCCACTTGTTGTTTAGGTTGATGCTGCCCTCTTCTGAATATACCGGATTATGACATTCACTACCCAGAAACTTCAGGACACTCAGAAAGCAGGCAATTAGTTATACAGCAATCACCAAATGAGAAAACAATTATTATTTTCTTTTTAATCTCACATAACTCCTCAAATTCAATCAGCTTGTATTAGAAAGGACTTGGATAAGAAACTATTTTTATTTCAAGGCCTTCAAGGACAAGTCTTATTCTAGTTTTATCCTCTCCTATTCTGTCATAACAACAGCTTTATGTCCCCCATTTTGCAATGCAAGCATTCATTACCCACTTGCTATGTTTTCAGAAAAGATCCTCGTGCTTGATCCCACATGGCTTTTTGTGTATGACAGGAGGTAATTGTAACACTTTCATCCACCACTTCTATGTCACTCCATATCCTCTGCTGTAGCTCAAGATACTCGTGTTCAGTACTGACTGGATTGTGCTCTCCTGCCCATGCACTGCAGTTTCTACACTGACTGCAAGTTTTTTGGAGCAGGGACTATCCTTTTTTCCTGCTTGTGGTCAGCACTTACTACAGTATAATCTTTGCTGGAGTTCTTTTCTGTTGCCACAATGCAATTATTAAACCTTTATCAGAAAAAAATTAAACCAGTCATTGACTAATAATATTTTTCACAATTAAATCACTGTGGACATATTAGTGTATCTTGTGCTGGGGATAATGAATCAGTATGACTGAGTTTATTGATTCTTCATGAAACTCTTTTACATCCATCTCCACTGGAGTCTGCAATGTGGTCCTAAATATGTGTGAATATTGGATAAATATGAATTACTAATGAATTAGGGAGATGAGTGAAGAAGAGAAGGGAGAAGGGAGTATAATATTCCCTTCTTAAAAAAAGAAATTGAGGCTATTTAGTGGAAATGGACTCTGACTTTGTTAATTGAGGGACCTACAGTAGAAAAGTAAATCCTTTTTGTGGTCGGAATGTCAACTTTTGAAACATCCAGAACTTGTGTTTCTCATTCACCCACTGCAGGAAATCAAACTGAAGCAGACTAGTATGAACGTAAATCATAATTTGAGTGGTAGAGGCCCCAAGCTTGATGCTATTCCTTCCTTAGTGGTCCTACTGACCACTCAAAGCAGATCATTACATTTTTAGAAGTAATTGTTAATGTCTATCATTCTTCACTAAGATGGCACTTTGAAGGTTTTAGTTCTGTGTTCACATCCTCCAAAGTTTGCTTTGAGTTTCACATGCAAACAAACTGATAATATGACAAAATCACCAAGGCTCTTATGCCTTGGGCCACATTAGCATGGGAGCTGTTCATAAAGCACATAAAAGTTTTCATTTTGGTGGGCTCAGCCTCACAATTCCCACACAATCCCAATGCTTACTGATCTCTTTGAAGCAGTTTCTTCACAGTGAGCACTTGGAGGAGCAGATCTCTAGACTGCCAGCATTGGAATACTGTATTTTTAGGGCAGGAAAACAGCGAAGTGCAGTTCACATAACCAAACACTTGCCCAGATCAATAAGAAGTTGTACCTGTGGCAACTGAAGCAGTTACTTCAATGTTCACTCCTGGTAATCAAAGTAAAATGACAGTTTCAAGCTATGAAACATGTTCAAATAAGCTAAAAATTATGATCATTTGGAAATACACTACTGTGCTGACAAGAATGCCTTTTAATACACAGCCCAGATTATCTTACAAGTTGTGTGTCATCCGCAGCACTGAAATTCGAGGTTATTTGTAACAGAGTGTTTTGACCTGCAGAGATGTGCAAACCTTACCACAGTCCTCCAAAGGGCACTTCTGTGTGTGCATCTGAAGTGGAGCCTGAAGAGTTAGGGCAAATAAATGCTCCAAATGTAATATCTCTGAAAAGGGAAGGTAACAGCAGAGTGAGCAGGACAGTTTAGAGACACGTTTGGTGCTGAGTTCCCTGGCACCTCCTGGCACTGCCATGCAAAATTGGAGTGGATGTATGGAGTCATTTGAAGAAACAGACAATTAAAGAAAAAACTTTAATTAAGCCAGAATTTACCACGTTCACTGACAAGGAAACTACACTGGCTAGCCCCTAACACTACAGGAAACATAAAAACATTCCTCAGGGTGTCAATTTCTTTTTCCTCTCCCCAGTTCAGAAAACTAAAGCAAACATTTTCAAGTCCAAAATTTGGTAGCTTGGTAACTAGGCACCTTCCATGTGCACTTTTGAGATTAATTTAGTATTCTTTGAGAACTAGACTCTTCCCTTAAGGAAAAACTAAATTCTCATGCAACTCTATGGCTAAAGATAAAGAGGGGAAAATAGTCCTGCTTAAAAATGGTCTTACTTGACACGTACTAAACTTTTATCATGTTAAACTAGTACTAACTTATCATGTTAAATGTTTTAATATCCTTAATATCCCCTGTTTACCCCACATGACAAAATTGGTTCTTGAGCAATGCAGTCAAAAATGTCATCAGTTTCTGCTGTTCTACATTAATTTAAAAACTAAACTTTACCTCTAATTTTGCTTTCTATTTTTCCAAATAAAATATTATTTCAAGAGGAGGCATTGTCTGCTTCATTCAGGATATAAATTCATCATTATATATGTAGTGATCAGTGACGTAATTCTTGTAATCCACTCCAGTGCTAACAGGCATTAAACCCACACAGTACAAATTTGCTTGTGGGGATTAAAAAGAAAAGAAAAGAAAATAAAGACAGACTGATCCCAATGCTTTGGTGCTTACAACAGGATTGTCTGTATGCAAATAGTTAACCATCTCTGGCCAGAAATCTCTTTCTTATTTTTTGAAATAAGGCAGAAGGGAACTCCTCAGCAAAAGCAACAGAGCACAGATCCAGAAGATGTTTGTTCAGCTATCTGATAGGAGAAATAAATGAAGGTGACAGTAGTTTCTCTACTTCTATACCCACTGAGTTGAATGTGGGACCACACAGACTGCCATAATAAAAGCCAGCTGATACCTGGCCTAAGGCACTGATTATTAATATATTAAAGCTCCTCGCCCAAGCACTAACTTTGTAATAAAGACAGAACATCACTGGAAGATAAATAGGCTGACCCATTAGGCAGAGTACGTGGATGTGCCTGCAAATCTGCACATGTGTTTTGGCACAGCTTGTCTTAACAAAGATGCCAGACTTGGGTCAGAGCCCCTGTTTTTATTTCCTTTATACCTCATATTGTAAGTCTCAGTAGGACTGAAAGATCACTGCTAAAATTCAACACTGATTTGCAAGCCACCTGCAATGTTTGATGTCCAGCTTCTGTTCATCTCAGTGGGATTTGAAATTGCAAATACTTCAAGTAGCATTGGAAATCTCAGCCCAAATCTCAGGCCTCGTTTTGGGATCATTTGAAACTTGCATTGTCTCCAAAGAGAGTTTGATTGGAACTTATAATTAATCCTACTATACATGTCAAATTACACTGGCAATGTCTCAGCCAATTCCCTATAGTTCCTCAAGTTCATCAAATCAGCTCTTTAATCTGATGGTGAATTACTTAACCACTACATCAGTCAGAACATCACAGGGGCTTCAATAATTTCTATTTATGTTCTGGGTATGTCCATAGCAGCTATTAAAGTGAGAATAACGATTTCCATTGAGACCTTCTTTGCATTCCTGTACTAAGTAAAGACTGGATGAATTCAAACACACTGGGTGTTCTATGACTTACAAATATCAAGCTGAAGAGTGGAAACAGTCATCATCAGAATAACTGCTTCACCAGGGAAAGCCATGATCTTAAAAGTCCCTGTGAGGAACTACACTACCCACCTGAAAAGGTTTCAAACTAAGCACCTTGGCACACTACAGTGAACAGAATTTTCCATGAAAAAAACAGTGTTGGTCAGCGTTTTCAAGATAAGGTTTTGCCCAACATATTTTAGTATCACAAAAATTGCTTGATGTAGAAGTGCTGTTTTTCATATATTACATGGAAACTGAATAAATTTGGTACAAAAATATTCATTCACTGCTAACAGAATTCAAGAACTGAAAAGTAGTTTTAAATAAATTTGAAATATATTTTAAAAGCCTTCTGTAGTTAAGGAATAATATATAAAAATAATAAACTTTAAAGCAATAAAAACACAAAATTAAAACAGTGCAAAATTTTAGCAAACATATTTTAGAAGGTATGAAGTCAACTTTGAAATACTTTAAAAACTTGGATTCATTTTTGTAATATACTGTGATGAACAGAGAGACTGAGGAAAAGAGTAGGTAATCTTGGGGTAATATAAAAATTCACTGATTTGATTAATGGTCCTTTTGAATCTTGAGGAAAATTCCTCACTGCAAACAATGTAAAATCTTCAACCTACAGATTGTTGAGAATGTTGTAGCCCAGCTAATTCCTGGGAACTACATACTTATTGTTCCATTTTACATGTGATGCAGGCAGAGATTAGGCAAACTGACAAATGACACAAACACTGCATGAACTAAAGGTGAAGCCTTGGCTCTACAGAGATGAAGAGCCAGTTTCGACAACGACTGCCCTGAAGCCAAAATTTCCTCAAATTGATATATAATTCTCATGATCATCTCTGCTCCTATCGCCATACAGGTCTAGATCCAAAAATTGGCAGTGAAAAATACGCATTTCCTTTTCCCCTGCTCATTGAGAATAACTGTGTAAAAGTCATTTTACCAAGTCATAAAAAGGAAGCCTCCTGCAGCCCCCAAAGCTATTCCCCACTTTGCCAGTGTCTGCCAGTTCTTCTACATCCTTGTTTTATGAAAGTGGACTGGCAGAGGGAATCAATGGGAATTTACCACTTCCTTTCATGGAAGCAAAGTTGTGTCTCCAATCCCCTCATTGCCTGTCAGCTTTTGAAAGAAGTGTGGCTAGAGGTAGGAATACTTTAAAAAAGCCCAGCAGATTTCTCAAGTCAGCTTTAAAAGTGCCCTTTAAGAGCTTCCCTGAGGTGTTTATGGCTTATATTGCTCAATTAGCTACTTTATATTGCAGTATTTCCTTCAAAAGCAATCTTTGACTAATTGTAAATTCTTAGAAATATGCTTCATATTTTAAAAGTCCTGTTTTTATAGCTGCAGTAAAGTCCTCTAGGGCACATATTAGAGGCCACAATGGCACATTTTGGCCATCAAAAACCATGACTGGACTTCAACACTCACCCCATCACCATAATGGGTGTCTCTGACTCATTAGCTGTACCAAGTAACAAGCTGATATTAGCACCTGCTCTCACAGCATGGATTTTAATAAAAACAGGGCCGAGCTGAATGTGTCTGGGGAAGTTCAGTTCTGAGGGCTGACTGAGTCCATCGTAAACATGGAAAGGTTTTATAAAATCTCAGTGTGCACAGATCCCAGGGTTTAGTGGTTTTGTCACTGGACTTCAGTTAACAAACTCCTTGAACAACCAGCCCAAAGCACATTTCATTCTCCATATACACTGGACAGCTAAACACGAAAGCCATAAAACCGAGGGCAGCTGAAGTTCTGAATCTTTAAAGGCAGTCAGCTCCAGCACGTAGGTCTTGGGATAAACATTTCCAGCTTGAGTTCAGTTTTGGAAGACTTATGTTGATTTTCTATATGGTGCTTCTACTTGACTCAAAGTAATTTCAATAGAACTAAAATTTTATACGGTCTTAATTAGAAAGTAACATTCTCCCCAGAGTCAGATATGTTACAATGGTAGGTAAATATAATACATATTGCAGGAGACTTACGTTCATCTAAAATAGTCTAAATTACTCTGCTAAAAGAGAACTTTTCTACCTTCCTTTTTTCTACTCTCATAAATAAGCATTACAGCAATGCTCACTGTGAGTTAATGAAAGATGAACCCAGAAATGCTCATTTAGTGGTTGGGGAGGGCAAGTTTCACTTCTGTGCTGACTGGACTCACAGAAATGCTTAGGGGGCTAAACTCCCCTGGCTTTTTATCCTTCTCTTCATTAGGAATGGTCATAATTTTGGAACAACATTAGTGTTTATCTGTTTAGTTCCAAGATTAACTTGTAATACAGAGATACCATCGGCTTCAAAGAAGTAATTCTTGCAACTCAAAACCCTGTGAAGAAAGTTGTGCATGACAAAGTACATTCCAACCTCTGATGCAATACAGCCATCATTTTCAACACAGATCCATTCCTGTTTACTGTCTGTAAGGACAGGACTGTCTGAGGACACAGAGTGGTAACTAGGACTGCAAACAACAGGATCCCATTTCCCAACATATTCTGTTCAATGTATTTATGGTTTAAAAGAAGCGAACAACCTCATTTCAGACTCCTACAATAGGCAAGAATCCAGTGGGTGTCTTCGTGCTTTTGGGAGAGGCTGGGACATCTCCAGCCTTGAAGTTACTCAGAATTATATTTTTGTGGCCCTGAGCAATCCAACACAACTCTGAGGCTGAGTTTATCTTTGAAGTTGGCCCTACAAACAGGAGAACACCAGAGGTCCCTTTCAATCTAGATTGTCCTGTGACTAAGTACCTCTATACTGCACTGTTTTAAGCATCAGTGGATCAGTTCTACTTATGTCTGTTCATTTCCATTTTGGTTTAGCATGTTTTGTATTACCCAGATTATGCTTTATATCCTCTCCTCACCGAGCTTACACAACTGATAAGTCAACACTACAGTCTGAGCTGCATGGCAGAGCTGGGGCTCTCATTCACTACTGCAGGCAAGCACATCCTGAACTTTAAAGCCAAGGGCAGTCACACTGGCAGCTGAACTTTTCCTATACTTTCTCCTTGCTTTGTGCATTGGTGAAGTCATATTTGTGCTACACATCAGCTTATCAACTTACAATGCATAAACACCTGAGCTCTCTGGGTGAAATCTGCTATCAAAGTGAAATGAAATAATTATCTAATTCAATTAAAAACTTTCAGCATTCACCTCCAGCTATAAGATGTCTATTAAAATTAATAAGATCAGATTTCACTATATGGAAAATTTACTATATAAAACCAAAAATACTTTAATTAATACTATTGTGGAGCAGCAAAAAGTTTACAGGATGAAATATTAACAGTCTTCTAAAGAAAAATGAAAATGTGGAAGTGAGGCAAGCCGTGAATATGAGGTAATGATCTGTAATTTATGAAGTCTAAGATTCAGGGTAACCCCAATAACCAGTGTATTAAAACCAAGACCACTGCAACTGAGCACTGAACACAGAACTTGAAATATCCAGAGCTTCATGCTTGCTTAGCCTACTTCCCCTCATAAAATCCCTCTTTTCATGAAGTATAATGTGACTGACATTAGGAAAAATTGTGAATCACTCACCAAAAAATATACTAACCTCCCAGAATCAGGACTTTAAGAAAAGTTTAGTGCTGAAGAGGGTAATTAGCAATTCAAAGCTAAGCATTCACATTTATGCAAGCCTCCCCACTAAGGTACTATGATGCTGGTTTTTGTAGCAGAGAAGACTGATTCCCACCAGACCATGCACTGTGGTCTGGAAGAAGACAGAATAAATAATCAAGATGCTTGCTCCTCCTGCTCTTGAAAGCTCCCAAGTGCAGTGCTAAGTGTTGCTGAACAGCTTGAACAGAGCAACCCGTAATCACCCAGACACACACACCCCAAGACAACAAAGTAATGCCTGGCTTCTCAGCTCACGTTAACCTGCATAGATCCAAGACAGTAAAAAAACCTGACATCGATTTTTGCCAGCTGAAAACCTGCCCTGAAACTTAAAGCAGCTGGAGAACATGGCTGAATATCAGATGCTTCAATTTAAGGACAAACCTTTGCTAAACTCCTTATTAGAAAGTTATATTCCTTTTGTAACTGAGCACTGCTTTATAAAGCTAATATTTAAAGTGGGTGTCCAAAGCATAGGCTTTGTGTTTGGAGAAATCTAAATATACTAGCCAATTTAATATCAATGGTCTAAAAGCATGGACTCTCCCTGAAGGTAAAGAACATCCTCTTAATGAAAAAAACTTGCAATAATCTTAGATCCATCTTCAATTTAGACCTTGCATTTTCCCCTGTTGTCAGAGTTTCAATTGCCTTTGCTATGAGCTGTGGGTTTCAATTTACAGAGCATTAGCCCTAGGCTCCTCATCAGCATCTTCAGGTCCACTGGGACATGCATTCCAAAATACTGAGCAGTTGGAAGAATGTCAACAAAATCCTGAGTTACAAACTAAACAGACCAGTTGCTCAAGGAAATGGGGGGTATCTCCCATATTTAAGAGTGGCAAGTAGTTCAAAAATCAAAAGGGACAAAACAGCCTGAAGATGTTGACAGGAAACTGTCCCTAAGGAAGGATATCTACCATTTCATTCAGATAAGCAACCTACAAGCCAAGGAAGATTAAACAAACTGAAAAACAGAAGCATCCAGAGGGAGACATCAAAACCATAGGCATGTAGAGATTCTATGCATTTTTGTAGCTCTCCTTACTGCAACATACCACATAAAGTGCACATAATATGCATTACACCAGGAAACAGGAATCACGAGGGGCTGCATGACTGCAAACAAAGGTGATCAGATCTCATCTGGCTTCACTCTGCAAGGAGGTGTCTTAAAAGAAAGGTGTGTGCCCGTACATAAGCCCTTACTTCCCCTGTTTGATGTCTCACTCCTTGTTAATCTGTGTTCCAGTACAGCACACCAGTGCAAGCAGTGTGCTCCTTCTTGGCGCTGACTGCACGTAGCAGCTGCAAAGCTTGTAGCCAGTGAATTTTGCAGCTGGCCTGGTAGCAGTTGGCAAAACCCTACTGTCCAGATGGACATTAAATTTGTACTACTTATAATACATCAAAAGTGAATAAACCTTTATGAAAGTGACTTATAAGGACATTTATTTCTGGACTTATTTCTGACAGTTCTGAAGCCACTTTCATGCAAGCTGTGCTTAGATGCTGGATGTTTCACTCATCCACAGGAAAAAGTTCCTCAGCTCCTGATCACTGTTGACCCTTACATAATTCAACAAATTATGACCTACAACCCAGTAGACATATGTACAAGTATAGCACTTGTGTCCAAGAGCATAGACTGTGCAAGCATCTGACCCCCTGAACTTCTCCTACCCACAATGTTAAAGAATGGTAAAGAGGCCAGTCACAAAGTTTTCAAAGTTTTCAAAGTAAAAAGGAAACAGTCACCAGAAAGACAAGCCATTAGGAGAGGTGTCCTGGTTTTGGCTGGGAGAGAGTTAATTTTCTTAGTTGCTGGCACAGTGCTGTGTTTTGGATTCAATATGAGAATAAAGTTGATAACACATTGATGTTTTGGTTGTTGCTAGGTAGTGCTCACCCAAATCAAGGACGCTTCTGTTCCCCATGCTCTGCCTGTGAGGAGCTGCATAAGAAGCTGGGAGGGAGCATGTCTGACTGGAATGGGCCAAAGGGATATTCCACACTGTGGAGCATCATGACCAGTATATAAATTGCAGGGAGTTGGCAGGAAAGGCCTGATCAGTTCTCGGGGTGGGCTGGGCATCGGTCAGCAGGTGCTGAGCAATTGTGTTGGGCATCACTTGTTTCTCTTGGGTTTTATTCTTCTTCTCCTCTCCTTTTCATTACAGTTATTATTATCATTAGTATTCTTACATTTTGTTTTGTTTCAGTTATTAAGCTATCCTTATCTCAACCCAGAAGTTGTACTATTTTCCTGATTCTCCTCCCCATGTTGGGTGGGGTGGCACCGGGTGGGATGGGCAAGCAACTGCTTGGTACTTAGCTGGGGTTAAAACACAAGAGGTCAGTGCCTGATAAACTGTGTTACAGGGACTGCTGTATCACACCAGACAAAGCAAATAGCTTTCTTATAGTGTTTCCATCTCCCAGCAAACTCTGAAAATTCTCCTTTATCACGCAGATGACGAGACCCCCAATGTCCATCACTCTTCAGAATTCATAGAAAAGAGTGATTCTTTACACTGAAAGTCCTTCAGCTTTGCAAAACTCATACAAAATATCATAATGAAGAGTGATCAGGTGTCTTTTTTTTTCTTTTAAATAACCTGAATCAAGAAATAATATCTCTTGCTTTGAAAATGACAGTCTTTAAGAAGAAGGTCATCTTCATTTATATCTTCATATCTTAGCACTTTGAGACTGTCATTATAAACCCCATTTTGCTAATATGGGCTTTCAAAAACTTAACTAAAAGTTTCTGAAAAGAAAACAGGTCACTGGAAGATTACTTCTGTTCCTATAGGATGAAAGAAATTGAGATATTTTTTTTAGGTCCAAGCAGTAGAACAACAGAACACTTCATTACTTCCTGCTGTCAGATCAGCACATAATGCTTCAGCCTTTTCTCAATACCAGCTGTGAGTACACCATGATTTGTATAATTTTTATTCTCTCCTCACTCTGCTCTGGAGATTAAGCATACTAATAAGACTTTCAAGCATGTGAACCAATCACCAGTACACCACCACCACAAAACTCTCTAGTATTTCAACAGCATAAGTGGACTGCACAGCCCGTGGTGTTTTAGCAATCCAAGGTCACTTGCCTTACAAATTATTCATTCCTCAATTCCACATCATTAAACACCTGATTCTGTTCACTGAAAACAGCACAAGCTTCACTGGGAGAAAAATTATTAAATCAGCCATGACAGCTTTGCTATGGATTTGTTAATCCAATATAAATAGTCTGACACAAGTCCAATAGGATATAGTTGAACGACGTATCTCAAGTAGTGGCTGTTAATCACAGTTAAATAGCTGTTCAATGGAGATGACAGTTTCAGTCTAACAATCAGGCACTTCAGAGGCACGTGGTGCTGAAAGCTTGCTGTCTGTACCCTACCACCACTGATTCTCCAGCTTGTTCTGTGCTGGGGGCAGTCATGGGAAAACACCCTGTGAGGCAGTACAGCATCCAGGGGTAGCACAAAAGGAACAAACTGGCAACCAGGTATCAAGTTTTCATTTCCTTATTTAGATATCTCAGGTAATGAGAGAAAATAGTTATGAAGAATGAAACTGAAGTCACCATGAAGGAGGTAAACTAATAGTTTCCACTACTAAATCACCACAGTATCAGATCTGCAATATCACTGCTGCACTCGGGAACATTCAGAGCCAAAATATTGTTAGATTTAAGTCAACTTCTCTCCTGGTGTCCTCACCATTTGCTTTTACAAATGTTTAAAATTTGAGGTGAGTCTGATGCCAAAGTACTTTCGGTCAATTAGAGTAAATGTGTGTGAATGAGGGAATTTTCCTAAGTGATATAACATCAGCTGGCCTCATCCTGCTGTAGTTAGTGTGTATACAGGCCTGTGCCAAGGGAAGGAATTCACAGTGCTTTGCTCCTCTATTCCTTCTTAACTCTCTTATTTCCCTCTCCACTGTATCTGCAGAATTGCTGTCAAAGTGCCCCTGTTACAAAGTCAGACGGCTTAACTTTGTTTCAAGTATAGATCTCTCTGAACAAGACTTTTTTGTGGTGATATATTTGAATAGAGTCTCTTCAGCAGCTTTGATGGCAAGGGTGGCCTTAAACACTGGGCTGGGAAGGCTGGTGGCAATGACCTCTAGCCAGCAGAGAAAGTTATGGAAAGGGACACCAAACTAAAGCCATGCTGCGAGTAGTCACGCTGAAGTTTGCAGGAACTAA
Source organism: Myiotriccus ornatus (assembly GCA_036023395.1). Classification (NCBI taxonomy): domain Eukaryota; kingdom Metazoa; phylum Chordata; class Aves; order Passeriformes; family Tyrannidae; genus Myiotriccus; species Myiotriccus ornatus. Next base: position 28,137,186 of record JAYRBT010000181.1, on the reverse strand, counting down.
ATTAATCTGAAATGACACTCACTGTAGAATCAGTAAACCATCTGTGCTTAAATGGCTTGTCTAGTTTAGCACAGACGGAACAGAATTATGAACCAGTGAATCAGATGTCCGAAAGAACAGCCTCTAGTCTGCAAACAGAAATGATCTATTTAATTTTCTGTATCTGAGTAGTCCCATGGAAGACTTAAGCATATAATGTTCACACTGCTCAGTTTCAAGTTTCAGCTATATGCAGCACTACAGTGTTATAGGCTGGGGTTTTCCCCCACCCCCAAGCCCAAAAAAAGATCAAAAAACCCTCAAAGACAAAGCTTCTCTTGCAGTAAACAGTCAGGTTTCTTTCCTCGTAATTAATATCGTATTTTTGATATAGATTTTAAAGAACAGAAGTTTCTGTTTCTCATTAATTTAATTCTACTTAATTATTTTAATATCAAAGACAAATCCCAGAAAATATTTAGCTTGTAACAACAGTTTTCATCTTCATGTTACTTAACTGTTCAATAACACCAAAAGAGCCTTAAAATGCTTAATAATTATGGTTATTGTGCACAGAAGTATGCAACACTGCCTTGATGTTAAGCTTCTATTTGGAAAAATTATGCTATAAATATAAAATGGGCACCAAAAAGCACAACTTAGTTACAGAAGCACAAAAGAAGGACCAAAGAGATTTTAAGATGCCATTAAAACCAGATGTCCCAAATTAAGAATTTGCATCAGGTTTTTAAACCTTCTAAGATACTAAAGTGTGTGAGCCAAGGCATCTTGCAGAAGTTACTTCTTCAACCTTTGGGTCAGGCCTGAGATCACAGAACAGCTCAGGAAGGCTTTCTCCTAAAGCACATCTTCACCTTAATATACAGAAGGGCATTGCACTCTAATATGAGTAAAGGCAAATCCCTCAAAAAGACCAAATCTCCCATTCCATTGTCACACCATTACTGAGAAACTCCTGCAAAGATACACTGCCACTGTGAGTGATGTGCAGCAGGTTAAGACTGCTGCCCTCACCCTTTGAAGCCATAATATTTCTCTCCAAAACGAAAATTGTCTTCAAACTTTAGTGTATGAAGCAATAGGCTTTTTTTGTTGGGTTTTAGTTTGGTTTTGCTTTTGGGTTTTTTTTTTTTTGTGTTTGTTTGTTTTTCATTTTTCAAACCGTTCTTTTGTCTCTGTCCTATCCACTAGAGAGTTATGTGAAAACAGTTCAGTGTTCATGCTCACTTCCAAGACACTGAATATTGGCGTTCTCTGTACAGTGCAGAGAAGAAGGAGAGAGTAGCATATTATATCCAACTCCCTCTATAAACTATATATTTTGAAAACAAATGAAATAATGTAAGCTTAGTTCTGGATGCTTCCTAGTAATTCAAAAGAAAGCACATAATATTATTACAGAACATAAGATCATTACATTTGAGACATTTCTTGGAGCAAACAACCCAATCCTTTGGCATGACTTTGAACTGTTCATTCTGAGACCACGAGACAAGGGCTTCAGCCAGTATAAAATGCCTCAGCTCCATCAGCTTTGTATTACAGGATCAGCTGCACTTTGACAGTTTGTATAAATAGACGAGTACACGATTTCTCATTTGGATGAAGAAAATGATACTGGATGACTAGAGGTAAATTGTCTTTTGCTTCAAAATTAAGCAGTAAGAAGAGTTTATGCATAAGAATGCCCTTACTGCAAATGCACCAATTGTCACTTGCTTAACACATGTTTTATATTTGGCACAGCAACAATAGAAACGGTTACAAGATGGATTGGAGCCAACAGATGGCTCCTCCAAGCCATCAGTCTCAGAATCCTACCCAGTTCCTATTCCTTCCCAGAAAAAGCCTGGGAAAACAGATTGGGAAGATGCAGAAGTACATACACATGTTTTATTTACATCTGGTTTTGTATGTCCTTGCATATGTAGACACTCATGTTAAGTCTATGTATAAACATGTACCCATAGAGTATGTTCTACAAGTGCAAGAGACGGTGCTCAGGTGTCTGGGCTCTTGAGCCCTATGAGATCCTCCCAAACCCAAACTTTATGCAAAGAACTTTTTCTCTGCTCAGTAGAGATATTTCATTAAATTTTGGGGGACATTTTGTAACTAAATGTTCTAGTTTCTGCTAACAGGGTATTCCATGTTTACAGACCAGTTTCTCTGTTCCACATCCCAGCTGAAGACCTGTCACAGCAGAGACTGCAACACCAGCTATGCCTAGATCAGGGTGGGGGGAGCTCTGAATCCCATCTCTCCAAGAGTCGGGAGCAGGCATTTCAGAGGTGCATAGCAAAAGCAGAGGCCACATGATGCAATCACTGTTTTGGAGCTAGCAACTGCCACTTTGACATTTCAGAAAGGAATTTCTCTGTGGAAACGCCATGGGCAAATTTCCTTATTTTGACAGAAAAGAGCAGCCTTTATTCTTCAAAAACTTCAGTAGCTGAATTGCCTCTTTTTTGTGCTGATCACCATCACTGTTAATGCTAGAAGCGTGTACCTGTAATGCAAATATTATAAGACGTGACTTGCTGAGATGACTAGTCATATGCTTCCAGCTGGAGCTCATTTCTCTCCTAAATGCCATCCATAAGAACATAAGACCAATTCTATACATGTGATTCTTGCTAAAGAAACCTACATATGGTTCTCTTGAAATTGTTCCTTGCTTATTTATTTTTGTATCACTTTGATATTTACAACACTCGACATCTGTACTGCAATCCTCTAGAAAATGCACCGCAGGTAACTCTTACAAGCAAAATTCATATTCACTCCAAAAAATCCCCAACAATATCCAAGTTCAGAAAGAGGAGAATATGAAGGATTTCCATTCGAGATCATCAACTTTTAACCTTACAAAGGTCCACCACATCTCACCAACAGACTTTTGCTTCCATAGCTTAGTCTCCAAGAATCCCAGTTGGAGCTGAAGGCCGCAAGGCTCTCCAAAGGCAATAACCATGTACCTTTCCCCACCTGTTTTCCCAGGCAGGGCGAGGGCACAAGATACTCTCTTGCTGAGGATTTGAGGTTTGGACAAGTTACCCTTCCTCCTAAGGGCATCATCCAGAAAACAAACACTGCTTAGGACAACAGCTTCCTAGTCCATTGCCCTTTTAATATGACTGATCAGAAAAAGACCCACACTTGGAAGTATTTGTGCCAGAAACTACACAGCCACTCAGGTCAAGCTCCTGAGATTCATAACAGTAAAAAAATTTTAAAAATGTTATTTCTGACTGGGCCAGGAACACAGCAAAGTGTAGCCATCTTTCCCCAGCCAAAAAGGACTCCACAGACACACTGGAATAACTATTCTGATATCAGTCAGTATGGAAATCAGAGGAAGTGCCATCTGACCCACTCCAAATACAGATGCAGATCTGATATATGATAAGGAAGCTGCTTCATCAGACAGGCTCTCATTTCAATGGGAAGGCATGTTTCTGAATCAAAATTCAAAACATGAAGTATTTCTGTTTTCCAGAAGACATCAGACTATGACTAACACATAGTAGCTTATTAGAAAACAAGATTAGAGCTCTGCTATCTATAAGGAAATAATCTTCCAACCAAAAACCTATGGAATAAGAAAAAACCCCAATCCATTCAGGTTTTGAGCCATCGTAGGTGACTGGTGAATGGAACTTAATATAAAGTAAAATATAAAATAAAAAACCTTATATTGTGTTCCTACCACTTTCCTACCATGTAAAATTGAGAAGGCTTCCTATTAAACACGGTTTTTCTAGCAAAGTTCATCACCAATCACCTTAATAATACAAAAGAAAGCAGCTATTTATTCATCTCCTGTGGTTTGGGATTAGTCTTGTCAATAAGATAAGGACCCAAAAAAGGCTTTCTTTCAGTTCTTAACCTTGACAGAGACTTCTTAGATGATCTTTAGGAAAAGTTCTGTTTACAACTGGGAAATAATTATGGTTGGAAATTTTCTCATTGAATGGATTTTCATTGGAGAATACTGATTCATAAGAACAATTTCCTCAAATATTATTGCATGTTCAACAAAGTTCTGCTGTAAAACTGACAATTCTCCTGCCAGCTTACCTGGCAAGAATGGGATCTTTATATTCAGTTTTGCTATGAGGAGCTGTTTATGTGAGGAGATTTCACAGGATGTCTCTCCAGATTTGAGAGCAACTGTCTGCTCTGTTCAGTAACAAAAGAAAAACAAATTATATTTTCAGGACTTTCAAGAAAGATAATTTTCTAGAATTTCTTTTCTGTGGGAAGCTTTAGAATTTCTGTGTTTTTCTCCCAGTCAGCATAACTTCCTGCAGCTTCCTGAAGTTCTTGGGGATTTTTCCATGGAACAAAAAGTCTGAATTCCCCCTAACTCTGCCTTCGGTCTCTTCTGGCCATGCTTAGTTGTAGCTTCACACTACAATGACTCTCTCCTCATGAACAAGGGTGCAATGACCCAGGATAGAAGGCAGCTTGAGCTGTCTATAAAAGCCTTTCTCCATCTTGGTCACTACAGCAGAAACACCGAATACTGGCCTGGGTGTTTCAGCAAACCCTGTCACGTGGCAGTTATCACTCTCTCTTCTCCCTCCCTCAGTCTTTCTTGCATGATTTGAAAACATCCCAGGAGAGAAGTTATCTTTTATTGTGTGCTCATCTGTGTGCTCTGGGAAAAGCTACAGTAAGTGAAGATCTAAGCAGAGCCTCGTTAGTAAATTCTGCTCGAGTTTATAATTGCTACGGTCAACAGCAAAGCAGGGGAAAGAAAGACCTGCCAGTTATTACTTTTTATTAGAAATACAGCTTAGAAATGTTGCCAAATTAAGCCACACTGAGGGGCAATATTTAAAACACAGGAACACTGCAAGGTCTCAGAGATCTTCCGAAATCATTGGCCCTGCCCTGTGCTGTTCACAGTGTACATAAACAACATAAGCAGACAGAAAGAATCCAAAGTACGGGTAAATTAAAACAGTTGATATATTTAAGCACATTTAGGGCAAGGAATGTAAGAATTCAAAAATATCTGGATCTAATCTCTAACAAGCCAGAAAAATGTGAATAAAATGTGAAATACTGGCTTGCTATTTTAAAAATCATCAACAGAACTAAGACACAAGAAAGGAACACCATAAAACTCTGATTTAATTGCTATGGTAACTTGCACAGCAGTTTTAGAGTCGTTCTAGCAGTTCTCTCATATTAGCAAAACAAATGTGTTGAACAATAAAATTTAAAGAAAAATGGTAATTTAAATGTGTTGTATCAACACATATAAGAGTGATATCATATATAATGTGAATTTAATATTACATCCACATCATACTGAAGCACCTGAAGCTATTCTTTTTGGGACATGGGACCGGGGAGAGGTTACAGGTCCAATCTACAGCTGATTCAATCCTATCTACTCAAATTTATCAAGTTCTGAATTAAAACTAGCAGGGTTTTCTTACTCCCACTACTCTAACGACATCATTCTAATGAGAGCTTGGAACCTTCTAGAAACTTCCTGACAGAACTTACTTGTCTCCCTATTACGTCTTTTTGCTCTTTACCAACAGTTTTTTTCAGTTTAATTAACTTTTCCTCTTTGGTATTTATGCCATTTCTAGTTTCCTCATATAGAAAGCTACCACATTCTCTCTTTTCCTTTGCTATGCTGAACAAGCCACAAATAACCACTTGTAAGCATATAAATACATACATATACACAAAAATATATATGCACTAAGAACACACACAAATACATTAACAAAGTGCCTGTTTACACACATATGTACATAATTATGAAGGTGTGGGATTGTGTCAGATCAGATTATATAACTAGAGAAAAATGTGAATTTTCAAATAAAAATATGTTTATATATAATATACATAGTTGTACCTCTCCCCATTGCAATGGAGCAATAATTCTTATAGCCACAAAACAGCCTCAGATTTTTCAGGCTCAAGTTGTTCAGTACCTTGTAACAGAATTCCATGAGTAGATTAGGAATTTGCTCTTATACATTTTAAAACCACCACTTAACACTAACTGGATTCTTCTACTCTGCCTTCTCAATCTATGCTAGTTATTATTTCTTTTCAAACTACCAAGGACTTTCTTATTTATACACATATGAAAATAAATGCAAAATTTTCAGTCTGCTCTCTTGTGAAAAGCTTAGTTGTTTGTCTCCAAACCCACTAGTTTTCTCTTGCAAAACAGTAACCAGACCACAGCAATTCAAATAAATACAAGTCTTGGTTTTCTACAATGGCATTTTAAGCTTCCCATGCTATTCTCTTTCTCTGTACAACCGAGCATTTTCTTTATTCTTTGGGACACAGCTCAACAGTGAGCAAGCTCTCAAATGCCTTTTCAAATTCACTCTAGGACACAACTGGATTGACTTCCAAGAATGTTTCAGACATGTTCAAAGATGGAGGTTTGCTGCATGGTAAGCCTTAAAAAGCACAATTAGCAGTTCATAGTGGCATGAAAAAGTCAACAATGTTCAGCCAATCACAGTGAAAATCAACAACAGAAATATTTCCATAATATCCCATGATATTCCATTGAACCAGACAGTTTTGTCACTTGATTGGTATTAGACCAGAGTTTCAATTACTCAGAAGGATACTGGAAAAATATGGCCAATAGAAGTACAATGCACAGTGCTTGCAGTGTACCATATACGTTTGTTTTCACCCAGTCCCAGCATGTAAAGAGAAAACCAGAACTCCTATTTGCTTTTGTGTATTACACAGGTCAAGAAAAATGTAATTTTGCTAGTGAGGAGTTATTAGCTGACTAAGGTAACAGAGCTTAACACATGCCTTCAAGGGGCTCTGATCTGTCATACCAAAATTAAGAAGTTACAGTGTTAAACTGAATTGTCAGCTATGGTATGCATTTACTAAAATACCATTTTGAGGTGATTTGTCTAATACGTGTCTCCTTAAGAGCAGCATGAGTACAGTTTCACCATCATACCATGTTCTTAGGAGGTTGTTGATTACACAAATGACTCAATTTGGCCATGTCTTCACATGATTATGAAATCAACTCATTCAGCTACAAATTCTAACTTCCCCAGCTTCATTTATTCTGGGATCAGCCAGTTCACTCTTTCTAAAGACAGTTCTCTCTGAACAGACTTATTATCTGCATAAACAGCTGAGTAGGAATAGAGGAAGGGAGAATGAAATTATTGGAATGACCAGCTGGTTGGAATTGCCTCCGAGCAGGATTGCTTCCTGTCAGTTTAAGTAGCTTGTGGAATTACAAAATTAGTTTGTAAATTGAAGATGTTTTTAGTACTTTGGGAAGCCACTGTAGCCTTGTCCAAATAAATGTAACAGATTAACAGCCTGACTATATGCTTTGGAAGAGTGAGTGTCCTTCTGGTAGTAATTGCTGGTAATTAGAAAAACCTATCTGATAACTGTTATCCAGTTATCTGATCTTGAATATAATAATTCTACAAAGCCAATGTCCAGGTTTCACCACACAACTGGGGATTCCAATTCATGTACTCGGACTGATTAACTGGCAGGAATCTCACCAGCCCCACTGCCAAGGTTACCTCAGTGAAACCTACATCGTGAGTGGTTCACTGTGTTCCATTCAATAACTCACCTTAAATTATATCAGCATTTTCTTATTCGGAAACTAAACATTAAAAATTGAAAAGCTCTCAGGTCTACAATTTAAATGGCCACCTTATTTAAACTGTCATGGGCTTTGAACCCTCAATGACTGCAAAATGTGCATGATCTGAAAAATAACACTAATGCAAACCTAATGTTGCCCTTACACATTTCCTTGAGGAATTCAATGTGAAATGGTCCAAGAATAAAGAAAGCTACATTTTAATTTCATTAAAAATTAAGCATGATAACAGAACCAACAGCAAAACAGCATTAACTGAAGGCAGCATTTCTGAGCATAGGATAAAGTGGTAGTTTTCACCAAATGAGGTATGTTTGAATGTCTGTGTGCATTCCCATATGCTTTATAATTATATAAACACATAAAACCGAAAGTTCAACTTGTATTACACCACATATTTCATTATATTACAAATTTTGAAGAATGCAGCCCCACTCATGGGAAAATATTGAAAAGTTGTATCATGCTTTACTTTTAAATCGAATCAGATAAGTATACATTTACTACTGGTAGTCATTAACACATGTACTTTAACTGCCTCAGTAATGGCATCCTTAGGGAAGTGATAAGGCCTGTGTTAGTCATACAGCAAAGAGATTATTAAAATAATATACTTTATTTCCCTGTATGAACAGCAGCTAAAAATTACATGAAAGTAGGATCCCATAATAAGAAAAATCAGGAAAAAAAAATCAAAGTAGCAAAATATTGCAAACATTAAGTTTTTAAACGTCACAAGAGTCACTGGAGCAGTTGTCCTACATTTAGAGAATTCCTGTCTCAGCTGTATAGTACCTTTTATTCATTAACTTTTAAGGCACTGATTCACTAGTACACCCTAAAGAACTGAGGGCTGCATTTAAAAGTAGTTTAGAAACAGATAAAAAAATTTAAAAATGACAGTGGTTGCCATTGCAAAAGGAACTCTGTAAACTCACCATGTGCTATCCTACACACCAGTGCTGTTTTCTACTTCAATTCCGAGAAAATGTTCCAGTGTGTTTCAGCTGCTGAGGTGTGAGAACTGTTTAAAAAAATTAACAGAAAAGATTTAACGTGACCACTTTACAACACAACATTGAAATCCTTAGAAGTACACTTTGTATTTACTTCTAATACACACAAATTGAACAAAGCCATAAATCAACATAAGTTTCACTGTTTATTTCAGCAAAAAGAGACTCAGCCCCTCAAAAACAAAGTACAAAATTATTTTAAGCTGGATATTGAGAAAAGATCTAGGAAAGCTCTTTTTTTTTTTTTCTTTCAAGCTGAATGCTTAGCACACTTGAACCCCTCCGAAAATTCTTGTGGTATTTTAAGTAAAGTGTTCCACTTCGAGATATAAAGAGCCCAGATTTGTGGGGAAACAGGTAGGACTCGGTCCACTGTGCTCATTGTAAGCAGGAGAGAGTCTTTCCCTAAAAGCAGGAAGTCTGATTTCCATGTGCTGCAGCCTTGCACCTTTTGCCAGCAGGTGGCAAGATGACAGACAGCGAAAGGGATGATGATAAGCCCGTGTGAGTCGCTCACGAGGGGCCAGCCCGGTAATGTGACGATGAAGAAAAGAGACAGCTCCACACATGCTGAGACCCCCGAATAATGACTCACCGCATTTTCTGGATTTACTAAATGTCGAGAAGCTGCAAGTAAATACGGTTCCAAAAAGCTCTACAAATCAATGTATAGAATGACCAACAAAGCAAGCAAGGGTTTGGTACTGCAGCCTGCATTGCAATTAAAGTTAAGTGCTACTCATCTTCCACACACCTGCTAAGTACTCAGTGCTACTTAGTTCCACAAAAAGCACAATGGGTGAGCAGAATGTGAAGGAGTAGACCCTGATTTTTTGGATTTTAATGAAGCCTAACATATGTAAAAATAAGCCAAAGTCTGACCCAACACTCATTTGCACAGACAAATGAGGAGGCATTGAAGTAAATTCGATTAACCAACTGAAACAAGGACAGGTAAATGGAAACACGAGTGACAAAACGGAAGCCAAAATTCGAGGTAAAGGAGAAAGTTATCAATGAGTCCTTGCTGAGCTTTTCTAAATGCTTACTCCTAGAATGAGGAATTAGATATGAAACTCATGTCCATGGGGTGGGATGGGCTCCTATTTCAAGCAAAACACAATAAAGGATTCATTGTAATTGTAAAGGAAAGCGTCTTTTCTAAAACAAAACAAAACAAAAAACTATTTAAAAAAAAAAAAACTGGGGAAAAAAAACAAACCCCCAAAAAACTCTTGTTACTGAAAACTTGAAGATATTTCTCCTTAAGAATAATCCGGGGGAATAATTTCAATTAAAAATTGTGTAATACAAACTTTCTGGTTTGGAGGGCCATCTCCCCACCTATTCTTCCACTTCCCAGAACCACACAGTGTATTGTATCTAAAGACCTACTCAAAGACCCCTGCTACCAGCATTTGTCCTGGAAGTTACAACTAATCGAGGTCACAAAAGCAAAAATGCCTTTACAACAAGTAAATTCTATAGTTTCTCAGATGCTTTCATCTAATCTTACCTGCAAGTACAATGGAAGAGCAAGGAGAGGGTGAATTGATGCACCTCCCTCCAAACAGATGCTGGAGGGCTACTGGCAGTATGTTATTCTTTACTGAGTGACACAGCATAGTGAGAAACAACACTTCGAGTAGTGACCCAGGTTTGATCTCGCTTTTCACACCCATAAAGCAGAAGTCAGTTGAGCTGCACTACTGTAACACTGGAATCAGGTCTATGGTGACATTTTCCTTCGCATGCAAAATGCATGGATAACGCTTAAACACCTGGAAAAGAAAACAAAGAGGGTTCAGCACAGAAAATATGAAGAACCATTAAACTGAGTAACAATGAAAGGAGTGTCTAAACACAAGATTTATTATAATTAAGTATTGTCATTACAGTTCAGAGTTAAGGTGTTTAAGCTGGGCATATAATTTTCTCCTTCCACTGCTTCCTCTTCAGAAAAACTTCTCATTTTTGCATTTCAGGCTAGATGCACCACCCTCACAGACCATAGTGTTCACAGTAACCAGCCTATAGAATGTGAACATGACTGGCATTACTCTTGTTCCTTAAATCCACCATTTCTTCCATAATGCTAAAACATTATTTGCAGTCCAACGTGGGAAGCAGTTTGCTACAACAACAGCAGACAAAGTTCTGTGTTTAATTCAGACTGTGAATCTGCTCCAACTCTTGGTCTAATCCATATGAGATATTCTAATGATTTCATAAAGTACAGGGATGTGCCCAGAGCTTTTAATCTGTTTCATCCTTACTCCACACACAAACCTCAAAATTAGTAATCAGAGTAACAGATAGGGTTGGAAAGCTGAGTGCATCTCATTGTGTCCTGATAAAACACAAATGAGAAATAAATAAACCTTTCCTGAAGGAAAGATGCTGCATCATGTGTGGAATATACAGTGATCCTTTCCACCACAAGGTTTTCTGCTTTAAGCCACGTTAGCCCTACAAGTATTGCTTCAAAAACAGAGTTCAACATCAAAATACAAAAATTTCAAGCAAAACAAGTACCACAGGAAAATGAGTGTTTGCCTTTTGTCCCCATACAGTAGAAAATAATAATAATGGCCCGCCTTCGCGAACGAAGAACCGGGGAAGGTCTTTACACCTTCCAGCCTGCGCATTGGATTT
>JAYRBT010000181.1:28087213-28125761 GCA_036023395.1 Myiotriccus ornatus | reverse complement strand
AAATCCAATGCGCAGGCTGGAAGGTGTAAAGACCTTCCCCGGTTCTTCGTTCGCGAAGACTGGCCATTACTTACAGTAGAAAATAACTGCAGCAGTTTGCCATGTTCTCCAGCAACCAAGAGCCACAGTTCAGGAATCACAGGATCAGCTGAGTTGGAAAGAACCCACAAGGATCATCAAGTCCAGCTCTTAGCTCTGCACAGGACCATCCCCAAAAGTCACACCATGTGCCTGAGAGTATCATCCAAATGCTTCTTGAACTCTGTCAGGCTTGGTGCTGTGACCATAACCATTGGGAAGGTCATCATGAGATGAAGACTTTCCATTCTCTCCTGCTTGGACATACATCTGTTTGAATAAAAGTGAAATGATAGTCTAATTCGGTTTTCTAAACATTCACTAAACAGTGCAGAACACTTTTTGCAAGACTGGACTCGATGATCCTTGTGTGTCCCTTCCAACTCAGCATATTCTGCCATTCCGTGATTATGGCTCCTGCAGAACACTGTGTATGCATTTCGATCTTTCTTCCTTTTAGAAATTATTTATCCCACTGATTTAACATGAAAAGTTGTTTATAAATTTAGATTACTCAGGACTTTGTTATTATACACTTTACCGAAAATTTTTATACTTCAATGCCTATGAAAGTCAGTGAAACAATGATGATGTTCAGCGACCCACAGAACGGTGATTTGCATGACACTGCTAATCCTGCAGTGGTCTGCAAAAGCATGAGTAGCTTTAGTTCCAGATGAAGTCAGGAGGAACGAAGGATATTCCTCACCTTTCCTATCTGAGCTTGGTATTTTCAGACAGCTCTGCAGTGGCAGATGTGAAGATGTACAAGGCATGTATGTAATTAACAGCTGGATAACGGCAAGATTTATACCACATGCCACAACAGTAACATCATAATCTTAAATCAGTATTAAGCTGAAAGGTTCAGACAAAATTATTCCAGTCTATCTACAGGTGTTCCATGTTCCATGGACCATGATTTAGGACTAAAAGAGAGACTGTTTGCATAAAAGTGCATTGCAGCACTAGAGCATGCTCCAGTGCAGAGACACAAATGAAAAACCCTTTCTTTTTTCTACCCACAAATATTAGCTTAAATGTGTCTCAGTCTCTCTGTCATGGCCATTGTTTATAGATACTTAGCAGTACTTCAAATTGTCAACAAGTGATTAACAGGGAATTTTATAAGTATAAAGAATTACAGATAATTTAAGAACCAAACATTTATTGAGGAAACTTTAATCAAAACAAATGAAAGGCATTAAGACCAAGAAAGGAAAAACATCAAGTGACCTAAACATTCATTCAAAAATATCAGCTCAGAATTCGAGTTGTCAAATGCATGCAGTGGCCTATGTGCAAAATACATAGTGCAAAAAATGCCCACAGCTATTTGATTAACAGTTCTGAATACTAGCTAAAGAAAATAAATTGCTCACAACAAGGAAAGAGAGGGAAAAGTTAAATTGCTTTCTTCAAAATGCAACTTTACCATCTGCGTTTCTTGCTTAATGTTCTTTTTATTCTTCTTTCAGCAAAATTCGGGAACTCCTAACTGTTGGGTACAAATTGAACACAGTCCTTTTCAGTGAAAGATGCTGTCATATAACCCTTTGAGTCACAGCATGCTGCAACAGACAGGGAGTATTTTCTCCCGTGATTATAACCTCAGTGTGTTCTCAGGGAGAGGCCCCACGACAGTTCAGTCTCACCTGAACTGTGGCTGCTGCTGCCCCACACGTTTCTCCATCCCAAGCAATTGACTGTGTTGTAACGCAGAAGCACTTCAGAGGAAACTAACCAACAAAAGAGTGACTAATCTCGAGCAGAATCAAGCCCTAATCACACAAAGGCCAGGACTAGGTCAGGGAAGGGTGAGATAAGGGAAGTAGGAGCACAGTACTATACCAGCTTTAACTGCTATATATTGCTAAAGAACCACACCCTGCAGCAGAAACTGCAAAAGTAGAAGCAATTTTTGGCGACTTGAACTCTGACAATGCAGCTTTAGAGAAAACCTCACAGGCCAGGGTACAGGAAAGAGTACAAGAGCAGGATAAGTGAAACAGCTTACGTGGTCTTCCTTTGTATATTTGATTAAGCTAAGGAATAAGAGGATAAAAGCCAGGCTCTGCTTCTCTTACTGAAGAGATAGGAAAGCTCAAGTGTTCAGGAGATCACAGTAACAAGTTATGCTTCTGGTCAGGTTAGTTTTAGAAGGGGTTAATAACAAATAGAGATATCCACGCTGCAAGCATTAAACTGAAAGATGACAAATTAATATGATCTGCAAACAGGACAATTTTTATTCATGAAATAAAGCTTTAGAACATGCAGCACTATCAGAAGGAGGCAGCACTTTAACAAATTGTATTACTAGAAATTTCAGAGTTTGTACATTGCAAATTTAATAAACAGAAAAAGCTCCTCTGCTCTTTCCCCCCTCACACTTTAATTTCATTTCTTCTGCAAAAAACACAACTATGCTGTATGTATCTTCTAGAATAAGACCGTCTGACACAAAATGCATCCAGCCCATGAAGTTAGGGTGATACAACTCTTGAGATCAGCTGAGTGGTAACAGCTATGACAACACTCGAAGCCTCCCTGTAAGCCGTTCATATGAATTATGCTGCTTTTCACTCACTGCATCCCAAGTTGTCAAAAAGCACATATCAGCCTTTGTTCATCTGTGTTAGCTTGTTAACTATTAAACACATGGAGATGAAAACCACAAAGTACATGAAGCTGCATAATATTTTTCAAGGCACTGCTTTTCTAAAAAGCATGATTTCACTAAGAGGTTTATTTGTCCCGAGAAGATTATGTTTGCCTCAGTGAATTTTGAATTCTGAAGTAAAACTTAAATTCCATAACTCAGATCCATTTTAAAACCACATCTTTCCAATTTTTCTGATCCTTTTTCATTGATTAATTTTGGAGTGAACATATCGTGTTATATGAAAAGTGCCTGAGTTACCAGACAATATAGTAATATTTGGAAATCAGGCTCCTCCATTAATGCTAGTTAAGCACTCAAGATCACTCCTGAACTTTAAAATTCTTGGTCTAAGACTTTGCCATGAAACTCACATTTTTTTGGTGTTTTGTTCCACAGTGACTATCCATGTTTCCAGTGGAAAATATCTGAGTAATGACTACATTTCAACAGAATGGACTTCAAGAAAAATACTTGTATCAGATCTGACAAAGCAACAGCAAACTGCAGGACAAAATGAGGTTAGAAAACATGCCTTTATATGGCTCTTATTTCAAACAACTAGGCAAAAAAAAAAAACCAAAACAAAACAACAAAAAAAAAAGAGCTAGTACCTGTGGCACAGAAACAATACTAAAGCAAGTAAGATCAACTGTTGTGAAATAGTAAGGAATTGGAGTGAACTGCATGAGGGGCCTCATCCCAGAGATCAGCATGAGTAGGATCAACGAATTCTGTATGTTGGGAGGTTTGTTGTGTGGCTGTTTAAAGGACTAGATCCCCTTGGTGTTTATTTGCTCTGCTGAATGTTTGCTAAACAGCAGCTGAAAAGGTACATGTTTAACAGCAAAAAAACCAGTAACAAGTAAACAAAAATAAGTTCAACATGCACAAACAAAAGAGACTAAAGTCGTCTATAGTAATAATACTAAAAAGCATAAGAGTCAGGTATTCAAAGGGAAAAGTCAGCAGAATTCCCAGCCATGCTGCATATTGTATTTTTGTCCTTCTGGAATCAGTAGCAACATGATGGACAAATGCAATGAGTTCAAAGTTTACTGTACAGATGAAAACAGAGTAATCTGTAACATTATATTTTCAACAGAAAATATAATTTGGGTCATTGTATCCTTGCTAATACAGCATCCAGTTTATCTGACTAACTGTAATCCCTCTCTGGTTTAGAGGATTCCTAAACACCAGATTATTTATAATGAATTTTTATTCATTAGTACATTCCCTAACATCCCCTGCAATAGCTGAATGACAGCAACACAGTATAGATTTTCCAAAGCAAACTATATTCTTACATGTAATTCTAGGCAAATAAGACTTTTCTGAAAGAACATACAAGGCCTATTTTCACAAATATTCATCCAGGATTGAATGCTGAATTTTTAGACAGCAACCTGAATTTGCTGTGCAGCAGAGAAATAAGTACTGCTACATAAACTAAAACTAAAACCGGGTCAAAAACATCTCCACAAAGCACGGACTGACAATCTTATATCCCACAAAGTAAATCATCAGATGAGTTTATTTGAAGAAAATGTAACATATGATCTCTTGCTTTACACACCCAGAAGAAATAATAAATTTCTTACAAATCTCTTACAAGAACTCTTCCTGGCCACTGACCCCAGTTCCAAGACCTATAACCAATTATTGTTACTTAATGGCATTCTCTTCATGGCAAGAATAACAAAACCTTCCTTTTAATATACATAAGTTTCCATTTCCTTAACTTACAGTGATGTCCATTTCCATCTGAAGTATCAATAAGAAAGGTAAAAGTTTTCCCTCAGATTTACCTTGCCTCCCTTTTTATCTACTTCATTCCTTTCTCTTCCTCTCATCTAAAAAACCAAACCAGAAAATTCTAAAAAGGGGTAAATTACTCACAAGAAGAAAACTCACTCTAGGAAAAATAGACACACTACTTCGGTTCTGTTGACTGCCTCAGTCACGGGTGAGAGCACCATTCTGTAGACTGATCTGGAAAAAAATGATTTAAAAAGAGGGACACAGAGTCATAAGTTTAAATCCTCTTGATTACTGATACACTTTTTTTAGTATATCTTGAGCAGGTCAGTTAACTTCACTGTGTGTATTCCCAAACAGATATATCAATTTTATCCATCTTTGAATAAGATTTTCACCTCATGCCTTCAAAGCCATTCTGAAAAGGACTATGCTCTTATTTGTTACCAAAGCCAAAAGTCATCAGATAGGGGCAGGTGAATTGTGATATTCTACGGCAATATGTGACACCATTCCCTAATTAAACCACTGGAATGAAACACAGTAATTAACGTGTAATTATTCTAGATTGACATTGTTCATTTGTGCTTCCATGAACACAGCACTTCAGGACTATTTGTGTTCATACACTTCACCAATTCAATTCAGGAAAGTTTTCCAGTGCCAAGATTTAAAATCCTTATGTTTGAGATACATGATTATACATACATGCATCTTATAAAATAATATGGAAATTGCTTCCCCTCTTGCAAAATTATCCAGTGCCTTTCATTGATGCACACAATGCTTACAGTCCTCCGGGGTGATTCCAGCTACAGCCATCCAAGCAATCTTCTTTCCCTGGTCATGGGCCAGTCCTTTGAAGCATTCCTCTGCTGGCTGAGGACACACACCCTGTATTAAATATATTCAGTATGTATATTCATGCAAAGTCAGAGTATCGTCATCTTATCTTGAAAGTTTTCCATACCACAAATTTGTCCAATTTTCACATTGTGGGAAAAGGTGATCATTCACGCATCCTTCCAACCACCCGTGCTGCTGCCTTGGAGAGCACTTGCTCTTTCTCTTTTGGTAGCCAGTTCTTGAGTGTCCATAGCCATATTGCACCTCATCACATATGAGTTGGCTCCAATACCTATAATCATTAGAAAACCAGATTTGTCAGAACAAAATTCCTCACCACCTCTACATTCTCTTACATATTTATAAAATAAATTAAGATCAGATTCTAGCTTTTCTAAAGCTATGCTGCTGGCAACACATCTGACTCATTTAAAAGTTCAGTTTATATTTCTTTCTCGAAGTTCCTTGTCTCCAGGTGACTTCTTAACCACAAATATCTAATATGTACACACTTGATTTCCTTAAATTTTGCTATCTTTTTTCTGTTCCTTTGGTGTGCTAAAAATCAAGGTCTTTGCATGCACAAAGGTATTTACTGAAAACAGACTAGATGTGTTTCATTACAAGTGTTTCATCCTCTCTTATCTGCCCACATCAGCTTCACTGTCCATACTATAAAGTAACATCTAAATAATAATTCATGTTCCAAAGATGGGCCTCTTGGCCTTTTTGTTGAGTGTTCTGCATGAAAGAGCGAGTAAAAAAGAATGAGCTGATTTAATAAAGATTAAACTTCCTTCCACTACTAAAAAATGGTGCATAAGATATATCTACACAATTTCAAAGGTGAGTAATAATTGGTATATACTTTTCTTCAGACAAGCTGAACAATAAATTGATGTATCACTGTGTTTTAGAAAGAAACTTGAATGTCTATTCTGTTTAGATCCATCTCCAAAACTTTGAAATACAATTAATGAGCACTTGTCTCCCCAAGTCACCAGCGCTTGTTGCTCAAGAAAGATCTTAAAGTTCAGTCTGCTGGACTCAACTTCACACTGGAGAAAAAACAACTATTCCTATGGGCCTGGGACAACAGCACATTTAACAAAACCTTCTTAGCTGCACACAAACTGAAAACATCTTGTTTGTAACACTCCTTTTAGCCAACACTATAACAAGAATCTCTAGATTATAATCAAACTTCTAACTGAAACAACAAATGTTGATTCCCATTTGTATGAAAAGGAGAATAAGTCAACCAAATCTAAATCTTCTGCTGTTCACTGCTAGCTACATCAGAATCGTATTCTTAGGTAAATATGTTACAAAATAATTAAAAATAATTTCAGCTGTTTACAATACCAATCTAAATAAAATGCTAGTACATTAGAAGACCAGATTTTTAAAATGAGAAACAAATGTAAATGGATTTATACAGAAAAAAAAAAGTACACTGAAGTTTTACTTTGTTCAGTGGTACAATTTGCCAATATTTGGAACATCAGGTAGCAGCATTCCTGGTTTACTTGTCACAGGTCTATCAATAAAGGCCTGGGGTTCTGCATGACACACAATCCTTCTTAGATTTAGAGGATATTTCTTTTATTCTGAGCAGAGACTTGAACAGAGGTCCTTGCTGGATGTTCTCTGAGCATTCCCTGACACTTAACTCATTATAGGCCCAATCCTATTCTTTATTCTACAAATGAGAGCTGGCCAAGAGCCACAACAGAGAATTTTCTGTGTGACCTTTCTCATCTTTCTCCTCTTCCTCAGCATGTAAAGCATTCTTGTTTATAATACTTTGCAAAGAATAATTGTCTTTATATGAATTTACTCGTGCTGAAGTTCAGCACCTCCTACACTTTACAAAATGGAAGAGGGAATAATTATTATGTGGGTCTAGTGACTCGTTAGAGACTGATGGATCACAGCAATAACTTTAGACTGACAAGCAACCCAAAGCCCGAATGACCTATGCACGTTTTTCACGTTTTGAAACTTATCGCTAGAAATGTGCCTAAAAATGCCAGGAAGACAATCCTATAGTGACAGACAGAAATTCAATCCATGCTCCAAAGAGCTGACAAGCCACTCATCATCTGTCTGTTCAGGAACAGAAGCACTAGCAGAGTCTGTAGTGCAGGTCCCAGCAATGAAGACAATGAGGACTCCCCAATTCTGATCTCTGCTCTAATGCTCAGCCTGCTCAATCATACTAAATCCAATAAAGAAACATCAAAAGTGTTTGAAAACAGTCTACAAATAAATGGAATTATTTTAGTTAAGCATTCAATACAAAAGTCTCTCCTAGTAAGCTTCTTGTGGATAAAGGAATCACAAAGCTTCAAGCTTCCCTGGCAATTCTGCCATTTAAAAACAACAACCAAAAAATGGGACAAAAACGCCACCAATGCAAATCATACAGCTCTTGATCCTGATAGTTACAGACTACAGTTAACTGGGAGTGATGTAAACTCCTTATGCCAGATTGTTTAAGCACAGAAGAAAGTACAAATGCACATAATTAAGATCTGATGTTTGCTTTTTCCTCGGAACACAAATGCAGTATTTGTGTTTGAGCACTGGCAGTAACAACTGTGAACTATGCTATTAATGTCTGATTTAAAAATGCTTGTGGCAGGATCCTGTCTGGAGGAACAAAAATAAAAATGTATTCAGACAAAACAACAGTGAAAAGTGCATTAAGAAAATTAAAAGCAGTGATTGCAGACAAAAACCATGTATTCTTCTCTCAGAAAGTTATTCACGTACAACTTTTCTTAAAATGGATCCAAACATTGCCATTCTCATTAAAAACTAAGTTTCTGAGTGGATATATTTTGAAAGTACATGCAAATCCTTGGTTTATTTAAGGGAGAAGTGTAGCTCAGTATCATTTTTGCTTATTTTCCTCAAACATTTTTCAGGTTAAATAAATTGGTGCTAAATTGGCCAGGAGTCCAGCTGCAATAATGACTTCATTTATTAATCTGAGTTTTTAAGAACTTATATCTTCAAGAATATGTTACAGAACTGAGGCTTCTGGATTTCAGCGAGGGATGCAATGAAAATTGCCTCCCATTTCAAGAAGCATTTCACACCAAACTACGGCATCCATTTGCTAGACAGTCTCCTAAAATGATCTCTGGCTCTAAATCAGTATCTGAAGGTGCATCCTTTCAATGACTATCCATGGAATTTAGCTGTCTATTGTAAGTGGCTCAAGTAGACACTAAATTGTAAACATTAAATTATTTCCTATGGAAACATTCTGTAGTGTCTGCTAATGTTACATAAAATCCGTCCTACCACTCAGTCCTATTCTGTGAGCTGTGCACTTTGAAATATCCTGGTGATTATTTTCTGAATTTTTAAGGACACACAAGACTGAACACAGTCAAAACAGAGGCTTTGGAAAAACATGATCCAGGTAAGCAGAAAACATCCATCCTATCATCTTCTTGCTGCGTGTGGGTTTCTGGCAGCCACTTCAGCCAAAGCATCCTGCCAAAATTTGTCAGGTCACATTGCTATCAGTCACATTTCTTCCACTGTTACACAGTTTAACAAAAACAAAACTTCATAAGATGGCACCAGTTTCAATCTCGAAAAGCAACAGCTCTATTGAATCTGTAACCAATTACAGATTTTTGTTTGGTGTTTTGGGTGGGGGGGTTTGTATGTTTGCTAGATTTGAGCTGTTTGCTCACCCTTTTTCTGAAGTAAAATAAAACATAGTAGCTTCAAGTGAAGTTGCATCTGGAGAATTGCCTTTCCTCACAGCCCCTTTCCACCAGCCTCTTCCCTCACTCCTCCCCAAAATTTGTTTGTTTAAAAAAACCTTAAAATTCAAAGCAAATCTTGGAAGACAAACCAAAAGCTACTAGGTTTGACAGAACTTTAGCTTTGAGTCCCAGAGCAGAATGACTGGCAACAGGTGCTTTCAACCCTCTGCAGGTGCACAAACCTAAACCAGAACTATCCTTTGGAATCCAGTGCAGTACCAACCATTACTGATAGCATTTCACTCACAGTGAAGCTGTAACTCAAGTTTATAACAGAGCCTTATGAAAGGATTATTATGTCATCCCTGCTCATTATTTATTTTCATTTATAACACTGCCCAGAGAAACTGTGGATGCAATATCCCTGGAAGTGTTCAAGGCCAGGTTGAATGGGGCTTTGAGCAACCTGATCTGGTTAAAGGTGTCCCTGCTCATGGTGGGGGGATGGAAGGAAAGTCCTTTCCAATCCAAGCCATTCTAAGATTCTACGATTTTTGGAATCTTAGACATGAAACCTATTTTCTGAATTTCCATCCTGAAATGCAATGATACAGCTCAACTTCTTATTGTCCTGCAGTGAACACAGCCTGTGAGAATGTGGTTGTCATTTCCTTAATTACTCAGGTTCATGAAAAGCTTACTTGTGTTTGTTATGGAATGAAAAAAACTTACCTTCCTTTAGGTTTCTTTGCAAACATTAAACCTGCAGTATTCAAACATCAGTTTAACAGAACTCCATTGAATAATTCAGATCTGAAAATAAGGAGCACTGCTGATTTTACTTGTTTGTCCTAAAGGTCTAATGATAGTTAATTAATTCAATTCCAGACAAGTTTCCTTATTGTTACATTTTAACATAAAAAGAACCTTCTGCAGGATTTCCAAGTGGTATGCCTTTTAGAACAGATTTTCAGTGTATTTGGAAGAAAGCATATCTGTATTTTACTAAAAGTATTCGGGATGAAATTAAGAATGAGAAGTTTTGCTTTGAAAATGAAAATAAAACCAAAGCCAACAGCAATGCTTCAGTCAGAATTCTTTGCATAATTGTATATGACCATTGGGAAAATAAATGCCTCGAGAATCTTCTCTCTCAGTGCTTTCTTCTCAGGAGCTGCTGGCTGAGAAAATAATGATAAATTCCAATCTGGAAGAAGAATTTTCAATTCTAAGCAGCCTTACTTGCAAAGCAGGGAATGATGCCTGCCTGCTCCCATACAAAGCACATGGAAGATTCTGTTCCTTTTCCATAATGGCCCAACTGCTACTAAACAAATTATTTCTCACAACTCAGACCACGTACCACCTTCCTCCCAGAAACTTCTTTGTTTTACTTTAAAAAAAAACCAACCAAACAAAACCCAACAACAAAAAACCCAGCAAAACAACTTTAAGTCTCTCTCCTTGGTCGAGAGACTAAAATGTTGGTACTTTTTAATGGTTGTCAGTGTAATCGCTTTGGATTTTACTAAAAAGTCAAACCCCAAATTGCTGTATTTAATTATGAAAACAAATGGACCTCATCACTTGATTTCACCATGTTAACAATCTTGCAAAAGGAATCAGAAGTCTTTCGAGAAGCAAGCTCAAAGCCTCACTGAAATCAGTGGGTGTTACTGCATAGACTAATTTACTTCACACTAAGCTGAGAGCGAACGTTGCTGACTACACTGAATTTGTAGACAGATTAATAGAATAAAATGTTGCAGTTCCTACCTCTTGGACCTTGTCATTGGGAAGACAGAACTGCTATACCAGGTTAAAGTGCCAGTAAATAGAAATCCTTCCTTAAAAACTAACTCCTTCTTTGTAATAAGAGTTCATTTGGGTAATGAGTTCAGTGACTTTGTTTGAAGGAAAGGTCTAGATGCTCCATAAAAGAGGAATTATAATTGCAACACAAAGAGAGACAATGCAGAGTTTGTGAAGTACAGGAAAGCAGAAAGAAGCATTTTAAGTCAAACCAACACATTCCATATGAATCCACATTTGGAAAATACATCAATAACTTGATTTTTTTCTTCCAACCCTATCTCAGATAAGAGGTTTTATATATTTACAAGGTCCTAGAACTCTCAGAAAAGTAATTCTTTTAAGAAAGCCTATAAATATACTAAGAAATTTACTAAAAATTTTTTGAAAGGAAATAAAACCCTTTCAGATAACAATTAACATTTTATGCTGCTCGTTTTTGTATTTAACAAAACTCAGTAACAGTTTCTTTTATTTGGGTACCAAATGTTAGATTTTAATATTTGATGGTTTGATATTCGAATATGGCTTTATTATCAATAACCCCAAATTTGTGCATATCAAATATCAAAACAATGCCTTTTAATGAAAAAAAAATGCTAATCTTACTTGGCTATCAAATAGAAGAATTTAAAAAGCAACTTCAAGCTGCTATGACAAAAAAAACCACTTACACAAGCTGCACATCTCAAGTACTTCAACAAAAAAATTAATAGTAAAGGCAAAAGCTTTATACAGCCTCCATAATAAAAACCTTCTCCACAAGGAGAAAACTTAATTCTAGTGATTGGCTTTGTGCCATTTTAATATTTGACCTAATTCAAAAATCACATGCATCTGAGAACAGTTATGTCTCTGTCCTGCATGTGTCTATTTTAATATAAGGGAAAATGTTCCGGCTCTTTTTGAATAGAAGAGCTGCTCTGATGCTGGCACTGTAAAAACTCATATGAGTCTATTGGCTTTTTAAATAAATAATGCCTATACGATTGAAACTTCTTTTTATAATGTCTAGATCTATGAAAGTACCGCTCACAGACAATCCTGTGAGGATGTCAGCATTCTCAGACTTATTTCCAGTATCTAAAGATACAGCAGTGTCTTTTTGGTAGACAACTGTCTTTCACCTCCCTGGTAGTATTCAAACCCTGCATATGAATTTGTCAGCTACTTTCTGCTGGTGGATGTACGAATGTCCCCATTCACATAAACACCTTCCTCCGAGTTTAATGTTATCATTAACTAGTGTCCATTTCAGTTAAAACCCATGTGTTTAATACTTCTTGCAAAAATTATCATAGGAGGGATTCCTAACTCCCTGTTTGTTCAGCAAATTTCTAGTCGGGTCTGAAAATCTATGGACAATGTGAGATATGTCCAAGGAAGACAAGAAAAAGGTAAACCTGTTATCGGTAGGTTTGAATTCAGTCTAGAACAGCTGGTATTTGCAATAGCAAAGCTCTGCAAACAGAAGAAGGAAAAAGCAGTGGCAGATACATCAGACAAGTGGGAAATAAGGCTCATCTTTCTTCTCATCAGACACAAGTTTCTTTTGGGATTAGAGTATAAAATGGTTTAGGAACATAAAAAATAAGACGCCTTCTTATGTAACATATCAACAGGAGTTGCCTTAATTAAACCAGATTTTTATAGGCATAAGTATTTAGCATTGCTACTTGACTATATTCATGCCCTAGGGGAGGATAAAAATTTGAGATTTCAAGTATGCAGTAAATAGCAAAAACCTCAATTCTCCATATCACACATATATATATAGTTTTCTGCCTGCACTTGAAGACAAGTCCTTTGATAAAGCTGAAACACATGCTTAAATACTTTGAATGGTAATAATTGAAGTTATCAGAGATAGTTTTATTTACAGTATCGTATATATTACTTGTGCTGAGGTCTTTCAAATCTACAAAGGGATCTTCCTCATCCACATAATGCACCAAGTGCAACAGGATTATTAGCAGAGAGAATGAAGAATCACCCGATACTGTAAAGTGACAAACATTGCCTGTTGCACATTTTCCACTGTCATTGCCTATTGGAGAACATAACAGGAAGCTGAAGAATTCCTGTATCCACTGGAAGTCATATAGCTAAATCTGTCCCTCATTTGACATTACCATATTCGTCTCAAATAATACTTTTTTTAAATCAGCATCCCATAAACAAATGAACTGGGACAGAGTCCTGAGTTTTTGCAGAGCTCTACCCAAGAAAATACTGTTCTCTGACAAACAGCTAATTTCAAGTTGAGGACCTATTTGCCTTCTGTTTGTGTAATGTACCATGTAAGCAGTGTCTCGAATCACTTTGGGAAAAAAAACTAGACCAGTGGACGTGGTATAAATTCCAGAAACCCGTGGTGTAAAGATACCATCTGAGGCCAAATTCTGACCTCATTTTTGTAGATGCAGCAATCAAAGTTAAAAGATGGGATGGCAGAAGTTAGTCAGATGCTTAATACAGTGTGGTATTAAGCCTGATTATTCTAAGGAAAAGAACAAGAGAGGAGGGAAATTGAGACACAAGCATGAATTTCATAATTTCACTGCCAAACCTCAGATCACAGAAATAGTTAGGGGGCTGCGCTTTGTCCATTTCTTTAAACAAGAAAATCCCCTTCTATTATACATTTTGGGCCACTGTATGTTCTTCTAAATCCCAAATATATTTCCTAATTTATATTGACTTATACCAGACAACATAAAGCTTCCTTAAGCCACAAGATTTTCTTGAATTCTTAGACAAACTGCAGAGCACAGAAACTTTGTTCGTCATTTTACCATGCGCTCCATGAACAGCAGAACTACCAAAGCTTTGTTATGGACTTGTGTCTTTTGCTCTTAAATTTTCTATCAAAGTAGTTCCAGTCTTTCCTACCCACCACGTTTTCTGTGCACTGGGCCAGGACAGAGACAACACCTGCTGGCTCCAGTGCGCACAGCCAACACATAGTGAATTTTCAGCCTGTTGTTTTTAAACGTGGCATACAGAGGCCGAATTCCCCTCAACTTTCCTCCAGCAGGGGCATTCATTTGAGTCATCCTAATCTATGAATTCAGCAGTTTTCCCAAAATTCCCGGGTTATCTGCAACTCCTGCTCTCCACTTACAGTAGCCAGTAGAGGCATTGGAAAGGACTGACAGAAAGGTAATAGAAAAGTAGGCAGATGCAAGATTAAATAAAACCAATTTCCAAAGGAAAACAGAACAAGAGAAAGAGGTGTTTTAAACAGTAGCAGTGGTTCCAAATACTGCGTACACTCTTAACTTTTTCAGCATTGAAAAAATAAACCAGAAATGTTATTTTAGCAGCATCTCCACACAGCTGACATAAAAAGAACATGGATTTATTTTTCATGCTGAAAAGCTTTTATTCTCACTTTCATACAGCTCAGTAAATTGCCCAGAGGGTGATTTATTCTCCCCTATGATCTCCTGAATATCCATACACACACAAAAGATGGATGCTGGCAGGCAGAGCTGTCAGTTGGAATTTCAGCAGAAGTAAATTGTTTAGTACTTATAATGGAGCATAATAGCTGTAATTTCATTTGAACTATTGCCACTAATAAAATTACAAGCCAAGACCCTGCCATTCATCACTGTGCAGCCACTGGGAATTTCTCTGCGCACACTTCACCACAGAGAGAGGAATCTGAGTCCTTAAAGTGTTACTATACCTGAAAGAATGATGAGCCAGGCCCAGCACTTTCAGTAGTGAAAGACACAGCTGCGTATCAACTGCAAAGGAGTTTCCTACCAGTTTTTACCAGGTGTTTTCACAGTTATTCCAATCCCCTGCCAAAATGCAAACTAGCAATTTCAATCCCTATGCAGTTAAAAAATGTTTAAAAGGAAAGTAGATTATAAAATATAATATGCCGCTATGCAATTATGTATATATGCACACTGCACATGGGTTGGGCAGGGAGCATGTTCTTCTTAAGATCACCGAAATACCATGAAATATTACAGTTGCTACATATGAACAGATGTAAGTTTAAATATATGGAATACTTGGCTGAAATTACTGTCACATCAGCAGACAGGTGTTCTTCACCTTGAATTTCAGCGAAGCACCTATTGAAATGCTTTAGTTTAAGTGCTATGGTTAAAAAAACCTGCAACATATTTTCTTGGTCTCCGGAAATGATACAACCAGAATGCTATTCTGTGCTGTTTATGTGGGCTCTGAATGAGAGCACGGGATTAGCATACATGCTATGGAGGCAATGAAACACAGACAATTCCAGAAAAAGTTCTTTGAGTGTCGTGAAGATGACTTCTGCCATGGTTCTCTTTCTAGTTAGAAACTGGAGATGTAGTTGCCTCTGCCAGGTTAGTCTAATTAACTCCTCTGCAGGATCCACAAAGGCCTGTATGGGAACTCGGAGAGAGTGAAGAGGCGAGTAAGCCCTTCATTTTCTCTCTCGAGAGGAATTAGTGTTCACATGCGTGTCTCTCATCACTGCTAATCAACCACGATCCATTATTTCTGCCAAACTCCCTGAGATGTATTGATAGACTTCTGCAAGTCATGAGAAAACATTATGCACTTTAATTCCCTGCCCACCTATAGAAGGAAGCAAAAATGAGCAGTGAGCTGCACATACAGGACAGGGTGTTCTGCTGCAACTCAGTGGAGTTCATCTCATGTATAATAATTGCAATTTATTTTTTCCATGCTACTGATAGTAATTATTCATATTTCTCAACAATAATTACTAAATTGGAAACTTTCACCTTACAACCAAAGTCCAAGTAACAGATTTTCAGAGCACAGGTATTATTTTTCCTCTGCTTCTCTGGGCTTTCTTTTTTTTTTTTTTTTTTTTAATTATCATCTTCATATGAGAAAAGCAGACCACTTGTTTTTTTCTTATGTGCATACATTTAGTAGGTCTTACCTAGTATTGCTTTAGCACAGGACCTTAATGGGGAACAGAAGTGATAAGGCTTCATTGGCCCTTCTAATTAAAAGCTTTAGCATCAGCATGAACCAGAACTGCTCAAAACTGGATTAGAAAATCTGCCTGTATGAAGTGAAATAAACAGTTCTTTAGTTGCGTGAAGGAGCTACAGGTCTTTTCCTAAATAATTTTGCTTCATTAGCAGAGGTATTAAGGAAGTTTCCAGTCAGATTATACCCTTAGGGCACACTCACAGGGAAAAGCTCCTGGGAGCACGGGTAGGAATTCCCAGAACTCCAGTTTCAAAGACTGACTTTGGAACTGACTGCTAGCTCTACAGTAAAGGCATCACAAATACAGTCCACGTTAATTATCTGCTGAACAAAAAAAGCGCTGCTGAAATGCACCTCTGATATCAGTCTCCTAAGACGTGAAGGGTTATTATAATCAGATAAATTGTTCTGATACGGATTTTTCAAACTGCACCACACAGCACCATCTTCTGGTGACCAGAAGCTGGATTTTCTTTTTCAGGCTTTGAGAAGCAAGCGTTAAGCATATCAAAAACAATTTTCATTTTAAAAAAAAAAAAAAGTGTTTGGTTTAAAGAAAAGCAGTTTAAGACAAACATTTATAAAACGCAAGTCAACAAAAATTTTAATTAATCTCTGTTATTCCTAGAAACACAAAGAGAAAATACATCCTCTAAAATGTGTTACTCGATCAAGAGGGTCAGGCATCAACCTTGTTCTGGTTTCTACGAAGTAAAATATGTATTGCTCACATACTAAACAACGAAATCGCAAGTATATATTGCAACATGTCCTTCTGAGCGGACCTTCAGTGACAAAGGTTCAGGTCTACTTTCTGGAAGAGCCTTTGGGTGAGCTTTAGAATATGGAAACTAAGAACTGTTTAGCTGGTTCTGGAATGAGCCCAAAGAAACACTCACAAAAAGTAGAAGTGTGCCAAGGAGATCATGACCACATCACTGCTCAAAGCGAATCTCGGGAAGCAGGTTGCACAAAAACATGCAGGTTAGAATTTATACTTAGAAAATAAGCCTCTCTGAAGTGTTCTGCTTGTTTCTAGACTGCTAGGTGAATAAATAACGTCTCCATATTTCCTTTCATTTGTGGAATTTTCCAACAAGAAGAAACCAGTCAATAGTCTGATTACTTGATTACACAACCACTGTTCAGGTAACGCCGCTTTCTTCACAAACGACTCAACCAGTGAGAGTCAGACTTGGCATCTGGTGGCTTCCGAGGCTTGCACACAAGTGTTTTTAAGCAGACTAGGAAAACGCAGCAGAGGAATGAATACGTGAAACACCAAAACTCCGGACAAAGCAACCGGGAGCGGCCAGGAGCAAAGAACAGACCCTGCCTCCTTGGTTTGTCTGCCACGTGAAACGCCGAGTTCCTCAGGACAGCCTTTCCCCCGGCGCCCCCTCCGGCACGGAGCCCCCTCACAGCCCCCGGCACGGAGCCCCCTCACAGCCCCCGGCGCCCCTCGCGCCGCTCCCCTTTGAACGGCTCCGTGACGTCACGGCGGGGCGGGGCCCCTGCCGGGCCCCTCCCGCGGGCTCCGCGGGCGGGGCCGGGGGCGCTGCGCAGGCGCGGCGCGCGGGGCGGGCGCTCTCATGAGGCGGCGCTGCCCCGTGCCCGTCGCCGCCGCCGCCGCGCTGCTGAGGGGGCTCTCCGGCCCCGCCGCGCCCCGCCCGGGCCGCGCCATGAGCCTCTGCGGGGCGCCGGCCGCCTGCGCCGCGGGGCCTGCGGGTGGTGGTGGCGGCAGTGGCGGCGGCGCGGGGCTCTCGGCGGCGCGGCTGAGCCCGCCGTGGCTGCGGCTGCCCGAGGTGCCGGGCGCGGAGCCGCACCGCGCCAACGAGCTGCTGCTGCTGCTGCCGCCGCCCGCCCCGCGCGGCCCGGCCCCGCTGCCGCAGCACCACGTCGTGTACTTCCCGGGGGACGTGCAGGTACGGCGGCGGGGCTGCGGGAGGGAGCGGGGCGGCGGCGCTGCAGGGCTGCTCTGGCCCCGGGCAGCATCTCGCTGCCCGCCACCGGCGGGAACGGGCCCTCCGGAAACCCGAGCTGGAGCAGCAGGGCAGGGGAGCCGAGCCGTCTTCACGGAATGAACTAGGCTGGAAAAGACCTGAGGTCAGCGAGTCCAGCCCAACACGACCGTGTCAAGTAGACCGTGGCACTGAGTGCCACGTCCAGTCTTTCCTGAAACACCTTGAGGGGCGGTGACTCCACCACCTCCCTGGGCAGCCCATTCCAATGTTTAATCACCCTTTCTATCAAGAAATTTTTCCTAATGTCCAACATGAACCTCCCCTGCTGCAGCTTAAGACTCTGTCCTCTTGTCCTAGCACTTGTTGCCTGGGAGAAGAGGCCGATCCCCAGCTGGCTACAACCTCCTTGCAGGTGGTTGCAGAGAGCGATAAGGTCTCCCCTGAGCCCCCTCCAGGCTAAACAACCCCAGCTCCTTCAGCCGCTCCTCACAGGACTTGTGCCCCAGACCCTTCCCCAGCCTTGTTGCCCGTCTCTGGACACGCTCCAGCACTGTGCTGCAGTGGGGACGGCGGTGTCTGAAAGCGTGTCAGGGAGTGTCAGTGGAGACAAGACGATGAAACCCTAAGATGGTAAGTTGTCCTCACCGGGCAGAACACCACATCACCATGCAGGTGTACAGACATCCCAGACGCCATCCTGTGGGAATTTGATGGTTTCTCAGCCTGTCCCGAGAAGGCAGTTGGGGTCTCTGAGCTGGCAAGAAATTGCAGAGACCCTAAAGTGCCGTCCCTGAGCAAGTGGTCGAGCTCTGTAACATTACATGCTCTGTCACTTTGCATAGCTAGCTAATTTCAAATGTCATTAATACTTCTCAAAAGTAGGAGTAGTGGCTTTTTCGTCTAAGAAAAAGACTTCCCTTTTATTTAAAGTAAAGATGCAGAACTTTTTATTTTAAGGATTGGGATGGCCTAAGAACCCCTGCCTGATTGCCATTTCTGGGTATGGCTTCATTATTGCTTAATAAAATAAATGAAGTAGTATTTTTTGCCATTATGACTTCAGAGATAAAGTTCGTTCATGACCTGGGGGTAGGTTTTTTCCATCTATACCCTTTATGGATGTGAACAAGAGCAATAAAAATTTCCTACTGCTGAATGAGAGGGATTTTTTTCTGTGTAAGAGATAGAAAACTTTTTACAAAGTTTTAAGTCTGTTGTTGATTTGAAATAAGATAATTGGTATTTCTGTAGATGGAGATAATACGATAAAATTATGTTTTCTGTGTCATACTAAGTTGAATAATACTTTAATCTTTTAGCATGAAGTCAACGAGAATTATTAATACATTCATGTGCTAATTTTTATTGTAATAATTTTGGGGGTCTTAAAAAATGTGGTAAAAATATTACAGTAGAATAAGTAAATCTAAATGCATCAGTTTCTTTAATGTGTTTCTTGTCCTGCA
Source organism: Myiotriccus ornatus (assembly GCA_036023395.1). Classification (NCBI taxonomy): domain Eukaryota; kingdom Metazoa; phylum Chordata; class Aves; order Passeriformes; family Tyrannidae; genus Myiotriccus; species Myiotriccus ornatus. The sequence goes on along the minus strand of JAYRBT010000181.1, from coordinate 28,106,464 downwards.
AGCCTAGCAAGTGAGCACCTCTAATGCATGTTTCTCTCTTACAGTCCTTTCTTAAAAATATGAGTACGTTGGAGCTGAAGTCTTTTCACAGTGAAGTAATGCATCTTTTCTATTTTTTTTCTTTTTAATTTTTCAGAACTATCATGACATCATGTCTTGCCATCCAGAAAACTTTCAGTGGGAGCACTGGAGTTTTGAAAATGTTGCTACCATACTTGCTCGCCGATTCCCCAATAGCTTTATTTGGGTCATAAAGTGTTCTCGAATGCACCTGCACAAATTCAGTTGTTATGACAACTTTGTGGCCAGTAACATGTTTGGAGCACCAGAGCACAGCACTGACTTTGGAGCTTTCAAGCATCTCCATGCTTTGCTAGTTAATGCATTCAGACTCTCTCAGAATATTCTGCTGTCCCAGAAAAGTGTGCACGGTGTCAGCAAGGATGCAAAAATAGCTGCTTGTAAATCACAGCCGCAGTCTGTTCCTGCAACAAATGGCTGCTCATCCACGGAAAGGGAGAGAGATTGTGAATGCTCCAGTAATTCTGCTGTGAACTTCATGATACCGTCTGCTGTAGGTGCAGTGTCGTTCACTTTGATTGGCTTCAGTAAAGGTTGCGTGGTTTTGAACCAGCTGCTTTATGAGCTGAAGGAAGCTAGAAAAGACAAGAACACGGATACCTTCTTAAAAAACATAAAAGCAATGTACTGGTTGGATGGTGGTCACTCGGGAGGAAGCAATACTTGGGTTACTTATCCTGAAATGCTGAAAGAACTTGCAGAGACAGGAATTGAAGTTCATGCTCATGTTACACCGTACCAAGTGTTTGACACAATGAGGTCATGGATTGGAAGAGAGCATGAGAAATTTGTACAGATACTAGAAGAATTTGGTGTGGAAATAAATGATCAATTGCATTTTGCTGATGACGTTCCCTCCTTAGATAACCACTTCAGAGTTCACGAAGTATTCTGAGACTGTGTATCAGAACAGTGTATTCATTGTAGAAGCACTTTTAACACTGTAAATGTTGTCATCTAGATTTTCAACTTTGAGCAGATGCTTTCTGAAGAGAATACTAAATCAGTTCTGTGTTGCTAATAGATACTATATATAAATTTCAGTAGCTTATAAAGGAGTATTGGGACACCATCACTATAGCAGATGTAATTTGATTCCTGGAAAAAAGTGTTACGAAGAACTATCCTATACATGTTTTTTTGTTAAACGTGAATGTTTATTCTTAAACTGTTGGCAGACTTTTTAGTCCTGTATATCTAATGTGCATTTCATGGGAGTTTCAAGTACTTGATAATTTCAGATGTCTGGATACTTCAGTTTAGTGGCTTCCAGGGCTAAAAGCATTGGTCTTTGTCAATAACAGATGTATGGTTAGTTTTTTGTTTTGAGGAAATTGATTGTTAGAAGAACCTTAGTTATGTATTTTGCTGAAAAATGTTTTATTTAGTTAATTAAATCTTCCAGTTTTGTAACATTTCTTCTAATTGAAACCAGGTTACAAATACTCACCTTTGCAATAATAGTGCCAATGCGTTTTTCTTCCTTATGTGCGCCTTGCCATTTCTGTCACTAAAAAGTTTTATTAATTGATTGTGTATTATCTGCCAGTGAATAGCCATTTCAGCTGGGGGCTTGAAAATTTTGACATAGCTATGTTGAGTAACCAAGAATGTTGATGAGCGTGTAGCTTATTCCTGTTTCAACATACCTTGCTCTTGCTTTGACTAACTTCTGTAAGGACCAGCAGTAATATCTGCATTAACATGGCAATAGGTGTCTTTGTCCCTGCCTTGGGGTGGTGAGGTTTCTCTGGGTAATTGCTGCATTGATGTTGATCTATATTGAGCCATAAGTACAAATTGAGTAAAAATTTTAGACTGTGTTGACTTCTTCCAAAATGCCTCAGTTTTAAAATCTATTATCTCCTTTAAATGTATTGCAGTAGTTGCTTCTAGAGCCATCCAAAAATCTATTTTCAGAGCCTAATCTGGTTCAGGCCCCAAACCTGAATGTTCTTGAGAAAGAAATACAGAAAGATGGACATTTATTGTATCAGTGGAATTTTTCTATTGTCATAAGTAACTTTTTATTTATCTACAAAGCTTAGAATCATTCTTAAAGACAACTGCAGTTATTAACAATGAACCAGTAGCTGCAAATGGTTTGGGATTTCCTGGAAGTATAGGAATACAAAAGCAAGTTAGCAAAACACTGTGAAGATTACATAAACAATTGTGGCTGAGTTCTGAAAAAAGGCATTTTATTCAACTTTGGTCCTATGTTTGATGGCTTAGTGACATCTTTGCCCTGCTGCTTGTTTCCCATGATTCTTACACTGTGGGAGGAAAGTCCTGGATCATCTTTCTTATGGTGGCATCATTAAAAGTTAGAGGGTTCACTGTAGACAACTCTTGGCAGAGGTTATGCATATCAGGGATTACTGAACAATGAGAAAAGTGTGTTGAACTCCTAAGAAAATTTTCTTAATACTCAAAATAGTAAGGGTGGTAGAAAGGATTATGTGTGCACCTTACAATTTGAAAGTGAACTCAATCGCTAACAATAATGTATGTAGTTGATCAAAAGGGGAAATTATTTATTTTAATTGATGGAGAAAAGTGCAACATGCAAACCAACTCTTAACACTGTATAAAAGATTCTGAAATCTAGTTCCATTAGCTTTTTTTTTAATTTTAGACTCTTTCTTGGAGATATTGTTCAACCCTTTTTGTTGATTACCATCTTAATAGGCTTATAACAACTAGTTTATGTTCAGGGAACATTATTTCCCTTTTTTGGTCTTTTTGATAATGCAGCATGTGCGAGGACTTTTGTCTGTAAAAAAAAAAAAAAAGAGTCACCTAAAGAAATGGTTTTAATAGAAAGCCTAAAAATGTCCTGAAATATATTTAACTATCCACTTATAAAATAAAATTTAAAAAAATAAACCAACAAAACCCCCAAGACACTCTACTGATTTTGCTCCCTCTCAGTTTCAGACTGACCAGGCTAACACTAACACTTGCCCTATCCAGTAACAGTGCACATCAGAGACCAATTTTTAAACAATTCTGTGCCTGCCAAAACAATGGGACTTGCAAGCTTTTGGAAACAGCTATTAAAATATTGACATTGTCTTCAAAAGTTTCTGGATGCCTGTCCTATGAAAATACTACTAACCTATTTGATGGAGGCTGCCTACAATAATACTTAAATAGGCTCAAGTGTTGCTGCATTACTTTGAAGAATAAGCACTTTGTTGTAAAACTAATCTTGTTATGAGACCTCATGTTGTGGAGGGAACACTCTCTGGCTGTTTTTCATTCTTTAAACAGTTGTAGTACTCTGTTGGAATGTGCCTCTGTCATTCATTACAATGCATGCTAAAAATAAATTTTGCAAACAATGTAGAAAATAAACTTTCTAATGGGTGAAACCCCTTTGATGTGAATGTAAAACCATTAAATAAGGAATGTGCAGTTAAGTTTTGTGGATCAAGCTTTATCAAATGTTTGTGGAGAACTAGTTTAAAAAAGTCAGATTTGATAGCTTTTCTTCAAGGAAGCTTTATATTTGTGCAGTTAGCATGTGCAAGTCTAAAACAGCTTACTGGCATCTCACATGCATGGGAAAGCTGGCATGAAGTACATAAGGGTGTGAACGTTTCTGTGTTAGGATGAAACGGGTTTGTATATGCCTGGTTTTCAATGTTAACTATACAGGCAGATTCAAATAAGCTTAGATGTAGATGCCTAAAGATAAGTGGTTCTTACAGTGGTTTAATTCAAGACACTCATGGTTTTGAATGGAGTGAGCAACGTTACACAGTCCTTAGTTCAACCCAGTAATGACTGGTGTTCTTTATGTTACATGCTTGTTTCCTGTACAATAGACAAGGCATTCTTCGTATTTTGAGAAATGCTAACATGTTTTAAACTTTGCCTGGTAAATTCCTTTAAAGCAAGGCTTGATTCTGTGAAATTGTCTGGATGACTTAAATGATTTTGTGTACATCTAAAATGCTAGAAACGTTGGTAACTTTCTTCCTATCTAGGACTGATTTAATCACATCTTTATAAATGCTGACGCATTAATCAGTATTGGCCCATAATTCTGGAAGATGATTAAGGGTCTAATCTTTAACGTGGGGCTGAAAGGAACAATTTTCTCTGTCCTCCCATTGATAACATCCTGCTGCCTCCCTTATGTTAGCACAAGCACTTATGGTAAGCTGTTTTATCTTCCTAAATTAACAAAATTGCTGATAGAGATAACTAACAGGAATGCTATGTATTTAAAAAGTCACAGAAATTATTTTAAATAAGCCTGCTAAGTCAGTTCAGGAGTTAGGCTGTTACGACTGTGAATATGCACAGGTAAAAATGATTGTGTGTGAACATGTTGTCAGATTTTTCCCACAGGTTCTTTTTGAGCTATTGCAGGAAGGAAATATCACCTGTGTTTTCATCCCTCTTACAGTGCTTCTTACCATGCAGTTTTTCCAAAGCTAACACTTACTTCATCCCAGCTGATAAACAGTGTTTGTTGTCTTCAGCAGACTGGAAGTTGAAGCACTGAGGTTAAAATCTACCCCTTCATTTAACTTGAACGCTTATTTTAAATTACACATGTATTACATCAGTTAACACAAGAATTTAAAGAGCAGTAAAAGTTCTGGAATGTATGTGCTCTGTTGTGAGCCACATTTTAGGTACATCACAGCCTGGCAGAATCCACAAACGTGGATGTGTCCTTGTGCAATACAAAAGCAAAGATGGATGTCTCAGACTACAGTCCATAAGAGACAGCCTCTTTAAATCACCTTCAAACTTCTTCACGATCTTTTTAATCTTATATTGAAATCTCATTTCATTTTTGTAAGGGTGGTAGATTAAATTAAAAAAAATTACTTCTGATGGTCATAACCTCATGAAAATTTAGATACATTTGAATATTGCAGATGGAGATTCTAAGACGAAAGCTGGTTTTCTGTTGGTGCAGTTGATCTTTTAACTCTGTTCAGATGGAGGGTGACTGTTTTTAACTTGAATAAAGTAACAAGAAGTCATTAAGCCAGTAATGCAAGATCATATAACACCTATGTGGCAGACAGGCTCTGCTTCTTCCAGTGCCAGACTGTTTCTGATTAAATTCATCCTATTGGTATTAACAGCATAATTCTTTCCTCCTGCTGACAAAAAAACACTTGCACAGGATTAGCTGTTCCACATCACAGTGGAAATCATGGAGGACTGATCCAGGCAGTCATTTTGCATTTAGTGTAATGTGGGTTATAAAGTACTGATGGCTTTGTTGTTGCTTCCTGTCGTTAGGGCCTCATTACATGTTTCCAAGTGACCCAAAGAAGCGTCAAATTCTACTTAAGCAAATGACCAGAAAAGCATTTGGTAGAAAAAAAAGGAAAAAAAAAATTATCTGGTTTTAATTCATGTGCATAAACATCTTATATACTTGAAAAGGAACAGAGTGCTATTACTTCAAGGTTCAAAATAAATTTTCTTCCTTTTAGTAAGCTCTCAAGAGAGCACTTTCAGTCATGACTGTTAGTTTCCTTTGTTAAACCTGGCACTTCAGAGCTGAGTTGTTTCCAAAGAAAGCACTGCTGCAGGACACAGAGAGCAGTCAAGAGACATACCGGTGCTGAGGGGCAGAAAACAGCTCTTTACATCTCCCACACCGGAGTTTACTCTCGGAGCAATACTCCTAAGCCTGGGTGTCAGAGCTGTTGCATCCCTTACAGACTGTGTGCTTAGCTCTTTCCCATTCCCTGTCACGAGAAACACATTGATTTTTTTGGGATGGAAGTTTAAAGCAATTGATGTACTGCTTGACAGCTGAAGTATAAATGTTTTCACAGCAAAAATTGTCCATTGCTATGATCTGTGTTATTATTGCAAGCAGTGGCTTCAGAGCATTTTTGTATGAACGTGGCATTGCACGTGGAGCTGCGTGTTTTCCATGGTTGAGCAGTTCTTTTAATGTTTTCAATCTGCTCTTAAAAGTGTTGACTAGGAACAGATCTGAACAATTGGAAAGAAAGTAATCTGCTCTTGATTTCAGGAATTGCCACATACAGAACTCAGAATCTATCCCCACTCCTACAGTCTGACCCAAAGTAAAATAGGAAATCTTAACATGCAACTTTACTGCAGACTTAGGTAATTGTTTAAAAAAAGTAGTATTTCATCTGTCCTTCCAGTAACAGCAGAATCTTTGGTTATTGAGGATACCAATCTACAGAGCATTCCTTGTAAAAGTTACTGTCTCAGAACATGTATCTTCAACACCTGTATCATCTACATGAAAACAGCAGGTTTGGTAAGATAAATTTCGGTAAGAGGAAAAAAAGAATCGAGTTTGTACAGGAATTTCCCTGAAGCTGGGAAGTAATGTATATTGGGATCACATCATATGTAATAAAACCTCTACTATGGTAAAATCATCCTCATCTTAGTCAAGTTAGTCCTGTTGTGGGACCAACAGCATGAATGAGGCAAATAGTTCTGTATTTAAAAAGAATTGTAAATGTATTTCTGATCCTTCACAATGAAGTCAAACCCTTTCACATGAGGCATTTAACTTGACACTTGTATTAAGAACCTCGACCCTGTGTAGCTCCTGGAGAGAAGTTCTTAAATTGGGTACAACAAATTGTCAGGACATACATGACAGGCAGATTTTTAATGATCTGTTTAATAGTTTGACAAAAAAAATGTTTTGACATAATTTTTTTTCATTTGGTTCTTTCCACAACAAGCACATTAAGAAAAATGAAATCTGAAACATTTAGTTGTCCTTTGTATTTCAGATGGTCAAGAATAAATATGGTTAAGGTCTTGACTTGCAATAAACTTCCATTTTAAAGGCCTCATTCACCAAATTTTTAGAGTAATTCAAAGTTTGGGATACATAGGCCAAGTTTAAACTGCTGATTTCAGACACTGTCTTTTTGTAAGTATCTTCACTTATCTTTCAGTCCTGGGCAGTCCGCATCACCCAGCTCCTCTGCTGAGGACAGAAGGCAGCTGAAGTGGCTGCTCTGAATGCTTAAGAAGGTCAGTGTTTATTTTCTAATATCTGTTACAACAACTTCATCTGTTTTATTGTGGCATGATCCCATTTTGGTTTAGGTCTCTAAAGGACAAACTTCCACAAAATGTCAGTGGCTCTAATTCTTTATTTCAGTAGTGGATTTTCAAATATGGCTACTTATATTCTCTCACTATGTTTGCTGGAAGTTATTCCTTTAATGCTTTCACCATTCATTCATCACTTTATTGCCTGTTTCATGCCATGTAGCACAGTGATTAGAAAGCACCAAATAATTTCATTTTTTTTTAGCACAGTGACTTGCAGATTTTTATCACTAGTCACATTATGCTCAAATTAAGAACATACATTTTTAAGCTGCTTGTTTTCTCCTTTTACAGCATTTCAGAACAACTGTTTTATAGAAATTACTAAATAAGAAATTTAAGAAGCTCTTTCAAAGTGAAATAAAGGCTTCATTTAAAACTTGGTAGCATGAAGCTGAATAGCTGCACTTGCTATAGCACTGGCTCACATTTAACTCAGCATGACCCTCTCTTCTCAGCCAGATATACGCTTTCCAATCCAGACTTCATGCTAGTCTAAACAAGTTGTTTAGGCTAGCATGTTGCAGCTTTTCTGCAGGGTTACTTCAGCACTAACTGCAGCTGGGGGATGCAAGAGTTTAATGTGGCCTAAGGTGTTTAGACTAATAATTTAATAGCTTCCCTTACAAAATTAATTGAAAAATACTCGGAATAGCATTCTGAATACTTGTGGCTTGACAGATCTTATGAAACCAGTATTATTGAAAATCTTAGTATCACCATTAGGAGGCTTTTCTCCTGTCCCCAAGAGCCCCAAGCCCTCCTACCCTCTCTCTGAAGCACAGCATGCACTTCCCACAAGTGAGGCAGCAGAAGGTTGCTGATACACCACTTGCTGCTCCACAAAGCTTTCCTTATTTACTACTGAGTGTTGAGGGGGCCTGAGAACACCAGACTATCATGTCCCTTTTGTGACTGGAGAATCAAGAAATGGCAGAATGCAGGATCAGCACAGGACTTCTCTGTACCAGTATATTGAGGCAGTTACAGTTAAAAGAGATGGCTGTGCAGGCACAATGCTGGAACACAGCTTTGTCTAGCCCTGCAGGCTCTCTGAGCCTCTCCATTTAGTCCTGACACACAAAGAATATGCTCTGTTCACCTCTGCAATTCAGATGGGGCCCTCGACATTACTGGTCTAACAAAGCCAAGAGGTTACCCCAGCCTAACAGTCTGTCTCAGCAGTATGCACAAGCAATCCTTGTTCCTTTTTGAACAAAAATTTGGGGAGACCTATTTGTGATCCCAAATTTAAATTCTACCCTCAGAACATACAATGATGCCCATCAGAATCGCTTGGCTGGTTCCATTCATTCTTATTCATTGAGGTGGCCGGGTGCCCATTCACATGGTACCAGACTATTTTCACTGTGTTGAATTGCCAAGAAGAACAGGTTTAGAAGAATAATCTGCACAGTGTTCAAGCTCCTGCTCTTCTGGAGAAAGCTTGTTTTTTCCACCACTCTATTAACACTACATATCTATTTAGTCTAAGAGCTCTTGACAAGTTACAGTTCTCAAAAAACACTGCTAGAAGTAACAGACTGACCTAAGTCACAGAAATGCTGCATTCCCCAAATAGCACAAGTAATAATATTAGAGGGATTTCAAAGAGAGAATGACAAGCCTATCCCTCTTGTGAGATCCCTACCTTTATTTCACAAGGCTTTTGTAAGCACTGCAATCTGAAAAAGTAACCTACAATGCCTAAACAACAGGCTCCATCCCAAGAGGTGCAATGCAAACCCCCTCTCATATGGCAACAAACAGCACCTCAAATACAACTCCCAATAGATTCTATGTCTACTCCAGAACTATGAACTTCATTGCAGATTCTAGGACTGGAGCTGAATGGATTTATGGGCACATTAGTTTCAAGTGTTTCACAGCTGCAGAAACAGCAATGCTGCCTGACTGCACTGGGGCAGTGACAAACAAGGTTTTCTCCACAATACATTATGCAGGTAGGAAAAGGGTAAATCACTGACCTTGCAGTCAAGCTGTTGCACAATTCTAAGCTTGACTGGCATGATTAGCTTTTGCACTTTTTTTCCCATACCCACTGTGAGTCTCACTGCAAGGGGGAGAAGAAACTCCCCACACTTAGTCTCTGGTTATTACTCAAAAAGAAACCTTGACCATTACAGCCACCGACAGTGGCTTTCCTGGACCTCCTCAGAAACCACTATGGCTTTCCTAAACTTTAATGAGGTCACACTCAAAAAGACATGCAGTTAGTTGTAAGCATACACGCTGTCAGCCCAGACACCAGAACTTCTGTTCAGAAAAATTTAAGTACAACATTCCCAAACAGCACAGTTATAAATGCAGGCACTGCACTACAATTTATCTCACTGTAGAAAAGAGACCATTGTCAGATCAACCAAACTCTGTACTCATTGCACATGAAAAAAACCCAAGGAAAAAAAGTTACAAGATCAACTTTGTTATAGATGAATATTTACCAACAGTTTTTATTGGTCTCAAAATGTATGTACACACAGACTGTTTCCATATTGACATACAATTTTCTTTTGCTCAGAAGCTTGCTGAATTATGTGTTATTTTATCCATAATCATTCCTATAGGCTTTTTCTTGGATGCGTAACACCATTCTCCGAGCGTAGAAATCCCTGTATTCCTCAGGTAGTTCTTCAAGTGTTTTCAAGGCCCTGTCCAAGATCTGTATAGCTCTAGAGGCTGCCATGGGATCTTTATTTCCGTAAGTGTCTGTCTTATCATAGGATTCAGCAGGAAGGTGCTTCCAAAAGACATTCAGTGCCACTCCAAATTCCTCAGAAATTACATTGTGGAACCACAAAGCTGCAGAAAGAAGAATGTCTAAAATAAAAATTACTATCCAAAACTTCCATGTGACCCATAACAAGTATCATAATCACCCAAACTAAATCTAGTTGAGGAAGAGCCTCAAGTACCATATTTTTGTTTATTTGTAAATATTCATCCCTGAATATATTGCATTGTACCAAATTTAAGAAGTTCTTCAAGATGTTTACGTCAATCCATAACTTCACCTGAAATCAACAATTGCTGAAGTATAGAGATACTCAAAGGTAAGCAAAGATAAGCATGTGTGGGATGAAGGTAAGACTTTGTCAGCAACCTGGAATGCATATCACTGCAAAAAGATGCTTTTTGAGAAACGTGTGTGGTTATTATGGAGAAGTTATGAGCAGCCCCTTTTCCTAACCTACTAACACAGCAACAGTGTGACACACTATTATCTAAGTGGAACCAAAAGTTTCTTTAGAAAGAGAAACAAATGGTAAGTTCAAAACTAAGTAAAAGTCCAAGGCTAAGAAACTATTTTAAAATAACTTCCCAAAAAACTACTCCCTTTTTCTTTACTGACCAGTTTATGTTGCCCAGATACTATAAAAGCGACAGAGTAAGTATCTGCTCACGAAGAGTTAAAATGAAATCAGAAACAAGTAGGAGTAGTTCAATAGGAATAATTCAAATGCCTTTCCCTGATTACCAGAATTTATCATCTCAGCCCAGGAAGCAGCTTTATGTTTTCTGCTTGTGCAGAAAAGTGATAAGGACTTGTGTTTCCCCAGAGAGGATTAGAAATTTCTAGAGGGTCCAGTATCTCTACCATCCGTAATTCTCACCAGATCACACACCTCACAGTGTCTGAAGTGCCAGAGCTACAGAAGAACAGAAATGATACTTTACTCAAATCTTGACAATGGAGAAACTCAGATCACTGAAGTAATTTCAGATTTCACAAGGTGAGTTTATTGTATTAATCTACTAAGACACAAATTCAGAAGTACAGATTTTAAACTTGAAGGACAGTAAGATTTGTAGGTAGGTATAATAATAGCTTTAACCAGAGTAATTGTACAGTGGGAAGTAGACAAGTTTTGCCAACACTTTTCACAGAACACTTATAACACAGAAACACTTATAACATGCTTTAGTAACCTCTTACCATCTCTAGAAATGAAAAATTAGAAACGAGACTGTTTAACAACATGCCATGTTCAGGAATCATTTGTTACTTACCTGGAATAAATAACACATCTCCCGCTTCCAGAAAACATTGATAGCGCTTGGCTTTCACAAAAAGGGGATATTTTTCCATGTCTGGGTTATCCACATCCAGCACCTCCGATTTAGTACCTAGGAAAGTTTTCAGTGAATAAATATTCCTACTGTTCCAATAGTAACAAAGCATTATCACATTGCTGGAAATGGCAGTTCTTGAATCAAATTTAATACTGGTTTATTGTTCTGTAAGTCTTCTAAAAAACAGAGGAACCTGATAGCAGTGTTGTCTACATTTGTCCTGTAACTGCAACCTTATTAACATTAAAAACCACTTCTCCTGACATTTGAAACACCATTTTGAGCCCAGACAGAACACTGTACTCCTCCAGTTAGCTGCTGAAAACAATCAGCCAAAGCTGCTGTTCTCAGCTTTGACTAAAACCAACAAGATTAGAGTTAAGGGAACAAATTACCTTTTTTATATCAAGTCCTATGTTAGTGATTATTTTCTACAGTGCAACACCTGTGAGCCAAAAGGCAACTAAAATCACCAAACTCTGACCTAGATACCTTTGACATGCATACCTGATAAATATAAATATGGTGCATCTCGAGGACTGTACAAAACAACTCGTTTTTTCCCTGTGACTTGGATTAAGAAGTTATCCATTACCTGCAATAAGCATCATAAGAAAGGTGTCAGCCAAAAGTTACGAGTGAATATATAGGATTAAACTAATTAATTATTATCTTAAAAGAGGGAATTATTAAAACCTTCCCATGTTAAGAATTAGCTACAAGAGCTTCCACATATAATTCATTCAAAAAACTTAAGATTTATCCCCTTAGCTGCACATTCTTGACAAATAGTGTCTGGATACACAGTATTGCTTTCCAACTATCTTGTGTTTTTTCTGAAATCAAGAATCAAGTTCTTCCATCTTAAAACACAAAGACATACCATACTTTAGACACATGAACCACCAAAATATAATACAAAATATATTTTGGATTCCTTTTCTCTTTCAGTGTTACCTTTACCTCATTTTTTTGACTGGCTTTCTATTGATAAGGATCCTTTTTCCTAATTATAAGGCAAAAACTATTTTTCTTATAAATAAATTTATTCAGAATTTACTGCACAATGTTATAAGAAAATTTTATTTGGAATCTATCACATTTCAGCCATAAATCACTACAATCCTTGTACAATTAGCAACGTGTTGTACAATTGGATTTTATTCTAATATGGCCATTAGAATAAAAAATAAATGAATGTAATGTTGAAGACAAAAATGTTGAAAGTTACTGTTTCAGATTTTTAACTGAAACTCAAAACAATAAAACCAAAAAAAGAACACAATAAACCGTCATTTAATCTCTCAGATATGGAATTAGACATAAACCCAGTTAAGATATTATGCCCACACAATACATCTATTTAAATTCCCTGTACCACTGAATGTGATTCATTTCACTATTTCAAAATATGTGAAGTTTGTTATGATTCTCTGATCTTTGCCAGAGATTTGCATGTTATTATCTCAACTGTGTAATGCCATCTGCAATATTTTATGCTAAATCCATGTATTACCTACATCATAATGTGTCCATAACTGTAATCCAGCTGAGCTGATGCGGAAGACACTGGAGAAGAACTGTTCCTTCTCAAAATATTCTGGAATTTGAACATCTTTTGCCAAGACAGGAAACTGCTTCCTGATATCTGCAATATCCTGAAACAGAGAGGACATAACTCTTAGAGAATGTCACATGCACATTTAAATGAGGGAGCACTTCACTATTTCTTCCCATCATATGAACATGGGGCTGGAACTTCAGCGTTGGTGAACACCTGAACATAGCAATGCTCTTCAGCAATGACTTGCTCAATGACACTAACAAGAACAGCCAGAGAGCTGCTTTGAACTGCTAGAAATCACACTGAAGAAGCAAGAGTTCAGCAGAAATCCTTTTATATTAGTTTACAACAAAAGCTAAAGAAAGGGAGGGTAGCCATGTATTCTTCAGTGATCAGCTATGCTCTCATATAACAGCAACTAGTTTAGACACTTAGATTTAAATATTCTGACCTAAATCCAGGCAGGTTCACAAATTAAGTGACCCTAAGCAAGTTGTTTGTCTGTGTTGCACACCCAGCAGATGACAATGGGATTTAAATATTCCTAAACTGCAACTTTACAATATAGGAACTGTACTCTCAAATAACTCACCTTCCGAGCATCTTCACCCACTGATCGCAAATAGTACTTCTCATCCTGATGAGAACAAAAAAAGAGAATTGTTTTGGTTTTCTTAATAAGAAATGCAAACACTTTAACAAAGAGCCTGTATTTTCTCATTAATCTAACGTAGAGCTTCATTAAAATACAGTACAAATAAATGGCATCTACAAATTCAGCTGCTGTTATACTGCCTTTACTCTAGTGATCCCTGCTGTTCATCTCAAGAAATGGGAAAATACGTTAACTGAGAGCAGAAGAATAAAAGGGGGGAGACTTGTCAACTGCTTCAGCATTGCTGTTACTGAACAGCCTCAAAGCAAATGCAGATTATAATTTAAATTCCTCAGAACACTGATGCAGGCAGCTATTTTAGTTGGCTTCAAAACTTACAGCATTCTATGTAGCACAGAAAGTAAAAAGCATGTCTACATTCAAAACTGTTTGCTTCCTAATCACAGCTACCTGAAAAATCCCTAGCCTGAACACTGATATGTAAAGATAGCCACAAATTTGCTACTCACAAATCATGTCACAATAAATCTGGATTTGTATTTTGATAGCAGATGTAATCAAATTCTAAAATATCTTCATGACATTTTCTTGTGAAACATGCAAATGATACAGTTGTTATTTTAAAACAAGGTTTGATTTCTAAATTTTACACTGGAATTTTTACTCATGTACGCAACTTTTGTTAACAGAAACTGGCTGGCTGAAGTTAACCACACCATGCACGTACAAAACAACTTCTGAGAAAAACTGCTCACATTTTTTTCCCCTGGCACCAAGAAGCAAAAAAGTTACATCTAAGATCAAGTGGTTTCCTGAAGTAAACTTTTAATTACAATTCATCATTTTCCTTTCCATATACCAGCAAAATAACTGACAGAAGAAACTGTGACACCAAAGAAAATACCTGAGAAAGAAAGTACTCCTGGTGGTTGACTTCAGCTGCTCTTTGTACAAATACATCAAAAGGCAGAGTTCTGAAATATAAATATTTAAATTTATACCATGAATCAATATAACAACTCAAGGTCTTGGTTTATAATAAGCTTCATATAAAATTAAGACCATATAAAGTACAACAAAAGATGGAATATGCTGCTCTTTTACTTTTTTAACTTAACATGGTGACTAATCAGTGCTTGCAGCAGATATTTGAGGAGTTCTATTGAGATAGAAATCCCACACTTAGAAACTTCTCCACTTCAGTAAATTGTAAATATCCAAACAGAATCCTGTAATTGCTGAGGCTGGAAGGCACCTCTGGAGATCCTCCAGTCCAACCCCCTTGCCAAAACAGGATCAACTATAGCAGCTCGCCCAGGACAGCATCCAGTGTGGTTTTGTGTATCTCCAGGGATGGACCTTCCATGAGCTCTCTAGGCAACCTGCTTCATTTGTTCCATTGTTTGACCACCCCTGCAGTAAAAGGTGGGGGATGTGTGTTCAACAGATTAACAGAATTTGCTGTATTTCAGCTTGTGCCCATTGCCTCTTGTCCTGTCACCGTGAACCAGCAGAAGAACAGAGCTCCATCTTTACTCCCTCCATCAACTACTCAAACACTTTGGTAAGATCCCCTCTTAAGCTTAGGAGTTCTGAATGGTTTGAGTCCCAGCACAAATTTCTTCCCAGTCAAATTAAGACTCAAACTGTGGCCAAAGCCTGGCAATACTTGCTTAGACTGTTTCTATAAGTGTGTAATTTTTAGGCTTGTTTACCGTACATTTTCATAAATTTGCAGAAAAGTTCAGCATCAAGAAAACTACTGCAGGGAACATACACATGTTTATATCTATGCGTTTTCTGCTATGAATTTGTGCATGAACACAGATAACTATCTTCATTTGTAGATCTATAAAATTTATTTCAGTTATCTGATTTTTTTTTTAAGTATGTGCTTCTCCAGCTAAGCAAAACACAGCATTTTGTATATTTTGAAGTGTAACTTTTACTGAACTCAACTTCAGAAGATTCAAAAGGAATCACTGGGCATCAGAGCTGGTCCCTCTGAGGTCAATACAAGTGTTACATATTTATTTAGATAATGGGAGCTTTTCATACAGATTACAGATTTTGGTATCAGTTGACAGCTGAATGGCAAACCAAGCACAAGCAGTAATAGGACATGTATTCACTGTTATGAATATTATGAGTTCAATGTTACGTTTACTCAGCTTAGCATCTCACATTAGGTGTCACTGGATAATAAATTATTGAATATAAATATCACATTCCAGAACAACCTCCAAGTACCCAGGGTTAAGAAGAAACTACCCTCAAGCAAAACTTTTCTTGATCCTGTCATCCCTTCTACCAGAATGTGAACCTGCATCAGACACTACTTAGACCAGTTCTCTAAACACTTTAGGCTTGTTTGTAATAGGCAAATACAACCACTGAAGTCAACAGAAAAACAAACAAGAACCAATGCTCTGACTTCAGCTAGACTGTTGTATCATGGGCATTTACATTTGCTACTGAAGAAAGTGAGAGCACAGCTCCAGGACAGCTTAAACTGGTGCATGCTGGTGCTGCCACAGCTCTGTCCTTGCTGTCTACCCTTATCCCCCCATCTCCTCCCCTACAGTAGCAATGGCACTCATCTGACCTCACAGTGAACCTGCTTGCAAAGCTAAAACAGCAGAACAACATTCAGACTTCTGCAGCACATCACGACCTGGCTGAATGAGTTCCAGACCCAACACAAAGACACGGGTAGGAGCAAGCAACTTGCAACAGGACTGCCATACTACTCACATGCATCAGTTTAAACTCATGGAACTGCATGTTAAGCCCTCAGTGTTTCTATTGTTTTGGTACTACTTATTCTCCCTTCAGATTAGAATGAGGGGCTTGGGCTTGCTATGGAAAGTGTTAAAGCTTCCTGAATTTCAAGGGAAGTAGGTGGAAGTCCTGACACCTGCTATTCTGAAGCACCATCAGAGACTCCATATGGCTGTCTACAAACCTGCTAAAACTGCCACACCAGGTCAACTTGATGTGAACTCACAGTAAGAGAGATTATTTAAAAAAAAACCCAACAAAACAAAATAGAGCAGGGAAAATAAAATATGGAGATAAGGCAAAGTCATTCAAGTACAACCTAACCTCAAAGATTCAAAAGTTCATTATGCAGTGAACAGAATGTACCATAATTGTTGTGTGCTTTTTTCCCTTGAACAACAGGCTCCACTCAAGGACTTGTAGCTTGTTTACACTTACACTGTACACTTCCACCTGCTTAAAGATTTAACAGACTGAACACATACTGTTCCCACCTGGGGAAAACAAACTACAGCTAAAATCAAGCCATTTGCCCTTGGAAAACAAGAGGAACTTCAGAGGAGAGCAAGGTTTTTCACAACCTACATCAAGATTAAAGAGCTGGTGAAACACGCGGTATCCAGCAGTTCTAAAATTCTGCGAACTGCACATCCTAACTTTGAAAGGAGCTTGGTTTTAATTGGCTACACCCCTCCTAGAGTGGAATACCCTGCCTGCCACACACCAGCATTCAAAGAGGTTCAGACACATGGTGAGGCAGAAACTACCACTATTCAGTAACACTGAAAACAGACCATCTAAGTAGAACAAAATAGTATATCATCCAGTATCAAGGGTGTCTTGGTTTGCTTTTTTCGTTAACGGCAGCGACTGCCAGGCTCCAATTCCTTAGAGGAGTGCCCTGTCAAAATACCTTTATAACACTTCTCCATAACATCTCTTTTAAGGTGCTGTTTGGCCCCTCATAGTGTTAAATTCAGGGCATAAAGATACTTGTAGAATGAATAAAAGACGGAGAAATCAAGGACAACACTTTGATACTGAATTTAATGTTTTCACTAACTATCTTCATATTCTCACCCTCAGCTTCAAGCAGATGCATTGTATGTCTGCAAGTTACAAGCATATGCCTTTAAAATATAAGAGGCCTTGGAGTGAAGTACCTATACACAAAGTTCTTACTGAGGAAATCCATCTGTGGCACTGTGGAAACATGAATCTTTACTTCTTTAGATCCTTCAGCTTGGCTCAAGTAGTCTACTGTCCATTTGGTTGTGCAAGGGCCCAGTTCCATTCCTGTGAGAACCACTGGCTTTCTCTAAGGAACAAAACAAAAAGAAATGTCAATGCTGAAACGATCGTAGCATCCAGTGGAAAAAATTCAGAATTAATTTTTGAAGCCACATCCATGCAAACGAGTCAGTTGAATGCCAGGACCCACCACTCAAAGTCACAACTTACCTGTTCACAAGCAATGTGAATCAGAACGATGCAATAGGACTGTGTCTTTCTTAGCTAAATCCTCTTTCCTAGTGGGGTAAGGACAATTTTGACCTGCACTTTGTGCTGGGGTCAATGAGGAATCTAGCCAGACTAAGAAACAGATTTAATCATTCTAGCCAGAGCTTAGCAGAAAAGTTGCAAAAGACCACAGAGTTAAGGTACAGACTGACTGTGAGTTGTGGTGGTGCTCTATGTTCTCATGAGAAAAGCTCTTGCCACCTCTATACAGGTTCCTTGCTGCTGACAACCACGAAGAGGTTTGATCCAGGGAACACCAAAAAAAATTAGCAGAAAGACACTTTTGCTTTGAATTGGGACCTCGGGAGGGGAAAAAGACAGCGATTAGCCGTCGGAGCTTCCCAGCAGCTCCGACAGGATTTGCCCATAGAAGCTCCTTGCTCCTAAGCTCCCACTCAACTCGCTGGATCACGGCACCTCTCCGGGAGCACAGAAACCCAAACGCTGCACCAGCTGTGCCCATCAGGAGTCACCGGACACCTCCTGCCTTGCCCGGCGTCCCCGGGCAGTCCCAACCCGCTCCATACCCGCGGGTAGATGTCCCGCAGGAACCGCTCCCGCGTCACCCCGTCCAGCCGCTCCAGCTCCACCGACGGCTGCTCCCGCCGCTCCATGGCCGGCTGCTCCCGCCGCTCCAGCTCCAGCGCCTCCAGCTCCCGCCGCTCCATGGCCGGCTGCTCCCGCCGCTCCAGCTCCCGCCGCTCCAGCTCCCGCTGCTCCCGCCGCTCCCGCCGCTCCCCGGCCGCCGGGGAACCCGCGTCCGTTCCTCCGCTTCCCCCGGAAAGCAGAGCCCGCGCAGGAGCGTTCCCGGCCTCTCCCTCTGGGCGAGGGATCACAGAATCGCGGGGCTGTGGGGTTGGATCTTCGGAGATCATTTAGTCCAACGCCCTTGCCAAGGCAGGGTCACCCGGAGCAGGTGGCACAGGAACGCGTCCAGGTGGGGGTTGAATGTCTCCAGACAGGGAGACTCCACAACCTCCCTGGGCAGCCTGTCCCAGTTCTCTGCCACCCTCAGCGTAAGGAAATTCTTCCTCATGTTGAGGCGAAACTTCTTGTGTATTAGTTCGTGTTTAAGTTTATGTCCATTGCTCCTTGTCCTGTCACTGGGCACTCTCCTCCGGGCACCCACCTTTGAGATATTTACATGCATTAATGAGTCCCCTCTCAGTCTTCTTTAGACTAAACAAGCCCAGCCTACGCATTCTGTCCTCATACGAGAGATGCTCCCGACCCCTCATCGTCTCTGTGGCCTGCGCTGCACCCTCTCCATTATGTCCTTGTCCCTCTGATACTGAGGAGCCCAGCACTGGACACGGAGGGGACGCCCCCACCTCCTGCGGAGGCGTCCCGGGGTGCCGGGGTGGCCGCAGCCCCCGCCCCAGCGCGGCCGGAGCCGCCGCTCGCCTCGGGCGGCCCCGCGCGGCGCCGGAACCGGCGGGCCGGGTTTCCGCGGGGCGGGGCAGGCCCGGCATGGCGCTGCGCTGCGCGGCCCCGG
>JAYRBT010000181.1:28073292-28087207 GCA_036023395.1 Myiotriccus ornatus | reverse complement strand
TCCGCTGGCTGGCGCGGGCACTGGCGGGCCCCGCTCGGCTCCTGCCGCCGCCCGCCGCCGCCACGGCCCCGCCGGGGCCCGCCCGGCTCCCCCCGGCGCGGCCCAGCGCCCGGTTCGCCAGCACCGCCGGGACCGGCCCCGAGGGCCCGCAGCGGCGCGTGGTGGTGGTGAGGATCACCAGCCCCTTCGCCTGGCTCCGCACCCGCTTCTACTACCTGCTCATCCGCCTCTACTTCGATCAGGAGTTCAGCGTCGAGGAGTTCACGCGGGGGGCCAAGCAGGTGAGCGCGGCACCGGGAGGGCGGAGCGGCCTGAGGGGAAAGGACCCGCCGAGCCTCCCCGGGGATGGCGGTGCCCGCGTTTAGTTTCGCGGAATCACGGAATCCAATAGGTTGGGAAAGGCCTCTGAGATCATCACAGAATCACAGAATGGGTCAGGGTGGAAAGGGACCACAGTGGGTCATCTGGTCCAGTCTCCCTCCTCTTGCAGGGTCATACTAGAGCACATTGCTCAGAATTGCGTCCAGACGGTCCTTGAATATCCCCAGTGAGGGAGACTCCACAACCTCTCTTGGGAGCCTGTTCCAGTGCTCGGTCGCCTGCAGTGTAAAGAAATTCTTCCTCATGTTCAGGTGGAACTTCTGGGTGTTAGTAGTTTCTGCCCGTTGGCTCGTGTGCTATTGCTCGGCACCGCCAAGAAGAGCCTGGTGGCATCCTCTTGGCACCCGCCTTTAGATATTTATACACAATAATGAGGTCCCCTCTCAGTCATCTCTTCTCAAGGCTGAACAGGCCCAGTTCCGTCAGCCCTTCCTGGTAAGAGAGTCTCCAGTCGTCCAGTCATCCTCCCTGCTGGACCCAGTCCAGGAGCTCCGTGTCTCTCTTGTACATTGAATCCAACCTGTGACCGATCACAGCCTTGTCAACCAGACCGTGGCACCAGCTGCCACGTCTAGTCTTTCCCTGAACACCCCCAGGGACGGTGACTCCACCACCTCCCTGGGCAGCCCATTCCAATGTTTAACAACCCTTTCTGTGAAGAAATTTCTTCTGATGTCATGTGCGGATGTTGTAGTGCCTGTGTGCTCCCAAATGTAAAATACGTGGAGTTCCCCACTGCTGGCTCCAAGCACCACATTTTGGGGGTGAGTGATATAAGCTGAGATGTGCTTTTCTTCAGGAATTTTTTGGGTTTTTTTCCCGAATTCCACAATTAAAATGAGCTGGTTTAGCAATTCCCCAAAATAACATGAAGGAAGATGCTTCCAAACGATACAAAGACTTTAAGGGGAAATGTGTCTCCTCTTAGCAGGTTTTTCTGAAATGACAAAGCTTAGGGAGGCACAGAGCTGGTGTATATGTTTGTTTCTTCAAATTTTGAACCAAGTAAGCTTTGTCAACAGAATGTGTCAGAGGTAATGATCTCAAAGCTCGTAATGTAAAAATTACAGTTATCTGCTGTGAAACTTGCAGTTTTTATATTTACTTTTAACAAAAAACCCAAGCTCAAAACAACACATGCTGTTAAGATGATTAATATCAATTCAAGAGAGAAAAAACCTCACAACCTCTACCAAATTATTTGCCGTGTGTGCAGAACCACCTGTTTTATCTTGTCCTATTTTTTTGGTTTGTTTTTGCTCGCTCTGGAGTTCTAAACACACCGTCTTTTACAGGTACACTGCTTGAATATGTAGAGACGTTATTGTACGTAAATATACCTGCAAAATTGAGGGGGGGAAAGGGAGTTGAGCTTCCTGAAGTTTAGACACTAAACCAGATTTCTAAAGAAAATTTCTAAATGGAAGCTTCAATTTTGACTGAAACCAGAAGATGGGTTGGGAAAGAGGATAGGGGAACAAAATATTTACAGAGGAAGACATAAACTGTTCGAATTACCAAAAGAGTAAAAAGAGTAAAAACAACATACAGAGTACTGCAATGCTTTCATATATATATATATATCTTTTTTTTGGTAGGCCTTTTGCGTTGTTTCAAAGCTGCTGTCTCAGCGTAAACTTGAGCTGCTGGATGAACTTGTATCACCAGAGGTAAGTGCTTTGCATCTCCTGTTCTAGCAGCCGATTTTCCATTGTGAAGTAACATGCATTTGACCTGTCATTATCTATAAGTACTGCCAATGGTTTAATTTGGGAAAAACAACATATCATGGAGCAGTCCAATTGTTTGTCCTGCAGCTTTTTTTATGTTTAACTTCAAGGCATGAAACTTAATTTAAATTTACTGAATTTAAAGTACATTTTGGCCACTGAACATAAGGACCAAATGCCAAAAAGATTTCGGGTGTACCAGGAAGGATTGAAAGGCAGCGGGTTCTGGATGGCAGGCAGAATTGCGAGTCTCCAGGTGTAGGCAGGCAGCTGAAGCTGACTCAGTCTGGGCACCAGAATTCAGATGAAGAAAGGAAGGAGTTTGTGCCCATCCCTGCTGCACTGATGTGTTCCCTCCCCCTTGCAGATCATACAGCTGATTACTGGTTTGGGCCGAAAGGCCTCAGTGTTGTGTCATGGTGTCAGGGATATGACTGACCTGGTTAAATATCAGTGCTGTGTTTTCTGTGGTTTTATGAATTTTTAATTGCTGAAGCTGTCTTGGCCTTCCCAGGGCATGGAGGTGGCAGATGCATCAGAGTGAAGTGGAGGAGATACTGCAGGTCTCTGCCGTGTTACAGGATGTCAGCGTGGCCTGCCCTATTGCCACCCATGTCTTTGCAGCAAAAACTCTGGTGCTGTTCTAGTGCATCCCCTCTGAACAATCTTGCCTCCTCTCTCTGAACAGAGATAGCAATAAAATGTGAGTTTGTTTCTTGCTGTTGTTTTCAAAGAGCATCTCCTCTGCTTCCTCTTGAAAACTCCCTGTGGTCATCTTAAAATGTTCAGGTTTACCTTAGTCCAGAGACCAGTGGATTTTGTACCTGAAAAACGTACTAGAAATCAGTATCTTCTAGTGAAGATTGCCTCTTGCTTCTGTGTAACCTCTATATTTGTTTGTTGTTCAGAAATGGCGAATCAAGTTAGGGTAAAAACTGAGTATAACTGAAAAATACAGGCTGCACAGCTTCATCGTTCCTTGTGACTTGACTTTCTCGTGGTGTTTGAGGTGATGCGTCTGTGCAGTTTGTGCACCACACCATTTTTCTACTTAGCACAGCAGTGTAGGTTGTAGGACACTCAGATACTGTGAATGTGGGATGGAACTTAATTCCTAGAACAATGATTTTTCAGTCTTTTATGTTTTGCAAGTGTTTAAACTTTTCTTGAAGGCAATGTCGATCACAAAATGGCAAAGATAAACTTAGTGGTAATGAAACTGATTTTTCAAAGAAATTTATGAAAGATAACTAAGAAATAATTGAACCAAAAACTTAGGAACCTGCACATAGCAAGAAATCAGCAGTGAGAAGGCAGAGTGTATGACTGTGGAAGCTTAACTGGTGTTTTCTGGGGTTATGTGCCTTGCAACGCAGCTGCTGTTTTGACAGTACCTTTTCTAAGCATTTTTTAAGATATTTGGTTTCCAATAGTTTTGAGCAGTAAGATCTTCTTCAGTGCTGCTGAATGGGGGTTTAGGAGTGCCCAGACTTCGCAGGGCTTTTCAGTTCCGCTGTTGTATACGTTGCACAAATGTTTTAGAAATACAGCTCATTTTATTAACTGCAGTAGAAAAAGATTGTTACTTCAATTTCCTAATGAAAAACTAAGTGACAGTTTTTCTGAATTTAGGTACTTCAGGTGCTGAAGGAAAAGATTTCTTTGCTCCCTGACAGCCACAGGGATGCTTTAGCAGCTGACATTGATTCAATCATGTACACAACAGAAGGAGATGTTCGCATTTACTATGATGATGATGGTATGTTTAGAATCCTGAAACATTTTAGCAGTGAGCAGTTTTATTTCCTGGTTTTGCCACTAAGCAGGTGTTTTCCTTACAGATATGTTTTTGAGTACTGTTTCTCTCTCCTTGTTTTTCTGTTTGTAGCTCATCTGTATGTAATTTCTTGATTTCCTTTTAAACCAGAAACAAAGTTTATTGTTAATATGTCATGGTACGGTTTTGACTTTTGTTCAGGTTTTGCTTATTCCTATTCTTTTGTACAGAATTTTATGTTATTAGTCCTCAACCACTCAAAAACAATTATTCTACTTTATGCTGAAAGCTGTTTGCTTCAACAACGAAAATACGTTCTTGAAGAAGAATAATGAAGGCTAGATAATGAAATAAATTTTGCTGCACTAGTCTTTTTTCATATAATGTATTTTGTTCTAGGACTCCCTGACTTATTAAGCTAGTGATGAGCTCAAACAAGCTTTTCTATTGGTTGGATACCGACATTAAGTGTTGTGTTCACTGTCAGACACAATTGAGATTATTTGTATTCTAACCATGGGTCTTCCATTGAGCATTTCAAGTTGAAATCAAAAGTCAGACCCAGTGGGGTTTTTTTTCCTGGTTTGGGAGATAGGCATTATTTTTTCCTCTTAGATTGTTCCTGAGTTTAAACTACTCTATGTACTTCTGTCATATCAGTAGTTAGCTTTGGACCTTGTGGGAACCAGCTTTGTTTCTTACAGTTTCATAATATACAATGTCACGCCACACTCATGCTAAAATACATGCTTTTCAATGGAGTATTTTTATTGTTGCCAAACAGCATGAATATGGCTCTAAATACCTTATCACTCATTATGCTATCCTGTGTTCTTTATGGCTGAAGTCAGCTGTCCTTTCCAGAGTCTCACTAGAATATATGCTGGGTAGCAAATAGGAATATTTGACCAATGAGAAACATGAGATGTAACTCGTCCTTTGATTTATTTCCAACAGGAAGAAAGTTTGTTAGCATCCTGATGTGTTTCTGGTATCTGAATGGTGCTAATCTACCTGATGAAGTACCAGGTGGAGCCAAAGTTTTTCAGATTGTGTTTGGAGATGAAAGCACAAAAGAAAAAAAACATCTTTTAACAGCAAACTATGAGTAAGTTTACTTGTCCTTTTTTGTCACATGTACATGTGCTGGCTGTGTGGTAAGCAGTTGTGGAACTGTAAGCATTCACACGGTACCAGTGCAGAACCTGGTCTGTTTTAATTTATCTTGATTCTGAAGTAAGTTCATTCTCATCCAGCTTTCCAGTTTTGATTTTAGGGCCAAATTTTTTAAATACCCCTCGAAGTCATTATGTTACTACCTTGTTTCTGAGTTGACATTAATGGGAACTCTTTCTCTACCAGGAAGAGATGTATTTGGAGCACTGAGTGAGGTTTCTGATCCTTTCCTATACTGTTCCTAAAGCTTTCAGGAAATAGGCCAGTTCTTGTTTCACATTTCTTGTAGCACAGCTAGCAGCAATGCAGTCAAGCCAAGCAGTAAACTGCAGTGCTGTCGACTTGTCACTTCCCCACAGAAGTCAGAACTGCAATTAGCTGAAAAAGTAGCTCATGAAAGAGGAAATTATTTAGCCAAATGCTTTCTGCAGAAAGGCAGAACAAAGGAAGCATCACCTGGTATTCAAATAATTCATGCCACTGATTCAAGCCTTCAAAGCACACATTAGGTAGATGGATTTTTCATAGGAATGCTTGTAAGTAATCTCTGTGTTGGTGTACTAATGTTGGAGCACTACAGAAAATAGGTGCACAGTTGGCAAAATATCCTGAAAATAAGATTCTCAGAAGCTGGGAGAAGCGACGATTTTTGTGTGAGAAATGCAATATGGTCAATGATTTACTCCCACATTTGAAATTGAAAGTATGGGGTCTACTTAATGAGGAGCTCTGAAGCAAAGGTACCACTCATGAGGACGCTAATGCTTTTTGCCTGAATGGGTTTTGTGGATCCATCTCTTAGCTGAATTCAGTGTCTTCCTTAGAGTTAGACGCTTCTAAGGTTCCATTAACTTTAAGAGCCTTAAGCCTAAATATCTTAAATATCTTAAGCCTAAATATCTTCCCAATCCCCAGCAGGGAGATCTTTGCAAGTATGTGTTCCTTAACCTAAACACAAACGGGCAAAGACACTACAGGCCTTGGAAGCCCAGTGTTAAGTATTTGGGTATCTGAAGAAGACAGTTTGCAGGAGTGGATTTGCATGTAATTGCAAAGCAAAGCAATGATGTTATACTGCTCTTGTCTGTGATATGCAGGTTATTTAGGAGCATGAATATTCAGCTTGAAGCTTTGGCTTATCTTTAGATGACAAGCAAGCAGTCAAAGCTGACATGCTCAGAGAGGAAGTCATTAATGACTACAAAAGGCAGAAGATGACTTCAAAAATAGGAGTGGATGTTTTAATTTTCTTGTTGACAACTGTGGAGTTTTCTTTCAGGGAGATTCGGTGCTACAGTTAACTTGATCTTTGATGTAGTTCTCAAAATACATTACTTTTTAGAGTATAGTTCAGTAAAAATGAGAATTTTCAAGTAGCCTGTTTAGTGTGTGATTTCCCTTCTCAATGCAATTAGCATCCCATTAAATGAAACCCTTTACTGACAGACGACAGACAAAGATCTGCCACAAAGCTTCATTCATAGCTACTGCTGTGAAACCCTTGGCATCTGGTCTCTACTGTGGCTGACTGATCCTGTCTGTGGGATCTGAACCAAAACACTCTGAAGTCAGTGATTTTGTTTCTTACCATAGAAATAATTTTAATCTTCCATTTTGGGGCATAAGCATAGAATATAAGTAGCTTTTACAGAAATAACTCTGAAGTAAAATCTTTTGTAATGATTTCTTGTTGTATTAGTAGCTCTGTAAGATTAAGTAAGTTTTAACAGCCCTTCACTTACTATCTTTCCTTTTCCAGGTTCCAAAGAGAATTTACAGAAGGAGCAAAACCAGACTGGACAATTACACGGATTGAACATCCAAGGCTATTAGAATAAATGCCTTCTACAGCCTTTTTATGTACCATTGTAAATGTTCTGATGTAACAAATATCAGGGGGTTTTGGATCTCTTTTTTTTTTCTTTCTTACCCTTTCCTCCAAAAGAGAGGTGAATTTTGTATGTTTGATTCTCAAAAATTGTTTTTGAAACATTCACTGTGCTGCAGTATTCCAATAAAGCCTTTTCCCTGGAACAGGCTAGTACAAATTTAATTGGTTCCAATGCTCATCCAAGGCATTTAGGCAGAGCAGTTTCACCCTGGCAGGTGTTATGGGTATGTTGACTTACATTCTGAGAAGACATGGTACTGTTTGAAGATAAACAACACTTTAATGGCTGATGGCCCTTCTAACTTACTTTCCTATGTTTCTTTTTTTCCCCTAGGGACTGTACAATATATAAATGAATAATATGTGAGATGAAATAAAGGTAGTTGGACTTCTTAGATTGTCTAGCCTCAGCAGTTCATTTTGAGGTAATCTTGCTTTTGAATATGTTTTGAGATTAAGAAAGTTAGAGCCATTACCAGTATTTGCTACAGGATTGGTGTAAGAAAAAAGCTTTTAGCATTGCACTGGGAAAATGCAACAAAGAGATACGTATGTTCTGAAAAATTAAAAAAAAATTCCTTTCAATTCAATAACATATAGGCAATTCCAAATTTAGAGGTTTATGAAAGAAAAATCAGTTAAATCCATGAATTTAAAAGGCAACCTGACAGTTAAGTTAAATGAAGTCCTCTATTTGAAATGCGTATTAAAGAATGACCAAATCCTTAAAATTGGATGTTGCAACTGAACAACTCAGTTTATCTCTGTGTTTTGGAACATGAGAATCCTGGTGTAAGTAGCTTGAGGGTTTTTTTAAGTGAATCAACAGGAGAGCATCATAACAGGTTTCTTCATCCCTTATATCAACTTCAAATATAAAGCTAACTTTCTACCCAGACAGGTTGTAGACGTTAGTGTAGTGTTTTGAAAGTATAAGGTATAATTACTGTGATTCAAAGTAGTTGTGATTGAAAGGTATAAATTAAATTTTCCGTAGTTCGACTCTTTTGATCCAGCGATTTAATGAGGGGAACATTTAAAGCTTATCAGCAAGTTTTTAATGTCAAATCTTGGAAAAATAATTATGCTACTTTGTTCTGCCTTAGCAGCAGCAGCAGCCTGGCTTTATAATGCAGAATTTGTGATTTGTCCTCTGGACAAAGCTCACTGATGACAGAGTGCCCTGTCCTCAGGGGAGAAGCAGAATTCCGTATATATAGCCATTGTGTATGCAGTCAGTCTGGAAAAGTTTGAGACAAAGCAAAAAATGTTTATTATTCTGTGGGCCATTGGCTCAATGGTGGCATGTCCAGTTTGGCCACTGAATGATGTGCTGCAAGAAGCTGCAGTCAGACTTATTTGACAGTAATAAGAGACAAAGCAGAACAGTAGTGAAGTGTGCAGATGCACTTCTGAAAGAAGTCATTATGATGGAGCAAAATAAGAAAAAGCCACTGAAGCCATCTTTATATTCAGGAGTGTCTGCTTTCATGTCTAAATAACAGAGGTCTATTTAGAAACACTGGTATATCTTAGTTTTTAATTTGGGTTACTTTATTAGTATCTTTTTTGTGTGATTGGATATATCAAAATGAGAGCCTCTGTCATGACTGATGAAGAATTACCCTTTTACTAGGGAGTGCTCCATTTTTGGTTGCAAAGGCAAACTAGACCCTTCTGTATGACTGATAATGAAATTTGTTTTGTTTGTTTTGTTCACTATAAAATTGTGACTTGATACAAACGTGCTCAAATTGATAACACAGTTTTGCTGCAAAAGATGTAATTGAAAATTTACGTGCACTGCTTTATTCTTTTGAAGTTGTGTATCTTGTGCATTGGGGCCAGAGAGGGCAGCTGTTGGATGTTTGTGGGTTTTTCCACCTCTAAGTTTCATCTAAAAAATTGTCCTGGAGACTGCAAATCTCCATCAGACACCGAACTACCTGTGGCCTTATTGCACCATAAATAAATCAGAAAGACAAATAAATTACAAAGCTTACTTTATTGGAAAGTGGTCTTCTCCCACAGTGAATAAAACTGGTGTAATTAAACTGGATTTATAGTCTACTGGTTTCAGAAGAAAAAACACCACCATCACCCCACCCCAAAGAACCAGCACATACAACCTCAACACCACTTGTAAGTAACAGACAAACGTACGGCTTGGAGAACATTAAAGTTTATAGGAAGGTTTGACTCCTTTTTACCTGCCATCCATAAATTCTCTGTCAGAAGTCTGATCTTCATAGCAATTAATCAGACTGAAGTGAATGCCCCTAAAGGGCTATTGTCATCTTATGACATCCATGTTTTCTCTCAGGGAAATACTTTTCTTCTGTGTCATTTGTTCAGGCAAAATGGGAACTTCTGGTCTCAATGTTGCCATCCAAAGGTAGCCATAAAAAATGTCTTTAGTTTCTTCAAGTGAATATATTTCTATATGCTATCAAGGCTGTCCCAAATTCCTATGGCATAAAAAAGGATGAATAGAAGGTTAAGTTTGCTTCATCTCAATCTAGACAAAGATAGGATATTGTCTTGTAATTTTGGGATTTCCAGTCCTGCCATTCAAACACCTCACCCTAAAAATCATAATGATAACTTTAGTGTTCAGAATTCTAAAAATTAACTAAAGTGTTTCATTAGAAACTTCTCATGATTTGGGAATAATGATGCTCAGCAGGGAACAGTAGAATGGTGTGTAGAATTTGTAGATCCCAAATTTTCCTATGGTTTGTCTCAGACATCACCTTTGAAATCGCAGTGTGTAAGGATTTGGGTGTGCATGATTTCCCTTCCATCTCACTGCCTGGCTTCAGTTTCTGTTGCTTTATGTGGGGGACAAGTACAACTGTAATTATGGTGTGTAGCCTGTAAATCCCCGCACATGACAGTCTAAAATATTTGCAGTTTTAGACTACAAATGCCTTCATTCAGACCCCATTAATTCTTGAAAACAATGTTACCAGGCTTGGTAGTGATTTTTAGGTAAAATTCATATCTCTTTTAGCAACATTTCTCATTCATTTTACACAGAACTGTGAGGTCACACAAGGTGTCTGGATTGCACTTCAACTGGGGGTGGATATTCAAAGGACCTCATTCTTCCCCCCCGTGACAAATCATGTTTGTTTAGGTTCATGTGGAGTTTGGGAAGCCTTAATTTTTTAGTTGTTCATCTGAAACTGTGGTCATGTTTAATAATTTCCGACAGCTGCCTGGCACAATTTCAATGCCTGTGCCTAAGTCTTAACAAGCACTAATTAAATGTGGCCAACAAAATCCCCATTAATTTGCACACCCCACTCACCAGTAGATGGCCTTGGCCACAAAGCTATTGTGGCTGGGAAGTGACTGGCATTAATGAGAGTGTTAGCAGGGTAAAGAATAAAATGGTAGAGGCATTAAATGCTATTTAAATTATTTAGACTTGTCTTACTGAAAAGTGTTGATATTTCTAGTGGCTTTCATCCTGAGTCAATGATAGTGTCTTGTGTTCTCTCTGCAGTACCTGCCCATTTTAAAGTGGCAATAATTTGTCAGTGTTCTGAATATGGGGAAGATTTATTGTATGTGTGAATTCACACAGGCACCTCAGTGCCTGACAGTAGGAAAGCTTATTTTTATATCTGCATGTTAAAGTATGTTTATCATGTTGATTGTGGTTCCTTTCTCTCCTGTTCCAGCATTGCCTGATTACTTCAGGGGTCACATTCAACTTTTTCCAGGGTTTAAGGCAGGTTCAAACATGACCTTACCATCACTTCAGGTTCTGTTTAGTTGTAGAAGTTGTGTTTATCACAGTAGCAATCATCCTCCTTCAAAACTTCACAGCTCCTGGGCATTTTTTGTGTCCTGTGGTTAAACTTGATTTGTGTCCTGTGTGCTTCATTGGCTGCAGGTGGGAGCCTTTGAGATTCCTTGCAGGCTCTAGTCACATGATGGCTCACAGCTTAAAATAAGATGAGATACAAGTGTGTGTAGTGGGAAGTGTTTTTAATTTTATTCTTCCCTCCTATATGGGTGTGATAGTTGATCTCTAACGACTGGACCATGTGTGGGTGCAGGAAGAGGTATTTAGCTGTTGAAAGTATTGCCTACACAGCCGTGCTTTTGTTCTTCTAAGGGAAAGGCAGCTGGGGCAAATGGAATTGCACTGTGAGTCATAGGGGTTCCCCTCCTTGTGTTTTATCTTCATTTTCCATTGCTGAAGTGCTAGTCTTGGATTTTTACAGTCCTGCCAAATAGGATGCAGGTTAAGTCACTGTGTATCTACAGCACTGTTGAAAACACCCCGTTAATCACAATGCTTTCTGTCAGGTGTATTTTGTCTGATTTCAGTGATGTGTCCTTTTCCTAAAATATGGTTCTCCTATTGAAGTTGATAGGGAAACTGTCATGCATTTTAATGGGAGCAGACTGCAACTTTTTTGCTGCCTTTGAAGTTACTCTGTCAGAAATAGAGGGAAGCTATAATTAGGCATGCTGTAGCTTCTTGTGTGCCATTTCATCCCTCCTCTGGCTGTCACAGAACAAGGCTTTTGATAGTGAGCTTGGTACTGCAGTGCCAGGGGAGGCACTTAGACAGAAAGGAGCAGGACAGCAAAGCAAAGTGCAGAGAAGATGGCATTTCACCAAGGATGCAGCCCTTTGCCTTAAGGACATGGGCCGTTTGGAAATAAGTGGTGATGTGACTTGAATGTTCCTCTAAGCTATATTTTGCAGTTGACAGTAACCTTTTACATAAAAAGCTCTACTTCTGCACAGGTTTGTGTAAGGGGAAGAAATCTGAGTTTCCGGGATTAGAGGGGAAGTCCCTCTTTAAGTTTGCAGAGATTTCGTAGTCTGATTGGGAAGGCAGGGAAGAGGCTGCCTGGATAAATCAGAGCAACTAACAGGCTGTTTCTGCCTCACACTAATTAGCAGCTGGCACATCCCTAGAAATTTGGAATGAAAAAGGGGAGGGGGAAGTGCCTTGATAATCACTCTCTTCTGAACTTTCTGGAACCACTTGGCAAGAGCAGCATCCATAATGTAAGTCCCAGCTGCCAAGTCTGGGCGCAGAAGTTTCAGTGGTGCAATTAGATTAAGTGGGTACCTCGTTACACCCCAGGATCTGTCAGAACATCGGCTTCTGTGCTTGCTGGTGGTGTTAATGTTGTCTGAGGACCTTCATGCTTCTTATCTGCAGTACAGCCAAAACAAGGTCATTATTTGTGATGTTATTTTTTTGTAGTGTTTGTTTCATGAGAACTAATGAACATAAATAATGCTTCGGGGGATTTTTTTTTATACTTTCAGAGGGAACAGGATTGAGGGTCTCCAATATAAAGTGACATACAAGCTAGTGAAAATGAATTCTTTTAGTCTAGAACCCATGTCTTACCAGGTGTTGACTACTTTACAGGTGAAGATCTAATCACTGCTGATGTGATTACGGTGGAAGTTAAGTCATGAAAAGGTCTCCTTGGATTGGCAGCTGCCTGAAATCTCTCATTTCTGTATGCTCAAAGTACATATATTATTAAAATCTGTAATGAGCTTAGTCATGTACTTTGTCCTTTTTAATTATCAGTGGGATCATTGTCCCTTAGGTAGGTGTACCTCAGGCTCGGCTCCCTATGGCAGCAAAACCTTTTGAGCTGTTAGCCTGTTTCCTACATTTTTTCATTAGTGTCATTAAGTCATTTTTTTTGGTCTCAGATAAGAGGTGCTTTTCATAAGGTAGCACAATAGAGAGATTGCTGATCCTCTGGGTGTAGTGTGCCTTGTTGGTTGCTATAGGAATTCTTTATTGACTTCTGCTCAGGTGTGCTCTCAGAAGGCATCGTTCCTGCTGTTATAGTTCAGTCTCTATGTGATTTCCATCTTCCTGTCCAGCCTTCTGTCTAAGAAAGTAGTAAAACATTTGTACAAGTACCTGACAAGATAGTAGAATCATCGTGGCTTGAACTGTAAATTATTAGGTGGTGTATCTACTTAAAAGTTTCTGAAGCAAATCTACAGAATGTATGTTGAGTCTGAATTTGTATCAGCTGCATTAAAACAGTAATTATAAGAAAATCTTAGGCAGCAGAATTTCTTCTGTGAGTAAGGGAGAGCTTTTTCTGTTGTTCACATTGTTCTGTGGTGGGGTTTTTTTGTATTTTGTTTTTTTGTTCTATCCTAAACACCAACAGTTAGTCAAAGGAAAAAGAAAGTGTTCCATTGCTAAGAGATAGTATAGACATCTAAGGAAAAAGTGAGTTCTTTATCTGGGTGGTCATTTTTGCATATTTCATGTTCTGCTTTCAGATTCTGTTGGGAAAGAAGTGGGGGTTTTTTAATGTCAAATTGGTAATGTTTGCTGACTTTCTCTGCTGCAGAGGCTGTTGCTTCCTGATGGAATCATTTGCATGTATTTTGCCCAGTTTTCTGCCAGTACAACTCGTGCTGCAGGGTCTCCTGCAGTGTACAATTTAATCTCTTGCTTTCATTTCACTGAAGTATATAGGTTTCAGCAGGGGTAGCTGGGTGAAGGTTAGTGCCTGCATTATACTGGAGATCTGCTTAAGTGATCTAATGGCTCCTTCTGGCAAAATCTGTGAAATTATAATAGCAGAAGTAGGGAGAGGAAGGGGATCAAAGGTGGATGGTAATGCAAGATTTGTATAAAGAGGAAGCTGTATGTATTTTGTCTCTAGAGGAGAAGCTGTAACAGTCCTAAAATGAAAATAAACTTAGAAAAACAGAAAAGTCAATGTTCTGTCTGGATGTTGTTCTCTCAGCTAAAAGGCCAAAAACTTCCCTCACAACTGAGCAAGGAGAATTTCTTGTAGGATTCTGAGGTGGTGTCCTGGTTATCAGAAAGAAACAAAGTCTAGAGGATTTGCAGTGACTTAATGTCGTGGTTTTGCCTTGGGTTAATTTGTTTTTACACCCCCCACACAATTACCATTAGTAGAGAGAAGGTTTATG
>JAYRBT010000181.1:28051586-28067367 GCA_036023395.1 Myiotriccus ornatus | reverse complement strand
AAGGCTTAAACTTTTCCACCTTTTCTGATTAAGGGAGATATTACAGTACTGCAGATAGTTTACCCCTGTGTGCATTCTTCAGTCCTGCTTAGGAAGGCAAAGCTTTTCTAATGCTCCCAGCCTAGGAGAATTTTAGTGCTCAGACAGTCTATCAGTATTCCCTTTTTATATATATTTACATATACAACTATTAATAAGTCTCCCCATTATTTACTGAAACTACATCATCCATAAGGAAAGGCCAGAATTCATAGTAAACCCTTGGGTGTAAGCAAGATCAGCACCCAGTCATTACTTTTTCTGATAGGAAGCTCAGAGTGCAGAAGGGTGTTCTTGTATGGCAGACTGTTCCTCATAATTTTTGGTGTGTACCTAAGGGAAAAAAGGATGCCTTTGTATTTAAATTACACAGTTTGTATTCCCCTAGCTAGAATATTACAGACACTTTTTATAACCATCAGAGAAATTATTTCTCACTAGATGAAGAAGTAGGCTACACAATGAAACTGGATCACTTTTATTTGATGAACAGGAAATCCTCTTGACCTCAGTTCCTGCCTCAGAATATAATCTGCATGTTTTACCTCTGCTCATATGTGTATATATGCCTCCATACATCTGTGGAAGGTTGGAGGAATTAACAAGTAATTATAGGGGAATTTTTAAGAATAAATTCCTAACCCTCAGCCTGTCTGTTACCTGGGATTTGTTACTGCTTCTAGAGATTTGACTGAAAGAGCCAGGCCCCAAACTGAAAAGCTGTCTATTTAGAATAGCTTAAGGTAACTGCGATCAGTTGTTAAGGATGTTATTGTTGGTTAACATGACTGCTAGAAGATCTGTAAGGGGATTATCTCCATGACCGTAAAGCTGTGCTCCTGGCTGCCTCAGTAAGTAAACATCCCTCTGTGGAGGTCCATCTGCCAGGGTTTTAGTTACAATTGAACTTTCAGTTGGTAAATCTGTCTGGTGTCTCACTTCAAAAGCCATCTTAATGTCTTTCTTTCCTAAAAAAATAAAACCTCCTAGTTTCTACAAGGCAGCCACAGGGTTTTTTAATGGATACTAATTACCTGGACTTTATCCATATAAGGTGGTTTGGGGTAGGATATTGCAGATAAGCAGCAGATGGAAGTGTTGGTTTGAAGCTGTCAGTCAGTTGCAGTCCGAGGTTCGAGATGTGAGGTTTCAAGCTGTGCAAAACCCAGACTCTCTCCTGACCTCTCTACCAGCTGGGCTTATGTAGTTTGTAATAAAGGGGGTCAGGTGTATCTCTGTTCCCTGAAGTGACTGTACTTCATTCACGTGATGAGGCAGCAGAGGAAAGGAATGGAGCAATAGTGTTTCAGAGAAACTCATTTGTGCCACGGAACCTTTCCTGGGAAAAACAGATGAAGAACAGGATGTGATAAGCATAGCTCATGGAAAAGGAAACTGCTCCAGGGTGCTGCAAGGAACAATGCAGCGTCAGTTAATGCAGACATTTTTGCATGATTCTTCCAAATTACTCCATGGGATTAGAATGCATTGGCTCAGGTTGAAGAAGAAAGAGAATCTTGAAAGACAGTTTTGGGAAGTTTTTATTGTTTCTGTATGGAAAGCACATGTTTTTCCTTAGCAGTTGCATTCTGTGAGTCTGCATGCACTAGCTAAAGAAATGACTGTTCATTAAGAATATGAAATGCTCCCTGCTGGTAGCATTTATCCATTCCCTGTTTCCTTTCAGGGAAATGAATTGCTTCGCCAGTAAACATTGTTCCTGGAGCTGGAAGTATCAAGGAAGAGGGGTTGTGGGTGGGCTGTTTGATATTCCCCCAATCTGCAAAATACCTTTGTGCCACATGTCTAAAAAGTTATGCTTGCATTCTTGCTCAGAAAGGAAAAGGTAAATTTTACTGAGGGTCAAGGAAGAGCTCTGTCATGGTTTGACCAAAACAAGCTCTCACAAGGATGAGAGCAATATCACAAGGTAAAATGTCTCTAAAATTACAAGACCTGGCAGTGAGACATTGAGGTATTTGCCCTTCAGTGTCATGATTAATTGCACAGGATTATGATGTAAAGCTGAAGTCTATCCTTCTGCCAAGGTTTTTGCCTAAACTAGTGCATTTGGTGTTCGCAGTACAAGCTATTGCTAAGAATGCAGTACAGTCACCTCTCACTTAAAAGAGTAAGGAACATGAAAGTCTCTAGTTGTAGATATGAACAATGGTGCTAACATTATGAGCTGTCCGACGGTAAGTTGTTTTTTTCACTTGCTTGCTTACTTGGATTGTGATCTCTGTGGAGTTAACGTCCTTAATAAAACATTTCTTTGAATCAGGCCAAAGGCTCCAATATAGTCGTTGAAACTTAAAAAATATTGAATGGATATGCACATGACTCTTTCATTATTTTGCATTAAAATTCAGGTGGTTTTAATTTAGACCAAAATAACCTTTGCTGTACCTTGGAGATAACTTTGGCTTTGTATATTTGTGAAATAAGCCTGTAGTTAATCCACACTGATGCTAGGAAGAAGAATGCAAGCACTGAAGTAGTTTAACCAAAACCAGGTAACATGGTTTGCTGTTTTGATAACCACCATCTTTTTCCATCATCTTATGAACCTCTGATGTTTGATTATCATTATATCAAGAGCCTTGTGGGGTAAGTAAAGCAGACAAATAAATTTAGTAGTGCTTTCTCACTTCTCAGCATATACTGAAAATGGAAACACGTAACTTGGATAATATTTTAAACTTTAACTCTTTGTATGTGGAGCTCTGCTTCCGTTACATAAAGTTGCAGATACCCAGAAAACAGAAACACATCTTCTGCATTGTCAAGTGATATGTCACTGATGACAAATAATTGTTAGGGATCTTGTTACCATGATCAGTGTTGATAATGTATTTATTGAAAGCCTATTTAATTCAGAGAGAATTCATAAGCAAAAAAAACCCTTCTGCATGTTTTGGTTTTTTTGTTCCAAGTGACTTACCATAGGTGTAGACATTTACAAAAGTGTTTATAAATTACTATAAACTAGTACTACTTTTCTTACAAAATTTGATGAGGATAATCTTTCTTTGTTCTTGGAAAGTTTTGTAATCACTAAAGTTGATAGGGATTATTTCACCCTTCTGTGAATAATATCATAAATGATTACACAAAGTAATGAAACTGTTTAGAAAAGGAAATGCTGTGTAATCATAGAAATCCTAAGCAAAATTTAAGTTGGCAGGCAGCTCTTGATGCAGGTTGAAATGTTGCAAGGTCACTGTGTCCTTCCTGCCTATTATTTGCTGAAAGAAGAATTCCTGGAATTCTTGATTGTGGTCAGAAACATGAACTTCTTATCTGAAAGCCAACATGTCTGATGCCTTTAACATTATGTTTTAGAATTAGATCTCGATGAAAAGTAAGAAAGACCTGAAGACTCGTCTTAATTAAAATGGTTTCATGCACTTTCATTTCTCTGATATCTGGTCAAATGCATTTCAAAATGTCTCTTTAACAAAAACTCACATTTTCTTGTAATAATGTATTGTGTATAAATTTTAAAAGTGCAAACAATAGGGAAGGAGTCTAGCCCTTTTTTCTGAGTTTATGTGGAAGAAACGTATCTGTGGCTCTGGATCCACGTACCTGAGACCAGTGTAGGAATGTTTTCTGGGAATTCCCTTCAGAATGGTATGTGTTACACACTAGTCCTACCTTATTCTCAAAGCCTCACAAGCATAGGAAATAAAACTTCCACCACTCTTTGGATTATGGTTTCCATCACAAGCCAGGGAGCAGTTCCAGAGGCAGGCTCTGAGAGGAGGCTCAAGTGTTTCCAACACATGGTGCCTCTTTAAAATCCCTTCTTGGAGAAGAAGGATACTTAAAATAGACTCCTTTTCTGTAACACCATATGTAAGCTATTATCAATCAAAACTTTTCCAAACTCATTGTTCAACATTCTATAAAGGGAACCTTCCCAAGCAACAAGGAGCCCCCACCTTATGAAATACAGAGGAAATGTGCTCAAAACAAAGGAGGAGTCCTCCATTTTAAAACCCAGAGAAAGGTTTAGAGGTACAAATCAACAAGGTTTTTATGGTTGTGTTTATGTATTTTATATCTCTATCAATATGCCTCTTTAATCTGAAAGTATAAAGCATGCCATGTTATTCTGAAGAAAACGGTTCTCTTGTTCTGGTTGTATTTTTTGCTGTTTTTTATGAGAAGCTAGACAGTGGCTTATTATTGAAGGCACAGTTAGCACTAGTACTTAGTAACACCAAATTTTGTTGTTTCTTTAAGCACAAAGCAAGCTTTTCCTCTGCCTGTTCACTATAAAAGCAGATAGTTTATGAAGCTCCAATTTTCTTGTCTTTCCCTGTTTGTGTAGCATAAGCAGCACAGAGCAACTAGGCCATACTGGGCTGTGGGCAGTACCTGTGCCCACCACCCTGCAGAGCCTGGAGTAACAGTGCTGGCTCAGCCAGCAGTTCTGGGCACGGGGCAGAGCTGGGAATGGCAGCTGTGCTGCCAGCTGCATCCTGGGATGCTGAGGACCTTCAAAGGGATCTTCAAGCCTCTGTAATTATTGCTGCAACATTTTATTTTCTTCGTGGTTGTGGTAACAGTGTTTATTTCTATCTTGAAGGTTGGCTGCGGAGAAAGCAATTTTAAAGGCATCAGGTAGATTACAACTGCTTCTCACACTGTGTTGCCTAAGCACCACTTATCTCTTCCTGGCAAATCTTGCAGTGCCAACATAATGCTACCTTCCCCAGGGAAATGGTAGCTGAGTTGCAGGTTTAGACTTCGGGGAAAAAAAACAAAAGTGTTTTGGACCATCATTCCTTCTTTCTGCTTTCAATCCCGGCTTTTTTTGGAGGTATATAAGTCCCTGATGCATTAAATGAGTTTTCCTTTAAAGCTGGGTTGTTACAAACACATGACATGTCCTTAGGTGATCTGCTGTCCCAGTACCGGGTAGAGCTCGCCCAAGGTAAGTCTTTTGAGGTTACCAGGAGCACTCTGTTTGGAGAGACCATTTCCTGAAAGGATGCTCTGATCACATCTTTGAGATTTCTAGGGTAAATACAGGGATTTGGGTGTATATTCCTTCTGATGTGCATTTGTTCTTCAATATGATCTCTGTCTATGTTACACACTGTGAAAATCAAGAAAGAGTAACAGACATAATTTCTCTTCACCTAATAGTAGGTGCTCAGACTCTGCAGGGCTGGACCATGCTGCAAAGTACAGTGTAGTTGTCTGCCACCTTCTTGGGATAGAGACATGTATAAGTGTTCAGTTCAGCTTTTAGCTGTGAGACCAGAAATTGATCTTACACAGTACTTGGTCACTGAATAAAGCTGATATTTGCTTAGCAAAATTTTCAGATGTGCTCAAACAAGGTAGGTACCTGAAATCCTTCTTTTTTTTTACTTTTTTTTTTTTTTTTCATTTAAGTACCAAACTTGACTAGGTGCTAGGTGCTCTTGGAAATCTCAGTAGATATCTGAACAGCTTTGTGTGTCCAATACCCTGATCTTTGGGTAGAGGCAGAAGAGATTTGTGCTTCTATATTTCATAATCCTGGGCTTGTCCTTGAAATTATGTCATCTGGGACTTCAGTGTTTAGCTCCTGTGAAGTGGCTTTGTTTTGGTTTGGCTTTTTTAAGGTTGTTATATTGAGAAATGATGTACCACTGTTCAGCACTTTGATATACTGAAGGTGTAGTTTCATCAGTTCAGTTTTGTAAATGCTGCATTAGCTTCAAAAAGCCACATGTAACTCCTCAGGATGGTCTGATCTGTGGAGTAACCTGTGCATATCAAATAGCTTAATTCTCTCAGTTCTTGATAGATGGTTACTGAGATTAGTTATATGTGCCTAATGATCATCCAGGAAATATGCCTAATCCAGGAAGAGGGTGGGAGTGTGAGAGGCTCCGTGCTAAAAAGCTTCTGTCTAAATTCTGCCATATTTCCAGTGGAGTGTCCCATAACACACTAAAAACTGCATACGCTGCAATTAGGAACAGCATTTTAAAAATAAAATTCTTAGTTTTTCAGGTTCCCATGAATGATTGATTGATTTAATCATAACCACATAATAGCGAACTGAGAACTGAACCCCTTAAATGAATAACTTGTCATTACTTTTGGAAACAGTGAATAACCAAAATAACAAATTTGGTCAGTGGAGAGCATCCACTTCGAGAAAGCTAAAATGGGGAAATAATTTGAAGTGAGGAAGTTCTTTAGTGTATTGCTTTGAACAGCAGCCCAGTTAAAAAACTTGGATCAGATTCACAAGTCAGAATGTTGCGTTTTTCCACAAAGCTGGATCCCTGCAAGGAAAAGCAGTGACAGCTTAGGAGTACCTGTTTTCTCTCAAGCTCTGCTGGTCTTCTGAAAACTCCAGGACATGCTTTATTTTATTGCAGATTTTTTGAGTCCTTGCAGAATGTCACTAAATTAGTAATACTCCCTACAGGGAATTTTTCCTTTCTGATCTCTGTTATAGGCAGTTAAATAAAACAGAGATTAGTAATGGGAGCTCAAGACTGATGGTGGAGCTCATTATGGAGATGGGCTATAAAAGGCTTGTCCCCCTTTCCCCCTTTCCAGGTGTTTAGGATGTGGTTCCGACCATGCTGGTTTTAGTGTCTGTACTCTAAACATTGGTGCAAGTTAGCCAGGCTGGGGTGGGGGGGTGTTCAATAATACGAACAGGAGACTGTTTCAGCTCTTTAGCAGGTGCCTGACTCGAGCGTAAGAGTTGCTTGGCTGATGCTTTTGTGATATCACTTTCTTTTCAGTGTGTATTGCAACTTGAGCCCATAGCACTGGAGTGGCTTTTTGAGATATCTTTGTGCACCTTTATGGGAACACCGGTGTTTGTGGGTCACAGATGGTATGAACAGGTTGGCTATAACTGGGACACTTGCTTAATGTGCACCAGAGAGCAGTTCAAAAAATCAAGCTCCTGTCTCTTTGTCTTTCAGTCCTATCCCCAGTGGAGTTGCCAGACAAAAGTATGTACTTAGCTCAATCTTGATAGACTATACAGCACACAAAACCAGGCAATGTGGGGAGCTGTAGGTGTAGAAGTCATAGATTCAGACTAAGTAGCCTATTTGGGACAAAGCCAATATATCCTGACTTTCAAATATCAATGTGGGTGACCTCCTCCCCACCCTAGGCATAGTTTTTTATACTGGACAAAATGATAATTTTGTCTATGGATTTTTTTTTTTTCTGGAAGCTTTTTGAATCCTTTTCCTTAATCTATGTTTTGAAGCCCAGAAATACACTTTTAAAAGCAGGAAATAATTTGCTTGTCAAGCAACCAAAGCCTGTGTTTGCTGCGATATCAGGAGTAGCAGATAATGATGGTCCATTTTTGCCATTTCAACCCTTGTACCTTTCCCCCTTTCTCAACCAAATGTTTAGAATTTCTACCAAACTTGCAATTATACAGAAGTAAACAGAACGAGGATTTCTGTAGAGGTGATGGACATTATCCAAAGTCCTGCAGAGATAAAATGGTTATAGATGTCTTTTGGATGTAGTTATCAATGTTCACTAGCATGTAAACTGGTTGTTTAGTTCACTGAGCATCTCTTGGTTTATGACTGACTCATCCCTGTATTCAGTTACATGGCCACATGCCCAAAACTCTGCTGTTTTGCAGAATGAGTGGTTTAACAGAACTGTTCTGACACTGTGTGGGCCTGTCTGCCCACATGTACCTACAAGTATGTAAAGAGCCAGCTGGTTTGCAAACTTCTTTGTGTCACGTGTCCTGTCTTACAGAGTGTCCCACTGACATGCCACTTCCACTCAGGGCCACCTGTTTTTCTGGATGGGTTGCAGTTCCTCCCAGTAGTGATCTCAATTGGTATTCATGTAGAAAAATAATTCAGTGTTTGATGTGGCTTTGACTGTCTTTAGGACAAATTGTTTGCTCTACTGCTTGCGAAAATTCCATGTGTGTGTCCATCCACCCCACCCCCGCTTTTTTTAACTGCTTTTCTCAGGACTGTTTCCAGACAATTTGCAGCTTTTTCTACTGCTTATACCTGCAAACATCACAAGTAGCACCATGGGGAACAATGATGTCATATGACAATGTTAGAAAAAATGGGAGTGAGGTCTGTACTGTAATGTGTTCTCTGCTTGCCAAAGCAACCTATATGGGCATTGATTTCTCTTTGCACCTTTCACTCTGATCCTATGAAGTACTTTTGCTGCACTGGTAGGAAGTGAAATTCTTTGAATGTGAATTTAGGTTGTGCAAGGCCCCTGCATATCAGAAAATATAAACTAAAGTGGTGTGTGCCTAGTCCATCACAAACACAAAGTAGTAAAATAGCTTAGGTTAATTCACCATGAAGACACTCGAGCAGAAGGTAATAGTACCCAATTTATGGACTGTCATTGTCTTACCATCATGGAATCAATCATACTTCTATGGTTTCTCTGAAAACTAAATATTTCATTCTTCAAAATAAAAACCATGGAAATTATATGGCTCGAGC
Organism: Myiotriccus ornatus; assembly: GCA_036023395.1. Classification (NCBI taxonomy): domain Eukaryota; kingdom Metazoa; phylum Chordata; class Aves; order Passeriformes; family Tyrannidae; genus Myiotriccus; species Myiotriccus ornatus. Next base: position 28,058,839 of record JAYRBT010000181.1, on the reverse strand, counting down.
TTCATAGCTGTAGCAGTTTGCTGTTTGTTATTTGTCAGTTTTTTAATATGGAGAACAATGAGGAAGACCTTAACTCAGATCATGTATCCATGCTCATTTGTGCAGATTCAACCTTCTTGATTACAGTTGATTTTGCTCCTTTTCTTTCAGGTGTTAGATTTAGATCTCCTCTAAGGAGTGAGAAAAATGTCCACAACTGGACATACATTCGCACTTACTGTGGCAGTCAAATTATAGTAAAATATAGCCATTAATGAGATAGGAGAGAGCAGACAAAACAGAAGGGATGCCTTAACTTTTTCAGTTTCTTGATAAAGGCTTGAAGTACAACCCATCTATCATAGTTGTCCTGGGACTTTATAGCAGAGCTTCCAGGCTGTAATTGCTGAAGATTTTTGTGGCAAGAAGTTACAGCTTCTTTTTTTTTTTCTCACGTGATCCTCAAACCAGTCAGAATTTTTTACTAGCGTTCCTTCATCCCCACTTCCACCACTGTAAATTAGAGCAGGTCTGAGGCTGGTTTGAAGGTACATTTACTACATGTCTGGCTGTGGTTGACTGGAACATTTGTCCTCTGGACTTGATGGGAAGTACTTGGAGCTGAAGAGCGTAGGCTGTGTAAATCCAGATCTAAAAATATGTTGATAACTTTCAAGGAAGTAGAAACTGTACAGAGATCACCTGACTCTTCTGACAAGAGGTGTCACCAACAGGGAGCCCGCTTATGGTCTCCGTTGATGTGAACATCAGAAATGCCAATATAACTTGTAGGCTGCCAAATTAAAGTTCTCCTTCCAAGTAGACACATTTTCTGTGTTTTAAAGGGGGCTGTTACTGGATTTTTATGTGCACTGAAAATTTAGAGCAATTTTTCTGCTCATAAAAAATTATAAAGAGACTGAGAGCAATAGCCAAGAAGTGCATAATGCAGACTGCTTGTCCAAACACATTCCTCCTAACTTACACCACATCCTCTTAGTCCCTTAATAGAGCTTGTATGAATGGATAAAGCAGGTTAGAGGTCACCAACGTCCTAAGCTTTTTTCAAAAAGATCTTAAACTGCAATTCTACCACCAGGCTATTCACTGGAGCTGGCTGTAATGAGAGTGTGAACGCAATCCAACTTTGGACATTTTTCTAGTTCCTTGGAGAACCAAAGTAAAAGTGAAATTTACTTCAAAGCAAAACAGACAAAAAGAACTCCCTTGGGTATGACTAAATAATACTTACATTGAAGTGATTGATTTGGGATTGCTAGTAAGGCTAATTCTTGTGAATCAGCATCTGAGAAGAAGTCCCATCCAGTGTGTGAGAGGGAATAAGCCCCTAGTTCAGGCGGGAGTCAGACTTTGGGTCATGAGTAGACAAGGTCTGTGCTGGAATGAGTCTGCCCAAAATGAGCTTTCCCTGGGAAGTTATGATGAAGCCAGGAATGGCAACAGTGTGATAAGCAAACTCATTTCCACTTCCCATCTGTCTGAATATATTTTCATTGGCTTTGCCTGCACAATATAAATGTGGCAGGAGTAACTTTCCTTAGGGTAAGGAGAGCAAAAATAAGTTCCACTCAAGTCCTTAGAAGTATGTTTTGGTCTTCTTCCTCTTCTTTTCATTGCCACCCTTCCTCAAATTCAGTCTAAGCAATTTATCTTACTCCTTTTTTTTCGAATGCTTTCTCTCCATTCGCTTTCAGACATAACCATAAGATGGTTGCAGAGCTGTATGTGTTTATCATTGCAGCATTTGAAAGTATGTAAATGACTTGCAGATGCTCTACCGGACTGAAACCAAACTTGGCTGTGTCAGTTTTAACATACACATGACAAAACCGCGCTGGCTCTGAACAGGCCTCAGTGCAATAAGCTCTCTAGGTTCTCCTTCTGCATAAACACTTTTATGTCCTTATTAATTAGAAACAGGGGTCTGTTTCTTTCGAAGTTCATGTGATAGCAGTCAGGCCAAAGAAAGAGGCACATGCAATATTTGAATGGTTTTATGATAATACTGACAGGGATTTGAAGTTTATTTTTTGGGGAATATATGTTTATGAGTGTGTTTGTATATAGATGTGTGTATATATATATATATATACACAGATACATATATAAAAGTTAAACAAGCATAACCAGAAAAGCTTCCTGGAATATTTGATGTGGTACTTTTGCAGTTCATGCATTTCAGTTTATATTTCACATGGCATATCGTTGACCTTAAACTTTGGTGAATATTTTCTTGACCTTATATCATAATGTCTTTCAGCACAAAAAAGTCTTGAAGCTGCTTTATGAATTGGCAACAGCACTGTGGTTTACTGAAATAAAAATACAAGAAAAATCTGTTAATAATGATATAAATCTCCACACAAAAAGGCCTTTAGGTTGGCTGAAATTAGGAGTATATATATCAGTAACTTTTATAGCACTGTTGGCAGTATTTGAACATGAAGTATTTAAAATAGCTGTGGCCAATTTAACTCTGGACAAAGGGGGAATAACTTTGTTATTGATCATCTACTGGTGTATAAACTGGCACAAGTGAGTGAGGACATGGTTTGACTACAGTAGTCCAATTACTTGAGTAATTTTTGTTAACTGAAATTCATATCAGCTGTGCCAATCAGCAAATAATTTTTGAAATGTCCTTTGGTTATAAGTCATTACAAACTGTAACTTTCTGTGTACTGATGTCACATAAGTTGCAGACCGGTGGTGGTCCATAAGGCAGGAAAGAGGATGGAGAAAAGGCAGCTGGTAATGAAGAAAGCTCTCTCTTGCATGAAAGGGTGTGTTTGCAAGTTGCAGGGATGATGGGGGTAATGAAAAAGCAGAGATTTGGGGCCTTTAGTAGGCCTGTCTTTTGGGGCTCTAACGGTACTGGAGAGCAGTGGGAAATTCAGATAAATGTTGACAAAAATTCCCTAGGCTGACTGAAGAAGCCAGAAATGTTGATGAATTGCACACTAGTTAATGTGGACTGCTTCATGAAGATAAAGATGTGGCCTGGCTTAGTGCATGTGGTCAAATCTGCTTCCCTTCAATAACTCATCAGCATCTATTTCAGTCCTGATCACTTTCCATCTCCAATTCATACTACTTTAAACTCCTCGAGAAGACCGGAAAAATATTTTCTTTTTTAAGCTTCCCTTCCCACCAGAATCCCACAAATTGTGCTGCTCTGTGTGAAAGGGGCAGTAACATTTATCTCTAGTAAACTTTCCATTTAATTTTTTTTTTAATGACTCTGTATCTGAAAGGTATGTGTGAATTTTCTTGAAGGCTTTAGAATTCAAACTCTTTTTTTGGGGGGGGGATGTTATTCCTGAATATTGTATTTTGTAATTCACTGCTGTGCTTCTTCAGGAAGATGGTAAAATGGCTGTTTCAAGTAGTTGCTCCAGGACATCCGTGGGAGTTCCTTTTAGAATCGTGGTTTACTGTACTGTGCCTACCACTGATGTCAAGTGGATGATTCCATTACCTGCCTTTCTCTTGACTGTAAATCATATATATGAAAAAACTATGTCTGAAGACAGAAGGTTCTTACCGTGTTGTTGTCTTTTCATCTCTCTTTAGAGAGAAAGTATTTCAAGTGTACTCTGGAAATTAGAGCTGTATTTTTCACTCCTGTTTTGACTGTGTAATTAGGAAATGCTGGCTGTGTTATCACAACTCGGCTTAAGGTTTTCTTAGTCTGGATTGTGGCATGTGTGCAATACAAATGCTTGAAAGTGAGTTATTTGTGAAGTTGCAAACCTGGATCAGAAGATTCTGAGTTCAGTTTCTGCTGCTTCTGAAATTTTATATTATTCTGGATGAAATGTTCTCATATGTGTACCCCTCCTCCCTCCAGACAACGAGGCCTGACTGGTCTGCTCTTTGTCCAGTACCTTCTGTGCACTTGTGCTTAGATCCAAGGAACAGAGCACTTAAATATGAACGTGGCTTTATTGATACTGAAGTGCTGAAGGTAACTATGTGTTTGCACAGCACGTAGCAGATGAAAAGCAGAGCATCATTTGGGACATCTAAGTACTATGATGATACAAATAATGATGGTACAGTTTGCCGTGTAACAGAGGGAACATGTATACTCTGGCAGTAAGGTCTGGTTTAGATAATTATCTGCATAGGAGATTGGGAAGAATTGCAATTAGCTACAACCATTAATGAAAAAGCATGATGCTTTGACAAGGAAACAATTTAGAAGATTAGTCTGAAGAATGGATGTTGATTGATTTCTGAAGGAAGTGAAAAGGTCAGTACTTTGTACTAGTTTGTATGGCATTAAGATAATTAGATTGAGGTATCTTTTTATTTTGAAAAGGTGTTTTAATAGCAAGATAATATTACTTATACAAAAATTGTTTTACAGTGAGGCTAAAATATCGTAATTAGCGATGTTAGTTTATAAGCTCATGCTGGATAGAAATCATTTGACAGGAGTTTTATATATTGTGCTGGTGTTGACGTTGAACTGTAACTGCTGTAGAATTTCATCTTTTAAAATATCAGACTTTGTTTTCCCAGTCAGCTCCTATACTGTAGCTCCACTGTTATTTAAATAAACATCCGTTCTGTACAAACTACAAGGAGATTAAGCATTTCCTGAAGTTGCTGGTTAAAGCAAAATAATGGCTGCATTTTTTTTTTTGATTGATTCTGTTTGCCATTTGTCCTTGGCTCTAATGGAGAACTGGAGAGAGAGGCTCATGTGTCTAATGCTAGTCAGCAAAGTAAAGCTTGCGTGTCATGAGTGATGTTTTTTTAATTCTACCTTCACAGATGGAGCCAAAGAAATTGTATTGTTCAAATAAAACGTAGAATAGCATGTATCATTTTCCATCTGTACTCTTTTTTTCTAAATTGAAGTATTGCCTTTTTGTTAGTGTCTGTTACTTGAACAATAGAAGACAAACATGGATTTTCTGAAATTCAACAGTGGTGTTAACTTCTTTGGCATTTGCAGTGGAATTAGTATCATTGTTGCTTCAGGGTTGAAGCTAGAATGCAGTTAAGGCTCAAACACACAACTGGGTCACTTTGTACTGGCTTAGCCACAGCAAATGAGAATGGGCACAGGGTAAAAAACATGGGCCTAAAAACCAGTATAAGTGGTTTTAAATGTTGTCTTTGTGCTTGTTTACCTGCTCACGAGTCCTGCTGCCCTTCAGCATGTGCCTGATCGTATCATCTGTGACAGTAATAGTGTTCACTTTGCTCCTTCCTCCTCGTGGCTGTTTCTTTTGCTGGAGTGTTGTTGTCCAGGGCAGGTGTTTCTCTGCAGGGCTGACACTTGGTTTGCCAGAGTGAAGGTCCTGCTGCAGTGTGCCCCAATGCAGCATTCATAGGTTGCTTGCCCTTGATCTAGCAATGTGTATGCCTAGTGTTGGATGTTCATGTTATATTGTCCCTCTTTTGAACTCTCTTGCTGAAGGGAGCTCTCGTGTCAACTTCAATGGTGTTTTGATCACTACTTGCTGTAAGGCTTTTAAGAATCCGTTCAACTTTCTCTCTTTCACTTCTTTTTTGGCTAGTCAGACTGAAAGTCCTCACTCAGATAGACTTTGTCTCTCGTTTGTACAACCTTGGGAACTCTTCTTCCTAGATGACTTGTTTGGATTCTGTGGAGGAGATTTGTGCTCTCACTTGGCCCTCAAACAGGCTTCTGTTCTCTGATGCTAGACACCAGTCAGGGATATAAAGAGCAGAGTAGTCTTTTATGTCATTTGGTGTTAATTTTGGTACCTGCAGCAAAAAAATCCTGTAGCCTAATTCCTTTTGCAATTACGGATCTTTTTCATTCCAGTCACTATATTTATGTTAGTGCAAATTACAGTGTTCTACCTGAGAGCCAGCATCTAATCCATCCTGTGCCAAGGTGCTAGTAACAGAAAGTGTTTACAGAGCCATGGATGCCTGGATTTACAGGTGAGGTTTTCCATTCTTGTTTGATCAGACCACTTCTATGCCTGCATTTGTAACGTAGCATAGTCTAGTCATAGGTCAGGTAGCAGAGAAGGTTACCATACTATCATTTATTTTAATACAGATGGGTAACTTGAAAACAAAGCTGATTCCCTGTGCTTCCTTACACAGGTTATAAAAATATTCTTACATAGCAACTAGGATAGCTCAGTTTTCAGATAAGCAATAAAAGTGACAAAAAAATCCCACTACTTTTTGAAATTTCCTTTCCATTTTAGCAGAGTGCAGATAGGCAAAATGAAATTAACACTTTGGTAAACAGCAGAGAACATTATTTTAAAATTCTCAGCTGAGCCAGTGTGTGAACAGCTCAGTCCTCTCTGCATCTGCATCAAAGCACAGTCTTGTCAACAAAGCATCTGATTCATGAGACAACCATAGAGGAGTTTAATTAGCAAAGGAGTGTGCAGTATGTGATCATGTGGGATTCATCAGGTGTTTGTAGAAGGAAATATAGCAGGTGTTTAATTCAAATCTGTCCAGTAGAAAAACATCACAGCTCACGTACTTTCTCATGCTGGGGTAAACTTGGGTGAAAAAAAACTATTTGTCTTCTTTTGTGACTTGCTTTACTGTGTATCCAGTTTCATCTTGTTAAATATGTACAGAATGCAGATGCTGCAAAGGCAATGCATTTGCACTCGGTCAGGACCCACCAGGGCAGACAAACAGGCACCCTTTCCTCACGCAAAATTCTCTAGAGTGACTTTGTAAGGCCTGGAGTTGTGCCTGGCATCTTCTGACTTAGAGGAGAATGGAGATTGACAAGTACAAGGAGAAAGAATAATATTTTTCCTTTTCAGCATAATTTTTAGGCTTTATCCCTGAAACTAGAAGAATGATAGTAAAACATACATCAGATCCATAAACTCCAGTTTGAGACCTGAAGGCCTTTCCCCAAGATTATTTTATAACCCTGAAATTAAATTAAAAATGTTATATTATTAAGAGTGTAGAATGACAAGCTTTCTCATCAGGAGACAGATGTCTTTTTTCACCACAGCACCCTGAGCACTTCAGTCAGATAGAAGGCCATCAGGGCTCTGACATGTTTTCAGCCAGTCTTAATCCCAGTCTGAAAAGGACATGGCACTTTCAGCACTGAAAATGCACAGTATCAGATGAAAATGGGCAAAATAACACTTACTCAGCCCTTCATGAAATGCTCCTGTTTTCCTCTTGCTTGTAGAATTCTATAATTTCTATAAAACACACAGCCCTCTGTCATAAATAGATGCTTTTATATGATCCCAGGGTCACACATTTAT
>JAYRBT010000181.1:27952267-28047135 GCA_036023395.1 Myiotriccus ornatus | reverse complement strand
TTTGACACGGCCCACGTGCATGACCAAGTGAGGTAGAGGCAGTTGGATATAGTAGGGCCAGAGTCTTGGGCCTTCCCTGTCTATAGCTTGGAGGAAAAATGACCAGTTTAATGTTACAGTTTAAAATGAGAAATGAAAGCTGTTTGTATGGTGCGTGATCAGGCTTTTTTACTTAGCACTTCCAAAGGGCTGGCTCTGGAGAGCCGTAAGGGAACAGCTGGGGCTGAAATGTTCTTTTCTGATGCTGAGGTGAAACATCTCTGTTGTACATGTTTATTTCTACCAGCTGGTTCATGGTAAGGGATTTCTGACATCAAGGTGCTGAGACCTGAAGATGTACAAGCATCTTCACTGCCTAAGCATCTGCCCAGTGTTGGTATAGTGCACACAGAGCAGGACATGCCTGGTGTGAAGCTGGAGATGGGCTCTTAGGGCACTTGGGTAGGAAAAAAATTCTGAGCCAGAAAAGAGGAGAAGGTCTTTGACATTGTGCCTTAGAGCTGCCTTTGCAGTTTCTAGGGATGATATATTTGCAAATGGATCTGATTTACCTATATTTCTGTGTCTATCACATTCTCATCAGCAATTTGTGGGAGAAGTCTGTGTGGTGATAGCAGGTATCTGTGGTGAAAACGATGACGCAGCTGCCTGAAACCTCTACGTTTATAATAGAAGCTCAGGTGAAAGTCTGACCAGTTAGCTGAGCAAATAAGAAGTGATGAGCACCAGCCCCTGCCAAGTACCTTCACAGAGCCCAGAGGAGGTTGCACTGGATAATCTCAGCACAGACCAAATCCTGCTCTTGTGCGTTTTTCCATTGTGTTGGCAGTGGGATTCTATGTATCTACTCAAGGCTGTGCCACATTTGCTGCAAGATCTGGAGTTTTTCTGGGTAGTAGGCAGCTGTATGTCCCACTCAGTAAGGCTTGACAAAAAGGGCAAGTTGTGGTTTGTAGTTGTCTGAATGTTGGACTAGGGCTTTTCGGTTTTCATGTCTAAGTATTGCAATGAAGGACTCAGAAGACACTCTTCTTTCTCAAAACTTACCTGTTCTAGTCAAAGGTGGCAATACGTAGTGTTTGAAAACTAGTTCTCCAGAGTATTTTTTTCAGTGAAGTTTTCTTGCATTTGGCAAGGATCAAGATGGTTCTTGTGCAGGTGTTATTCTGTCATGTAGGGTTTACTTGGGGAGGAGGAGATCATATAGTGAAATGCAGGGTATATTGGTCAAAATGACTAGACAGAGCACTGCACACAGTAGCAGTGGCAGGGACTGATGAGCTCTCTAAAATGAGCAGTTGCATGTGCATTTCCAGTGCAGTTCTGCAGCTCAGTGGAGTGATTGTGGTAGATGTAAGCAAGGAACATTATGTGGTTGTAGGGAAGAAACATTAAAGTTACGAACAGCGTTAACAAAATCATTCCACAAATAACTTGTCTGGGTCTTTGGTGTCCATACATTCAAAAGTCAGCTGGACACTTGGAATACATGCAGAAAGAAAAGAATTTTTGAGAACCAGGGAGGACTTCTGGATGAGGGATTTAAGGCTTACTTCATTTCGGTCTTGATTTAGAGAGAACTTATTTTCTACTAACAAATATATAGTTGGGGAAGATAATTCTGGCAGCTCTCACTTTAGCCAAGGATGAAATGTAGGATCTATTATTTGAGAGTTAAAGCTAGATGGTTTCAGTGAGGACTATATCACAGGATTTTAGCTGTGAAAGGTCAATTTGCTTTGCAAGTTATGATCATCAGACAAGAAGCATGTGGAATCCCAAACTGCATTTCCAAATACCTACTCTAGCTCATGTGGAAGTTAGGTATAGAGATGGAGAAAAGTAGCAGAAAGTAGAGGAAAAAAAATCCAAAAAACCCAACAAAAAAAAGCAGGAGTTTTCAGATAAGGCTTTCTCGGCATAAGAACAAAGTATTTATCCCATTTGTCATGAAGACCATTCTCCTCTGTGCGTCCTCAATGGGTACATCTTGTTGTCTGTTCCATGCAGGCCTGACCCCTAGGTACTGTGCAGGCACCTAGCCCAGCCTCTGGCTGAGGAGAGATAATCCTTCAGGACCTTCTTCAGGAGCATTTCCTGGCAACTTAAGTCTGTCCTTCAGAACATTTCAGTAGGTTCATTGTGATTTTTCTAGAATCTTGCTCTGTGAAATGCAGGTTGCACAGCTGTGAAACTCAGAGCTGTTTGCTGGGTGGTTACTCACTAGGGTTTTACGTGCTTGTTGACTTCCAGCTTTCCTGTTCAGCTGAGCAAAAACTTTCCCTCATTTCAGCAGGTGGATACAGCTCTAATAGATAGGTTGTGTATTCATAATAAGAGGCTGTCGCTTTACTCAGTTGAATGATTTATTGTAGGAGGCTGCAGACTTGTCATATTCTCCTAAATTGCCAAAAATCAGAGTTGGTAGGCTCTTTTGGTATCCTTGTAACTCACCTTAAATGTCTGTGCATTACCTAAAGAGAGTTGACAGCATAAAGGAACCCCTTATGAGCATTCCTGGTAAAGAGCTGCTCCAGTGTTTGCCATGTGAGGATCTTAACCCTTTTCAAGGGAATGTGTAATAAATGTTTCTAGCTGTCCCATAAGGCCTGGGTCCTGCAAACATGTACACTGGGATAATTTTATTTACTGGTTGGTGCTGTTGCTCTGTGATTGTCCCCTTATTCATACAGAATAAGATTACAAACAGCATTGCTGAAGAAAGAGCTGAAAAATCTGTGTTAGAAGGGGTATCCAAGTTCTATTTCCCTCAGAATTATAGGGCCCATTCTAGTTATCTGCAGAAATGGTCAAGGTCATTGTTAAGACTGTTGTGTGATCTAATGGATAAACACACACACATACAGAGCTAGGTGTTCCATGCTCTGAATATTCTCAGTTTACCACAGCTTTTGTACTTGGGCACCAAACATTATTGTCTCAAGAGACAATTTTCACTGTGGGCAATTTAAAAAGGTTGCTGTTAGTGTTGAAATAGAGTTGATTATGTTGTAGCATAACCCAGATATTCTTGTGGCAAGACCCTTCCAGCTTTGGATTTTAAAACTTTAGGCCCTGATCCAGTCTTTCCAATGCTTTTACTGACAGCTGGGATAGGTCTTCAGTGCTCTCATATTGGCCCAGTACCTGCTAAGTCCTTGGCTTCTCCATTTTCTGGCGTCTTCTCCAATAGATTAGATGATGCAAAAAATGCCTTGGCTTCTGTTTGCAATTTCACATATGGTAAAATGAGCTTAGCACTTTGTTATGGATTTTTTTCCTCGATCCTCCCTCCTGGTGACAATTCCAAAAGCATATTTGGAAAATGGAATTCGAAAATAGGAAAAATTGCGGCAAGTGCTGGAGATCTGAAAGTATGGAGATCTTGATAGAAGGGTGATATGTCAAACAGAAAAACATCTTCAAACCATCAGAAGAAAATATGATGCATGGGTTTTGTGTGAAAGATGAAGAATCTGGAATGTTAATGCTCTGAGCCAATTTGGAGACATCTGTACTGGCCTGATATAGAGGCAATAGCATGAATGAGAAGTATTAAATCCTATTAGTCAGCCAACATTTGTTGGAAACAGAAATTGAGTGAAGTATTAATGGAGCCAATAGGACAGGAAACATCTGTCATACTGACACAGTTAGCATTGTAACTGGAAAGGACCTTACCTTGCAGACTTTGCCTGGGCAGGCTGAAGAATTTTAAGTTGAACTATATATAGTTAACATTTTAGAGAGCATATTTAAACGTTTTTCATCAATGACAAATATGTGTTGTTTCGCTCTCAGCTGCGATGAACTAGAACTTACTTAGCAGTGCCCCCGGGGAAGTGGTCACAGCACCAACCCTGATAGAGTTCAGGGAGTGTTTGGATGATACTCTCAGGCACATGCATGGTGGGATTGTCGGGAATGGTCGTGTGCAGGGCTAAGGGTTGGACTCAATGATCCTTATGGGATCCCTCCACTTGGCATATTCTGTGATTTGATCCTGACCATTTGGTGGGATTTTTTAAGCTGTCCTCCTGATATACCACGGTTAAATGTTTTCCTCACTCATATGCACATTTGCAGTTCAGCTGCTATAATTAAAAGAAAAAGATCATCTGTACTCATGACCATTATGTCTGAGCATTTATATCATCTTAATGGCAGTATTTCTGAAGTCAGTAAATGTGGAGCTTTTTAAGTGACAGAAAAGGCAGAGTTGCTGCTAAAAGTCAGGCACTGGATTTATAGAGGTACATCGAGGTACCTTTGTCACCACAGTCACCACAGGGTATCCATGTCGATAATCAGTTCTACTCTGTAGGGTAGTAATAGAAAGGATTGTCATTGTTAGGACCATGTGCAGGTGGGATCACCAGATCACTTTACACAGGCTTACCGAGCTATTATCTCAGCTCCAAATGTAATTAACACTCAACTCACAGCATCTGTCAGGACATGCATGTTTTTGACAAGCCTTGGAACAGACACATATCTGCCTTAGAGCCCGCTCTTAATTTCCTTTTCTTGCATTACCACTGCTGCTGCTTTATACTATAATATTATATTGTTGGAGCTGAATGTAATAAAATTAACATCAAGATACAATATTGAAGAATGAAAGAACTTTTAATATGTCAGACATTAAAGGGAAGATAAATACTCCCTAACAAACATCTCTGCTATGAAGCTTTGTTTACATGTTTAATTTAATGGGCAAATGATTAAGCAGCAGTCTGAATCAAAAACCTCTTTTAGTTTGGCTTGCCCCTACTGTTTTTCTAGTAATTTAGTAAAATGCTCCTAGCCATTCTGCAAGGCTGACGGAAGAACAGACCCAAGAGATTTCAGAGATACAAGCAAGTTCCTGGTAGCTGTAAATAAAAAATGTATCATAATGTCTTCACATTAGGTTGCATTTAGAGTTCCAAATATGTCCTGCTGTGGCTTCTGTGGGAGATGTGCTCCTGCTGTGCATCTCCCCAGGGATGTGAGGCTCTTCCGAGGTCACACAGTGCTTTCAGTCCTGCTGTCTGCAGTGTGTTTTCCTCACTGATGTGCAGCGTCAGCACTCAGTCCACAGCAGGCTCCGCGTATTCCCGAGGGAGAGGCTTTGCTCCTGCCCTGTGCCATATGGAGCCAAATGCTTTAACACAGCCTGGCAGTCGGTGTGCTTCAGACTTGTCTCTGAGGCCATTAGGGCTGATGGCCTCGCTCTTGAACTCGATGATTAAAAAGCCTTGAATACTGGCTGAGCAATTCTTTTGAAGAGGACAGTCCTTGGCTTCTGATGAGGCAGGTGCCTCTGCTGATCGTGGATACACACACACACCCTCTTTCAGGAGAAAAGGAGCTGTACGGTTGTGTAGCCATGGCAGGGCCATTCCCACAGGGATCCCATGAGCAGATGGCTTCCCAGAATACCTGCCTTGGTTGGTGCGGGTGCAGGCACAGGAAAGCTGTGTATTGTTGCTGTTGCATGTCCACCAAATGTCCTAGGAGTATGTGCCCCATGTGACAGGAGCTGAGAGGGAAGGGGCAACCTTCTCAAATCTTCTCAAGTCAACCCCTGATAGGGGACTCCAATTAGATACTGTGGCTGCAGTGGATTTTTGCCTGGGTGTCCATGAACTTTTAACCTTTACTGAAAAAAAAAAAACGGGTGAAGGAAGCAAAAGCTTTTTGATCCGTGAACTCCCTTATTCTGAAATCAGTACCTACATTTCCTGGAACTCCTTGGCAATGATGTCTGGGGATTTCTTGAAACTGAATCACATAAAGCCTCAATATTTGCTTTTGCTGGAATAGTATTACGTCGATGCATCCTGGGACCATGACATCTTTCTTACTAATGTGAAAACTAAATCAGACTTATGCTTTTTATACTAACATTTTTATCTGTGTGTTCCCACTTCCTAGTATAGCATTGGCACACATGCAGTGAGATTTTTATTAATTCTCATGAGAAGGACAGGCTGAAGCCCAGTGACCTGTGATATTTTAGCACAACTTTTGCATTAAAACGTCTTAAAATACAGGAATTGTTCTTGAACCTTACGATTACTGCAACTGCTTAATACTAAATTTATGCCCCAGTTCTGCAGCAGCACAAAGAGCTCTCTTGCCTCTGTTACCTAGCAGATGTTTGTTTTTTAAACAGGTGATAATAGCGTCTAAGAATTATTCAAGTTTTAGTAATTATTGTGGACTGGGATGGAAAAGCAAAATTTTGCCCTTACAAATTGTTCTTTGAAATGAATGATGTAATGGCTGATTGCAGGGACTTAATTGAGTAGTTAAAAGAAGTGCTGGTAGCATTAGCATAGAATGATTTTTATTATGGCCAAAGTGATTCAGTTTTGAGTGCTATTATTTTTCTGCTTTGAGGACAGTCAGTATGTTTGATGTATCTGAAACCAGTAGGGTCACACCATAAGTAGTTGTTTCCTGCAAGGACTTGATGACAGGTGAAAATGTTTTGTTGCAGGGGCCTACACAAGGTATCTGAATTTTTGCAGTGTGTTGTGGTACAACTTTGTGAAAGGAGCTGCTAATCAAATAAGTTCTAAGAATCTATATCATGAAACTGCTGAGGGCTGTAAAACCGCTGTGTTAAAGTACAATGTGTACTTATTCTAAAGGAGAAGCTGTAAACTTTCTGGAATAGAATCTAGCTATAAATTACCAGTAGTTTTTAAAACTCTTAACAAAGCGGTTTTGGTTTTGGAAGTTTTCATAGTTTGGAGTTGACAGTGTCTTCCTTCAAAAAAATTATGGGGCTGTCCTCTCTTGATAGAACCTCTTCATTCACGTTTTATCCAGTGGAAGTTAGTACTGTTAAGCACAATAGGGGGCTGAGATTGTTCTTCCTGCTTTTAATGTACAAAAACTTTTGGTACAGCTAAACAATAAACCATTAGTTTGTAATGTGATACATCACAAAGTGTTTAAAGCTTTGTTATGAATTGCTTTATATATGGACTGTGACTGAGCTTCCCTGGTGCAGGTCTCTGACATGGAAAGGGTGGGAGGTAATGACATAGAATTTCATAATAATCCCCATAAATGTGGATCTCTAGAGAAAGACTGGGAAGATTATTGGAATCATCAGTACTCAACTGCTTAGCAAGTAGGGGAGGATTCTTTATTCCGATACCTTGATATAAACTCATACAAAGCCTATTCAAGTTTTTACACCAGGCAAAGAAACTGAATCATCAGTAGCCATACACCAACATTTTATTCCCTTTAGGTACTTTTGCCACTTTTACCTGCCATTTAACAGAGTAATAAATCCCAGGTTTCCACTAGGTCAGCTCACAGACTGAATACACAATTGAATATGTGTATGTTAATTCTGAATCTGGCCACTGTGTGTTTAAGAGTGGTTTTGGATAAAAGGTAACACATATGTAGTGTAGCTATCTTGTTTTTTTCAGTTTGCAGAACTGGAATAACAGGACAGTTCTGTCATATTCACTGAGCTGCTCATTTGCATGTGGAATTCATTTGCATGCTATTGACATTTGAGGGAGAGCACTGGGAAGTGTCTGGGAGGATCTGCATTTGATGCAGAACAGATCTCTGGCTGCAGTTGGATGGGAACAAAATTATCCTGGCCTGTGGGAAAAATGACAAATTAAACTTGGCTTCACAGAAATGTCTCAGTTGTGCATTTTTGGTTTGGAAAGATGCAGCAGTGCCATATAAGTAAGGCATAGATATTAGGTATTGATAGGAAGGAGAATTTCATTGCAAGTCACCTTCTGGGATGCATGGCTTCCTTCTGGTTTTGGGAAGTTCTTGGGGATTCACTCTTTCCATCTTCAGAACACTTTTCTGGTTCATTGAAAGGCTCTATAGAGTCCAAAGCTCTGTTCCTTGCTGTGCTGAACAGGTTTGTGATCTTGTATGAAAGAGACTTTTTCAAAGGTAGCCTGGCTTTCTGGGGTTCTGAAATACACCAGCTACGCACTTGTCAGCAAAATGTTCCTTTGGTTTAATAAGTACAGGAACCAGGAAAACTTGTCTGGTGTTTACCAGGACCAAACAGTCTGGTGGAATGAGTATTCAAGGTAGTGAACCGTGCCTGGAATGACGCAAATGTGTGTGGACACTCTCAAAGCTACTCTTTTGCTTGGAGTGAATGTTAATGACACTTCCATGTCTCATGATAAATCCATTCAGACGTTAAGTCACTGGAAAAATTACTCTCTGAAAAGTATGCATGTGTTCCTGCTGACTCAAAACCTTGTAATAGCAGCATGCTTGGAAAAAAAAAAAAAACGTTTTAGTTGTTTTGTGATCTTAAAAATCAAAAGTTGGCAGAAAATACCCTGGATTCAGACTAACATGGTTATTTCAGCTTGTCCAAGAAATTTAACTTCCCTGTGGCTCAGTTAAAGACTGGGAGCTGGGATGTTGGTGAGTAAAGGAGGAGGCCCCTGTTGCATATAACCAAAGAGGACTTAGAGCAACTGGTGTAGTTTTGGACTGGAGAAAGGATTTTTGTGGTCAGTGACTGTGCTTTGTAATTCATTCTTTCTAAAAATGTTTTTTAAAAATGATAACAGGATGCTGGTTGTGGTTTAATTTACTTAATTCTATAATGGTTTTAATTTCTAGACTGGTACTGAAACTTTATCTAATTTTAATTAGTAAAAGACTACCGTCTGAGAAAACAGAGCAGCACCTTTCGGGACAGCACCTGAGGTGAATAAATGTATTAGAGCATTTTCAACACGGTTAAGCAGTGAAAGTAATTGTTCAGCTTGTGCAGTGGTGATGTGAGTATTTTTGGCAAGGAATAGCCAGTTCTGGATTTGACGATCCTTCCTATGTGATTTTGGTCAACTTGATTTTTTTTTTTTTTTTTTTTAATGCCTCAAGGACATCAAAAAGCTGATCGTTCACCTAGATGTGTTGGTTTGGTTGTTCTGCAAGGATAAATTCCTTATTATCCAGGCACAGCAATCTCCCATGTATATATCACCTATGCATATAGTTACTGGTACAGTATGTCCTCATAGCTGTTATTGTAATACAGAGCTCACTCCTACTAGTAGTTAAAAGCATTCCAATTCATGAGAGCAGGAACTCAGTAAAAACAGAGAAAAGGCTTCAGTGGGTGAGGTTTGCCATTCTCTCCATGCAATTTTTTTTTAAAAACACGGATGCATGTTCTCTATATGCAGCAATACGTAAGCTTGTGCTATTTTGAGCACATGGACAATACACACAAGCTTACAAATCAGTTCAAACCTGAGTGCTTAGGTAATATCAAGCTTGAAGATTAATTTGCAGCAGAAGCTGCTGCTAGCTGAACACTGAAAGGAACATTATTTTCTAATTTCTCCTTCGGTGGCTGCTAAGAGGAACATGGATCCCTCAAGCCTGACATTAGGTAGAATTGTTATCAGTATGTGGATTCCAGATTTTACTCTGTTTGTGTTCTAAGCTTTGAGATTTAGTCATATAAAAACAGACCTTGGAAAGGTCTGATGGATGCTTATTTACATCAGCTAAGAATGTGGTTCAGGGGCTGTGTCAGCATCCTGACAGGTACAGATCCCACTGTGGCTCAGTTATCCTCAGCTCCTGTACCCCTGTGGTGACTCCAGTTTTCACAGCGCAGTTCAACTGAAATAATGTCGTTCACAGCTATCCCAAAGTCGCTTCCGAAAAATTGTTTCACGGGGGACTTTACTTAGGTTTGAAGGATATCCAGGCACTTAGAAATGGTGGGTAAATCCCTCATTGCATTAGAAGATCCCGTTTGGTGCTTACTGCTAAGTTGACTTCCATGGGAATTGAGCTTGTTTGTGGTTTTGAAAAATCCCATGAGTATTTATATGAATCTTTATCTACTTAAAATTCTGACTGTTGACAGTTTTGAAAGTATCATCTGATAACTAGTGAAGTGGGGAGTTGTTTTTTGTTCTTGTCTTGGGATTTTAGTAGTTGCTAACATGTCTACAGGAAGAAACTTTTCTTTAGCTGGAGGATTACCTTCTGGCAAATGCCAATCAATTGATTTGTTATTTAATTTATATTTATGATATTTCTTCTGCCATGTTTTAAGGTGTGTGAGCTGCATGGGTCAGAAAGGATATCTGTGCCTGGAAGTTCAAAGCATTCAACAGAAAACAGCATTTATGTCTGCGGCTCCTATGGCACTGAGCAAATTTTCACAAAGCCAGAGCCTGACCTTTAGAGTTGCCAGCACTGTATTTAATGTGCTTGTAATTCGTTTGAAGGCTTCCCTGATCTTTATTTTAGCTTTTAGTATCTGACACGTTCACATTACTCAAGGGATTCTGCCACAAGCAATTGCAATCACAATTGAAAGGGAAAAGCTGCAGAGTCAAACGCCTCACCCCCTATTCACTGTTCATAGAAAGTCTGTATGAATGGCAATATCAGATATCTGCCTAGGCTGAGAGGTTAGTGATTTTTAGAAAGAGTATCAGCTAGCTTACACATGCAAAAAGTGTCTCATTTCTAACAGTCAAGTAACTAACTAGAAATGCAGGGCGAATTTCACTTTATGAAGTGTTGGTAGTGAAGAAACTGACAGATCATGAAAATCATCCAGCAAAAACTAAGTTGGATTTGAGTAATTTATTAAAGTTACAGTCACTTGTTCTGTGAGTGCTGGCAAGAAGCAGTAGGCATGGCTGTTTGTCTGTCTGCAGTGATACTCTGCAAGAATAGGCAGCCAAGAGAGCATGAACAACTGCAGCTGACATTGACACTCAGTGAAAGAACTCAGATGGGTTTTAGCCCTCTGGATAATGTTTACTTGCTGCAGTTCCAGACCCAGAACTGCTCTGAGACAGCAAATCTTGAATGGGACACAGAAAGGCACAAACACGGCAAACAGAGAGGATGACATCACCTATCTCCTGCTAGTCTCTCTGACAGGGGAGATCCAAAGGCTTTGAAGCAAAAGATGAGTTTTTGTGTCTGTCCTGGGTATTACCAAATGTCCATACAATCTGTTATTCTTCTCAGCCTTTTGGTTAAGATTGTCGTGTCTGTTCTTGTCTGTTTAATACCTGATAGGTCTTTGCTATGAGGATTTGCTCTTAAATATCGCTGTGGAGCTGGGCTGTGGGCTGTGAGCTTGCTCTGTCTTCCCTCTGCATGAGAACCCCTCAGTTAACCTTCACAGTAGAGTACAGTAGGAGAACAAGGCAAACAAGGCAGGGAAAACACTGCTTCCCTGAATATTCTACCATATTCCAGCAGTTTGCACCTCAGGGATTTCCTAAACCGGTGGTGTTATCCTTGTGGTAAACTCGTAATGGAATCTAATAGTCATCTTAACAGACTCTTCATCTCTTTGGGAAGCAGGGGATACATGTGGTAATGAAGAACAGTATCTTTCTCTCTGGACCTCCATGGATTGCTGAGCTGCAGGTTTCAGAGGCTGACAGGAGGGAGCTGGAAAGTGAATTGTACCAGGTGTCTGCCGAGACTGTCAAGGACCCCCTGAAGTGTCTGTGGGAGCTGCCTCTGAAACAAAGGCTGACCTGCCAAGCAGTGCTGTGAAGGCTGAGGTCACAAGGACTGTTTACATCAGATGCTTTATAAATCTACACGTGGCAAAAAGTGAGCTGGTGGTACGTGAGACGGGAGGAGCCTGTAGGGATTTACACTGTAGGTAGGCCAGAAAGCAGAAACCAGAGGCTAAAGTAACTATTACCTGAATAGAAGACTTAAGAGTGGCAGAGGCAACAGGCCCCCACATCATGCAGCTTTTCTGCCTGAAATGAGGAGTTATTTGCCTTCAGAGTTGAGTAAGAATGTAGAAATACAGAAAAATACTGCTGGAAATGGAATTTCTGCCAGATTCAAAATTAACGACTGTGAGTGACAATTGTTAGCATATGTGATGTTTCTATTTATTTATTTGTTTTATGGAATTTTTATAGGTTTCATTTTTGTCTTTTTTTTATGTTAGTCTTTCAGATTTTCTCATGTGAAGTGCATGAATTTGTGTACCAGCTCTTTAAAACTGAGGCATCTGCATGAGATTGTATACAACAAGGAAGTTTCTCTGTATGTTTACTGCTGCTGTAGACCTTGTTTGTTTAGAGAGTCAAACATTATTAAACAAGTCAGCTGATAGGCAAAATAACCAGTCTGTCCTCTCTGGCCTAGTGTTGGCCATTATCACCCGCCTACCTTCTCTGCAGAGCCTGCTGATAGAATTAACATCCCTCCAAAAACGAAGTAGCTATCAGACAAGAAGTCTGGGCCCTAGCAAGGCAGTGGGAACATCTTTCCCCTCCCCTGGAGAGAAGAGCGAGGACTTACAACTGAAGCGTGCCACTGATCGCAGTGGCTCGGTGCTCGGGAGCCATCCCATGAACTGGCCTCTGCAGTGCAATTGCCACAGCTGTGGCTCCCTCTGACAGTTCTCCACATCTGCAAGGAAAGCACGAAGGGAAAAGGAAGAGCTGTATAATTTGCTTCCAAGGTAGTCGTTTCACTGCTGGCTGTTGACGTTCTTGGTAAAGCAGACATGTTAGCAGCTGTTTTCACAATCAAAGCGTTTTCCTTGGATGAGAGTGTCAGCTGGCTGAAGACAGTCTCCAGCCATCTGACTTTCCATGGTGGGGTTGGGGGGTGTTACTTTTATGACCAATAAAATATGAGAACCTTGGATGTGGTATTACCTGGCTGGTTTACACATCCTGGTAAAATTTCCAACAGCTTTTTTTGTTACTGTCAGCTTAATTTAAATCTCCTAATTTTTCTGTGCAGGAAAATGAGCAAGACAAGCTGAAGGGTGGATTTTTCATTTGGCTTCTTCCCCAAAAGGGCATATATTTTGTTTGCTGAGTAGGGGGGAGATGGAATGGGATGGGGAGATGGAGTGGGATGAGACAGGATAGTACCCAAGTTTACTTCACTGTAGTTTGAAAGGGAATTTGAAAATTTGTTCTCAATTTATGTGCAACTTCCTTGTGTAGGCAGCTAGACCCTCCGCGAGGACTTAGTGTTCTTCTCCAGTTCAGGGTTCTTGGGAATTTTATGTGCTGACTCTGGTTTTGTTCCATTTTAGAAATATATGGTAGAGGGGAAAAAAGTTCAACAGCCTACTTCAAAAAAACCAGAAAGGCTGACTGGAGAGGACAGAATTCTGAGAGGCCAGAGACCTGAATCCTATCCCCATATATATCATTTGATGTGAAACTGAAAGCATATCACTTCGGTCTCTCCTATATTTTCTTCTCATGCTTTTTCCTGCTTGCTTATTGAGCCTTTGGAAGTGCAGCACCTGACGTGATGGAAACTGCAGAGGTTTGGGTGGGGCTGCTGTTACTGGTAGTCGTGTGACGTGTCTCTGCAGTGTTTCAGCTGTGTAACATCTGCCAGTCCTTTTCTGTTCCCATTTGCCAGCAGCAGTTTGGTTTTCTGGCAGCTATTGTTTGATCAAAAACGTACATTACAGTGAGCTGGGAAGTTTTACAGTAGTGAGTACTTTGGCCATCATCCTGGATTCAGGTAACTCTGTTAAGGCTTCCTTTTGTTAGTTAAACTGTCCTCAGGCTTAACCTGTCATTCACATGCTTTTTGACGTCTTAGTTCTCTCCTGGATGAAAGGTGTTACAAGATCTCCTAGAGACAGAGGTGTTACTGAATATATGCCCAGATAACCTCTCTGTTACAACTGCTACCATGTGTTTGATATTGCTGTTGAGTACGTGGAGAACAAAGGGTATGTTAGAAGGAATTTAATCTTCCTGAAGACTCCTTATGAAAAATATAATAAAATGCATTATAAAGCTCCTTTTTTTTTTTTTTGGTGGGCAATGAGACAAAATGGTGAAATTAACATATTATTAGTATTTTCTTTCACCTTGATGGGTGAAATTGTAACTCCAGGCAAGAGAGTAGAAGGTCAGCCACAGACTTAACTAAGAAAAGAGCTCACCTTCTGCAGAAAAGAATTTGGATTTGAGGCTGCAAGCCACTGTCTGCAGCTATTGCTTATTTAGTGCTCTAATATCTTGCAGAGACTGGAAGATAGTGAAATATTTTTCAGAATATGGATACTCAAAAGCTTGTCTTCATTTCAGTGCTGGCATCCTTTCAGCCATGGGCAGGGATGGTGTTGCTGAGCACTGTCTGCACCTGCCTGCAGAGCAGCATCTTCCATCTGTGCTGTCAGACTGCTCTGCTTAGCTGGCCCTGATGGTTTCAGGGGCCTCCAGTGTGTTACGTCAGAGATGGACTTTGCCCAGGGATTCAGCCTCAATTTGAATTTACCACCTCCCCTCCCAGAAGCTCAGCTCTGAGGTTATTTTAGGAGTGTATATACATGTGTAATGATTCTCATGTGTTTGCCTCAGCAGGATCTGATAGACTGCTGTGCTCTTTTCTTTATTTCCCATCTCTGACATAATGAATTGTAGCCACAATTGCATGAAGCCATCTACTAAGTAATTTTTTCCAATGGTGACTTTTTTTTTCCTAAAAGGTTGCAGACTACACTACTGCCCACTGTTTACTTAAAGAGAAAGAATGTAGCCACGTATGTTCACATGTATAAACCATAACTGGTCTGATAGTGTACTGTGTACAATGGGTTTTTTTAAATAACTGAAAACAGACAAGCACATGTAGCTTCAAAAGCTGAATGTACAGGGGAAAAAAGGAGGGAAAAAAGCTGAGATTTTTTTGTTTCAGTTTTTTTTACAAAGTATCGTGGGCACTGTGCAGCAAATAAATGGGTAGGTTGTTTGAAGTTTCTGCCCGATCAGGACATGACTAACTAGTAAAACTGAAACCCTGTTGTAAACATTTTGAAAGGCAGTTATACTGACATGAGACCCCCTGGTACAGTGTAACTGAAGCATATCTAGCACCAGTGTGTCTGAACAGGCCAGGAATGGCTTTGTAAAATCCTGCTAGGTTGGTGATTTCTGCAGAAAATAAGTCAGAGACTCTTGATGGTCTTCTTGTTAAGAAGTCTATAACGCCTTATGATAACCTCAGATCTTAGTTGAATGGGCTTTGTATCTTCCTGCCAAAGGAGGCATGGCTTTCAAAGTACACCGGTAAATGATTCCTGAGCTCCAGTTATGACCGCTCTGTTCCAAAGGCTGAGGAGCACATGACATTTCCAGCTACTCAGCTCTCGCTCCAGGACTGTCAAGTAATCTGACTAGTGTGGTTCCAGGGACCTGGCAGAAGGGTTTTTTTCTTTAAAAATTTGCTAGAGTGATTGCTGCAGCTTTTCGTTTAAATTGGAGAACATGAGAGGGACTGTGCAGAAAAACATTAGGTTACGGATAAAACATTGAGCAGAGATGTGCAGGAGAATAATCCATGGAACACTGTAAAGGAGTAACGTGGACTACACATGGCAGTTAACACGGAGGAAGAGACCTCATCATGATCTTTGAATACACTCAACAAAATTTGGCGTTGATTTATCAGACCTGTACCCCAACTGTGGGTTACTCCGTACATTATGTGACGCTCAGGGGACATAAACCGTGCAACCCCAGGATCTGTGTGGTTCTTGTGAAAGCTTCTGAAATGTCTGATTCCTCTCCTGGTAATTCACAAATGGTCTGCACATGCAAACCTTGCTGCCTATATCATAGTGTTGTCATGTGAACTCTTCTTGGTTTGCTAGTAAAAGTACATTATTTCATCTTAAAGAGTAGATAATGAAGGTTATAGGAGCAAATCAGAGACCTAGCACAGGTCCGTAATTAATTTTCTTTTTCTGTTTTTCCCAGACACATAAATGTGTGTTGAGATATGCTAAGTACATGGATGTTGCTGCTAGTGTATATGCAGCATATCAATGACCATAGAAGTATGCAAAAAATTATCTTCACTAGGACCATGTGCCCTGGCAGTAATGTGCATTTCCTGCTAAATGTTTATCTTCTTGTATCTGTGTTTACTTAGATGGCTTAGTGTGTGCTTTGAAGCAATGGGCTGCATTTGTGCTTGTTTCCCTGACCAGGGATTATGTGGTAGACAAGAAAACTACCTCAGTAATGAATTGTGCTGAAGAGAATTTAACACATTTATATTCTGAGTACTCTTTTTATGGATTGAAGGGTTGTGCTGTTGGTAGTGAAATGATGCATAAGGTTAGAGGATGATAAGTTGAAAACCAGTTGGAGTAACTGATAGGACTTAAGAATTCTTGCTTTGATTGACAGTATAATTTAATGATAAGCATGGAGAAGTCTGTTGGACTGGAAACTATGCAAAGAAGATTGCTTGGTGATGTGCACTGTCTTTGCAGGGTAGCTGTGAACAGACTGAACTAAGACTATCTTTGTTTCTTCTAAGACCTGAGAACAGAATGTGTAACTAGCACAGGATTCTTAAAAATAGCGCAGAAGAATGTATCCTTCAGATAACCCTCAAAACTCACTGAAGGACAAAGGGCTCTTTTACATACCAAGGCCCAAAATACTAAATTTCAAGGGGAATAGTCTCTACCATAGCTGGTGCTGGTCTATGCTATTGGACTCTGTAAGATGCTTGATAATTTCATTCTTTTCCTGATTTATGCACTGTGCTTTCCTCTGGTGTGTTTACCCTAAACTGTTGATCACACAGAATTCCTTGTGACTAAATTATACAGGCTGAGGTTCCTTCAGAGCTCTTGACTCTCTCTCTGACCATAAAAAAATTCATTGAAAAATTAGACCCACCAAGCCTCAACCATTCTTTGCCTAAGCACGAGAGTTTTCTCCTCTGGTTGCTGTGCCTGGTAGATGTGTTCGTTTGCTGGTTTTTGAGGGATTTCATTGAAGTATTAGTACAGTGAGTGTAACAAGAAAAATGTGGGCCCATTTAGGGAAATGAAAAAGGCAGGCATTTAGTAGGGATCCATTTGAGCTTATAAGAATATAGAAAGAATTTCTGATTTGAAACAGGGGTAACTGTGCTGACAGAGGGAGACTGACTTATACCCAGCTGGTTATCATGTGATCGTATTACTCTGTAAAATCTCCTTCACAGTTGCATGCAATATGTGATACGGAAAAATTAATCCTTTCATTTCTTTATGTTATGTGCTTAATGACATTAAAAAATGCAAAAGGTTCTGTGTGAAATGGAGAATAACCCAAAGTCAGTAGAAGACTAAACAAAGCTTATGGTGTCAGCCAAAGTCCATTGAATTCAACTGCATGATTTGTATCAGGCCCAAAGTAACTAAATTTTCTGATTATCACAGTGTTCATTTTCTGATTACCAACATGTTCATTTTCTTACTAACTTTCTAATTGCGTAGTAGATTTTTCCAATAAAGCTGAAAACTGACTTCACTGTTTTATGAGGGGAAAGGAAGAACCCCAGATTGATTTCTGAATGCACAGTGCTACATAAACATTTGAAATTACAAAATGTTTTCTGTAGGAAAAGTGCCATTCACATGCTTAGAAAGTAAGGCATTTTAACCATAATTGGTCTGCTGTCAAATTTAAAGAAATTTGCAGAAATGTTTTCAGTGAAAAATAATAAATAGTGGATGAAGAACACTTCATAATTGTAACGTTCTTAATACCACATCATAAGCTACAGTTGGAAAAGGCTGTTAAAACAAATCTGATTTCTGTAAATGTAAACCAGCCACCTCATGACACATTTTTCAACTGCACTTTGTAATCTAATCCTAGGCCCAGTTAAAAGACTGGCTCAGTAGTAACGTAAGCCAGGTTACACCGTGTGTGTGTGTGTGTGGAGTCACGAGGTTCGTAACTGTTCGTGCTATGTAATATCATGTGGATTACTGTGAGTTTAGCAACTCCAAGGACTCCAGCTTGAAATAGGAGTGCAAGCACTGTTTGATGCTGTTTTGGATGTGTGTATCCGTGACCTTTGCAAGGGTTTTGCTGGAGGACAGTCAATTATTCGGCTGCTGTAAATCCACCACATTCCAAAACCATCAGTGCATCTGCATTCTTTTGCAGAAGCTGACACTCTCTCTCAGAAGATTGTGTGTTATCTTATCCTAATACTAACAGTGCAAGCATGTAAATAATTTATTAAATTTATTAGGAGGAGTAGACTCATGAAAAACATGTTGGATCACATACTGTAAAATTAACTTCAGCTTAACTGGAAAAACATACATTATTATTTTCAAAAATGGATACTTAGATTGTGGTATTCATATTTGGGCAACTCTGCAAGGGAAGGTGCTGAGAATTGAACTTTCCTACTCATACGTGCTGAAAAGGCACTAAAAACTATGATTCTGTTTTCTGTTCCAAAATCTCATTACCCAGTAGGACATGCAGGAGATTTCCCGCTGAGCTGTGGTGAGCCCACCCATTGTGCCCTGGCCCGAGAGCACCAGCGGTTCAGTGAGCAGAGCAGTGGGCTATGAAATGCAAAATTTTCTGGTTTGAGGTTGATCTGTGTTGACATGCTGCAAAGTAACCCACCGGTTCCACCAAAATGTTTATGGTGGAGCCAGTGGGTGGTCCCCCATCAGCCAGGTGTGTAGGGAGTGGGTCAGTGGGAGCTGGAGTGTGCGGGAGCAGGGAGGGACACGCTGTGACACAAAGTTGCTGTACTAGAAAATAGAAAGATATGCTGGTTATGAAGTTATGTGAGCTGTTTAGATATCAGATTAGCATGATCTGTCATATAGTGATACTTTTCCCATTTATAATAGGTTGAAATTATGAAATATTCTCGTTTTGAAATTTTTTTTCTATATAAAATTCATTTGGTTTATATCATAAGTGCCTCTCCAAGCTTATCTGCATATTTCATTATAATTCATAGTTTTCTACGAAGGTAGCCCCAAACTAATCAGTGCTTTACAAGCTAATCAGCTCATACGTCGCAAGTGGCATAATGCAAGCAATTATGCTTTAATTCAACTTCTAAACAAGGAGGAGAAAAAAATCAGATTGAACAAAAAGAGGCTTATCATGAGCTCATGAATTGCTAATCATGATTAATGGAGGGTCTTTGGGAGAAGATGTGGTTAAATCTCTTGCCTGTGACCCTTTCTTTAAGTCTGCTAGAAAAATAAGCACCCATACTCCTGTGGTATGTTGATCCAGCCAGCAGCCAAGAACCCGTTATCTCCAGCATCTTCTCCTAATCAAATCTGTTATCACATCCACATATTAAAAAAAAAAAAAATCTTATTTTTTCTAAGAGAATCTCACTATTACATATATATGTCCTGGTTTTCTATATGTCACATACATATTCAAGTAAAAGGACAGAGTGTTTCTTTAAAAAATGCTTAGTTTTGTCAGTGACTGAGGATTCCCCAGGCCCTGTTCTTCATTGTGTTCTTGAATCCCAGTAAACATATGGACAATAATTGTCTAATACTTATACAGAGATTTGCAAGGAAAGATGATATAAGAACAAAATAGTTTTGCTGGAGAAGCTAACTTTTAGTAGACCTTTGTTTTAGAAAAGTACATCTGTAGTTTGGCTGATAATTCAACATGACTGAAGGAGAAAACTTCTATAATCTTGCCAGAAAAGCCAGGTGGGAGGGGAACCTCTGAAAGGAAAGGGAAGTAGTAGAAGTTCCACCATTATGTAAAAAAAGGACAATATAATACCTACTCTGTTTTAGAAATCACAAACCAAATAAACCTTATTTTCCTGGAAAACAAATCAGTATCAAGCCAGAAGATTCATCTTATTTGGCACCACTATAAATTATTTTTGACTTGCACCCGTAAGGCTGCTTAGGAAGCAGTCGTTATTAATTGAATTAGAATTTCTATTTCTTTAGAATTGGTGTTTCAGGAATAGATGGATTGGATTTCCCTTGAATATTTGTCTTTGCCATTTTGCAGAAATAATGAATAGCTTAAAAAGGGTGAATCAGAATAGGACCCAGATACACACAGTCTATCAGCACTCCAGTTTAACTTGGAAATGAAATTGAGATCCATAAGAGAGCATAGGGTTGTAAATGCAAAAAGTTTCCTATTTACCTGAACTGATTCTAGTGTAGTAGTCAGGATTTTTTCACTTGCCAAGAAATTCTGTACGATATTGGAATTTTTAATCTTTATTTCTTTTTTAAATCTTATTTCTTTTAGAATTTACCTATTCTCTAAACTAACAGAACTATAGTTATCTGATGAGACTGAAATACAGGTATTTAAAACCAGGTAAAATAAATATGCTTTCGTATAACATACAGTCTCCTTTGGCAATGAGTTCCATCAGTTTAAGCCCCAGAGATTAAAAGGATTTAAACATCATTAAAATGTAGGTGGTGAAATCAGCTGTTACGTATGCTTTTTAAGATCAGGTTATATACTCCTGAACCCTGCGGCTGGAGGATATGAGAAGAAATCTCACTTTGATCAAGTCTCCAGTGAAAACAATTGGTCACCTAACCAGACTAGAAATGGGAGAACTTGGCTTGTCCGTCAGGATGTGTGATGTGCAACCTGAAGGTGAAAGGGGCTCTCTAAGCACTGCAGAGCTGGACACCAGCCTCCATTTGCTGCATTCAGCAAGCGGCTGCAGGCTGGCCCAGGGTGCCAAATGTGTGTGATCTACACCAGTGGTTACATTTATATTGAGGGTTTTATAATAGGCACGTGTAGGTAAAGTGCTCCTGAAACTGTGTAGTATTACATGTTGAAGGATTCTT
The DNA here is from genome assembly GCA_036023395.1 of Myiotriccus ornatus. Taxonomy (NCBI): domain Eukaryota; kingdom Metazoa; phylum Chordata; class Aves; order Passeriformes; family Tyrannidae; genus Myiotriccus; species Myiotriccus ornatus. The sequence continues at coordinate 28,026,497 of JAYRBT010000181.1, read as the reverse complement.
GTACTGGGTAAAGAAATGCCGGGCAGATGCCTTTAGTAGTCATTGCAAGTCTGGGTAGTTGCAGTTCATGCAAACACTTTTACACAACATTAGATTTTTTTTTTTTCTCTTTTAATGCCAGGTAAGCTCTGTGGAAGCACAGTGTGCTAAATAAATTGTCTCTTCTTCTAAGCAGCATCTGACCCCAGACAGCAGCCAAGCATGCACACAGCTGCTCACTCACTCCCCTCACCAGCTCCTCACACTGGGGAGAAAATGGGAGAAACAAAATCAAGAAAAGTCTTTGCAGCAGATAAAAGTCAGTTTAATAGGTGAAGAAAAGAGTGTGTGTAGGGAAACAAGTGAAGCAAAGGAGATGGCACACCACCTTCCACAGGCCAGCCTGATGCCCAGTCAGACTCTAAACAGCCACTTGGGAAGCAAAACCCCACCTTTTTCTTCTTCCAGTTTTATTTTTGAGCTTGAGAATACATGGTATGGAATATCCCTGGGTCAGCTGTCCCAGCTGTGTCCCCTCCCAGCCTCTTGTCAATCCTCAGCCTGGCTGGGGGGGAGAAGTGGAAAACAGAGGTGGCCTTGACACTGTGCAAGCACAGCCCAGGAATAGCCAAAACACTGGTGTGTTGTCAGCACTGTTGTAGCCACAGATCCAAAGCACAGCACCATATGGGCTGCTATGAAGAAATATAATTCCATCCCAGTCAGATCCAGCACAACCCCAAATCAGACTTTTTTTTTTGTTTGTTTGTTTGCCTTTGTATATCCTAGTTTACAAATTCATATTTTCCGTTTTCTTTGGGATCATTTTCTCACTGTAGCGATGTAAAATACTCGGTTTTCCTCAGGTGGTTGCCACATTTCATTGCTGTTGCGACTCCTTGGCCTACTCACTTCTTCTCCCCTGTTTTTCACTAGCACACTGAGGACCATATTTGCTTATGTTAGCAGCAAAATCTGTTTTACTTATTCTGGCATTCTTCTTGGTACTTGTGGTAGGTCTTCACAGGTTCTTCAAAACTGTTCATTAGGGCCCAACAGAAAAAGTTACTAGCCTTCTTTGTTCAGTCACCAAATGTCTCTCAAATTTCTCTCTTTTATGATTGCCTTTCCATCCAATACTTCCAAATCATCTCTGCTATGACAGACATCTGCCCTTGTCTTGGCAGATCGTGGCGTGGCAGGCACATAGAACATGCTCGCTTTATTCCAGTTGTCAAAATCATTACTGTGAGATTCTGGGGCAGTGCTGCATCCCCATTACAGTTTACTACCAGACAGGGTGTGTCTGGTTTTTAATCAAATTGCTGTGTATAATGCCTGGCTCTAGACTTTGTGTCACTGCATGTTTGCATATACTTTGTATTTTTCTTAGAGCATTTCTGAGCAACTTACTTTGCCTTTGCTATCATATTTCCCTATGACTGGAACCCACTTAATTCCTTCAGTTTCTCAATGTCTTTATTAAAATTGACATCCCACTTCCATTGTCTTCTTTGCACAACAGTTCTATCAGATTACTGGTTTGGAGCAGCTGGATGCCAGTTCCACTCCCGAATTCCCAGTGCTGAGGAGCCTTTGTAACCTTTATTGGCCTGCAGGAACAACCCCAAACTTGCACTTGACCCACTTATAACTATTACTCTACCAAGGTCTCCTTGCCCAGCTTCAGATGTTCCTCGTGGCTGATTCTGCCTCCTCAGGTCAGTTATAATCTCCCCTACAGCTTTTCTGCCTTTCTTTTCATGTCTTTAGGTTAAAAAAAAAAAAAAATTCTGTTTTCACAAGGAGTGAAATTAGTCATACAGTTTGCCCCCTTCACCTGCCTTAGATGAAAGATATTACAAATACTTGTTGGATCTGAGGAAAGGAAGTCTTTTGATCTGTTTTCCTTTCCCTGGCATTTGTGGCTCAGGACTTTTGAGCTACTCCCAAGACTTTTTTTTCTGAGAAGAAAACATTAACAATTTTTCCAATTTCATCACCTTTGGAAGAAATGAAACATTCCAATAACTTGAAAATGTTTAAAATTCAAAACTACTGGTAATATTATCCATGGGTTTTGTATATTGTCTTAAATGTGGAAGATGCACTACAGAAAAGATGTCAATGAAGTTCCTACACCAAATGTAATTAGAAAAAGTACTGTAGGACAGGACAAAAATTCTTGCAGAGAGATTGTGAAACTTTTGGCAGTTATGAGACTGTTGACTGACAAGTTAATATAAATATATAAAACTTTAACATATTCCTTTTGTATTCATTTAATGTTGTGTTGCTGTTTATACGTGCACTTTTTTGGATGTATATATAAAGTAGGTCACCAGTTTCTGTTAGAACTGCACAAAGATCCTGAGCCTAGGGAAACTGGGATAATAATGAAAGCTAAGAAAATACAGCTAATGAGGTGAAGTGAGGGAAAGGGACTTCTTAGTCTTAAAAAGAAAAAGTGGAGATAAAAATGAAAATATAGAAATAGTTTTAAGAAGAACAGTGATAAGTCGTCCTTCCACTGGGCATGGAGAAATTAGTTTAAAATGCAGAAAGGAAAACAGAAGTGTGATATGAAGAAAGATTTTCTGATTGTACAGACTTTGAAATGCTGGAGTGTTGAAAGAGGCTGAGGAACTTCCCTCAGCAATGCTCAACAGACACCTGCCAGCACGGGATAGGTCTGTTTTGGGAATCTCTTCTGCATCCCATCTCTTTTCTAATATTACCTCAATTTCTATTGCTACAGAATAGGCAAGATTTTCCCCACTTTTGCTCTCACAGAAAGCTGATTTTTAATATTGTTAATGTTCAAGTAATAACAACAGTATAAACCTTCAGATTTTCTAATTTTTCTTTTTTATTTTTTCTGATTTTTTAGAATGCTTAACTTAGAGACATACCACACCTTCCCTCATTCACTTCAGTTTTGTTGACTCTCACAATTTTGTTATGGTTTTTGCACTGTAGTAGATTTTTCTGCAAGTTCCAGCTCCTTGGCAGCCACGATCAGGTGAAACTTTGTTTCTGGCCTTTCTAAACAGGTAAAAAAATGTACTCATCATGGGAGTGTTTCAATAACAGCAAACACTCAAAAAAACATCAAAGGTATACAAACTACTTTTCAAAGACATTATTGTTGGAAGACAAACTCATGCTTTTGGGTATGCCTGGACCACAATTTTTGGGGTAGACAGTGCTGAGCCCGTCTAGACTATGCTAAGTTATTTTAATGCATTTCCCCAGTGTTTCAGATAGGAGAGCTGACTGGCACTTACATGATTTCTTGCTTCAGTTCCTATATAGCCAACAGGAAATGTGTCTACTTTGTGCAGATGGCAGAAGTGCCAACTTTTGGTGAAGTAAGAAAAAATGATTGTCTGGACAAAGATTTTCTACATGGAGAGAACTTTATACTGATGTAAGTTGCTTTATTTGAATCTCTGAGTAACAGTGATCTTGCTGGGAGCAGCTCTGTATTCGATTTACGTCATTTGGCTTTCTAATTTGTATATTTTTTGTACGTATTGCAAATTATTATGAAATATTTCTACCCTCCATATGAGCAAAACCCAAGCCTGATACATTTGGCTCTTACCCGTGAATGTGAGTATGTAATAGTCACATTTAATTTTTTTCTTTAATTTTACGTGTACATACTTTAGGTTGATGTGGAAAAGTGTTTCTCCCTTTTGTTTATCTTGCAGTCAGGACAATATTTTTCTGATTTATTTATTGATGGCTTTAAAAACACATATTTTCTGGTTTGCAGGAAGCTCCAAATCCTAGACTTCTTTTGGTGTCTCAACCAAGAAACAATGCAAGACCTAGTTAGTCAATAATTATTATATACTTAATGTGTTCAGGAATTGGGGATAAAATTCTCTCATACTAAAGTCAGTTGCCTTTAAGGGGATTAGATTCTGAAGCTGGGTTATTTCCTTTCCTAGAATTGAACAGAAAGTAAATTTTCCTTATGAGCTTTATTTACATGGGGCTGAAATATTATAATGCTTGCATAACTTGTTAAAGTTCTTTTGAAGTTTGCAGAAGTAGAATGAATAAGATTTCTAGTCTGGCCCATTGTTTCTCCAGAAGATGTTCCTGAGTAACCACTGAGATCATACACTGTTTAGGCTTGCCTTCTTTCAAACTCTGACAGCCTCAGAGCAAAATTAGCCAAGACTAAGAAATTGTTCTCCTCCTCTTAGTGTCTCTCAAACTTTAATGTTTCAGTTCTGTAAAGGGCTTAGGAGCCTGGCCTCGATCCAGGCAACTGTTTGGATTTTGGGAGTTGTCATCCATATAAAGTGACACACTCAGGTACTGTTAGGCATTTCCCTGTTCAAATCCTGCAAGACTAACATCTAGATCCTGGTAATTTCTACCACGTCAGAAGAAAGGTGCCCAAGCTGCACATTTCTGGAAATGGGGAGACTTCAGTGGAGAAGCCACACTGCACACTTTCTTTCCTGTCAAATTCTTCCTGAATTATTGGTTACTGACTGTGACTGAGAAATGAGACACTGAGGCCAGATCTGTGATCTACCCCTGTACCACTGGTGTTAACGAGTTTCTGGCTGTAATGTCACTCCCTCAGCTAACAGGAAGCGTCTCCTAATCTTTAAACTCTAGAAATGAGCACTGCTTTACTTGGCCAAGCAAATAATACCTGAAAATGATGAGGCTGACAAATATGCCTTTAGTCCTGGTGTTGCAAAGTGCTGATTTGCCAGGGCCCAGAAGGTGAAATCCCAGTGGCACTGATGACAGAGGGCCCCGTAGCTTTCCTGTATTATTTTCATGGGACCGAGTATTTTAGGCAATAAGTTCAGAATGTTACTGCCCTGATTATCCCTTAATTCTTCTATTCCAAATAAAAAGTGGGAATCAATATTTTAATAAATCATATATAATAGAAGATGTAAAATACCGAGAGAACTGCTCTTACTGTTATGAAGAAAACTCCCACTGCTTTGAACTACTTGTGAGTTGTACTTAATGTCAGTCCCACGTGTCTGATAAGACTGGAAAACATCTTGATGTCTTAAAAGAAGTTAATAGTTTATGCAGTTAATATTCTTAGGATATGTGTTTTTTCAGACCTCGTTTCTGGAGTGATTATTCTAGTTGTCGTTAAATATAGTCAGAAACTGGCAATAAATAAAACAGTAGGGAACGATTGTTTCAAGAACTCTCATAGAAACTTCCTGGTTCATTCAACTAACAGATGAGCAGGTTTGCTAGCAATAAATCACACATTCTCAGTGACAATTGAATATCTTTTAGCTGGAGTGATACTGAGGCAAGAGTAAAAAGACATCAGAGAACATTACATTTAATTGATGCATCAAATGATTAATAATGGGTAAAATTTGGAGGTCCTTTCTGGGTTTTGGATTCAGTGTTCTACTTTTATGGAAGTTTGCTGAATAAATATTACAGAACAACTGATTCTGAATCTCGAAATGTGACCCAGTAATACTTACCACTTACGTTGTGCTCTAAACTTTCAGAGCTCTTCTGTGGGTCAAATCTTGAACACAAAGGGGCTATTGAAGTGAGCAAGATTTGGTCAATTAACCTGTTAAATCTTTGCGTGCAAGGCAGTCAGAGGCCCTCAGTGATTTTGGAGAGGGGTTACTCAGATCCAGCAATCTACAATATGTCGAGAATCCCATAGAGGTTGCATCCAACCAGGGGCCTTGTTGGACCCCTGCTCCTCATGGAATAATAAATCACATAGAACTTTTTCAGTTGGAAAAATATATTAACATGTCTGCTACTCCATCTGGAGAGAATAAAATCATAATGTTTTATGATAAATTGTGTGTATTTCTTGTATGCATACCATTTGTGAGATATTTTTCCCCGAATTTGAAACCATGATGACCCATAGACACTGGTTCTTATAATGCACCATCCATAGAGACTGGAGGAATATTAAGGATTAATTAAAAGCATAAGTCACCAAAGATGATTAGAATGCAAACTAGGTCTAATTTCCTGCAGGATCCATTAAAGGCAGCCGAGGTTGTAGCAGGGAGACAAAAAGGCTGAAGAGCTGCTATATTTAGAGGAAAAAATACACTAAAGCCAAGGATCCCATGGATGGGAGTTGAAGGGTCAAAATGGCAAAGGCAAAAGGAAGCACAAGCCCAAACTAGGGAATAGTGTTGCTGGATTTCAGTCACACTGAAGGCTTCTCTGAGGTGACTTACCAGAGAAAGTTAAGCCAGTTTTGGTCAGTCTTGCTCAGTGTCAGCTTGAACCTGCTTCTGCTTCCATGGAGGCAGAAGTGCCTGACTGCTTTTTGCACGGAGAGTCCATTTAGTTCTCTCACACCCCATTCTAGTAGGCAAGAGAGAGACAAAGTGCTAGCAGTAGCCCAGGCAAAATCAGTTTTGTGTGACAGTGATATTCTTATTGGCAGCTTGGGAACGCCAATTCCATGAATTGTCCGCCATGCTGATTCTTCTCCTGGCACTCCCCCCCTCAAAATTGCCTGGGACTGTAGCTGGCTAGGAAGAGAACCAAGGTTTTCTGCCTGTACCAGGTGAAGAGATGTATGGACACACATTTTGTTTGAATTGTGAGATTGTGAGCAGCAGGCATAAATATTTTTCCTTCAAAAATTATCATGACATGATTGGATTTGTTTTTTTAAAAAAATTTAAAATATAAAACTTTTTGTATCATTCCTGTGTTGTGGTTATTAGCAATTACCATACCTCTTCCCCCTTCCTCCAAAGCTTTCTACATGCTAATAGCAGCTTCACATATTAATTTCTAGCACTGTCCCAGCAGCCAGCTCTGTCATCACAATTGCTCAGCCATTTGACTCACTGTGGTTATTGATTTGATGGATTACAATCAGGATTTTGATCCCAGAGCAGGTTTGCAATAGTAATCAATGCTGAACATGACAAATTATATCTTCCTGAAAACATATTTGGCTAGCTGCCAGTGTCTCATCTCACTTGACCACTGTCTAGCTTTCTGTCTTTTCAATCACAACACTTTGGTAAGGGGAACGTAGCCAATTGTTGGTGTCCCTGGAACAAGTACCAGAACTGAATTTAACTGTACCTTTAAGTCCCACATTAGATTTTATTGTGTATCTGGTGTTTTCTTGCTCTGAAGAGCCATTTTAGAAGAATATTTATAGGCTTGTCTTTATTGCTTTTTGTTGTTTGGGGCTTTGCTCTTCAAAATGCAGTTGTTCCTTTACGTAATTTAGTTAAAATTAAAAACTGCTTCCTAGCCCGTTTCATTACACCTCAGTACTTCTGGGGCTTAAGGTTTGATATTGCACAGAGTCAACTTTGCAATCCTTAATTTACAGCTGTTACAGAAACACAAGTACACAGCAAGTATTTGGTGAGATTGTCTTCATTAGTTCTTACGGCGAACACAAAACTTCGGGAATTTTGACACACATATAAGTGATATCAAGTCTCCGAAGTCCTGGAGATCTCATACGTGGCAAGGATGAACCCATTAAATACTGAAGCAAGATCTACACAGTAGAAAATAACAATGACGTTCTCCCATTGCTTTGTGTGGACATTACCCACCATTTTGAGAGCTCTCTTAGTCATGCCTCCTCTCCTGCACCTTTCTGTTTCTAACAAAAAGATTTTTATGTGGATTTGATTGGCAAAATTGGTAAACTTCCTCAGGTAAGTGTAAACTTGGCCTCCATTTAGGAAGTTATTTGCACTTCTGCTTGATATTTATAGTCTAATTTAATGAGGTGTAGGAGAGAGGAGAGCACTTTGAAACCCAGCTCAGCAGTTTCAGCGTTTATTTGTTCACGTGGGATATTTTCTTTCATGGCACTTGAAGATGCTTTCGGTAAGTGTTGTTCTCAAAGATGGTCCATAATTCCTTTTATTTTTATTTAATTCAGACTTTTCAGTTGTGGAGCTATAAGGTAAAGTTTTTGAACTGTGCCTGCAAAACAGTGTCAGCTGTTACTGTAACTCAATACTACTACAGCTAATAGGTGTTGGATGTGGCATGGGAGCTGTGGGAATGGTGGGGGTCTGCACATAAATTTTCCACTATTTTTTTCCACACTGAACATCTAGTTTAGAGTTCAAGTGGAGTGATTTTTGCAGCCATAAACAACAATGCATACTGAAAAGCAGATTTTTTTAACATAAAAAACCTGTTTTACATCAAAGGGTTTATTTAAAGCTGGGAATCAAGTGGCATAACTGTTGCAGCCTGCAGCGTCACTCTATCTCCGTTCTCCATTTCTTTTTGTCTACCTCTGTTCCTGTGGGAAAATTAACTCTTACTTTGCCATAGACAGAACACAGCTTAAATAATATTTGTGACATAATGGGGGAAACAGCTAAGTACTGTGTTATTTTGTGGTCACCTCAGCAGGGTAAACTTGGATTACATGACAGGTTTCACAAGAGGGAACAGGTTGTTCAGGTAACTGTCTTCCAAGACCTACGTGAGCAAACTACGCTGTTGGGTGGAGAAGACCAGATGGATCTTTTACGATGTCCATACACGCACACGCAATGAGCCTCTTGTTCAGGAGAGTAAGGGTTACTGCTTTCTGCTCCCCCTGTGTCATCTCTGTCTTCTCAACCTTCATTTCCAATTGTTTTCCGGCCTGTTTGCGCCAGAGTTTTGTTTCACTAAGCCTTGCTCTACTGACTTCTCTATCTCCTCCTCATTGTTTCTACCCAGGGATAATGGGAGAACTCATACCAGTAGTTTTATTAATGCAGCTTTGGTGAATGGGATTGGTGGAGGATTTTTTTAATGTGAGAGTGACTGCTTGATTATTTGACCTGCTTAGCACCAGATAAAGAGCCAGCTAAGAAGTGGTCATACTTACTCCTTAGGTTATTTGTCTGTGGCATTCTCTCCCTCGGTTTTTCATTCTTTAGATGTGGCCTAAACTGTCAGAGTAAATCAGAAAATGCCATTCTGATGCCCCAGCAGCCTCCTACTACACCAGTTGTCCTATTGGATATGCAGATGTGAGGTATAATGATGGCTGGCATGTTACATGGTGTTGACTGCTCCTTTGGTGCACTCCACTTGCTGTTTTACACACTTTCCTGATGAACCTGTTGTCATTTCACTGTACCACGTTCCTTCTTGTCAATCATATGTGTCTCGTAGGTAGCAGCATCATGCTGATCCCTGTGAGTAACAAAAGAAGATGCACATCAGGGTTTTTTGGCACATTTCACCCCAGCAAAATATTTGTTCTGAGTTTTGTTTGATTTTTTTTTTTTTGTGCATGTTGTACTGCAAACAGCATAATCAGTCTCATAACGTTCAGTTAGTCTTACAAAAGGACAGCCTTTTGTTCCACCTTTTCTTTTCATTAAACTTCATATCAGATTGAGCTTCTAGGACACAATGCAAAATCTGGCCTCAAACATTAGTTAAGATTCTGAATTTGGAAGTCAACCGTCAGTTCTGCTGAGGAAAGAATGGGGCAGAACAAAATGGTCTTTGCCTTGCTGTCATGGTAATGGCAGTGAAGTGCTGGTAAGTAACAATATGCATCTATGTGAGAGTTAACTCCTTATGTATCCTTCAGGGAGAAGTACTCTGGCATAGAATAATGTCATCTTTCTCATAAAAATTTGAAGCCGGACTAAGGATTTTAATTAATAAGGGATTGTATTCTTGTGTAATAAATTAGGTCACAAATGGTTCATGTTCATTATATTCTAGAAGACTTGGGGAGCCTGACTACAGAAGTGTTGTCTGACTTTCTTTACGTGCAGTGGGGCACTTGTACAAAGGATGACCCTAAAGTTGGGGTTTTTTTTATACTGTGTATATACATACATATATGTCTCTCTTTCAATTTTGTCTTCTCTTTTGTTTAATGTCACCTCTGTCTTCTCTTAGTCCCTGAGCTGTCCTTTCTGGTCTTTGAAAGTAGCAGGCTGTGTTTGTGCATTAAAGCATGTAACTGCATCTAGATGGATTTTGTTCTTGTTTTAGCCAGTGTTGTTTTAAGCAGATTTAATTTTAGGATGACTTCCATCAGACGCTATAAGGTGGGCTCCTGGTGGAGGGCTGTGTTGAGTCCTCACACATCCTACCTGTGCAGCCATGGGTGAGGCACCTTCTCCTTGCTGAATGGAGGTGCTGCTTTCCTGGTGCAGAGCCATGGGGACACTTTCCTTTTGCTTTTGAAGATTTTGGATTCTACGATGTTGAGCTTCACTTCAGTCTTTTCAGAGACAAACCAAAATCTATGCTCGGCATCATTCCATATTAAACCTTAAGTTACCTTGGTAATTTCTGAATCACTTTGCTGCCATATTTTCTGCTATGATCATTGTGCTTCTAAAGCACACTGATTGATCAACCCTTTGATCCTTTGTTTTTTTGATACCTTTAGTTTCTTCTGTAATTATTATCTATGTTTTAGTACTTTCCTTTAATTCCCCGTGTGCTGTGTAACAACACTAAAGCTGTACTTCTTGCATTTGTTGGGTTTTTCCAGCTTGATTATATGTTTCTGCCTGTTGGCCAACCCTTTTTTCGAATACTGTCAGACGTCACTGTATCGACAACAACCTCAACTTCCAAACTCCTGAGTTCAGTAGGTAAATCATAATTTAAATGTGCCACATTAGTTATTTACATTACTTTTCAGATAAGTTTCGTGTTGATCTTGAAACCATACTTCAAAGCACTGAGTATTTTTGCTCTTCTCTTTTTCCTTCTGGCTAGGATTATTTTGTGCAGATGACTTTTTGATGTGAAGGAGACCAGAGTAATGTCCATATGCAAAGCCAGTCCTTGAGTGTGGTCCCTACTTTGCATCACTGCCTCTTACATACATTTGTTCCTTACACCAAATGTAAGTGTCAGTTAAACTACCATACATCTCCAAATGGCAGGGGAATACTTTGTTATGAGATTGAGTGTTAAAGGGAGATTGTCTTGATTTGTACGATTAATAAATGATGCAGTGGTTTTTACCTCGAGATTTTTGGGTTTTGTTCAAATTGAGCCCGGCATATTAATAGCAGAAAGTAAATTGTCACCTATAAACTTGCCCAGCCCCTGTCAAAAAAAGTTCCAATTGTTGTAAATTATTCTTGTTAGCAGAAGGGAGAGGAGGGCAAGAGCTGACGTAGCATTTCTTTTTTTTTTTTTTTTAATCCACTGATGTGGGAGAAAGGATTATAAATAGTTTCTACTATAGGTCATTTTGTACTGTAAAACTTGGAAGCAGATCCACATCTTTTAGATGTCAGTTTTTTTCATCTGCATCTGTCCTTAGCTCCCATGTGAAATTAATCAGACGCTTAGGACTGAATCCACTTTAGAGAAGTGGGCCAAGATTTAGTAAGTAAATAAATTAATTAATTAAAAAGTTATGGTGCCAAATTAAAGGTTCTCACAGAGTTGCAGCATTTCTACACCGCATCTTCGAAGCTGGAGAAATTTGCACACTGGACTATGACCCAGTACTAAGTTTGCATGCTACATTTTGTTCAGTCAGTGTGTTTGCTTTACCATCAACACTCTAAGTTGGCTGTACATCCTTTAAAGCCTAAAGGGAAAAAGTGACCTCTGTGTCACAAGAGCCGGCTCTCACAGCACCTCCCTTACTTGTGCCTGGAAAGATGAGACCATTGGTTATAAAATGGAGGCTGTAATGTTCAAAAGCTCTCATTTAGCTTATGAACCCTCAGATTTTCTGCTCACAGTATCAGGTCCAGACAGAGGACAGTACAGTAGTACTAGTGCTACCCCCTGCTCTTTTGTTGCTAAAGTTTTTGGGGTGGACCAAACCCTTTCAGAACATAAAGCAGGAAAGCTGCTGGAGTCTGACAATGGCAGAGTTGCCTCTGGGTTACTGAGGGTAGTTTAACTTACAGGCAAGCGCTGCAGTAAAGTAACTCAAGTAACACCGTAACTGTTACGGTCATCCCTGCACTGGGGTTTTTCACAGTTTAACTTCAGTCACCCAACTCTGATAATTATGGGACTGAAGGCTCCTGTAGAGTCAAAGGGACACCTATAGCTTCCCTGACAGCCCAGGCATGGAGGCTGATGGCTTAGGCACTCAAGCTGGATGCCTGAAGCCAAACAGTGAGACCAGCCTCTTTAGCCCGGGGTCTAGTCCAACCACAGAGCAGGAGTCCACCGCTGCTGCTAACGGAGACAGCTCTTTGGCTGTTTCCTTGGTGCTGGAGCACACCAGCACCCTGAATTCATGGTGGAAGTCCTCAAAAAGATGAGCATTAACCTAGCTTTAATGTCATGGGACTGCAAACCATTTCAGGAACTCTTCCAGCCAACCACAACCTTTTTTTCTTTTTTCTTTCTTTTTTTTTTCTTTCCTTTTTTTTTTTTTTTTTTTTTGAGTTTGGCTGATGTCACTGAGAGCTGTCACTGTATCTTTCCCCTGCTTTTTGAATGCTCCCTCAGGAGCAGGAAGGCTGCGGTCTCAAACAATTCCATATATAAGCATAGAATATATTTCTTCCTATGCCTTTCCACCCATTGATGAGTTAAGAGCTTGTGCAAAAAGAAACAGAGAGAGGACCAAAGATACCAAGCCTCATCTTGTTCACACACTCTGCTACAGCCCAGAATCTGCTGCTGTGCACAGTGCCCTTCTCTGGAGTCCTGGGAACCACAGTGAGGAAGAGGATGAGTTTGTTCACCCTGTGTGTTGCTCAGGCAAGAATGGGTGCCAAAGTCAGAGTCAGAATCCCAGGCCCTGATATATCATGGTGCATTGTTAGCTGTGTTTGTTTTGGGGGGCTTTCGGTAATTTTTCTTCTAGGTTTTTGTCTCTCTATTTAATTATCCTTTTCATTACTGATTTCCTGACTTAATCTGAATGTGCATAAATCGGCACCATAGATTTATCATCTCTATAGAAAGCGCTTTCAGAGTGGTTGTGCAGCTTCCCAGAAAAGGGACACTGTTGGAAAATGAAGCTTTCAGATTCAACAATAAGCCTACTATTATGCTGATTTTTGCCAAGCTTTCCCTCACTTCTTTCCCATTTACTACAAGAGTGACTCAAGGCTTCTTTTTGTTTGTTTTCGAACTTCAGTCATTCTTGAGTGTTTACCACCCTGCTCAAGTCCACTCACTCTGAAACATTAGACACTACAAGATACCGCTGCATTGCTTCTGAAATCAGATAGCACTCAGGTTCTTTTTTTCAACTGCATGTTTCTGTGAAGGTTTTTTACCAGCCTCTTTGCCAATCTTAAAAAAAAACAACAAACAAAGTAAAAATAAAAATATTTCTTAGAATAGTGCACTTTGACTGTCACCGTCATTTGAGGACATTGCATTTTTAAGTAAATATGAGATCTTGGAGAAGCAGTTGAAATTATCTTTAATATAAATAATCTCATTGCAAAACAGACTTTTGTTTATATATTATACAGTCTGCATGCTCATAACTATTTAATCAAATTCAGGTCTTGTCTGAGCAAACAGAATGGCTATTGACTTATGTGTAGGTTGTGAATTATCCTTTCTGAATTTGACCTGCTTTGAAAGCTAAAGAAGCTGCCTTCCTTATTTTTTTTTTTTTCTTTCAAATGGAAAGGCTTTTCCATTTTTAAAATTTTTCCGAGTACTGAATACAACTTTCTGCTGATAACAAGTAGAAACCCAGACTCTCCAGGGTTTTGGTCCACTGTGATTGTCAGAATTGTTTATAGTTACCATGAATTTTCTTTTTCTTCTTTCCTTGCTGATACTCTATATAATGCTCTTTAGGACTCCACACAGGGCCCTTGAAAGGACCTTCTGTCTTTTCTTTGCTTGGCTGCTTTCTCCTAAGCTGAGCATGTAAACATCTATTTCCTGAAGACATATCCCTGTTAATCACTTCTGGTGCCTCTCTTTGAACTTCTTTCCGTTAACGTTGCAGTTTTTAACTGCTGTTAACAAAAGCCAGGATAAAATGTTATTATCAGCCCTTCTCCTGGCTTAAAAGCCCCTTGTTACATTTATGCCCTAGATTAGCAACTGCTGTACAACATAAACTACGTAATTTGCTGTTTTCCGTATCTTCGCTCTCAGATCTGTTGCCAGACCACTGTGACTGTACCAGTTTATTTCCAAATTTTTGTGTTGAATCAATTTTCCCTTGTTGCGAGCCAGAAACAGTTTTCTGCCAGGGGAATTTCAACCGATTTAATTTGTTGCCAATTAACAAACTTTTAATCACTGATTCTGGTATTGAAACCAACACACAGATACGTATTTGGAGAGACACACCTCGGCTCCCTTCCAGACACCTCTCCTCCATGCTCCGTGGTCTGCAGTCCTTTTGCTGCACATGGCACACAGGCTCTTTGGAGAGGCAATAGACCTCACTGAATAGCAGATGAATCTTCTTAGTTAGTTCATTGGGCAGGACTTGGAAGACCCGTGTCCTATTTCTTCAGCTGGGAAGTTGTCTGCACCATTTCTTTCTCTGCTACTGTCTCTTATCTGTAAGCCAGGAAAAAATGGCAGTGACCTGCTTCAGGTAGTACTTTAAAACTGATTGCCAAGAAGCAGTCCAAAAATGTGTGGTATTATGGATGCAACTGAAGTGTTGTAGCCTGTCAATCTTGTGGGAGCAGCAGGTGTTTGAAGAAGTGAAGAGAGACAACTATTTCATAGGGATATATTTTTTCACCTTTGCATTCAGGTGGCTCCCGTTCCATCCCTAGCCGCAACAGTAGTCAAGTGGGACAAGATACAAACCAATATCATGTGTGAGGGGTGTTCTTCCCCTTCAGAAACAATGAATCTACAAACGTTGTGTTCTGACGTCCCTCTGTATTACTACAGCTCGTTATCTGGTGTTAGAGTGTGACATGTCAGTTTTCAAGGTCCTTATTGTGACAGGCTGCCAGCTGCTGGAGCTTCAGTATCAACTGGATCTGAGTACAAAAATCTTTAAAGAAAGGAGAGAGTGGTGTGGTATTTTTAGCCCAGGTTATTTCAAGGGGTCTAGTCCACAGGTAAATTTCATAAACCAAAGGGAATAACAGATTACAGTGCCAGAATGGAGTCAGGGAGGTTGCAGGAGAGCAGGAAATCACAAAGGCACCTTTACTGCCAAAGTTGCTACATTGTACAGTTACACCTGGAGTGTCTCATAATTGTCATGTACACTGAGGTCTGGAAATTCCTTTCTTCTTTTGCAGATGGAAAACTGAGGCCCATAGAAATTAAATGAGTTGTCTGGGGTCACATCAGGAATATGATCATAGTTGTGTAGGAAATTGTGAACTGAGGATTTAATGCAAAATCCAAAGCTGGTGTTCTGACCGGGCCATCTCGCTTCTAATATAGTCTAAGTGTTCTAGCTGGGATGCTTAATTGTTGTTGATTATCATTTTACCTTTATGAATTACTATCCTCTACAGAGAAACTGAACTACTGCAATGTGTGTTGACCACAAAGTTCATACTGCCACTTGGCATAAATGGAAGATGAGAACTAAACTCTGGGCAGCTGGTATCCTCTTTTTGAAACTGTAAGCTCAGCATCCAGCCAAATATACTGCAAGTCAATGCAGATTTGCACATTTGCTGCAAAAATTAAAAATCTGGTGGAGTAATGCTAAAACTCCTTCAGTGCTGCTGTAGAATCTGTGTCACCTTGTCTGAAGATCAGCTTCTAGATATTGGCCCTTTATTCCCTAGAAAAAAAAGTTGGCAGATGTTGCCTCAGTCTCTGTATGAAGGGCTCCTGTTCCCTGAAGATTTGTTTGAAGCAGCTATTGATGATCCTCACTGCAGAATATACGTGTTCACTTCTATGTTCCCATTCCAGCCTCTATTTTCTAGTTGCTGCAGGTGGCAATTCCTTGTGCCAGCTTTTGCATGCACCTGAAGGCTTCCCAAAGCTGTTATTCCTTCTCTGTTTGTTTACAACTCAGCCTCCTACTTAGTGGTTTTCTCACTTGTGTTTAGTACCCAGAAATCTCTCCCCTCAAAACTGAACAAATACACCATTTCTTCCAACAGAGGTAGATGAAAAAAACCCAAAACCAACCTGAGGAATTAATTTCAGTGTAGACAGAGCATAAAAACTTTATTGAAAAATACATAAAGACCACTTAATTTTTGTTTAACTTTTCTAAATAGATTTACAGTTCATCTTAAATAATTAACTTAAAGTCCCTACTTTTTCAAAAGCCCAAAGTAAAGATCTGGAATGAAGTTTCAGTTCAGGTTTTTCTTCCTGCTATGCTGTCACACAAAAACCTAAGCTATTTCTGGCTGTTCTTATTTTTAGATTGTTCTTCATATACCATTTACTGTCACTGAAATTAATGAGAAAATAAAAGGAGTGACCTTTGGCTGAGCACATACAGTTTATGCATGAGCTAAACAGCAGGATCCTTTTTCATTCTTCTTTTTCCCACATTCTCTTTCTCCCTGCTCTCCCCCATCCAAATATAATTTGTAAAGCCTTTAGAGCCTTTCATCCTGTGCGTTTCCACTGTGTTCCTTTAGATGAGTCTCAGGTCCATGATTCACATCTATTCTCTTGTGCTGAAAGGTCAGTGACACCCTTGTTTTATGAATATAATCCACCGTTCTCTTGAACTTCAGAATCATTTCCAAAACTCCCAGGCAAAATTCGTACAGCTCAGGGTGCAGATAAATGTCAGCACTATTATGAAGAGCACTCTCACAACACAAATACAAGCCTGGACATTCAAAGTTACGTTGTTTCAAATAAACCAGTATGTACTGAAGATCTGGAGAGTTTTGAAGACACAGTTCCAAGTGAAATGGTAATTCTGAACCTGTGGCCTCACTGCAATGTTGAATATGTAATTCCTGCCCAGCTTTCTGCAGCCAGTGGATGAGTCCATTCAACAAAGCCACTGCGATTGATAGAGTAGAAATTGCCCAGTGAGGTGTCCTTGGTCATCACTGTCACACTGAGGTGGTTCACTGCCAGCCCACCTTCCTGCCATGAGGAAACACTGCCAGCCCTGCAGGTGAGTTGGATACATTCTTATTATAAACTGCACACTGAATGATTTTCAGTGCTGCAGTTTGTGAATCCTTGGTTGAAAATTATAAGGCGCAAGTGTTTGAAGGTGAAAGAAGTTAGTTTCCTGGCTGAGAGTAAGGATTTAAGTTGAGGTGTGCTATGACCAAGAAAGTCTCCTTTGTGCTAGCTGGAAAAGAGGTCTGCAACCATTCTGAGAGGGAACACTATGATTTTTTAGTACTTGTGGCACACATTGCTAACAAAAATGAGAACTGGTATGTGTTTGGGTTAAGGGAAATGCTGATGACAGTGTAAGGCACCAATACTGATTGTAAATCCAGATTATAGTTGTTTATGGAAAATTTGCGCTTTTTTGGTGGTTGTTCCCAGTATGTGGTTTTACCTCTGCATTCTAGTGCTTAAATTTAAGTGGATAGTTATTTATTGCTCCTTTAGCTTTGTCTTAGCAACCCTGTCTGTGTATTTTATTTGGAGCTTTTAGGTAGTATTTTAAAATGCTGATTACTGAAAAACTTGCGTTAAGTTTTCATAGCCTCGTTGTTTGCTATGAGTATTCACAAAGGTTACAGAATGGATCAGGTTGAAAGGGACCACAGTGGGTCATCGGGTCCAACCTCCCTGCTTCAGCAGGGCCATCCCAAAGCACATGGCACACAGAGGATTGCATCCAGATGGTTCTGGAATATCTCCAGTGATTGCAACTTGACAACCTCTCCGGGCAACCTGTTGCAGCGTGCGGTCGTTGCTCATGTTCAGGTGAAACTTCTTGCGCATCAGTTTCTGCCAGTTGCCTCTTGTCCTATTGCTCGCCACCACCAAGAAGAGAATGGATCCATTCTCTTGGCACCCTCCCTTTAGATATACACGTTAATGAGGTCCCCTCTCGGTCATCTCTTCTCGAGGCTGAAATTCGTCCTCTGGCAATGACTGATGTCTCCCGTTTCCTTTTGCTTAGCGAGAAGTTGGTGAACAGTTCTTTACGCGAGGCCCAGCGGTGTCACTGCGCGTCGCGGGTCTTTGTTTGTGCGTGGCAAGCAGGGCACCCGTGAGCGGGGTTCGCTCCGTCCCGCACACCAGCCCAGCAGCGGGAGGGGAGCGCGGGACCCGCGGGGCGGGCCGGGGGCGGGGCTGGCGCGCGGGGCGGGGCGCGGGGCGTGTCCCGCGGGAGGGCGGCGGTGCCACGGCCGCGGGTCCGCAGCCGCCCCTCAGCCCCGCTCGGCCGCGGCCGCACCAGGTAAGCGCTGCCCTGCCCTCCGCGGCACCTGCGCGGGGCGGCGGCGGGCCCGCCGGGGGCTTCGTGCCGAGGGGTGCCGGGCGGGCAGGCAGGCAGGCAGGCAGGGACGGAGGGGTGCGGCTGCCGTGGTGCCGCGGCGCCCCACCCGCCGCTCCATCGCCTCGGGTCCCGGCGCCGAGCCGCGGAGGCGGGCGGGCCCCTCCTGGCGGCGCGGGGACCGCAGCCGGGCGGGCCCCGGCCCCTGGACCCCCCTCGGCGTGCGCCCGGACCGGCTCCGCCAGCGCCCGGGAGCCGCCCGCCCTCGGCCGCCGCTCCGCTGGAGCCCGAGCGGGGCTGGGCTGTCCAGGGCTGTTCCGTAGCAGCCTTGGCCATAAATGATTAACTGCGCGCCCGGGGAGCCGGGTGTCGCCGAGCGCAGCCGCCCGTGCCCGGCCAGACGCGCTGAGCCAGCGGCGCGGTCGTTCCTGAAAAGCCGCCCTGGGCTCCCGCACGGGCCGCGGGAACGCTGCTGCGAGCGCCGGCGCTCCGCAAGGCAGCGAGCGGGGCTGCTGCGCCCCGGCTGCTCCTTCTGCACAGATACACCCATTTGAGTGTTCTGGGTTTTTGATTTTTTTTTGTTGGTGGTGGGTTTTTGTTTTTGGTTTTTTTTTTTTTTTTTTAATCTGCATCAAGGTAAAAGACCGACAAGGTGATAGGGGGTTTTGTTGCTGCTTTTGTGTTTGGTTTTGTTTAGGTTTTTTTTAATCTCCGTTGTCTTTTTTGCTGTGCATGAAATATTAATCATTAGGTATGGAATTCGTTGATAAGCAGTGGCAGCTGGCAGTATTTTATTCTCTATCAGAATGCAATGCCTCCTTTGTTGAGCTGTAAATTAATAGTGTAAGCTTCTTCCCTACCCTCAGCCTCATCATTCTGAGATGTGAATCACTTGTACTACCGGATTTGTTTTCTTTAGGAGAGGTAAGAGGCACCACAGAAAATCCATCTGTTTCATTCCAGGTCACATTCCACTGGATTGATTTGGTTGATTTCAGCTTGAAAATGTGCTTCAAGGCAACTAACGATCTTCTGTAGCAGTTCTTTTCTGTTAACTTTTAAATTTGAATTGCCAGTGTATGCATAAAACATCTTTCTTCTGCTTCTTTGAGCTCCTAATGTAATCATAAAGTATTTTCCGAAACATGATGATGCAGGAAGATAAGCCGAAAACTTTCTACGCAGAAAGTGGAAAAGACTGCTGCGTGCAGAATGTCAGGTTAACTAGGAATGTATTTGCACTGGCCACGAAAGAAACCCTGGATGGTAACCTGTTGAATGCTACTGGCTAGAGTCCTCAAGCTGCCGTAAGCAGGACACTGTGCCCTTGCCACAATTGTTTCTGTGAATGCAGTCAAACCGTGCAAGTGCAGAATGATTTCCAGGTCAGAACAGGTTGATGAATTTTGTGAGGCGCCATCACAAACTGCTGGAGCTGAACGCTGCTGCTAGGCTGTGAATGTTCTCCCACTAATTGTGTTATGGGAGTGGAGGAGTTTGATCCTTTATGAGAACAGCAGGATCTGTTAAATGTAATGAGACACTAATCAAGATAAGGCTTGTACTCTGTCAGGTGCTGTATAACCATGCAAGGAGGTAAGGTCACAACTCTGGAAAATTTACTGTGTAAGAAAGTGTTATGATTAAGATGAATTAAATTAAGTACCCTTCAAAAATGTTCAGGGTCATCCTTAAAGTAAAAGGTCTTTTGCCACAGTCCTTATGCCCAGGCGAATGCCTGAGAAGAAACCTGTGCTTGAGAATTCTTGTTTTTTCTGACATGTAGCAATGAGCCTAAAAATCAACCACAAGCATCTTTCCGTGTTGAGAGAGGTTTGGTTTTGAATTTAGATCAGTTATTCTTATCTAGTGTTCCTTGCTCAAAAAACGGAAATGAGGCTATGTCAGAACACCTTCCTGCTGTTGCCCAAATTTCAAGGAAATACATGTCTGGAACTCTATTTTTAAAAGAAAGCACAAAAATATTCTAATGGCCTACAGTGTGTTTTATATTTTCTTTGAGTTTTTCTCTATCAATCGTGGAAGTACCAAAGCTATGCCTGTCAGCAGTTGTAGGCAACCTGTATTTGGTATTAATTCCCTCAAACTGGTATATTGTGTTCCTTTTCATCCACACATGTGGCCTCTGTTGTCATTCTAGGGACTGTGTTTCCTGGCACGTTTTCAGAGGCCAAGTCTTAGAGGTCTTTAGACACTGTTATAAGCAATGTTAGTCATACAGAATACAGAAAAACCCCACCTCAGTCATTTTCTCACGACAGTCTGGTGTGGCACTTTACAAATCTATAGGAGAGGTCAAACTCCACTTTGCACTGTGCGGTGGAGGATAAAAGTAAAGCTGTGTAATGACTTGGAGAAGACGACCCAAGGGCGGTCAGACTTCACACAAAGATCTAGGGAAGAAAAATAATTTGCTGTTAACCGTTAATTGTAGTTGACTTGTAGCTAATATTAAGGATTTTATTGTCTCTGTTACTCCAGGGAAATACAACTCTGTATGTACCTATGCTGATGCTGCTGTCTCCTCCATGTTTTTCTACGCTGTTCCAATCTTTCCACTTCTCTTTTCTTCTTCCCACCTTCACTCCTCAGGTGCTTCACCAGCTTTCTCATAGATTTCTTGAAAAAAAAACAGTAGTGAAATAGTTAACTTCGGTAGCAAAGTACCTCTTTTTTAGACTGGACACCTTCCCCTGCTAATAGTTTGAAAGCAATGCTCCATATCATTATATCAAACAATTTGGCCCTGAACTTCACTGAGACTAGCAGGGGGCTTTGTACTTCACACCTCTATGCCCTGGGGGTTTCTGAGCACCTTGAGCTTCAAGAAGGTGGCATAGTAGAGGCATTTTGCCTCTACTTTGTATTTGCAAGATTCTCTTTACATCCCTGAGAACTGTAAGCTCTTGTTTTGGAGCCCATGAGATGATGGGGTGTGTAGTTACCTTGTGGGTATATTTGTCATGGCAGGACTTCTACTTCTGATGTATATGTGGAAGTGGCATCATGGGTGCTTCCTGCAGTAAAGATTTTGGCACCGGTTCTGCAGTCTGGTAACATGCCAAGGACCAGCGCCTTGCTTGATGTAATTTGATAGGGTGATCAGAAGAGCTAAATCCAACCTGCACCTTGACCAACAGTGCGTGCAAAATTTTGGTTTCAGGTGCCATTAGTGAGAGCACAAGGAATATAAATTTTGAGATGTGGCAAGAAGCAGGGGAGTGAAAACTGACATTTTTTGATTGTTTAGTTTCACAGTACATGGGTGGAACATATGGGTGAAGAGGGCAAGTCTGGCGACTGTGACTCTTTTTTTCTGAATGGAAGTACAGTAATTCTCTAGTTCTGGATATGGGGTAGAAGAAATTTGGTTTAGTTTATTAGCTTCTACTGTCATTCCTGCTGAAAGTTTGTCCATGTGAAGCTTGTTTAGAAATACTGTAATGAAATCATGTGTGTAAATCCCATTTTGAGTGTGTGTGCATCTTTGCATGTAAAATCTGGGAACTGAAGTGTGATTGGGGTGGGTGGAGAAGTAAAACATTTCTTACTTCTGGGAAGTTGTCAGCAGTAACTGACCTTTTTTTGTGAGAGACTTCAGAAACAGACTTCAAAATTAGAGTCTAATGCTTATTTCTCAATGTGAAAAAAGGTCTTTTTCTTGAATAGGCCATCTTATACTTTATGGATGATGCCAAATTTGCTCAATTACTAAAGTGATTATTAAACACTGACAATGCTTTCACTTATTATCCCAGTACAATTATACTTCTACTGGATGTTGTACCAAAAAAGTTCCTGATGATTTTCTGTTTACACAAGGCCAGTAGTGCTGCAGACCCTAATTAGGGTTTGGGAATAAAGTCAAAACTCTGCATGTGTTTTAAACTTCTCTTGTAAAACAACAATAATACAGAACGCCTGCCCATCTTTTTGTAATACAAGAGACTAATCTAAAAATATGCTCTGCATGTACATAGTAGGAAAGGATTGTGGCATAACATTTTCAAAGCTTGTTCTTTTCTTGGTCTGCATTTAACTGAAATTATGCAGTTTCTTCAAAACCCAAGAATTACAAATGAATCTGCAATACTTTGTGACTCCTTGTCCTTTCCTTCAGACAAAAGGCCCTTTCAATCCATTGTGGAACAGTCACTGATTTTCATGTGGTCATTCAAGAAAAGGATAGCGATTGGCCTTCATAATAGGCCTTTCAGTACTCTCTCTAGTGGTTTGCTGACTGAAAAAGAATACCTATGGCTGTGTACTGTGTCCAGTGTTTAAATTACTGACAAATCTATCTCCCAAGTGTTGGAAACATAAGAGTTCAAATGGCAGAGAAACCTCACCTGTCTGTGAATACCAGCATGCTGCTGTTCAGGGCTGGGGACAGATTTTGGCCTGTGCAACCTGGTACAGTTTTATTTGATTTTCTTTGAAGGTTTATTCTATTTCTTTTTTTTTAAGTGGTAATTTAAGCCTGGTGTTTCCATGAACTGTGCTTCTAAGAGGGCTGATGTTGTTTTATGTCCTGAGTGGCATTGAGCAATGTTATCTGTTCATGCTGTGCATAGCCAAGTGAATTGTGAGTATGATTTCTTGGGAGGTGACTATCCTCAAAAGTTGTGGGTGTGTTTTGAGTTAGCATTCAAGGAGCAGCTACCACTGGTGTATTGACAGCGCAGTCTCATGGAGTTATCCTTCTGTGCTGGTAAGGCCAACCTGCCTGGCAGCATTTCAAAATAAACACCTTGTGTTCAGGGGAGGTAGACTGGTGTTTGTTGTCCCAGCTTTATGTCAAATCTGAGCAAGAATTTGTGGTGTTTGACTGAGTCTTACCTGAAACAGCACCAAAAGATATTGTTTGTGCTATGAGACATTTCTGAGTGGTGGTAGCTCTTCAGGATCCTGGTTGATTTTTGTTAGAAACCTGTGCAGTACTTGCCCTGAAGGTTCAGCACTGAGGTGTCTGCTTGAGTGCTGTCCGTGGCACCTGGCTTTCCTCACTGCTGAAGACTAGTGCATGGTGGCAGATCGGGACTTTCTGATTGGGTTAGGTACAACTGCCAAGAAAAAGTATTTGGACTCTGGATGAGTCTAAGCTCAAGCATGTGCTCAAATGGTCTTTTCGGAAGAAATTACTTAGTAATATATAAAACCAGCTTTCAGTATGTATTGTCCCACGCACATCCAGTTTGTGGCTTCCCTTTCTGTACTACACTTAAGCTACCCACTTTTAGTATTTAAATTACAGTGCTGTGTATGGTTCTCTGTGTAAAATTAAATGCAATAGAAGCACTGCACATGCAGCTGGGGTGTGGTGGTACTTCTCAGTGGGAATGTATTCAGAGCTGTGGTTTATGCTGGTAGTGAAAAAACCTACAAGTCCAAAACTGTCATCACTATAGGACTTCTCCTTTATGTGTTGATGAAGGCAATAACTATCTTGTGCAGTTACAATAGCCTGTGTAGAATTTGATTTAGTGGTCTTTTGGCCTTGGTCTGAATGAAATGTTGCCTTTCCTGTGTTCCTGTTTTCCAGTAATAACTTAGTTCTGACTAGGAATTTTGAGTCGGCTGGTTTGTTTAAGGTGCTGGCATGAAGTTATGCTTTGGTGTTAGAGGTGGAGCTTGTGTTCCCCACACTGGATATGTTGGAGTGAGGGATAGCGTGGAGATAGACTGCTTGCACAGCACTCAGGTGGAGACAAGCTTTGCCATCTCTTCCCGCAGCTACTGAGGTTTCCCATCTAGTGCACCCCCTTTGTTATTAGGGTTGAAAGAGAGAAACCTACTTCTCGTTAAAATCCTTGAGAGTTTCTTCCTCCACAGTAACCAAATTACATTGTATACACAATGGAAGCCAGAAAGCACTAGATGATTCAGCTGGCCAGCAGAGAGGCAGCCAGGGCTGAAGTGTCAGGAAAGAACAGGGAAAAGGAATCAAAAGATCAGGTCTGCTATGAGACGCAGAGTTCTAGCACAGTTAGGACAAGAGGTGCCTGGGAAAAGTCTGCAGTGTGAGGGAAATACAGGTGAACTAGAGCAGGTGCTGTGTAAGAAAAGTGCCTGGAGGCTTGTAGTAGTGAAGAGAGCAGAACATGGTTGTTGGAAGGAGCCCTGGTGAGGAGGAAAACTGGGGAAGATCCCAGGGGCCAGAAGGAGGTCTGGCAGTCAGACCAGTCTGACTGTATCTGTTTAGTCACTCAAGTGGGAATGGAAGCTCATGAGGTGAGGGTGAAAGGGTAGAATAACAGGGAATATCTTTTCTGTGCGATGGTAATGCAAGATCAGGGGTTACCTGGCTCTGATGAGGTTTTCCTCAGGTTTGGCCTTTTGGTTAAGGATCTGTTGGAAATTGTGTGCTCTCAGCATTTTATATGTTACTAATTTAGAGCCAGATTCCCTTAGGGCTTATACTCACTGAAATCCACAAATACAGAGTTTGGCCCATTATCACTGCTTCCTTGTCACTCAATAAAACCTGTTTTCCCTCTGTTATCTGTTGCTAAAACCATATACCTGTCTTAAATATTTGTGCTCTCGGGCCTTGTTAGTCTACATATGCTGATTATGCACCAAATTTCTGGTGGATTAGAAGTTTTTGCAGAAGGCAAGAGAGCATAGAGTTGATTGTGATAATGTAATTTTTTTAATTGGATGGGGCTCTGGGCAACCTGATCTGGCGGTTGGCGTTCCTGCCCACGGCTGGGGTGTTGGAACTAAGTGATCTTTAATGTCCCTTCCAACCCAAACCATTCTATGATTCCATGATTTGGTGGTCTGAAAGTCACTCTGCTGTTGCATAATCTGGCAACAGATGGTCATGTGAGTAAATTAAAGCGTTGCACTGCCATGAGTGCAGTGAGGATTGCAGTGAAGAGATGACCAAAAAAGGACCTCATGAATGTGTATAAATATCTAAAGAGGGGTGCAAAGAGGATGGTTCCAGGCCCTTCTTGGTGATGCCAAGGACAAGAGGCAATGGGCACAAACTGATGCACAGCAAGTCCCCCTTGAAAGTGAGGAAGAACTTCTTTACCATGCAGTGACTGCAATTTGGAACAGATTGCCCAGAGAGGGTGTGGAATCTCCCTCACTGGAAATATTCCAGAACCATATGGACCTAATCTATGCAATGTGCTCTGGGATGACTGCTTGAGCAGGGAGTTTGGAGCAGGTGACCCACTGTGGTCCTTTCCAACCTGACTCATTTTGTGGTTCTGTGATCAGTTGGCAAAAAATGATGAGTTTTCTTTTTGTGTGCTACTAGGATGAGGTTCAGGTGTTGGCATTTTAACACCTGATTCCCTTCTCTTAAGTTACACTGTATCCAACCCTGATTATTTTGCATGTTACCCTATAGATGGGGAGAGGCTGGAAATTTTTAATTGCTTTCCCGGTGTTGGAATTTCAGAGATGTTGAGTGTGGGATGTTTTAATTGGAATTGTGTACAGTCAGGTCCTCTGAAAATCAACCTGTAGGTGAATGATGCTTCCAAAGCATTTCAATGAGAATTGCCAAAGAGCAAAACCTGGTTTCTTAAGCTGTAACGAGGGACTTTTTAAATGGAAGAGGGATCGTCTTGTAGTTGCAAGGTCTGTTAAGCTGCAAAAAGGTTAGTCATTACCATTGTTGCATCATATTAAAAGAATGAAGCAATGTCAATTCAGTCATTAATTAAACCGAAAAGCATGCATTTAAACTACTACTTTTAAACTATTTTACGTAAGTAATATTTTCTTCTGTTTGGCGAGTTCCTTAGCCTAGTACTAAAGATTCCTTTTCTGTGAATTAAAAAAGAAAAATCTCAAGTTTGCTGTTACTGCTGGCAATCCCCAGACATTTTCTATCATGGTTTGTGGTCATTCTGGGCTGAACTTGGCCTACCAGGCTCTGCATCCTCGCTGAGCTGCATGTGAAGTCAGAGCCCAGCTCCTCAGAAGTGGTTTAAGAGAGGGAAGCTGTCAAACAGCGTGATAGCAAGGGCTGTTTTTCTGCAGTGCTGAAGGACCTGGGCAAGGCTGATGCATTTCCGAACGCTGGTCTGTACGGCAGGAGTGTGGTGAGGACGCTTCACCACCTGCATGGAGCGGGGCTCTTGCCGAGCTGCGTTCCTGCTGCAGGCCCTATGGCTGGCGGGGGGAACCGCTGGAACTGGTGCCAGCTGGCCCCTGGGGTGGCTTGGGAGGGCTGCTGCTCAGTGTGCTGGTTTCGTTGGGTTTTGTCTTTAAACAAATTTGGTACCAGACTCCCTAGAAGGCTTTGTCTTTTGCTCGGTTAGGGGTTTTTTCTGGGAGGGACCTCAAGGACTCTTATGCACTACATTTTTGGACATTTTCAGTTTGCGGTAGTGACCACAGAAAGAGCTCTGGGAAGTAATCTGCTGTTAATTGAAATGGAAAATACAGCAGATGGGCTCTTAAGAGAAAGGCTATAAATTATTAACTGTCTGTGTTAATACAAATGTAGAAAGGTGCCTGTTCATGGGTTAAAGTTTAACACCCCCACCCAAAAAAACCCCAAATGAAACCAGCAATATAGCTGCAGGAAATCGCACCTGACTATGAGGAAGAACTTCTTCACTGTGCAGTGACCATGCACTAGAACAGATTTCCCAGCGAGACTGTGGAGTTTCTCTCACTGGAGATATTAAAAAACTGTCTAGATGCAATCCTGTGCCATGTGATCTGGGATGACCCTGCTCGAGCAGAGAGGTTGGACCAGATGACCCATTGTGGTCCCTTCTAATTTGACCCATTCTGTGATTCTGTGAAAAGATGTAATCATTTCAGCCTTATTTTGAAATTTGATAATTTTGCTTTTAATGGTCAGCTTTTACAATGCGTTGTAGTCCTGAACCAGGAGTTCCTTCTCTGGCTTCTCAAGTTCACTGACTTCAATAATTCACAGGAAGAAAGGTACTTATGTACCAAGGTGGCTGAGATAATTTTAATTTTTAACGCATTTATGATCAAGGTGAATATGAGCTGGTCAGACAGGGTGAGTGTTTGACAGCTGCAGGTATCGATGTTAAGGTGTTTGCTTTCATGTGAAAACTTCAGTTGTTCATACTGAAGACTAAAGTTGTGGGTGATAGGAGCAGAGCCTGTACCATCAGGTCCATCTGTGAAAGCCAGGAGGCCCTGGGAACAGGAAAGATGGGTTGTAGCTATTGTATGCCACTTACCTCTTCTACTTAAGCAGCAAATATCTTAGGAAATAAAATAGGAAAATAAACAACATCAATGTACTATGAGTTTGCAAAGCTGAAACAAACAGAAGGCTGATGGTTTGGAAAACAAAGGTTGGGCTAGAGATGGTAGCTTGGCCACGTTGCATGCAAGTAATGTTTTCCATGCAACTTTCTGTCATTGAATAAATGTGATGTTACTTTTTTTAGTGTACCATAACATATGCAGACTCTGTCTTGTGGGTGAGTGGATTATTACTGGAATAAACTTTACTCTTGGTATCTCAAAGGCACTTGGAGCAGAGATACCAAGTCATAAGTCAGCTGCTGAGGCTCAGTGGCAGCAGTAAATGCATGTTTGTTCCTAGGAAAGTAAATGCAAACGTGAATTCAAAGTAAATGGTCCATATAGAAGATGCTATGCCAATAAACTGAGGCAAACTGATTTCCTTTAACATGGGATGTATCTGAATTCACTGAAGGCATTCCAGCACTTACTTTTATTCAAACTTACTAGCGGAATAGAAAACCACACTGTATTTTTGCTTTATTTTAGCTAGCTTCCTTTGTAACTAAAAGACTGACACAAGCATTTCAGCTGAAGCCCAGGCAAAAATATTTGAAATCATCAGAGAAACAGTAAGTTCCAGCATGAGAAGTTTGCTTAAAAACTTTGGGTGTTATTTTGTTATTTGTATGTCATTCCCATGAAAAGGCTGCTTTGACGCACAAATTACTGTTTCATGGAACCTTCTGTCTCAGGGCTGGGAGAGCTCTGTGCTTTCCTTTGTGATGTGAAATATCACATGGGAATGAGATCTCATTTACACTCATGACAGACTCTGACCAAGATCCCCTGGGTAATTTTGCTCCTCCTTTCTATTAAAACTTCAAAAGAGGCTAGAATTATATTTACATTTGTAAATTGATTTCATTCTTCATTTTTGTTCATTACCATCCCATTCTTAGAATCTGAATGCATGAGAAAAGAGAGTGTATAACACAGACCATATAACAGAGGCTGCTGCATACTGGACCCTGGGTGTAGTGGTTTCTTCCTGAGCAGGATGCAGTGCAGTAGGACTTGCTCCAGTGGGGGATGCAGGGTGTACATCCCTCTGCTGGGCTAGTTTCCAGTAAGGATTCACAGGAGGTGCTCTCTTCTGTGAACTTCAGATCCACTTATGTTGTTATAAAGGCAGACTTAACACTGTCATTACGACATGAGGTGGTGCTGGCAAACAGCTCTACTTTTCACATTCGTGGTGTGGTGTTTTTTCACAAGCACAACAAGGGTGTCACTAGGCCAAGATCCCGAAGCTCCCTTGTCTCTGTGTCCTAGTGTAACTTGGAGGGCACATCTTTAGATGTGGTCTCTAGGTGGGGCTTTTTGATGATTTTAATTCTTATTTATTGTAGTCTGATACCTGGTAATGCACAGTAAAACCCAGTATCAGGTGGATATCAGTATAAGGAAAAGCTGGAAACCTGTTCTGCAGGACTGAGCTTTTTAATGCACCCTGTGGACTCTCAATACCTGCATATTGTGGGTGTTAAGCACAAATCTGCTATAGCTGAGTTGTGTTGCTTTTGGTACTGACCTCCCTGCCCTACCTATGACGCTAAAATGCTGTTAATTGCAGCATAAACTCAGTTCCCACAGCCTTGGTCAATGCCCACCACGCATTGGCTGTGCTCACTGGGCACCCTTTGTTTCACAGAATAAGCCCTCATCAGTTAAAAACATATGCACGCAGACATATTTTCTCTGCCTCTGCTTATTTAGATAAGCAAATAATTTTAAATTTTAAAAAAGCATCATTTGCATACTTCTCTTTCTTAGACTATGATTATGTCTTGAAATGCATATAGAAAAATACATACGGTGGCTTTTCTGTTAAGAAAATGTCTGTTTTGAAACAGTTAAATTGCTTTATAAAGCACTGAATAAAAATTATTTTACAGAATGAGGGCACAACTGATTTTGCTTAAGTGTGCAAAATATGAAGTACTACTTCCTTCAGAAGCTTCTGTCCCGCTGTTGGGAGGCTGAAGACAGACCTGGAGGATGTGCCAGTTGGAAGATAGTGCTGATTGCAGTTGCATTGAAAATCAAGGTGTTTCGGCTGTCGTTCGTTGCAGAAGTTGTAAAACGCGTAATTGTTCTGATGTGCTAGAGGTGAAATGGAGGGTAGGTTTCTGACCAGAAAATAACATAGTGGATAGTTTTTTTTTCAACTTGGTTACACTTTTTGTCACCAACTTTTGGCATTAATTGTAAGAGTATGTTCTGTGTAGATGAACATACTCAAATTTGCGTGGGTCCACAGTGAATATTCTAATGAATCTGTGGAGGTTATTTTTTATTTGTTAACACTTATGCTGTCTGAGACACAGTGTTTTTGAGTTCCTAAGCCTCAGCCAGAGGAAACTCTCCTGACAGATTGACCTTTTAGTGTGCAAAAGTGGCAAGTAAAATTCACGGTGGCTCCAAGTGGCAGCAGAACTCAGCTCAGAGGGAGGTAGTTTTCACACAGAAGCATGAAGAGTCCACAGATCATACAGAATCTTTTTCTAATTCTTTTTAGGATCTTGTGGCCCCTGAAGTGTAAAAAATGGAGATCCTATAGCTCTTCTAGGGACTGAACACCTCCTGGCTGATCAGGGTATCAGCAATTGTCTTAACCAGCACTTTCCAGCTTTGTGGCGTTGCTTGGTTACCAGCATTCCCACAACTCTCAAATAAAGAAAGCAAAGTAAATGTACAAAAAACCCCTTGGTTTCTATTTATGGGCCAGGCTACTGTACAGATCCAAACAAAACAGAATTGTAAATCCTCTGCAGCTTCTTTAATGATAATTTTTTCCCTCAAGTATTCCACTTGGCTAGTCCCAAAGGCTTTCCATATTAAATATGTTTTTTCAGTATATTGGACTATTTCTAGGATTCTGTACGAACTCGTTAAGTTCAGAAACTGGAATCTTGACAAATAATAGCTTGTGTTTTTGGGCAGTCTTGCTAACTCCAGATGGGATGCTGCCTTTTCAGCCATACTTTATGTGCGTGCTCAGTTCAGGGCAGGGAAGAGGGTGCAAAGATTAGCTTGGAATGTGTTGGGGAGTATTTTCTTTAGTAATAATAATGAACTGTCATAACCATTTGGCTGAGGATGTCATGTCATTTTTTGAATATTCCCAAATGTGGCTTCAGAAGTCCTCTGCTGCCCTTAAGGAAATAATTTTGGCATGTGGGCTCATGTGTTTCAGGAAAAATTATCTTCTTAATTGCAGTTAGCTGATCTTGACAAAGGCACTCTGAGAACCAAGTGGAGCATATGTGCCTGGGTAGCTATTCTGTTCTTCTCTCCCTGCTCCACTGAAGATTTCTGCAAAATGAGAAAAGTATCCATTTTTTCACTTTCAGGCTGAAATAGATAACTAAGACAGTCGTATTGCTGTGTTACAAATGAGTATAAGTCTCTTTTAATGAAGTTTATTCCCAAAACAAGGCTTTTCTGGGAACTTGTGGGTGGGTTTCTTGGTGCAGAGAGCTTTCTGTAAATGTACTAGGGTCATAAATAGTCTGCATGGAGTTGGTTACAGAAACCCTCGTAGTGTTTCTGATAGCGGAGAAAACTAAAATAAGTGGAGATATCTGTGAGTCAGACAGAGATTGAGGAAAAATAAACATATCCAAGTAAAACATTCCCAGCTGTGGAAAAAAAACTATCCCCATCTGTCAGAAGTACGATACGTTTAGGAGGCAGACAGCAATTCTTGTAGGAAGTAGAACTACTAAGTGTTGCCCTATGCTCGTTGTCTAAGAGCTGGTGCTTTAGTGGGGCCACAGCTGGGTCCTCTAACAATTTTGGACTTCAAGTGGGTCCAGTTCCTCTGACAGTGGACTTGTAAGAGAGGTTTCTTATCTGGTGAGATACTAGGTGTTGTACTGTGTGGTGTGGAATTTCCAGTGTCATCTGGCTCACGTATGTCTGTGTTATGGATCTATTCCAGCTCCAGTTGTGTCAGGAGGAATTAGGTTAGGCCACTAATACTTGGGGAGTAAATTGTTGACTGATGTTACATTAGGAGGAGTAACAAACTGAAATAACGAGAGATCACTGTTAGGAGAATAAAGGTGCTTACAGGCTCTGCACGTGGACTTGTTTTAAAAAATGTGTCTGTAAAGATTCTGAGCCTATCTTGATTCTCTAGCTCGCATCAGAGTTTCCATACAACAAGGAAGAGCTTCAAAGACTAGAAGAACTGGATATTTAAGTCCTTTAAGATGTATGGATCATAGTAAACACCAGAGTTGGTTTGGTTTTTAAATCATGCTAGTTCGTGCTGGCTGAAACTGGAAGAGTGCCAGTTTTATGTCTGGTTCCATGCATGAGGGTCTTCAAGAGCAATTTTTCCTCTTGACAGGACAACACAGCATTTACAGGTTTCCTTCCTTTCTGGGCAAGTGTTGAACATGAATTCTCTCCTTTGCCCTACTGTGGTATTATTATGTGACTTGTATCACTGGACAGAAATCTGGCATAGGATGAGAGTTGGTCCAGTCCTGAAGCGTTTATTTGGTTGTTTCCCAATCCTAAAGTCAACAGATTCTTTTGCTGTACAATCTCTGGCAAATATCAGATGAGGATGGTTTTAGTCAGAGAGCTTAAGCTGCTTTACAATCATATGCATCTTTTGTTGTAATAAGAAATGCACGTTGTGAATGTTGATATGAATTGTCCTCTGAAGGCTGGATCCTGCTGAGTGTGCTTAGCACTGCATTCCCTGGCCAGAGCTGGAAGCTGCAGTGTGCAGGAGGGAGCATCGTGGGTTAGTTGTAAAGGCAGGCAGAGTTATTCATTGACTGGATACTGAGATGCAAAACAGCATCTTATAACTGTGCTGAAGTGTAGCAGTGACAGACAAGGAGCCTTATTTACGATGACTGTACCAGAGCTTACAGTGTGTGTTGGGTGTAAGGTTGAGACTAAATGTTTTAAGGCTTAACTGTCAAAGACAGGGAGGTTTTGCTTTCCATGTGCTAAATAACTGCATTGGCCTTTTAGGGAAGTGTGACTCACTAGCTGGGCCAAAATCAAAACACAAAAAAGGCCCAAAAAAACCTAGTACCAAAACTGTCAACCAAACCTCACTTGTGTGTGTGTGTGTGTGTACCAGCAAATGCCATATAGCCTTTGCCCTTGGTCATATCAACATTCAGCAGAAGATTCCCTGCCTTCTGTTGACTTGCTTCTCACCTAAATGTTCCATCAGTGGACTCACCAGAGAAATATCCTGGAAAGAAAGTTAGCCATAGTCCATTGTATGCTTGTGTTACCAGCATTCAGCCCAGCTCAGCATCCTCTGATTCCACCTATAAACCTGGCTTTCCATTTTCTGAAAAAAATAAACAATAAACCAATCCAAAACAAAGCCAAACAAACTGTTTTTAGCAGACTGGGGCAAATTACTTTCAGTTAATTTCAATGCTAATCTTTGTCACCAGGCTATACTTAGCACTGTATTTTGCACTGTGTATAGGATGTGTACATGGGACTTGAAGATTATGTTTGCTGTTTGGATCTATGAGACTCATAGGTCTATAGTGGAATTAGCAGAGTGCAGTGTTTTAGGTTTTTGAGCTCTTCTGTGTGAGAAGTGTATTGTGAAATCCTAGGTTAAGGTTGGGGTCAGATTTACACATCAGAAGAAAAGTGGTCTAAGAGCTTGTTCTACTCTTCTGAAAAATAAAGAAAGTTCTTATAGGATGAGAACCCCTGTCCAGAGTGTTATATAGCTCATGGTATGCTTTGATTCTGCTCTGTAGATTCATTGAAGTCTGTGTCACAATGAATAGCTGTTGTGGTCTAGATTTAGATGTAGTACCTGGTTCTGGTGCTTGTGTGTGTCATATATCACATTAATACCAGGATTGGGGAACTGTTGAATAGGTCAGAGTTCAAGATGGAGAGGTAAGTATTTGGTTTATTTGTATCTTCTGCTGGGCTCTAGAGCTGCAATGTGCATTGATTCCCGCTGGCTTTTTTGGCTTAGGTTAGGTTTGGTGTAGTTGTTTGTCACTGAGTTCTTCTGCATGTGTGGTTTGGTGATTTGATATCTGAGGCTCTGCTTTTTATCTCTTTATACCCCGCAGTGAGGGACAATGTGTTGAAGGTTCTGCAGGGGGGGTTTCATGTCATCTCCATGCACGTATCCTTCCTTGACCATGGCTCTGGTACAAAGGAGTATGGACCACTGTTTTTTAGAGTCTGTATTCCATGACCTGCAGAGAGACAGCATGCTTTCCTATTTCAGGGTCCTTTTTTGTTTGAAAATAAAAATCACTTCAAGGACTGACCTTTCATTATGACGGGAAATTACCTTAAAGATATGCAGACGTTAAGCAACAGTATTTTCTGTGATGATACATGAGTGAAATAAGTTTCCTTGTATCTGTTGTGCCTTGACTCTTGATTTCTTTTCTCCTCCCTTGAGTCATTATTTCCTGCATAATGTTTTCTTTAAAACGTGCTATGGAACATTGAGACAGGACAAAATGGTGAGTTAGGAAAGTGATCAAATTATAGATGTCCCTTAGAATTATTTTTTTTTTCAAGGTATTAAATCTCATTTGGTCAAACATGATAGATGTGGTATTGCTTGGAAAGAACAAACCTTCACAACACAAAATAAAACTTGGCAGTTTTTGTAATTTTGCATATAGCATACAGTTGTCTTGGCTATCTGCTTCTTTATGGGGATGCAAAACAAGAACTTTGGATTTAAATTTTTTGCTCTTGTTCCTTTGTCTTTTAAAATAGTCTTTAATAATAGCACTCTAAGGGCAACAATTAGAATTCTAACTTGAATAATTTCATACCAGTGACCATATTTCTTGACCACATCAAGAAATGAGATTCTGACATTACCTGTCACTTTCTTCAATATCTTAGGAAGTTTAAAAGGACAAAAATTGTCAAAAGAAGTCACTAAGCAGGAGGAAAATAAGTATATATTTTTTTTAAGTTTTGAAACTCTTCCAATTTGATTTTTTTCTTTTCAGAATTCAATCTTCCAGTGAAATTGGAGAGGATTCTTTCCCACAGCTTGGGTTGAAGATCAGAACTGTGGTTTAGCAGGCAGTGTATTATGCAGGGAAAAAAAGCAGAATCACTAGGGTGCCTCAGTAAAATAATGTGCATGATCTGATTTGCTGTGTTTAAATCCTAAAAATACCAGACTATAGACAGTGCTACAAGGAGTTAAATGCCCATATGTTGGTGTAAGAAATGCAGCAACTCTTAGGAATGTTGCTGTCTTTCTCTGTTTTAATCCACATGCTCACTAGAGAAAAGGGGTGAGTTCTCAGCCCTTCCTTGAGTCCCTCTAAAGGAAATAAATTACCAGGTCTTGCCCTTGCTTGCACCAAAGAGTAAACTACTGGTAAGGCCATAGCATAGGCCTCTTCCCGAGTGCTTGGTGAGGGTTTTCTCCTCAAACACAACGAGCTGGATATGCTTTCCTCACCAGGTTTCCAGCCCCTCTATTCCTCCCGTGGATCTGTGCCTGTTGTGTAGGTTCCAACACCCAGAAGTGCTCTTTAACACCGACATGTGTGAGCACTTGTATTTCTTCATCGAAGCGTCACATTTTAAATTGCTCTATTCATTCCTTTGATTTTGAACATAGCTGTGACTCAGCAAGCCATGCAGAAATGTGTGTTTAGATTGCAATGGACTTTGGGACCTAAGCTATGAGAGTCTTTGTTGTGAGAGCCTTTGCCAGGTGAAGTGCTCCAGGGAACATCTGGCTGTTTCTGATGCAGAAACAATTAAGAGCTTTCTGCCATGCTTTAAAATAAAACCTGTGATGCTGACAGGACTTTTGCAGTCTAAAATTCGCTTTGGCAAAACATGTAGTTTTGTAAGGATAAAACAGATTAAATAGGACAACAGTCACACACTTCTAGTCTGTTACAGAGCGTGAGTATTTTGTAATACAGAAGGGAAAATTAGCAAAGACAATCCAGTCATAGTGGCTTAGTAGAGGCTGATTTCAGCGGTCAGGATGTTCAGAAATGTCACAATACACTTTTAGGGGTTAGCTGGGGGACTGCTGAACAGATCTCATTCCAAAGCAAACAAGGACCAGTCTGCAACTCAATAGCAACCAGAGAGGAATAATTTCTGTCTAGCATGCACGGTAAGCCATAAAGCAGGTCATGACTGCCTTCTCCTTGCAACTGCTGAAGAGAATACAAAACTTTACTTCTTCCCTGCTAATGAAATTGGGAAATCGGTTTCCATTTATGTGTGTACAAACGTAAACAGGCTCTCAGCTTTCCGTGTGGTTGTGTGTCCTTAACTTTAGGGACTGTTCCTCTGAAATTTATATGCAAATCGGCAAAAGCCTTGTACTGTGAACAAAGTGCTGGTGTCACTCTTTGGGTTTTCCTTTTTTTTCATCTGAGTTAGTATTCTCGAGATGATAATGTTGTTTTCTGGAGAACGACCACAGTGGAACTGCACTGGTGCTGCTCAGAGGGTTTGATTGGTAACCGGTGAGTTACTGTAACTTGCACCTACGACCTTCTTGCATGAATGGATAGAACAATTTGCATTGCTTTGGTTTATCTTTCTGTACATCTCAACGTGCTGGCTAGTTTGAGCTTAAAATATGTATTTTAAAAATGAGTTTGCTTTAAGTGTAAAAACAGGTAGGGGCACCCCCATGTGTTGACCAGAGCAGTAAAGGAATGAGGAGTGTTTTTTTCACAGAAGTCTCCTGTGAGGAAAGAGCAGTAAAGTAAATCAAGAGTAAATTAACTAATTACCCTTTTTTTTTCCCTTTTTTTTTAGCTTCCAGCTATTTTTGCAGGAGATAGTCTATTGGAGAAGACAGAAAAATAGGAGCAGAAACTGGAGTCATTCACAGTGGTAAGACACCTTTTATATCTCTCTTTGCTAATCATTCAGATAGGAAGGTTCTTTACTTATAGGTCTATCAGTGCAGGAAC
The DNA here is from genome assembly GCA_036023395.1 of Myiotriccus ornatus. Classification (NCBI taxonomy): domain Eukaryota; kingdom Metazoa; phylum Chordata; class Aves; order Passeriformes; family Tyrannidae; genus Myiotriccus; species Myiotriccus ornatus. Next base: position 27,989,996 of record JAYRBT010000181.1, on the reverse strand, counting down.
AAGAAGCCAGGAACTTTGAGAGCTTCTTTCACCAGGTCAGTGCAACCTATTTGAAAGCTGAATCATATAGAAATCATAGTGTCTTGGGTTGGAAGGGACCTTAAAGGTCATGTAGTTCTAACCCTACTGCCACAGACAGGGGCACCTTTCACTAGACCAGGTTGCTGAGAGCCCCATCCACCCTGGCCCTGAACATTCCCAGGGATGAGGCAATTTCATCTGCAGAGTCTTTTACCCCTCCAGATGAATTTCTCCTTTATTTTCTTTCTCTGTGTCACTGAGCTGGCCAGCATATATTGTCCTACTGCTTTTCCTCATCCCCCCCCCGCTCTTTTGTAATTGCTTGAACCTCTGTGAAGGTGTAACATGGTTTGCAGCTGAAAGTTCTGCCTAACTGGTATTCTGAAGTTATATCATACATAGTCTAAGGGGATGTTCACAGGGTAGTGGGAAAGGGCAGCTTTGTAATAAAAGAAAATGAATTAGATAAACAGAGACTACAAAACTGATAAATAGCATCTCTGCAATTGCCTCATTTTAGAGCTGGTCTAAACCCCACTGTTTCTGCCACTTATTTCAAAGAAAATATTTATTTAAACCTATCAAGTAATTCCTTTTGCTATTTTGTCTGAAAGTAGGCAGTTTCTCTCTGTCCAGCATGTTAGAAAAGCCCAAGTTCAGTCTGTTCCAAGCCTGAATCTAACAAGTGGGCTAATGATCTCATCATTCCATGAAGTCCTAATGGAGATGACCATTTTTTCAAATGTCTTTTAAGGTTCTGCAGTTTACTTGCAGCTTAGGACATCTGGATTGTGGTTCCTATGAACAGCTTCCTGAGAAATCTTCAGTGAATCACTTTATGCCTTAATTTTAAATCTGTAAAATGAGATAACAATACTCCCACACTTAAACCTGGGTGTCAGGATGCTAAATAGATTATGTATTGAGGTTTATGAAATGCTTAGTTGTTATAATAAGTAGGCTGAAGGAGAACTCATTTGCACGTGTTACTGCATGCACCCTCTTTCTTTGGTGGAGGGCAGTTATGCTGTTTCCTAAGGATTTCCTTTTTGCTTCAAACTTCTTTCACACAGATTTGCTACATGGCAAACTTTCAGAGCTTTTGGTGGTGGAAAGCTCACAGGGAGTGGCTGAATAGAATCAATCTGGTAGTTAATAATTCAGCTTGCTAAACTCAGTAGTGGTGAGCTGTGTGACTTCCTCAAAGGAAAGAATTAAAAATATACGTGACCAAAGTGGTTCTTGCACATCTGCTGATTGCAAGTGTGGCTGAGTACATGATGAAATATTACTTGTCTGGCTCTGAGCTTTGTGTAGCACAGCCAAAGTGAATCATGGGGTCAGTTGCTGACCAGAACTCGAGCTGTCAGAAACAGATGGCCTGCCTAGAGAGCAAGATACCTTGGAAGCATCTCCACCCTTGTCAGCAACGTTATACAGCACAAGGATTTCTCAGAAGTAGTGCTGTGATTTCAGTGAAAATATGGTAGTTTTTCAGTCGCACTTATCCTCCACATCAGAAAAACGTCCCGTGGCTCTGAGGATAAGGCAACTTGCTGTCTTATTAGTGAAGGTCCATATTTGTGAATCAGATCCTGTATTTGGAGGGGCAGTAGTAGGGAGTTCAGTAAAGTCCTCAGACTTGCAAAGGGGCTAGTTTTTCAGCTCTGAGAAGCCTTCAGCTTGCTATTAAAAGATGGCTGGTGTGTGTTAATGTTCCTTCTGGTCATGAGGCCAAAGGTTTTAATCAACTCAGAAAATCTTTTCCTGTACACTCTCTCCATCTCTGTACCCCTTGGTAGAATGATAATCTTCAGATTGTAGTTGGGCTGAGGATTATACTCAGCTCAGATATTTGGATGTAAAATGTCCTAAAACATCTAGAGAAGTAATGAAGTTTTGTAGACAATGAATACTGGGGCAAGTTCTAGATCAGAATCTGAGAAGAGAATAGTACACAAGTCTGGAATGGGTTTTCTGTTTGGCTTGCTGTGGTGGGTTTACCCTGGCCAGCAGCCAAGCACTCACACAGCTCCTCATTCACTCCCCACAGCAGCTTTTCCCAATGGGATGGGGAAGAAAATAGGAAGAACAAAATCAAGACAATTCTAGAGATAAAACCGGTTTAGGTTTAGTAGGTGAAGAAGAAAAGCTTGATTCAGGAGGTAAAAAGCAAGCAGAGCAAAGGAGATGGCACACCAGGTAATGGCAGACCAATGCCCAGCCGATCTCCAAACGACAGCCAACCTGAAAACGAAAAAAAACAACATATTTTTCTTCCTCTGTCCCAGTTTTTGTTCCTGATCTTAAAGATACATTGTATGAAATATCCCTTTGGCCATGCTGAGTCCCCTCTCAGCCTCTTGCCCACCCTCAGCCTGGCTGTAGAGGGAGGGAACAGAGGTGGCCTTGACACTGTGCAAGCACAGCTCAGCAGTAGTCAAAACATGGGTGTGTTGTCAGCACTGTTGCATCCACAGGTCCAAAGCACAGCACCGTATGGGCTGCTATGAAGAAAGTCAACTCCATCCCAGTCAGATATTAAGAACATATAAGATATTAAGAACAGAGTATTCTTGATTAAAAATGTTTTCTTGTATGTGCACATGTGCAGTTTTCATTAGAATCACGCACACTTCTGAAGGAGTTCAAAAATACTCTTAAGAATGTGCTGAAGTTTGTTTTTCTCCAAAAAAGGTCTTAGAAAATTTGTTTCATGGAATTCAGGAGCACTGAAGTGCTTGTTTGAATAGGGCCTGCACATTCAAGCTGACTGTCCTGCAGGAACAATTCTCAAGAAAGGTCTGATGTTCACAGTAGGCAAATTACCTCAGAAATGAGTAGTTTGTTAATAGCCTATAGATGTATCTTGCTACTGTCTGTATAAATATGTAATTTTGTGCCTTAAATAATCAACTCTACAAGTCTTATTTATCATGAGACTGGACAGATAAAATGCTTTCAAAATTGAAACATAGAGAGTTAAAATTATGTGATTATCCTAGGAAATGGAAAAATTAAAAAAAAAACACAACAAAACATCTGAAATAGGAATGAAATCTTAGTTCACTTCTTAAAAAAAAAAAAAAAATTAGTGACATTACTGTCAGTGTCCCTGTTCTTCCCTGCAACACCTCATTTTGGATCATGCACGCTGCTGTCAATGAAAAATAAATGGCAGCTGTGTGATTCAAAGGGCTCAGGTAATTCAGATTAGAGTTCACTGATTACTTTGATCAATATCAAAGTCTGAAACTGAAAGCAGGTTGAGCTTTCACATCATTTTTAGAGGGAATAATTGAGGGTAAAGGAGACTTTTGAGTTCTTGAATTGATTCTTTATTTTTAGGATATTTGGTCTGCTCTGTTATTGCTGGCCCTTCTTTATTCCACTTGTTAAGACAGATAAGCATTTGTTCGTGGTGAAAAGCATCACAAAGCCTTTGGTGAATGTAAGAGTTCAAGGTGGCACCTTCAGTTCTCTTCTTGGGTTCGTCAGTTGATGTTGTTGTTCCAGGAGAGAGATGACATTATGGGATTTGGTTGGTCATGCAGCAAGCACAGTGAAACTGAGACTTCAGTGCCTTCATGTAAGGTGTTATGCAGTTTCTCATGACTTTTTAACACTGAAGCACTGATTTGAATGAAACTTTCCTTTAATGATGGGGAAGAGTGAACATATTCATGAAAAGGCAGCCAGCCAGTGAAGGCTGAACAAAATTGCCCACTTCCATTATGTTCTGAAATGGTTCAACATTTAAAGGTTCATGATTAGAGCAAGTAGTAGCTTTTCTTTGCCAGTGATAACTTCCATTTTTTTGTTCTCTTTATGGACCATACACTTGGGGTGGTTTGGAAGAATTGTGGACATCTTTGTCCTCAGCCAGAAAGGAACAAATGGCTTCTCCGAGGGCAGTAGGATGGAGTGTGTATTCTGCTAGAATGGAGGATTGAGGCAGTAATTTGCACCCTGTCCAAAACCAGGGTGTACGTGGGGAAAAAGTGGTGAAAGAGTTCTTGTATTTTTCCTGCAAGGGCACAGTTCAGGCAGTTTAAAAACAGCTAAAGCATTCCCTGTTTGCTGTGCTCTCATTGTGAGCAAGGTGGCTAGACTGTCTGATGTCAGTTAATGAGCAGAACCCCTGGAAAAGTAATGATTCAGGTCTTGGAACAACTCTACCTTTGTCAATATTATTGGGAACTCTGCATATTTAAGGCTTTTCAGCCAAAATCTTTGGTTCTCTGGGTGCCAGTGATGGAGCTCCTTTAACCACAAAATCCAGTCACAGCTCACGTCTGCTGCTTGCAGAGCCAGCCCTGCTTGTTTTGGTGTATGGCTAAATTGGAGATGTGAATTTGTGACAGCTCTGACTGTGCTTTTGTCTAGAGTAAGAAATCTGTACCAGTGACTGCCAGAACTGCTCGTTATGAATGAAGATGATAACTTCATGCATGGCTTCATGAAAATACGGTCAGACACTTAGGAAAAAAAACGGGTGTTCAGGAGTCACCTTTGCCTTTACTTGGGAAGGCTCTAGAAGAGTGAAGGAAAGACGTGACTGATACAGGGCTTTACTGGATAAATGCTGAGGTCAGTTATTCTGTGTTTGCGCAAGTCACAGTAACTTCCTGCTTTGTTAAGCTGAACTTTGCTTATCCCAAGTTTTGCTGTGATCTGGGCTCTCTGGGAAAAGATAACTAGCTAGTAGGGTATTCAGTTAGCTTTCTGAGGAAGCCTGGTTCAGCAGATGTTTGAGAAATGTTTCAGTTCTGCTGAGGTGGCGTCACCAAACCTCCCGTTTGACTGGAAAATTCCTAGCCAGCTCAGTTTATTGTCTGCCAGTTCTTGCTGCTTACAGAATGGTTACAGCAAGTTGAGGTACTGGGAGTTTGACTTGCTGAGAATTTGTCTTGCTCAGTACGGTAACTCTGTTAACCAGCAGCATTTCTTTGATAGTGCCCATGTGTGACATATGAGAGCTTGTAAGTGCTATTGTAGTGTTCCTAATTAACAGCAATGAGAGGAGAGATTTACTAGTTAGGGCAGTTCTGAAGTTCACATAGAAAATGTGCTTTTCTGTGTGCTTATGGTGGATTGACCCTGGCTGGGTGTCTAGTGCCGACCTAAGCTGCTCTATCCCTCCTCTCCTCAGCTGGATAGGGGAGAGAAGACAACAGAAGGCTCAGGGATAGATCACTCTGCCATTACCATCACAGGCAAAACAGACTAGACTTGGAGAAATTAGCTTAATTTATTACCAATCAAGAAGAGTAAGATAATGAGAAATAAAACCTAAATTTTAAAACACCTTAGCCCCAGCCCTCCCTTCTTCCCAGGCTTCACTTTACTCCCACGTTCTCTAACTCCTCCCCAGAGCAGTGCTGATGGATGGGGAATGAGGGTCATGGTCAGTCCATCACACGTTGTGTCTGCTGTTCCTTCACCCTTGGGGGGAGGACTCCACACACTCTTCCCCTGCTCTGGGTGGGGTCCCTGCCATGGGACACAGCCCTCCGTGAAATTCTCCAACATGGGGCCTTCCCATGGGCTGCAGTTCTTCAGCATGGGTCCCTTTCTACAGGGTGCAGTCCTCCAGGAACAGGCTTCTCCAGTGTGGTTCCCCCGTGGTGTCACAAGTACTACCAGTGTGGGCTCTTCCCTCCACAGGTTAGCAGGTCCCTGCCAGGAGCTTGTTCCAGCATGGGCTTCCCACAGGGACACAGCCTTCTTTGGGACCCACCTGCTCCTGTGTGGGGTCTACTACAGGCTGCAGGTAGATCTCTGCTCCTCTGTGGTCATCCACAGGCTGCAGGGGCACAGCTGCTTCACCATGGTATTCACCACAGGCTGCAGGGGGATGTCTGCTCTGGTGCCTGGAACACCTCCTCCCCCTCCTTTTCCACTGACCCTGATGTCTGCAGAGTTGTCTGTCTCACGTATTCTCACTCCTCCCTCTGGCTGCAATTGCTGCTGCACAGCGTTTTTTATTTTCCCCCCACTTTTAAACTATGTTATCCCAGAGGCACTACCGTGGTTGCTGACAGGATCAACCTTGGCCAGAGGTAGGTCTGTCTTGAAGCCAATTGGCATTGTCTCTACCAGACATGAGGGAAGCTTCTGGCAGCTTCCCTCAGAAACCACCCCTGTGGCCACCCCTCCACTACCAAAACATTGCCACACAAACCCTGTACAGCACCTGAAATGTTTGCCCAAGAAAAATGGGTTTGGCATCCTTTAGCACAATGAGAATTTCAGCTGGTAGAGCCTTGTGGTAACTGCAAATGGGAGCTTAATTTGATGCTTTTGAACACTAGGTTTTGTGGAGCAAATAGTACATTACATTAGCCTCCAAAGCTGTGTTAAATATTCATCTGCAGAAATTCTGGGCAGATACAAAGTAATAGTCTGTTTAAGATGCTACAAGTTTTATCAATTCATGGACTCTGGCATGCCAAAGATCACTTCCAGGGAGTGGGCACAGACAGATGAGCTGAAAAATGCTCTGGAGTTTGTATCTATGCTGTACAGTGTAACTGAGCTGTCTTTGAGATAAGTACCTTCCAAATAACACGTACTTTTATTTTCTTTAAAATGTTTCTCAACAATTAAACAAAATATCTTCTTTTTATTGTCTTGATAAAATTACTCCATTTGCTGGTTCACATGTCCTAGCTAGTCAAACAGCTTTATCAGGATTGCCCTTGCTAAGTTAAGAAATCTGTAATTTTTTAATAAAAAACCCCTTATACACCTGGCTAGACAGGAACCTTGGTTCATGCATGTCAGGCAGCACTTTATATGCTGTTGACCTTCAGAAGCAGAAAAGTTTTCTGGCGTTGTCTCCTGACTATTGGAGTGGATGTGGGAGGGAAGACCAGTTAAGGTTCCTTTGCATATTTTTGGCAATACACAGTCTGCATTGATTAACTGTGCTTTTACAGTTTTGGTGTACCTGGGTAGTGTGAGTTTCAGTTAAAAAGAATAACTTGTTTCTTTTTTGTTTCTTTAAAAGCTGCAGCTCGAAGTCCAGTAAATGGTATAATAGCCACTTATTTAATGTGTAATAGTAATTAGGTTGAAGGACTGTATGAACAATAAGTAATTATAGTTTAACTTATTTATATGCTTTTGTTGTTGTTTCCAGGAATACCTTTTGATAACATAGAAAATTGATGTTTTCCTTGGCAGTAGGAAGGTGGGGGAGGAGAGGAAGAGTAGCATTTGTTGTAAATCTGGGAATACCAAAATGTCAGTGGTAGTGCTTCTAATGTAGTGTCTGACTCTACAGATGCTGTTAACGTGGGAATATTGCTGGGCCCGTGTGTTCATTGTGGGTATACATCAGGCCATTTTACTAAAGGAACTTGTAAACATTTTTAGAGTTTTTATGTACATACATTTTGTGTGTGTACATATATATAAATGTAATAATTTAAAATGCTGTCCAAGGAAAAATTTGCATCTTCTTCAAAGGACCCATATGGGTGACTCGGTTTTAGAAAATAAAAGGCTGCATTTAATTTCAGTGTTTGGCTGTGGAAGGTTCAGACTGCTGTGGCACATTTAAATCAGATATTTACTTTCAAGCTTATGCAAAGCCTCACTGACTCATCAAGTATGCTTACCTATACTTTGAATATATGTTACTGACCTGAGACCTCACTGCATTAAGGCTTCTTCAGGTCTGTCTTGCCTCCAGTTGAGTACTTGGCTTTATCAGCTCTCATCAGAAGCCCTTTACTTCAGGGAGTTGTTTTAGAGCTCTGTTAAAGTTCTTCCTTTCCTCAAACTCACCATAAACTTGCCAACTCATGACTGCTGTGCTTCCCTGAGTGCTTGGCCAGGCAGCTCTGATGACTGATCCTTCTCTGGCTGCAGCCAGGGGGGCTCTGCTATCCTGTCCTGTGGGACCAGCAAGCAGCTGATTCAAGTCCATGTAGCTCCTTGGATTCAAAGCATTATATTTGCTGCGAATCAGCCTTGCACATCTAGCAGTGGTAAACTTTCTTCAGAGATGTCTGAGCCAGCAGGAAGGGTGGTGTGGACTTTGAACATTTAATAGAAAGAAGGCTGAAATCGGAATAGCTCCAGGACTCTCTTTGAACTCGAGGTTTATTCCAAGATTATGAGAATTTACTATAACAATTATACTGCACCGGTCTGCTGGTAGAAGTTTTATTCCTTGTGATAATTTTATTTCTTAACATCCAAAACAAGTGTGAATTTGAACACTTCCTGACATGCACTTTTGTCCTTCTGTTCTTACTGTTTAGAGGAACCCCTGTGATTGAGGCGAGGTGTGCTGCCACTGTACACTTTGCTGTTAGCGTTCCCGTGCCATACCCTTCCAGCAGTCCACATTTGGGCAGCCGCAGAAGCCGATGAACCGACACTGTCTCCTGGCACAGCACTCTGAGCTGAAGTAGGAGCCAGTGTAAATGACTTAATAGCTCAAGTCCCTGGCAAGAAGGACTTGGAAGATAATACCTTGTTTGTAAAAACTGAAATTTAACCTTTTTTTTGTTTTGTGTTGCGGGAGGGTCATGCAAATGTAGAATTTGAGTAGGTGTTGGTTTTTTTTTTACTGTTTCGCTGCTCTTTATCAGTATGCTTGGCAAGATTCCTTCAGGCACTTCAGGAAGAGCAAGACACTAATGTTTATTTTGGCAAACCTTACTATGGAAAGTGAGTTTACTCAGTCTGAATTTTTTTTTTCCAGATACCTCATTCCTCCTTCCTGCCTAGCAGAGAGGATCATTTTACTGACCATGTAGCTGAATCCATCTATTGTGAACTGGGCTCTGCTCTACCAGTGAGATATATGTAGTAAAACTGGGACGTCAGTTTATGCTGAATCACAGTGATGCTCTGCAGATGCTCCTCTAGGATACCAGCCAGCAGAACATCGGGAGCCAAGCAAGTGGCTACTTTATCCTGAGCAGCCACTGGCAGTTGTAGTAGTGATGGAAAGGTGCTGGGTTTCTTGCCTTTGGACCTCTGGAGTGGGGAAATGCCTTTGCTGGCTCTTCACTGGTTCTAGATGAACAGAAGTGTTTCAGGGGAATATGAAAACTATCTAGAGAAATTCCTCTTCTTTTAAGAATGGCCTTGGGGTTAAAGTACACTTCTAATGTAGCAGAAGACAGGTTTGGAACAGGCACTAGAGCTTCACTATCCGTAGGCTGGAGACATTCCCTTGTCACGAGGCTGCTGGGATAATATTTTTGGTCTCTTCCATTTGAGGTGTTTCATTTTGTTTAAATAAATATTTATAGGACAGGACTCTTCAGTTTTTCAGAAGTTCTGATTTAAAAGAATTGATAATTTCCTAGTCTGAAATTAAAAATTGTTGGGAGACTTTGTGCCTTATCCTATTTCAACTTTTGTGTAGTTCAGTATGGCTTCTTAATGTGGCGTGCAGTCTGTGCCATTGAGTGTTCCTTTCATAGATAAAAAGGTGATTTAAATTGTACGGGTTATAAAAATAAAAGCACTGGGAAGTGCTGTCACCTCAGTTTAGAGCTAATTGTGCATTTGACCACTCATATCCTTTCAGCAATATATCTGGTAGTTGTTCAGGTGACAAAACCAAATGGACAGGGAGTTCAAACACGTGATGGTATTTACAACAATTTCGGTGGGAAACTGTTGACTTCAGATTACTGACACTCTGCTTCACGTGGCAAGTTGTGCAACTTCAGAAGAGATCTGGCTTGAAAATAAATGTTTGGCTACTAATCAATATGGTAAAGAGGATGGGAGGAATGTTCAGAGGTTGTCCTTAAGTCACTTGAATGTTCACTAGGAGATAGCTCTTCTATCCTGTAAATACCCTTTCATGGAAAAGCCTGCTAGTTTGCGACAAGACTCCCTTCCAGAAATTTGACATTGTTTTGAATCTGAATTCCTAGGTTTTGTTTATGAGATGTACTGTCATGTGTAGTTTGGGGATGTTTTTCAGTGTTTAAAATGCTGTGGAGTTTTTAAAATAATGGTACTTATTTTATTTTTGTATTTATTGTACTTAAAATATGACTATTTCATAAAGCATTTTATTATATTGTTTCCACCCACTGCTACTGGACTAGAACTGTTCTTACAACACTCCAAGTTAACTAAACAAAAAAACTTAGCGGAAGTAGCATTTCTTGGTGTATAAATATGTGCCTATAGATATATCTGTATATATCAGCAGTTACAGAATGTCTGCTCTGTACTGGTACCTGTCTGTTGCAACATGGATATGTTGCACTACACAGGACTCTCACGTCCCTTTCTTTAGCCTGATTCTTCATTCCATTAATTTGCTGTAAATAATGCAGAGCTGGCCTTTCTTTATACATTTGTCTGGGGTTTTAAAATTGACCTTCTTTGCTCAGATGCAGGATGATGTTAATAACTTAGATATAAACCACTGTTTTGGATCCTTCTCAGCTCGAGGTATATTCTACAAAGTTACCAGGGTGTTATACTGAGAGATCTCTGGGATGGTAACTCTGGTGGTAACTGTTACAGGGTGTCAGTCACATGCCATGAATGAACATGAGCTAGTCCAGTGACCCCAATCTTTGGGGAAGCCACATTGAAACTTGTGTTTAAGGAGAGCTCAGCTTAGGACAGGCCTGGCATTCGAAGACTGTATAGCAAGAGGATTTTCAAGCAGCCTTTCTTTTGTAACAAGAGTGTGTTGTTGTCGGTGGACCAGTTACCAGTTACAGGAAATACAGCCAGAATCTTGTCTAATGTCTATCAAAAGATAGTTATACTACTGAATACTTGTAAACTCTTTGGATTAAATATTAATGGAGTTTGAGGAAGATGCCAGGCAAGTATCTTCTGACCTTCTCTCAATCTGATCTTGATGAGGGAACATTCCTCTGCAGGACTCTCTTACAGTGGAGGCCACAACACCAAGTGCATGGAGCAGCTGAGGATGCATCACACACCATATCTGTGTGAAAAGATGCCCATGGAGCCCATATATGTAGTGGTCTGGCTTCTCAGGCACTGGGAGAGGGATGTGAGCCAGCTGACAGGAGAGCAGAAGGCACAGGCTCTCCCTGGATCACATTAATGGCACCATTAATGGCTTAGGAAGAGGAGAGCACAGCGAGGTCAAAGAGCAATGGGTTTTATCAGAATGAGGTACAGGACTTACTGGCGCCTAACCATTTTACTGTGACACTGATTGGACACTACAGTGTTTCTGTCATACCTGTTTAGAGCCATCCTTGCCCTTGACAGAAATCTGAGGAGGGTAGGAGACAGTGTTGGATGATACTCTCAGGTCCATGGTGGGATTGCTGGGGATGGTCCTGTGCAGAGCTAAGGGTTGGACTCGATCCTTGTGAGTCTCTTCCAACTCAGCATGCCCTGTGATTCTGTGAGACACGTACTTGTAATGTCTGTCATTTCAGAAATCCTCAGGGAGGAGGTGATAAACACTGGGGGAGCATATGCCTCTTTTCTGTAGGAATCCAGACCTACATGTGGAATCAGTGAGATGTTTTATTTCCTGCATCCTGTTTCTGGCTCTGCAGCCAGTAGGTTTCAGTTGGAGTGTGGTGACCATTAGGGAATCTGGCGGCATTAGGTGAGCAGAAGAGAGAATGCAGAGGCAACAGCTGCATTCTGTGGTTGAGACAAGCGTGACCAGGGGAGGTAGTGGGACTGGGCCCTGCAAATGGGGAATATTCTGGAATGTGTGTGCACTCACGTACATATGTTTATGCAGGCACTTAAAGAAAAGGATTCTAAAGGCCTCAGACACTATGAAACTTATACTGGGGCACTTAACTAGACTGAAGGGGCTAATTTTGAACTTGTGAAAAGCAGGAAATAGAAAGTGATGGTGTGGATGCAAAATTTTTCAATACAATCTTTAGAAAGGCAGAAAACAATACTGGGAAAAATACCAGTTACATTTTAAGTTGTTTTTACTAAACGTGTTCATATCTAATGAGAAACAAGGGTAAAAGGACAGCTGGGAGGACACTTGTTAATATGGCCTAGGTGCTCCTGACCCTGGTTATGTTTATGCATTTATTTTTTAATTATTATATTTATCCCTAGACACCAGACTGCAGCAAATAGAAGATCATACCCATTGCTAATCTCGAGATAGTGAAGACAAGTGTCTAAATCTTGCTATTTCTGTAGTTTTGCAACCAGTGACTGGGTTTTATGCACATAATTAGGACACTAATTATAGTAATGCACAATCATATGCATGCCAATGTTTGCCTTTGCCTTTTTGGCCTTTGACCTAATGTAATTTTTTGATCTGCTATTTAAATGAAATCTGTGTGAAAACAAAAATAATTCCTTTCTGAAATACTTGAATTTTTGGAATCTTGCACTTTTGTCAGTCTTTCTCATACAACAATATTAGCTTAAAATTGCATCCCAGCCTTCCTCTGCAGTTCTCTTGTAGCATCTCTTTATAATGGAAGTCAAAGTGAAATGTGAAATGGAGGCCATGTGTCTCTGATTCCACTGGTTTTGCCTTTACCTGGAGCACAGGGAGGTCTGCAGGCAAGACAGTGTAATCTAATATATATGGATAGATAGGAATCCCATTTCAAAATGAGATGTAATTCTGTAGAGAAAGTAGAAGTGGAGAAGATGAAAGCGTAGTGCAGGCTGCTACAATCTCATTAGATACTGTCATGGTTTAATCCCAGCCAGCAACTAAGCACCCCCCAGCTGCTCATTCACTCCCTGGTGGGATTCCCCATGGTATGGAATATCCCTTTGGTCAGCTGTCCTGCCTGTGTCCCCTCCTGATTTCTTGTGCCCCTCAGCCTCTCGCTGGTGGGGTGGGGTGAGAGGCAGAAAAGGCCTTGACTCAGTGTGAGCCCTGCTCAGCAGTAACTAAACATCCCTGTGCTATCAGCACTGTTTTCAGCACAAATCCAAAACACAGAAATGGTGGAACAGGTGTCACACACAGTCTCCACTCTGATAGAGCTTACTGACAGGATATTTTCACAAATTGCATCTTTCTGGCGATTTTTATGCTTTCATAAACTCCTTTCCCCCTCTGTGTATTTGCAAGGAGATTTTTTTATTTGTTTGTTAGAAGGAGAGCATGTTTCTTCTTTCTCTGATGTCGTTTTGAAGTCTGAAATTTAAATATGCCTGGCTTTGCAGCAGGGGTAGGACTCAGAGCTGTTCTTGTGATTCTTTGCTTCTTGAGATGCAGGCAATTGCACTTATGCAAAATGCTGTATAAAATGGAGTGTTTGTCAACTATACCTGAAGGCCTGTCTGGCTGGAAGGTGTCTGTCCAAAGGTGGTACTACTGGGAAGGTGGCAGGCATTCTCTGGAAGTTGAGTACAGCAGCAGTGAGATTTTAGAGCTGCTTGGAGACAGAAAGGAGACTTCTGTAAAGGCTGGGCAAGCAGCCATGTACTTAAGGCTGTGGCAGGTGAGCTCTGGCATATTTTTCTGCAGTGGTTAAAGGCTGTTCCTGTCTGTCTGCCCTGCTGGATGTTGCTGCTTGCAGTTAAGGTCAGCAGGACAGAGCATGTGCCAGCACCTTGGATGCCCTGGTTCAGGTTTGTGTTAGCTTAAACCTACGTAGAGTAATGGGAATTGCTTCATTTGGTAGGGGGGAGAAGTAAAACTCTGCCAAAACTAATCCAGTCCTCTCTGCAGCATTCCCGTGAATGCTACTGAAGTGCTTCATTTTACAAGGCAAGTAAAATGTCTCATTTGGATGTGTTTAATAGGTATAGAAAAAACACCCTTTTGTCAGTAGGTGAGGTCAGGATTTAACAAGAAACTTGAGAGTGATCTCCTGTTCCAGGTAATGCATTTGGTAATCTGTATCAGAAATTAATGACCCATTTATGTAAGGGCTTTTGTAGTTTGGTTGGGTTTTTGTTTGGGGTTTTTTTGTGTGTTTTTTTTTTTTTTTTTTTGTGGTTTCATTCCTTTTTCTTGGAAGTCCTACTGGCGTGATATGCAGTGACATTTCAGGAGCACAAATACCAGCAAGAAAGCTGACATTCAAGCTGAGAACCTCTCATATATACAGTATGTTTAGTGCATTTAAATTTAGTGTTAGCTTAATTTTGGCCACTGCAGAAAATATTCTGTCAAAGATCTTTGTCCAAACATTCTTTTGTGTGTGCGCTGTTGGTGACGTGCAAAGTGCTGTTGTCCCCTGCCTTTAGGGCTCAGTTGAGGGGCTGTATTTTGATCTTCCACAATTCAGACAGAAAGAAGCTTCTCTGAGGAGTTTGGGATGAGAATGTAGCAGCTCAAATTTAGATCCTAACCTGGAGATAAAGCTTGTAAACTTCAGTGGGACTATTTTGTTTGCAAAATTATTGATGTGCTACAGTCTTTTGTCACAGGATTAGAAATGAAGTAATTGTTCGATACAGAGATTAAAATACCATCAAAGGAAAAATACTAGTTAAGTCAATAAATCGGTTTATGCTACAATGAGAAAATTAAGTTTATTAGCTATTGAGTATAACCACAAACAATGTTTTTAAAAATTAGTGCTGCATTGACATTTTCCTTTTAATGTATCATCTGTATTTTATGTAACAAGCAGTGCTGGACTGAGTTATATAAACGAGCAAGTGTTTTATGCATGTTATTTCAATTATCTGTCCTTGGAGAAGGTGAATGAAAAATAGCTCCAACTCAGTTTTAGCATCTCCCTTTTGACAGTTGTAATAGGCATGTTAATGAAGAGTGTGAAGTGGAGAAGAATAAATCTTTTTGTAAAAGCTGGTGTCCTCTTAGTTCTTTATCTTAAGAGGAAAAGAAAAAAGAGGGTATGTTTTGTGTGGCATGCCAGGTCTTCTTGAAACAGCTTGAAGTTGCAAGCTAGCTGAATCAGCCTCACAGTTATTGGTGGAAGGCTATAATCACAGTAACACCTGAAGTGTACAGTAAAGAAGTGGCAAGTCAAATCTGGCAAGGTGTTGAATGAAGTTTTTATGTCTGGTTTTAAACTGAGTCAGAGCATTGCTGCAAAGAGTTTGGGCTAAATGCTGTAGTTGGGTTTAATCAACAAAATGAGTTTACATTTGAAGAATTATTTAGTTAGTATCTCTGAAGAAACATAAATTAAGAGGTGTGGCGCTTTCACAAAATATCACTATTTTGATTAATTTGTTTCATACAAGATGCAGTTTTAAAATGTAGAGTTTTGGTACAAAATTAGTAAAATATATGCTGAAAAAGTAGAATCTGAGGATTTAAAGTGACAAAGATCTTTTCCCATTATTTGTTGGTTTTTATAGATTAATAGACTTCTAAGGCCAGAAGGTTTTTTGTTAGCCACAACTCTTACTGAACGTGTTTCTGTGGTGTGTGTTGGTTATTCAAGAACAGTTTTTACTGGTCTTCTTTTAATGTTGTTATAAGGTGCTGGATCAGATTAAGTGTATTTGAATTAGTATGGAAGAGGATAGGCTTCCATCTCTAACATTACAAAATCTTAATACATTACAAACATATTACAAACATTACAAAATCTCAACACTAGATACAAGGGCAAACTAATCAAATTTCTTAACTCTTCCTTAACATGGAGTTATCTGTTAAGCAGAGAGTAGGATCAGTCCAGCATGGGTTGGATGTCACTAGGCAGAAGGCATGTTTTTATGAACTGCAGGGAGATGAAGATTTACAGTGTCATTTTAGAGCCAACTTTTCCAGTCTGCATGGGAAATTTGATTAGCTATCTCTCATGTTCTTTGCCCATTTGGCATGAGAAATAACTGACAGCAAAAGACAAGAAGTACATTAAAAAAAATGTTATATAGGGACTACAGACTACAGTCATTTCTTAATGGCTTCCTTTAGTATTGGAACTCACTAAATATTGGAAATGGAATTGCCCCAAGCTTATATTCCTGTGATCTTCCTGCCTGCTCTGTCCAGACATTTTTAACTCTGTTTTTAGCCTTTGGTTAGGTTTGACAAAGAAACTACTTTGAGCTCTTTCATTCTTGATGTAAAGAGGGGCAGAGAGGGGAAACTCCTGATCTGAGGTCCCAGCAGACTGGAAGGCATTCAGAGTTGCCCAGTGGCCCAGTTGGCAGGAAGAATCTTACCAAACATAGCGAGACTCCAGCTCAGTGTCTTGGCAAAGTGTTCGGGCCCCTGACTAAAGACAGGTAAAAGTTATTTGAGTCCTAATACAGTATCTGTTCATGATATAGTAAAATGGAGATGGCAGGAGGAACCTTCTCATTTCAAGCATGTTTTTTAGTAACTGGCAATGGAGATAGTTATTTTTTATTTTGGCACCATATTTTTTGAGGGATTTTGTAGTTTAGTGTCTGCTGTTCATCAGACCAAACCTCAATTTCTTTTTCTTCTTTCTATTATCTCTTCCCCATTTATCACAAGAACAGTCAAGTTATTTTTGAAAATATGCTTGAGTCTCATCTGTATAGTTAGAAAATGGATGCATACAGAAATAAATTACAGGATTTAAATGTTGTCAGTGGATACTGTAAGAGAAATGCTTAATTTCTGGAGTTTGGACTCCACTAAAGTTTTGGGTTTCAAAGATGGAATTAAGGGAGGATTGTTTAAGTGCATTAAAAGAGATTTAGAAGAATTTTTGGAGCACATGTTTGGAACACGTATCAGTCCACATAGCAAATGCTTAAATGGGGAAAAGAAGGAGGTGTTTCAACTTTAAAACTTGGAATGAAGTAAGAGTTCGTTCTCATATATGTACATCAGTACCTTTTTATCCGTGTACCATAAAGGTGGTGATCAAACCAAGCTTTTATTCCATTTGATTTAGATTTCACTGTAATTCTTTGTGTGACTTTTTCTTTAAAACGTGAAGATTGAAGCCTGTTCCTTACAGGAGTTTAAGGCACTTGGTTTTGATGGAAGCAGGATTAGGCAACTGGACTCTTTTTCCTGTGTTATCTTTTCACCATGTGGAAGAGCGTCTCTCCCTTACTCAACCACAAAACTGGAAATGGAAAGTATATTGCAACTTTTCTTAATCACATGCAAATTCCATTCATGTGCCCAAGTTTTCAGAGCAGACTTACGAGATTTAACTCTACAGAGCCTGTTAGTTTCGGTCGAAGCTGTGTGACTAAATCCTCTGAATTAGTTTTGGAAAAAAAACCCCAGCCAACAAACAGCCACGCAGCACTTGTCAGCCCAACCTCCTGGCACATTTAGCTGCTTTTTAAGACTGGATCGATTGACAAATTTTCTGGCAAAAATTGGGGATGCTGGTGAATGAGAAAACTGGAACTGTTGAGTTCATCTAAGGTATTCCTCCTCTTTAAAGCCTCAGAGTTATCAAGTAATAATGAACTGAGTTCAGGAGACGTGGCTGGGAGAAGCACGGTGCACCTTCTATGCAGATACAGATCTGTGAGGCATTTTTAAAATGTGTTTGCAGAACTAATATGGCAAAGTATGAAATTTGGACTAGCTTTGCTTTTTGGCGAGATTGAGCACTCCTGTGCAGGGGGCATTAAGTGTTCTCATGTTTCTGTAGTGCTTATAGGTAAGCATATGAAATTAGACTTTATAGGTGTAGTTTTGACAGGTTAGTACTAAAACCTCCAAATTAATCTCTGTTTTTCTCTCTTGTTTCACAGACAATATTCTCACCTGAAGAGAGATGGCAGAAATCAATTCTCCTGTAAATATCAAGGAAAAGGTAGGTTCAAGTAAAAGTACAATGCAAACCAAAATGATATTTGCATACTTATTTTATTTCTGCTCCTTCCAACTCTGTTCACATACTGAACTTCAATATGCATTGACTCTGTGCATGAGTTAAACACATGGACAGGTATTGATAGGATTAGTATATGAATCTTGCTTGAGAAGAAACATTCTTGCTTTTTTATAGAGACAGTGTTTTGTCAGCTAAATTTCTCTTATTCCTTTGTGATTCCTGTGCACGTTCATGCTGGGGAGAATAGCATTTTGTGATGATTGCTGCTGTACAAAATACAACCATTGTATTTTGAAACATGCCCTTTAGAAAATAATTTTTCTGACCAAAAATGTTATACCTGTCCTACTTAACGGCAATTCCTAAAATTACAGGGCCTAAAAAGAGTAGATTGCTTTTTCCTATGAAAGCATGTCTGCTTTTAACTGCATTCTGTGTGCTTGAGTGAGTCTTCTCCCTGTCCTTGGCTAGTGCTCATCACCCTTTCAGAAGCAGTAGAGGACCTAAAGCTAATTGGGATCCTAACATGAGGTAGGTCAGAGATCTTTTGTGACTCCCAGCAGGCAGATCATGAAGTGACAATCTAACCCACCAACATAAATAGGAAACCAGGACATCTGACAAACAACAGGAAAAAAAAGCAGAGAGAGGGAGAAGTGGTGAGACTGTAGGAGTATAACATGATAGGGTTGTATTTTAAAAGAAGATTTTGAGAATTCACCTGAATCGTCTTTTATAAAATCAGGTTTTGTTCTATTTCATGTTTGGGAAGAGAGAGGGACCTTTGCCTTTAGATAGTTCAGGAAAGGCTGATGGGTTCCTTGCTTTACAGTTTTGCTAAGCCAAATTTGGCTATTGATACAGATTTTAAGGCAGTGTGACAAATGTTAGAGGCCAGAATCCAGTTCTGTCAGGGAGCTCAAGCTTGTCCAGATACCAGTGAAAAGTTGATTAGGCCTGTTCAGTTCGTGAAGGTGCATAAGGAGAAAGGATCAAGACTGATTAGATATCAAGGAAATACTGAACAGTGAGGGCAATGTTAAACTGAGAAATTTAGTCATCTTCCACTGTAACATGAGACCTGCCTGTGACACATTACATATCCTGCAGGGCAGCAGCTACATGGCATAGTCTCTCTGACGCTGTCAATGGAAAGGAAAATAATTTAAAAAATTGTGTTTTATTCCTTGGATTAACTCTTTTCTTGAGCTGACATAAAAAATTATTCAGAAAAAAAAATTTGCCTAACTTCAGTTTTGCAATTGGGTGAACTGATAAGAGGGAAAAAAATCGTTTGGCCTGAGAAATGTGAAAGATACTGTAAATGTGGCTTTCCAATTCAACAATGTCCCAAGAAGTGGTAGAGAATTAAGCTGTGATGTAAACACCACAGCATGACAGAGAAAAGCAATAACCTTGATCTAGAGGTCGGTGGTCAAATTTTACTTAAATTGCTGCTTTGCTTCTGAGTTCGTGGATAATGAACTTTTCTGTCAGACAGTGTATTTCTCAGAACTGATCATGACTGGTAGTTAACGGTTTAGATGTTGCATTTGGTTTATACAGACTTGATGAACCATGACAACTGTTGATACTGGAGCTGGGTTTCCTCAAGTTGCAATTTGCTAATGCTTTTTCCTGCAAGAACAGTCACAGACTGTTACCTGCCCACCAATACCTGCATGAAGCTGCTGAGGAAAAGGCATAACAAGTGATGATTTAGACTAAGTAATTCAGGTGGGAATGAGTTCCTGTTCAGACTGTTCTGTCAATCTTTCACTGCTGACTCACTTTCTGTGCTTTTAAAAGGATGTAGAACTTCTTTTGCTTTATATCCCCTTGTGGAAAACAGTTCCTTAGCTGTTGCCCTGCCCAGGTACCTGCTTTTTGAGTAGTTTTACCTCATATTTGTTGTTAACATCTCAATTGCTCATTGTGCTTGAGGATTTGCATGTCAACATGAATCTGTGTTTTGGTGATGAATATCTTCCTTAGTCTTTAATGGCAGCACAGGATTTAAATATTGAGGAGCATGAGGGATTTTGCAGTAGAAAGCAATGTCATCAAATCCTGTCCCCTAGTGCCACAGTGATCTAAGGTAAACTACGGTAACTCTAAAAAAACAACTCAGTAAATCAGTTGAAGTTCAGCATATTTACTGTGTAGCTTGAAATTTTTTATCTGTCAGTTTTACAAGTGCAGGATTTTACAAATCACGTTTTGGCTTTTGCGAGTCTAAGAACGAGGAACTGCAACGAGACTTTTATCTACTCTAAGTCTCTGCTGTTCCAAGTGTGATATCTCCTGGGAGTATCCAAAATGAAATGTTTATGAGCACATAAGGCAGGAAAATAATTGGATCAATACATTCTGTTATAAATTCTTTACTCTTTATTCCTGTATCTTCCATCAGTATTTAGTGCCACTAAATTCCTATGCCAAAGTGAAAACTTAGTTTAAAAGCAATTAAAGTTTCATTGCAAAATCACTAGGTTTTATTCTGGAGAATATAGACACATAACCTAGTAAATAAAAGGTTAGTGACTGAAAAGCATAAACCTCATGCACTCTACATACATCAGCTAAGAAGCAGTTGTGCTCAGTGTGCCATTTCACTTGGACAAGATTGTCTTGTTTTAAAATGGGGCAGAGCCCCCATTTGGTATCTTGTGTTTGGTTTAAAGTGTTGTGCCTCTTGCTGTCAGCAACAGACTGAGTACCTATAAAGTGGCTGTAGCTTCAGAACGCTCTGAGTGATGCACTAGAAATACGAGAAAAGGGTTGAAGGGAGAAGTCCTGCTGAGTTGACTTTGATTATATTTGCACATAGACTGCTAAAACGTAAGGATTTGATTTGTGTGTTTGGAAAGAAGATATAATTAGTTACAGTGTCCTTGTCAGAGAGTCAAAATCACTTCCCCTTCTCGCTTAAAAAACTTACAGAGCAAGACAGGGCCATGCCACACAACATTGAAGCAGTGAGTTTAGTGTTTACTTTTCTCCCCCTTTGGGTGGGCAATATATCTGGGTAAGAAAACCAAGGTTTATACGCATAATACTTCTGCTGAGCTCCCCCAATCCATTGCCATCAATGCAGATACAAGAGGAGAATAGAATACAGATCCTTCCCACTTCTTCCTTTCTTCTACCTCAGCGCTTGCAAATCATAATGTGCGCCAGACTTTGATCTTGCTGTGACTTGCATGGAGCAAAGGAGCTGTACATCTGTTAACAAGTACTTATTGTTGTAAGTTCTGCAAAAGTAGCACAAAAGTTTCTTCTTAAATTGGATGTTCTTTGTGATGAAAACGTGGTTACGGATCCCATGCAGGTTTTAGCATAATGTTTGTTCTTTTGTTTTGTGGGAGTTCTGGGGGTTTGGTTTTTTGTGGTTTTTTTTTCAATGGTGACCTTTCCCTGTGTTCTGTCCATCATCAACTCCTAGTTATTCAAGAAAATAAGACCTCTGCCACCGTTTTAAGGGTGATGTGAGGCCGAGGCAGACATTTTGGGCATTATGCTCACACACAGATTCTATAAAGCCCTACCCTTAAATTTGAGTCTTAAGAGAATGATACTGTAGATACTTGTATAATTCATTCTTGGCATTTCAGATGAAATAGTTCATAAAGTCAATAGGTTAAACGTTCTATTTTATATCTTCTTTTTTTTTCCCTCGAGAGATTTATATGAATGTTGGCCTGTGATGTCAGGAAAGCTAATGGAAGTTTCCATAGTTGGCAGAGGCTCCTGCAGCTGTGATACTCTTGTGGGGGAGCCAGGACTGCTTCAATTACCATATTTTTGTGCATATGACCCACAGATTTTCTGGAATAACATAAGTTACGCATTTCAGCAGCCACAAGGGTCATTACATGCCTGCATAACTAGCATAAGGAGAAATTTACCATCAGGATCTCTCCCAGAATAATTCCCTTTGCCCTGACCCTTGCTGTACTCTTCCTTCACTATGCCACTCTCCCTCTTGCCTCTGATTATACTCATCTCTGTGCCTGAAAATACAGTGTAAGTAAGGACTTACTTTTTGTATCAGGGTTTTTGGAGACTTGCGTGTTATACATAGTTCAGATCATATGCACAAAAGTTCACTGGATTAAAGGATAAAATGAGCCAAACTCATTGGCTTAAATCCAAAATCCATAAAATCAATGGAGGTATTCAAGCATTAACCTAGTACATCACCAGAAGAGGTGCTGAGATTCTGAATTACAAGGCTTCCAAAGAAGAAGCAATTGGAATGAGTAATACAAGTGATGTATTGTCTCCTGCAACAATTAGACCCTCTTAGTTTAACAAGAGAAGAGTGAATATCAGGCACTCCCCAGGACAGCCATTCAGCTCTGGCATGTGACTTTGGTTTTGATCCAAAAAGTATTGGAAATTGTTTAAACTTCAGGATTTGCTTTTGGGTCCATCTTTTTATTATTATTATTATTATTTATTGTGTGTCTAAACATGTTTGAACAAGTGAGATCTGCTGTCAGCTGGAATTAGCAAAATACTCATTCAGATGAAAATCGTCCTCTTGAGATTCTGTTAGGAGTGAAGTTTTGCTGCAGTTCTCCTGAAAGACTTGCTTTTTCCTTTGTCATTTCAAGTGTCAGAGCTGGAGGAGCAGATGGATAGGACTGTAAGAAGGAAATTTTATTCAGATCTGGTTCTGGAGGTTTCACGGTTTTGTTTACATGACACTGTGACTGTGGTTTTTATAACCGATAGTCAGCATGCAAGGAAAGAGAAGGATTCAGGGGAAGGAATGGAAGTAGTATGCAAATTTAAAGTCATACATTACAAAAGCAGTAGTTCCCAATCTGTGATTCCACTATTTCTCCTTAAAGTTGACCTTTGCAGCTGTTCCTTGCCCGTGTGTTGAAGTAGATGGGACTGTTCAAAGACCAGTAAAGTTGATCAAAATGCACTTTTGTCACTTGATGAGCTATTTAACTTGGTTAAGGATATCACAGATTCACGTCTGTAAACAGTGCTGACATCATTCAAGCAGAACAGTTCTTACAAAGCCTAACTTTTCAGGAAACCTGAAAGAACGTCTTAAAGTGTCTGGCTTTCTGTTTGATTAGTTTACAAATTTGGAGACAGAGATGACATAATAAATCCGTGACAATTGCCTAAAGCAGTTTAATTCTGCAAGTAGAACATTTTTTTGTGCTTATTGGGAATAAATGATTGGAAGCTTTCAGGGTAATAAACAGATCATGTAGTGGAAAGAGAGGCACAAACCTGATCAAAGCTGTTAGTTTGCTCAAAGGGGACGTTAACAACATTTGTTCAGTGTGTTGGGATAAACTTACTTAGTAAAGCTTTTGGAAAAATGTCTCCAGTGTAAGAAATAGCCTCTTAATGCAACAAAGTCGAATTGTATTCATGAAATATGTTTGTGTAGGAGTTCAAAACCTTTTAAAAAATTGTGCCATTAAGTGGTTTTAAAATACATTTTCCTGCTTAACGTAGCCAGGACATCTGCTAATGCTAAATTTCTAGATTATAGAAACCAGCAGAGTTCTTCAGGCACCCCTCCTTCCCCACTTCTCTTACAGGATTTGGGTCAGCCTCAATTGGAGGTGTAATGTAGTTGAATGATGTGTATGTGTACAGAAAGGTTTGTTACTGACATGCAGTAAAAATAAAGTAGGAAATGTGATGTCTTTGTCCATAACCATACTTCTCAATGAATTTAGCTCCGAATTTAGAGAAAATCTGTTAATCTCAGTGTTTGGTACAAAGGGAAGTTGGATCTGCATTAGTTTTCCTGAGCAGCCACAAGTAAGAATATTTCTGTCTGAGTGACTGTTACAGTAACTTCAAGGGGATTAGAGCAGCTGTGTTCAGGGGTTTCAGAACAGCCGTGAGCTTTCAGCAAAGGAGTTTAATTTGTCACTATGTCAGAAATACATAAACAAATTCTCTGAACCCCGGATATGTTACTTATTCACCAGAAACATCCTCTTTGAGATGATGCCAAGGGGGAGCAGATGGATGAGAGCAGCAAACAGGCAGTGATTGGGTCCATGTTGTTACAGTTGCCTGGGAACCATTTGAAACTTGACAGAGAACCTAAAGGACTTAGAGGAATGCATAGTGATGCCAGCTTGGTGCAGAATGTGGAGTAGGTAGTCTGGTGTCACAACTTTCAGGCAGACTCTATTTCTTTTTGAACTTGACTTACCAGAGAAGTCCTGTGAGATGGGTGTTTGTGAGGACTTGAGGTGAGATACCATGAGAAGATAGAATTCGGTGTCCTTTTTTGTGTGCTATGCTCCTCAGAGGTAACCTGTTACTAATTTTTTTTTTCAGGCGAGTAAAAAATTTGCCCCAAGTAAGACTGTCAATACTTTAACTGTAATCATCAGAAAAATACTCAAGTATATCGGACCAGACCTTGGGGATTTTATTGTGGAGTGGAAGCAGCTTATCTGAGGGGACTTGAAATCTTCAATTTTGATATCACTTTTGAACAGTCTTCAGCATTTTGTGTAGGAGACAGATTAAAACATCCTCATGACTGTGGAATTCTAGTCCTGATGAGACGCGGTCTGGCTTAGATTGCAGCAAGCATTAACAGGACTTGAGCAAGCATTTCATGCTAAGTGTGTGCTTGAGATTCAGCTCAGGGAAGTGTTTGAATGTTTTCTAAAATTTGAACTAACTTTAGCCCTATCCAGAAGAGTAGCTAGGTCCACAGGAATTAAATGCATGATTGCAAGGTATGTGGCTGGTTTGTGGGTTTAAATGGAGATGGACCTGGGTTCTGCCTTTCATGTTCTTGAGTGTACACAGTTGTTTTCAAGATCACAGCCTTGTATTTTAGAACTGTGATTGCTTTAAAGTAGCTATTGTAAGCTGAAATTCTGGGAAAGTTTTCTTAGTAGTAAACAAAGTAATGTGCTTTCCTGTTAGGCTACAGGAGGGAAAGCCCAGGAATTTAACTATTGTCAGTGACATATTCTCAGCTAATGCTGACATTAACAGCATTAATTATTTGTGGTTCTGAAGGTATGTTACTGAATTCTCTTAATGTCCCGGAATGCTGTCTTGCATCCAGATGATGACAGAAGTCCCCTGGGAATCTACACTGGATAAAACCAGGATGATTCACAAAGTCGTTAAAATAGTTGACTTCCCCGTAGTCTGTCTGATAATGCTGTTTCTCCTGTGTCAGGTTTCAGTAAGTAGGAGAAAACTGTTTTCTCCCACATACACGGAAATAAATCTAATAAAGTAGACTGCTGTGAGTTTTGGTCTTGCAGACTGTTTCCTGTTAATGCAGTACCATTGCATGGTAAGAGATTCTTTGGCTCTTGTAATTTCTTTCATCCCTTAGGATGCTAAATATTTTTTAAAAGGAGTTTGTTGATGGGAAGTCACACATTCTCAGCTTATTCTAGTTCCATAATCTGTTGCTTACATCTTGAGAAGATGGATGTTTTTGGTAAGTTTGAGGACTGTAACTTTAGAGAGATAAAGTTAGGAGATATCTCCTGCCCTGGAGTCATCCTACCACACCTGTAATAAAAATGAGCTCTATATAGTTTTCTGGATTGGGAATTGGTTGACTTCTCTCAGCTGGAGGCTGTAAGTTGGTGAGGTGTACAGCTGTACCAGCAAATGGGCTGGTTTACCACCTGAACTAGCAGGTGAACCAGAGAGGAGCCAGCATACCTGGGCTGCCCAGATCCAGCTCACATTCAGCCCTTTAATATAAGCCCACCTTGTCATCTTGTGTTTATCAGGCGTTCCTGGAGCTTTGATATGCCTCTGTTCATCACGATCTGTGGTGTGTCTGTTATGACCTACAGCATTTGTGTTCGGCATATGCTGTCAGGACCGATTCCTACCTCTCCCTTTGGCTTTTTCTTTTGTATTTTTATGTCCCTTTCCAGAAATATATGGACCGTGTTTTGCATGTGGGGACAGAGCTGAGCTTCAAACATAGAAATCTACACACAGATTTGAAATCAAGGTAAAAGGACTAGGAGTTGGAATATTGCTGACCTTGACTTTGGCATTTCTAGGCTAAGGCTGTCATATGGCCTAGTTTCCCTCAACATGCCTTGTCCTCCTCCCAAATACACTGTCAGGTCACAATTTGAGACTTGTAGCTATGTGTCTGGAGGTCCAGAAATTGCTGGCTTTTTCATTGCGTGTGTACAACAGTTCCAGTGTGTTCTGGATTAAAACATCAGTCAAACAGTGCTTATATTCTAGACCTGATGTCTGGCACACAGAGCTTTGTCTTTGAAATTCCAGGAAAAGTATGGTAAAATTATGCCATTTTGTTCCGAAGAATTTACAAGACAAAATACTTTGTTACAGAACAAAACCTTATGGGATTTCTGCTCTGTTGGAATTCTGGGTTTATATCAGCTTTTGTTGTTTCTGAACTGATAAATATATATATTTTTTTTCTTAATATTGACGTATCCTACTGATTGTTGCATATTTTAGTTTTCATCTGTCTTAGTCACATAAGTCACTGCACAAATCTTGAAAGGAGAAACACTAAGAACTTGTAAGTATCCTGGGTATCATCACGTACATACAGGAGGGAAGCAAATTAAAAAAGTGTAAGCAGCTCCTGATTTGGAATTTCCTAGGTCCTGGATGCTTTCCTGCAATCTGATGCTCTTTCCTGAGGAATTTTTTCAGGAAGCGTCTCCAATTCTTTTATGTTTTAAGTAGAAAGATAAATGTGTATTTCTTACAACAGTCAACAAAGAACATTGTTAGGTTTCAGCAGTAGAACTGTTGAGCTCTGTAGTACATTGATATTCCCTAAATCAATTTTTTTTATAGTCCAACTAAAACAAGACTGTGTTCACAGTGTTGGTCATATTCCTGATTTCTTTTCTCTGTACTGGCGAGTATTCTCCCTAAGATCATCATCTTGGTTTCTTTGGGTTACATCCAAAACTAGAATGTTTCCTTTTTATATTAATTATAGTGCTGGTTGGATGAAGCACAGTTTAGCTTTTAATTCTGGTTTTTCTATTAATGAAAAAATTTTTAACAAAGACCACACAGTGCAAACAGAAAGGCTTCAGTAGTAGATTCTCTCGTGTAAAACATAGTCTGCCTGGTCGAGTTCTTGTGTGTCAGTGCTCTCCACCCCGCAGATGTTCTTCTTAATATCTTTGAGAAGTTTCCAAACTGCACTGTGTGGCGAGTTGCCTGATCCATCCTGCGGTCTTAGCCTCTCTTGGTTGTTTCCAGATGCTTCTTGAAGCTTCTAGACCTTTCATAGCAAAGAAGGACCTAGAAACCATATGAAACCCCCATGCTTTTATTTAAAGTTGGTTAGAATACACTAGATATTTCCTTTTACTATTGTTCCTGTAAGCAGTTACCACAAGGAGATTATGCAATTTTGAGTAGGCAGGGAGATGATCCACATGATTGTGAAAGAAGAGGGGAGTTTTTTGTGAGAATATGAAGATATAATCCACATGGTGAAAACGTTTGGGAGGTACCAGCTTGAACATAAAATGGACTGCAGCTTGTGGCCTGTTGTACCCTGGTGTCTTTGCCAACTTCTATTATTATGGAGCCAGCTCAGTTCATACTTGTTGCAGCTTTATCAGTAAATAGCGTGCCTGTACCCACAATCACTAGGTTAATTAACTCCTTTTTCCAGGGCTTTCTCTGCACATCCTATTGATTTGGGTTAGTTTTCACTTGGATGCCTGCAGTAAAGAGCAGAGAGCTCTACTCACTGCTTCCCTCCCCATGCACACACATCAGCTCAAGAGAGAAACTTAAACAGACAAAGGATTTTCTCTACAGTTTCTGGCAATGACAGTCTCTGCTTTGAGCAGTCCACTTGACAGCCTCGTCTGTCTGAACTGCACCGTGCCCAGCCTGTGCTGAGTAGATATTCCAAAGCAGCCAGCTGTTGCCTGAGGTCCTGGCTCCTGGGCAAGCCTTGCTCGGTTGTAGGGTGGCAACACCAGATGGATAGGCCTTTGGAAAGGGTCCTTGGGAAGTAGACAAGTGCTTTAACTCCACTGCCCTCTGAATTATACATTTGGCCTGGACTGTCCAGGACTGGACTTGCTACTTGAAATGTGTTCTGGGCAAATGTGAAGCTGCAGAGAGAGGTGTGACAGGATGATGGGCGGGAGCAGAGTAAATCATCTTTAGTAGATGTGCTAAAGTTATGTGCCGAGCTGAATATCAACCTTTTGTAGTGCTGAAGTCCAGCAGGTGTCACAAATCTGAGCCCTCAGTCACTGTGCATTAACAGAGCCTGAAATGATTCATGGTTTATATTAAAATTCAGGACAGAAATACAGCAGTTGAGGAGTGGGGGGAACATACTACAGCAAAATAAGATTTTTAGGTCATAAATTGAGCACTTAAGTGTTCTTGATCACCTTCTGATGTCTCCATTGATGGAAACTCTGTATTGTCCTTCAGCATCTAACCAGGCAGCTAAGGCAAGGTAGTGTGAGTGCTCTTGCTGTGTAAGCCAGCCTAGTTCCCTTAAACAGCTCTATCTTCATATATTATTTTTTCACAATTATTTTTCACAGTACAATAAAAAGACCACCACTGCTTCACAATTAGCATGATGACATTGTGATGCAGTAAATAAAGTACATTTGAATCAAGACTGTATTCACACAGAAAGATGACAAAGAAGGGTGTAAGAGAAACATTTGCAGGGCAATAGAAGTTTCTGATTGTAAATACATGCTGGACATCTTGATACAGAAGCTCAAAAACCTAATTTGAAACAACTAGACTAGGTTTGGCAGTGGTTATCTTTTTTTTTTTTGTTT
Organism: Myiotriccus ornatus; assembly: GCA_036023395.1. NCBI lineage: Eukaryota > Metazoa > Chordata > Aves > Passeriformes > Tyrannidae > Myiotriccus > Myiotriccus ornatus. Next base: position 27,961,465 of record JAYRBT010000181.1, on the reverse strand, counting down.
TTAGAGTACTATCATAGGATTTTGGTTTGCTAATTATATTTAAGTATTTTTATTTTACTCTGATCTAGTAAAGCTTGTGTAGCATTAAAATAATATAGCAATTAAGTCTAGTATAAATATTAACTTTCAGCTATATAACATAGGGATGAGAAAGTAAATTATCAGTGTGACTCCACAAGGAATATTTTATTTAAAACATCAGGAGTTCAATTTCATTTGGTATCAATGGGTACTGACAGTACAGCAATAACAAATGCTGGGAAATTTAAGCACAGTGTGCCAGAGTCACTTGTGGGTGTAACACCTCATCCATCAGCAGAGTTTCCTGAAGGAAGCATTTGGCTTCCTATGTCCTTTGTTCAGGATTTTTTTACATAAGCTTCCTGGTCACTTATATATGGAACAGCAAACTGAGCAGCCACTAGAACTTTTGAAAATGATGGTGTTTTAGCCTGTGAGTGTTTTTGTGCATATGCCTATTTTTCAGATATCAGAAAAACACCAATCTTAACTTTGACGTAGCAAGGCCATGCAATAGCCTTGTTGTAGTAATTGTGTACTCACTAAGTTTGTGTAGGTGATGTATCAAGATCCATGGCAGCAAATAGAACATCTAGGAGAGAAGCATAACGGCCAAGTTCTGTCCGTTTAATTAAGCTAGTTCTCCCACTGTTACTGAGGGTAGGATTTGTTTCCAGGATTACTGGCTACCAGTTCTATGATTTGGTGTCCTGGAGAAATTGCTTCATTATTTGCATGGGCCAGGTAAGGACAGGATGGGTGTTGTTTTGTACAGACACACTGCTGTGTGCTCGTGAGCGTGTCACGTGTAACAGGCATTTATATGGGCGAGCACTGGCACAGAGGTACCTTGTTGTCTAAAGGAGTATGACAAACCCATATGCTATTGTCTTCTTTTCTTCTCCTTCCAGATCAATGCAATCCGATCAATTGTTCCGAACAAAAGCAATAATGAGATAGTCCTGGTGTTGCAGCAGTTTGATAACAACGTAGACAAGGCTGTTCAAGCTTTCATGGATGGTGAGTACAGTGCACCTTTTTCACTAAGGAGTGAGGGATTCAATTGCATGCTAAAGGTATTTCTTGTCTCTAGAGGCTCAAAATAGCAGGCAATCACCAACCATAGGAAGTTCAAGAAGGGGAACTGCCCCATTCTGCACTGGGATGGTGCAACCCTGGCCATTCATACAAACTGGGGAATGAGATTCTGGTAAGCCATGCCACAGAAAGGCAAGTGTGGAGTCCTGGTCAATGGCAAGGTGAATATGAGTCAGCAGTGCCCTGGCAGGCAGGAGGGCCAACCGTGTCCTAAGGTGCATCAGGAACAGCATCACCAGCCAGTCAAGGGAGGGGCTTGTCCCTGCTCTGCACTGGCATGGCCTCAGCTTGGATATTGTGGCAGTTTTGGTTAGAGAGCGTCCAAAGGGGGGCAACGAAGAGGGTGAAGGGCCTTGAGAGGAAGGCGTATGAGGAGCGGCTGAGGTCACTGGTCTGCTCAGCCTGGAGAAGAGGAGACTGAGGGGAGACCTCATTGCAGTTACAACTTCCTTGTGAGGGGAAGAGGAGGGTCAGGCACTGATCTCTTCTCTGCGGTGACCAGTGACAGGACCCAAGGGAAGGGTCTGAAGTTGTGTCAGAGGAGATTTAGGTTGGATATTAGAAAAAGGTTCTTCCTCCAGAGCATAGATAGGCACTGGAACAGGCTCCCCAAGGCAGTGGTCGCAGCACCAAGCCTGACAGAGTTCAAGAAGCATTTGGATGATACTCTCAGGCCCATAGTGGGATTGTTGGGGATGGTCCTATGCGGAGCTAAGGGTTGAACTCAGTGATCCTTGTGGATCCCTTCCAACTCAGCATATCCTGTGAAAATATATTTTATATTTCTTCTGAAATCTGATGAGTGTGGCACTTAGTTAAATTTTTTTTAATAATTGATCCTTCTGTCTGCATCTTTGCTTTTTTACACTATGAGTTTGACGTGGCTGTTTATCTGTTCTACCTGACTGCCATTTTTGATGCCATTCTTGTTGCAGACCTCCTTCTTTATTCCACATGAAAGTCAATGCTTTTTAAAGTAAATATGTCAGGAAATGACTCACTATTGAAGACAGAGTAACTAAGAAGAATTTGGGATAGTTCTGAGGCAGATAACCAGGCCCCTAAATCCCTGAACTTGATGCATACATTGACATTCAAACCTCAATCTGAATTTTGCAAATAGCCTTGACATTTACAATGGCTGAGCCAAGACTCCATCGGAAGTTTGAGCCATTCTAAATCTGGATCATCTCTAATGAAAGGTCACTTGTATTTAAATAACACTTTTCTGATAAATATATAATGTCAAGTATTTTGAACTTTCACCAAAGTCTGTGAGAAACCCTTTGCAGAAATGATGGCATACCGTGAGCAAATCTTCTCAAAATCTTTGTAGTTGGGGGCTGCATAGATGCTACTAGAAGTTCAGTGGTCTCAAAAGCTCTGTATATCTTAAAAATTCCTCATTTTTGCTGTCTCAGCAAGTTGCTTATTTCATATCCATTTTACTTCAGAATAGTTTGGGATTTGGTGTGGATTAACTTACTAAAATGTACCGTGCAAAAAGCATCATGATACACTAGGAATTAACACTATGCAAAAAGCAGGTGCAAGCAAACTGGACTATTTATAAATGCATCAGAATTCTTCCATCAGATCTGTATGGTTCTTTTTGATTCAGGCAGCTGCAGAGACATTCTAATAGATTTATGGAATTGAGTTTGTCTGTGCACACACATGGGAAAAGGGAAGTGTGAGGCATCTAACAATTTTGTTTTCCTGTAATGTATGTCCTGGGGAAATTAGTGGAGGATTGTTCCATGACTCTTCAGTAATTACTTTCAATTTACTTTAAGTGGCCATTGCTTGCTTGTGGCCTATGAATTGTTTCCAACGAGCACTCAAAAGGGGAAGTGTTTTCATAGCCATGTGTTGCTCGTCTGCTGTATGGAAGAAACAGGGCAAATGCAAGCCTTGCAAGAGTGCAGCAAAGTCGTGAAGAAAAACAAACTGTTGTACCTGAGTTCAGATGTTCTTTGTTTGAACTTCATCACTTCATGATTACTGTGCCTTGCGTTCAGAAGTCTGTGAGCGAGCATTTGAAAACGGCCAGTATTTGTTACTGTCTGGAAACAGTAGCAAGCCTGAGAAAAGATATGTATCCGTGCAGCTGCCACTGTGGATAGAATGAATCTAGCACTTGGAGTATTTTTTCACATGAATGACAGAAACTGCTAAGATTGAAATAATGCTCGCAGAGAAATCATTGCCACAGGCAATGAAAAACATGGGGGTGGCAGTGCTGAATGAAAAGGCTCAGCACCTCCTTTCAGTGCTTCTCTCCGAGGTGCTGCATGCTGAATCAAAACACGTTCAAATTTAGTTTCCTGAGATCATTTCCTAGCTTGCTTTGTATCTGGAGTGGTGTTTAAGTGATGGCTGTACTGTGAATTTACTTCTATATGTGAAATTTGATTCAAATGAAAGAGGGTTCAAATGTTTTATTTGCTATGCTATTGTTTACCTAATTAAGCACAATCAGAATGTCTGATCAGCTGCTTTGTGGATGTGTTCCACAAATTATACTGATGGGTTCAAATGAGGGCTTTGGGACTTGGACAGTTAGTGCATTTCCTAACAGGAAGAAATGGAGGTTAGTTGGGGGAATCCTTAAAATAACCCTCACCATGCACAGTGTTCACAGGGAAGCTGAGGGAAGCAAAGCAAAGACACCACCAGCCAACATAAGAAGGGTGTTGGTTTATACTGTGAAAACAGTTAACAAAGCTGTCACGTGAGATCACATACTTTCAGCAGCACAGAGTAAAATGGGCAGCAAATGTTCAGATTTATTTCTTCATAATGAAACACTGTGCCTGTCAGAAGATAGCAAACCTTTAGGAGAGGGGATTGTACTTAACATGTACTTAAGTATGTATGTGTGTCACTAAATATAGGTATGAATATAGTTATACACAAAATAGAAGTTTTTTTAGCCTTGTATCTGCATGGCTTATGTCATCTAGGACACAAAATATGGCTTTGATGGATTCCATACACTTTTTTTTTTTTTTAATTAAGCTTAGCACTGCTAGCAATATACATAATCTTTCCTAATGTATATGATATGCTTACCAGATAATCTTGGACCTGGTTTATTGTGATAGAAAAATAATTTTGGCACAAAACTTCACACATCTTTGGCTGAATACAAATTGATTATCATGGTGGTCTGAAAACAGCAATTCTTCTTAATACTAACATCAAGAGTTTCACTGAAAGAAGTGAGAAGAATGTCTGGGTATGAAATCCATTTGAAAAGTATAATAAATGAATATTTATCAGATTTGTACAGTGATTAAAATTCAAGCAGAAGACCTTTGATCTGATTGTGATTAAAAAGATAGTGCCTTAGTAATTTAGATGACAATTCAGACTGCATGCTTACCATGAGCATCTATTTTCAGTGTTACGGTCCAGGAGAAAAAAATAATGATGTTAACCAGAAGGAGAACAGTTTTCTTCTAATGTGACAGCTGGCACTGGTCTAACCAAGGCTCTGCTTGCTTTGTTCCATAAATTTATCTCATCAACTCATTATGGCTGGCAGACAGAACTTCAAGAATACAAAATATTAAATATTTTTCAACATAAATTTTGACCTTTTTTTTTTCCTACTGGCCCTGAGTTTATTGCATTTGTGCAATGCAGAATTTATGCTGAATTTCACTAAATTCCTCTTTTGGATGTTAATTAAGTCTTCTTAATGTCTTCTGAATGTGACAGGTAACACATAGAAAATATATGATAAAAATGCCAAGAGTTTTTTAAAGTGTTAGATGCTCTAGAGTCAGAGTGGACTATCTGGTTTGTACTCAGTGTTTACACTAGGGTGCTGAGTTGCTTCCCTTTTCAGGCAAGAGATTTGAGTGTTGATTTTTCTGAGGCTTATGCTAATGCTTTAAGTTACACACACACTTCATCATTTGTGAAATGAAGTCCATAAAAAACCATTAGTGCCAAGTAGACCATCCACTGTATGTGGTGCAATCAAAACAGGTAACTAAGGAGGAAAAAGGCATCAGTGCCCATTTTGTTCTCCTCATATGATAGAATTTGCAACAAATGGAAATGCTGCTCAGCTAGGAGACTAGAAACTGTTCCTGAACACACTTCTTTTTCATAGCTGAACTTTTGTTCAAATGTTTTATCTTTCCTTTCTCTAGGCAGTGCAACTCAGGTTCTAAAAGAATGGAATATGACAGGGAAAAAGAAGGTAAGCACTTGCTCTTGAGCATCAAGGCATTTAGATCCGTCTGTACTTGAATGTAGTGCTTGTATTTTGGCCAGTATTTTGCCTTTTCTGGCATAGGTGACTTCATTCACACATGTAAACAGTACTTGAAAGCAGCTGTGTGAACTGTTTTTAATCCTATTCGTCTGCCACTGTCTTGCTAAGCCCAAGTGTTCTGAGAGGGCTTCTGGGACAGCACATGCGTGTACATGTGTGTGGGAGCCAGACCCTGGACAAGCACAGAACAAATCCCAAAACAGCCCAAGTGCAGAAACACTTTAAATAAGCAGCTGTATCCTGGATAGTCACAGCCACTTATATCGCTCAAGTTTTTACTGCTAGGTGTAAAAATAACTTGTGCATAGAAGTCTTCTGTTAGTCATGCATTAGGGACACGGTCAAGTCAGATACAGAAGCATGAAGATCATATCCCAGATATGATACTTGAAGTATCTCCAAGCTGTAACTGTAGCAGAAGGCTGCCCTGTGAGTCACTGTTATGGAGGCTCCTCTTCATGGTTGGTAGAGCTACAGCAGCAGTGACCAACCTGTGTCCGTGACCACTGTCTACCTGTATTACGATGTGGATGTTCCCTGAGTGCTTAGGAACTGCTTTTTCTAAGTGCAAAACATTTTGAGCAGCGTCTTAACAGAGGCTCTGTTACCATTTTACAGTGCAAGTATTTTGTGTGGAAGGGCAGGGAAGATGAAGTTGTGGGGCTTCAGTTTTTATTTGAAACAGTTTATATGTTCAACTTAACCAGCACATCATGGCCTGTAAATTGCATTACACTGATGTCACTTCTATAGCATTTTAGGATTATGGACAATTTACTGATTGTATATTGAATTTGTGTGATTTGCATCGGATGATGTCACTGTTGTTGCGATATTTCTCCATTTAGAACAACAGGAGAAAAAGAAGCAAATCTAAACAGCTTCAAGGCAATAAAGATCCTAAAACCAAGAATGGACCTGAGAAGGCATCTCAAGAGCCCCAGCGAATACATGACTGTCGTATGAACGGGTGCTCCAAGGACAACTCTTGCCGTGGTTCTGCCAATGAGAAACTGGAAACCACTTCCCTGGAGAACAAAGGCTCAGGATTTGCAGGATCAGCACTGGACTGTCCAGAAATCAGAGGTCAGTTCATCTGACAGAGGGCACCTTTTTAACTGGTAATAGCCAAGCCTCCATTTACATAAAGATCATGGTATTTTTATTGCCATGAAGTAGAATAATATGTTGGAGTGATGTGTTTGTGCAAAATAATGCACAAACAAATAATGCACAAGCTATTAAAGTAATGCAAACAGATCTATATCTGGGCACTATTCACCTTGCAAAATGGTTTTTTTTTACTTAGAGATAAAAGAATCAAACTGTAACTAGGGGGCCAACTGATACAGAGTATTACAGTAGAAATACATAAGAATGCAGGGTTAGAAAATGGCTTGAGTGTCAAAAGGTTAACAGAAGGATTAAGTCCCTCATGGGGAGCAAAGATACCTGAGCATTATGAGCTCATGGCATATTACTGGATTTCTTTATTGCTCAGTCCAAACTAGTCCCTTTTTTCTTTTCCTCATCTTCCCTGAATAGGCTGGTCGCAGTAGATCTCCACTGGCTTTCCCTAACAGGGAAGGGAGGGCCTCTTACTACATGCATGTTTCTGCTGGGGTCTAGGAACCACTTCTGAAACTGGGGTGGGGGGACAGTAACACAGTTCTTCTCCCCTGGGTCACAGTAGATGCAGTGTTATGGTTATAGAAACATCAGTAAAAAGCCCTCGCTCCTCTGGTGGAGAAGCTCTGAGAAAGCTTTTGCCTACAAGTTCATAATTTGATTGCTGTCAGTATTGGTAGTGGTTTTTCGGCTCTTCACATTTCGGACATCTGACAGCCCTGGATTATTGCTGCTGAGAGTATTTTCTTCCTGTACCTTAAGCAGTATTTGAGACTATTAAAAAAACTTTCCTTGAAATCACTTTTTCGATGGTTGCAAATACAGCTCTCAAATCTCATTTTAAAGGAATGTGCCAAATGTATAATTGTTCTGAAATGAATTCTCTGCTGCTTTGGTGGTCCCAACTTCTGGTCACTTAAATGAAGACTCTGCAACCTATAGCAAGCAAACAAAACTACTCTACCAAGAAATCTTGTCCTAAAAATTTGGTGTCTCACTTTAAAGGATCAGAAATACACTTCCTGCCCTCGTTAAAGACTCCCACTTACTTCAGATAAAATATTTCGTAAGCCAGAAAACTCTGCATTTCCATAATTCTAAAAGCATTCTTGTCACTTATTCTGCAAGAGGGAAACATTTGTGGTATAAATCAGACTTCTTAGAGTGGCATTTTTTGAAATGATACATGCACGAATAAAGTACATAAACTGAATTGTCTATTCCTGGGGAGCATTTTATAGGGGGTAAAAGACCTGAATGCAAGAAGAGTATCCACACCGTTAGTGATCTTTTTCTGTGTCACTAGGATTGAGTCATTTTTTTTTTCCACTTTAACATGATACATTGAAGAGTTACTTTTTGCCCGTTATATGTGCAACTACTTTGAAATTTTTCTTTGCTTTTACAAGTGACAAATGAGGTATGACCATAGCTTTATAATTTTTTCAATTTCTATATACATCTTCTGTTCCAAAAACAAGAGGGAGAGAGGGATTTAAAAAAAGAAAAAGAAAAAACAAAAGAAAGGAAATAGAGAGAAAGGAAAACCTGAAACTTTAATATTCAGGTTTTCCTTGCATAGTAAAATAAGTTCCTGGCAAATTGTTTAACAGAGAGAAGGAAAGAATTTCTTCTTTACTTTCAGTGGCACTAGAATCCTTTTCTTCACAGCCAGTATAATAGCTACTTCCTTGAGGTCAGAAGCCGCCTATGTACATATTGTTACATTTGTGCTGAAATACATGGAACTAAATAGAATAGAAAGGTGATCAGGATCCTTCAGGGGCCAGCATCTGTGCCCTTGTGGTTTCAGAGCAAGTCATACAGACTCTTCTAAAGCAGTTTGAAATGCTGAAGTGAGTCCAAAGTGCACCAGTTTCATATTGCTCCCTCTTGTGTTGAAATCTCCTTTGTATTGTCTTTGTCTGGCTTGTTTGTTTTGGTTCCTTCCATATCACATTAATGTTCCTGTAGTCATTTCACCCTCACCTTCAGACAGTTCACCCATTAGAAGGATCACAGTTAGGTGTCTGTTGACAGTCCCTGAATACTTTCCTCCCCATGAGGAACATGAGATTGAAGCTTTGCCTATACCAGCTCTCAGTTTGTAAGATCAGGTCTTTCAGAGCCATAAAATCCTGGCTGCCTGGAAGGAACTTCAGGAACCAGAAGGGTGTAGAAAATGATAGAGGAGAACATGTGGCTGCTGCCTTTAGTTCAGGTCTGTTTGTTTCTTGCCCTTATTCCATCTTTCTTAAAAGTATTTTGTTGTTGTTACTCTTTCTGTGCATTCCCTTGTAAAGAAGGTGTGTGAATGCACTGGAAGGATATTTAATGCTGCCTTGACATGCTATTGCTTTTGTGGGGACCTGGGTAAAACCAGATGCAGATCAGACACTGATCTCTTTCCTAATTTTTTGAAATTATTTTTTCACATAGGAAGATTTTTAGTGAATCTTTCCAACTTCCTGTGCCTGTCTCAGGAGGTGTGGGGTTTATTTCTTTCAGCCAAAGAATCCGTGAGGTTCGCTTGATTTAAAAGGTATTGCATTGCAAAAAAAAAGATAAACCACTCATTTTGAAGCTGCCAGTTCAGCAGATTTCAAAGCAAGTTTATTTGGGCTGCTGCCATTGCTGGCAGGTGTGGTAATACTTGACTG
>JAYRBT010000181.1:27909190-27952167 GCA_036023395.1 Myiotriccus ornatus | reverse complement strand
GCTGCCAGTTCAGCAGATTTCAAAGCAAGTTTATTTGGGCTGCTGCCATTGCTGGCAGGTGTGGTAATACTTGACTGTTAATACAGCGGATGTCACACGTTAGTGTAGTGCTGAAGTTCCAAAGCACCGAGTACTGAACCATGCAGCAGCTGACTTGTAGCTACTATTAGCCAAACTTTTGACTCCTCTTTCAAGTATTTGCAAGAGACTTTGTCCCTAGATTTTGTTCCACATGTTTCTCAGCTGGCCCAGGTCTTTGGAGATTTGATGCTGACTTTCTTAATGTATTTTTAATTCTGCTGATTGTCTTCAGTCGAATTTGGAAGTCTAGTTGCAGCATACGAAATCACTGTTTGCTAGTCTATGTTGGTCATCTGGCTGACGGGTTTTAAAGTCGCTCATGTGTCATTTTGCAAGAAACAGTGTCCAAGTATATTGCAGACCAAAGGTGATTGAAAAGTTTCTAGAGTATCATTGTTGTAGATGAGTTTTTTTAGGCAAAAAGCTGTCAAATTTGTTATTGGTCCTGACAAGTGTACCAAAGCTGCTAATTAAATGCAGTAAAAACACTTTTGCACTTAAGCAACAAATTTCAGAAGATCTAATCTTGGGGACAGAACCCACAAGCCCTGGCCTTTCTCTGTAAGTTAGCTGGTAGTCTGCTTGTTTTGAACTGTCTGTTAGAGCTGTTTAGCAAGGCCAGCCTTAACTGACAGTAGAAAGAATGTTCTCTATAGATCGAAGCTATCTGCATTAGTGTGAGATACAGGGTTAATGGCAGTTATCTCAGAAGAGAGTTCCTATGTGTGAGGCTGGTATCTGCCTTGAACCTTTGGCATGCTCAGAGTACTGCACTACTGGTGTTTCTTGCTTGCACAGATTCACAGGTTTCTTTAACTTCTTTCACTATTTTCTCACTGTTTTATTTAAGATACCTTTTCTGTTTTCAGACACACCTTCTAAAGCCCTTAAACAAAAGCTGGTTTAAAATATGAGCGCTGATGTTCCTCCTTGTTCCTCTGGTGTTATGTGATTGCCATGAAAACTGAGATATACTTTACACCTGTCCTAAAGCCCAACCAGGACAAAAAAGTCACTAGTTGATATGCTGCAGCTATCCATGTGGTAACCTCAGTGTAAATCTCACTCCCTGGGCTGCAATCCAGCTGTTAATCTCACAAGCCTCTTTCCTCCAGACACCACACATCATCAGCTGAGTAAAGTGATGCATAAAGAGCAACTTCAGAACAAACTATCATTCATTCACTCATCAAAGTAAGTACAAAGATTAGAAAAAAGAGTTAACACAGTAAATCATTGGCTGTGCTTGTTTCCTTAAGTAAAATTCACAGTGGCAGTAATAGCTGGTCTCACCTTTCAGTTTTCATAGTCATTCTTTGGCTGCTTGTCTCTCTGTCACGGTGGTGATATCTTGAATCCCTTTGGAGTCTTGGAAAGAGGAAACCAGGTCATCTTGTGGCAGCCAAACAGGCACAGGCATTGTTATCATATCCCTCTGAAGCTGTTGAACCCAGGAACCTAATCTTTGACATAGTTTCATTTCCTACTTAGTTCCTCTTAGCAGCTGCTTTTGATAGAAATCTTTAATCAGGCAAGGTAAGTATTTCAGATAGGAATGTTTAGTCAGTGCTTTTAAAATGAAGATAAAATGAGGAACATTTTTTGATGTGTGAGATATAGAGATATATAAATATATACATATATATACAAACATTAAAGTCCATGCTTTCCATAACAGACTTCCTCTCTAGTTCTGTTCTCAAATATTTGGGCAAAGATTATAGCTGGTAGTTTACTTTTTATTTTATGAGGTATTTTTTCATATTGGCATGAAAGAGTTGATTTTTTTTAATGAGGTTTTCATTTTAGACTGTTGAAACATAGATGTGTTCCAGTTAGTGTTTAATAACCAAAACAATTTTGTTTGTTGTGATGGCTAACTGAGGTCCTGTAGGATGTGTGCCAGTGAAAACACCTTTGATTTGTCCACTGTTTAGGCATAAAGTCATTCTGCCCTAAAAATAAAGCTTCATATCTTTTCTAATCTTGTAATTCCCTGTTTTCATTCTTAATGTTTTCTTGCAGACAGAGAACGAGAATGCCAGAGATTATCTGTGGAATTAAGCCCAAAGACTATGAATGGAGTAGAACAGCATGAGCCTCTTCAGTCATCAGTTCAGCTCCAGTGTAACCTAGGCAGGCCAAAGTCAAAATCTTCCTCAGTTAAATCATCCAATGCTACAACCCAGCTTGAAACAAAGACAGATGATTCAGTTAAAAAAAGAGGTAAATTGGATCTCTGGTTGCTGTGTTCTGAGGTGGTAAGTGAGCTGAGGCCTCTAGGAAAAAGAAATGGAAGTTAATTTATGTGAAGATGTGTTGCAGAGTGAGAGGAGAATCATGTTCAGCATAACAAAAATGAGTAAAACAATTTATGGGCTATTTAACATTATATTAAAGGAAATTTAAAATAAATAATTCTAACTAATGGTACCTTTATAACATTTATTTGATTTGGGGGGTGAGTTTAGAAACTGAAGAGCAGCAGGGAAGGACTAAGGAATAGTTGGATTTATGGACTTCAGGAGGATAACCACTTCATCCTAGTTTGGACAAATAACACTTTGAACTATTCCTTCCCCCTCATCCAGAAAAGCCAAAACCAGATTTCTGACTTTTGTGCAATTTTGGTTTTCTATTTTAGGGCCAAACATTGAAAAATCAGTAAAAGACTTGCAGCGTTGCACTGTTTCTCTAACCAGATACCGTGTGATGATCAAAGAGGAAGTGGATAATTCAGTGAAGAAGATCAAAGCTGCTTTTGCAGAATTGCACAGCTGGTAGGTAAATCAGCTTCAGAGATCCATCAGCACCACCTGAGAAAGGGGCTAATTAGGGCACTGGCGTTAGTGGGGAGGGGTCACTTCCACCATCTTTGCTTCAGCATTTGATTGCATCCAAAAAAATACATGGTGCCATTAAGTGACACTCCTCACCAAGCAGGAAGTAATATATGCATAAGTGTGTGGTTGCTTATGTACATAAAGTTCTTAAAAAAAAAATCACTGCTGTTTTTTCCCCTAAATGATCCATCTTGACCTAATTCTTTTGTATCAAGTCCAGTGGCAGCATATCTGAGCAAATGAAAGCAGTTCTAAATATCCTATCTATAGGATTTTTCTGAAGTCTGTTTTACCTTCGTTAAATTTCATCTTTCTATACTATTTCTTTGATCTTATCTTCTTTGGCAGACAGTCCTTTACTGTCTCTTCATGTCCCATCATCTTTACTTCTTATCCACCACTGTTTTTTAATTTCCTGTATAGTTTCTTCTAACTTTCCCATCCATCATTTCATTTCCAATTCTTATCTCCAGTTCATTCTTTTTCCTCATTCTTTTATGTCTTTAATCTATTTTTTCCATTGTAATTTTGATTACTCATGATCTTCAACGTGTACATCTATGCCCTTTGAAAATTTATAGCAGAAATAATTGTTGTAGTAGCAGGTTGCATATTTTGTATGTTTTTGTCATAGAAAAGTATTTTCTGCTTTGAGTTTTACTTGACCTTGGTTAAGCATAGATGTCATTTAAAACCTGGGTATTAGGGAGTTGCAGTAAACAGAAGAAATCGTGTTAAAATGTGCAATACTTGGTTACAAATCACAGAAGAATACAAGAACCTTTCCCCTTTAATTCATCCACAGTGTTTATCAGTATTTTATGAGCATATCTTATCAAAGTGCTGTAGTATTGGAAGAAGTTTAACTCTGGGCTGTACTGGTGTATTCATTGTTTCCAGTGATGCATCAGGAGTGACTTCAGTGCCCTTGGGGCTCCACTTCTATATGGGCAGAAAATCCAAGTGCTACTGAGCTAATTTTGGGGAAGACTTTGTTTCACTGAGCTACCAGTGTACTTACTGGATAGCAAGGAGAGCTTTGTTTCTGTCCCTGTACTCCAGCAAACCTGAACTGTGATCACCAGTTGAACTAAACTGCGTGATGTTGTTGGGATTGCTCTGGAGCCAGTATAGTGATGTTTGCTTATCAACTTAAATGTAGTAATTAGATTGCTGCAATATAAAAATTGAGTTCATTAACCCCTTGCACCTTTTTTTGGTAGTTCTCAGAGGGGACCTTTTCTCTGAGTGAACTCATAGTTGGATCTCATTTGCTGTGTAGTTCACACTCATTTTTTTTTTTTTTTTTTTTTGGCAGCGGTATTAAAACTATGTGGTGTCACATGTCTAACGTTGGTTGCAAGCAGTTACAGTCAGTTCAGTCTTTAAGCAATTGTTCTGGTCATGGAACAGGCTTAGAACTCTGACATGACCTAAAAATGCAGGGGATAGTAAATTCAGAACTGAAATTCATTATTCATATTTTAGCTTGAAAAACACTGAAGCATGACTTGACTCATGCTAAAATGTGTTACTTAATAGAGGAAAAGACAAAGTTACCCCAAAAGAGTAAGTAAATGCAAGTACTTAATGATGAAAATAGCCTGGAAAACTTTTGAATAGGCTTCATTTAATTTTGCCTCCTACCAGCTTTAGTGCCTAAATTATTGAAGGTAGAGGCTCTAGAATAGATCTGTAACAGATTTGTGCTCTGAATGTTTGTGCCTTGCAAAGCAATTTCATGCATGTAGCACAACATTGCAACAAGGACAGTGAATGTCAGCACATGTTTATGGAAATCTCAATGCTGGCTATATTGCTTTTGGCAGCTCATAAGCCTAATGTTTAGGTTTTTCTTCTAATAAATGAAGGTGAATTTGGTTTAAACAGTGAAATGCAAGACTTTACACCTTCTTTGCTGAAATTAAAGAGAGTTTTGTGATATTTCATATGACCTTGTGGCCTAAATGCTGAGAAAGATGGACATAGCTGTCTTTAGTACCTTGTCTAGGAAAACTTGCTGCCAGCCACTGTAGATTTACTGGAATTGCGTAGAAATCTGCAGAACCATTGATACAAACAGCTCCAGACCTCCTACAATCAGCACATGGTATTCCTGGGCTGGATGGTTCAGTGTGTGTTATTTGCATGGCAATTTCCTTGCTTCAGAGCTGCACAAAGCATGACTAGCGTAGCAGGAGGATGAGGTGTTACGTGAGCACACAGCCTCTTGCATATTTATCACCCTTCTTGGGCATGGGAATTCTCTGTGACACAGTCAACTTGCCTATCAAGGAAAATTAAGCAATTCAGCTAAACTGTTGCTCCCAGAGGACTGTGGAGCGGCCAAAAGCAAGGGCATGATAATCATGTCTCCATTCTGAGAGTGATTCCGAAGCTTTCTCCAAGTTCTTCCCCAGTTGCTGCTGGAGTGCAGAATGGTTGAGAGGTACAGCAGATAAACATGGAACAGCCACTAAATGCCGTCCATGTTCAGAACTGCCAGGAATATCTGAATGGGCCCAATACCATAAGGAAAATGGGAGCTTAACCAGCTCCTGTTACACACCGCTGTCACCACCTAAGGGGTTTTAATGAAGCTGAATGAAGTCAGAAGCTTTAATCTTGCATTGCAGCTGAATGCTGAAACACATAGTACTTTGTTGTCTCTTTTGGTTCTATTTTTCTTCCTTTGGTAATAGGATAAAAGACTGGTTTTGTGTCCTTTTTTGCATTTCCTGTCAAGGTCTGAATCAAAACTGAATTGCAAGAGTCAGTAATATTTTTGACTTCTTGATAATCTGTTTTGGGTTTTTTTAAAATATTGTCATGATTTTACTGATCACGGAAAGAATGGAGAATGCGAAGATAGTATCATATATCTTCCTCTTACCTCCAGACAGTATGTGAAACCATTATTATGGAGATAAATGAATAGCATGTGTGTCCTGAAAGCTTCAGCAGAAAGACTCACAAAAAATTTTTCTTTTAGCAGCAGAAACTGTTGAGTGATAGTTGTCAGTGGAAATCCGTGTTCCTCTCTGGCTCAGTATTTCACAGCTTGACCTAACCAGTGAAGGGAAGTTACTCCTGAACATGTTCAGTCACTACTGTGCTGCTATTCAAGAAGTCACCTCTCTGGCAAAACAGTGCATACCCTCCCACAGTCTGAAAAAGCAGCGCTAGGGAGCAGGTGTGCTGTGAACACCTGTAAAAGCCTGGGGGGAAAAATGCAATGCCTGCTTCCTTTTTAACAAAGTGGAGCAAATAACCGTCCCAGAAAGATGCTTCTTTAAAAACACTGCAATGGGATCACTTCCCTCTTTCTTAAAGAGCCTCCCAGAAGTTCCTGCCAATTGGAGTGATTCTCCATGTGCTCAGAATAAGTGATAACAACTTGGTTTTGTACAGTGCTTTTCATGCCAGAAGACACCAGAGCATTTTGCAATCCATGGGCTGGTCCAGGCAGGGCACTTTGCCTCACAAGGAGTCTTCCACAGTCTCGTGTGGACTGTGCTTCTGCTGTGATCTGGCACTCTCATCACCCCTGTTCTTGCTGGGCTTTCTATGACATGGCTTTCCCAAGGTTATGAGAGCACTGAGCAAAGCAAGCTGAAGGGCAGTGTGTCTAAAGCCCACATGTGCCTGAAAGTTATGAGGAAGATTGTCCTGACAGTACTCCTTGAACCAGCATTTGTGCTCACTGCATTCAGCTTTGCTGTATGGTTTCAGGAATACCTTTGTGTGAGTGAGAACATAAGCTGCTCCCCTTACTCCTTGGATGTAAAATGTGTCAGAGCATAGCCATGTCTCACAATAGTGCAGAGCACAGAAAAGAAGATTACCAAATAGTTCTTAAGTTGCAGGGGAAGGTCAGAAAAGCTAATTGAACTCCCCTCTCACTAGAGTGCACTTGAGACATTTGTTGCCAAGCTTAAAACCTGCATGCTGTAATTGTGTTCTCACTCTTCCACCAAGAGACTGAATAACCATCCTGGGGATAAAAGGAGAGCCCCAGGAAATCCGAGTGAAATGTGTGGAGCACAAAAGGAGCCAGAGTTCCCCATAACACCCCTTGCCAGAAAATAATTTTCACATGTTGGGCATTCACACAGTCATATGGAAAACTAAAAGGAAACATCTGCTACTTGCCCACACGGTCTGCCATGAACAGAAAATAGTCTGTAGAAACAGTAAGAACCAGGTTTCATTACACTGCATGCAGACCTGAACCACGTAAATTCAAGTTTCTCTACTTTTTGCATCTCAAACACGTTGTTAAGTCCAATGCTTTTTAAAGACCATGAAAACCAAAACAGCAGATTTTTTTGGAGGGAAGAAAAGCACTTGAACGTTCCACCATAGGCTGGATAAAAAAATTCATTCTGACATAATGCTTGGAAGATGGAGTTTGGCTGTACCAACAGTTTAAAAATATGTTAAAATAGATTCAGGGAACAACTAGAAAGCATGTGCTGTATGTTTGGGTAAAATTAAGCAGTTTTAGTATTATTTTCTAAGTCAAGGCAGAGGAGTGGTTGAATAGGGGAAGAGGTAACTTAAAAGAACACAATTGTGTCTGTACTAATTCGGTGCAACGTGGTGAGCAGGGGTCACCATTGCAGAGCAGTGAGTGAACACAGGCACCCCCTTTCTGGGACCCCTGATTGACAAATTGTAGAGATGATGGTTTTCTGCTGCCCATAGCCCAGCATCAGTGGCACCAGATGAGAGCTGCCTGTTTGTGTTAGTGATGTGGTAGTTTGGAGCATGGGCAGATGCCTGCAGAGGCCAGGACTAGTACTGCTTTACACTGAACAGAGTTCTTGTGCTGTTTCTCTCTGCATTTTCAGAATCCTTCCTTATGAGCTTTCTGTGTGACTGCTGGTCATTGGTAGTCCTTATGGCTCTAAAGTAGAGATTTTCTTGCAGTTTGTTGTGATGTTTGTTTGCCCATCAGTCACATGATTTAGTCTCTAACCTTGCCAGTGCAGAGAAGGAAAAAACAGTCTCCTGGCATTTAGGTTTCCTTGGGCCCAGCTGGGTTTTCAGGTACCTTGAAAGGCAAGTGGTTTGACCAAGACCCCTGGGCCCTGTCCCTGCTGCTTAGGGGGTGTGGGAGAACCTGATCCAACAACTGTGGCCTCAGACTGGGTATTTGCCTGCAGAGCTGCAGCACCGGGAGAGGGGCTTGTGCTTACACTCTTCTCACGACCTCCAGCAGTCTGGGATCACCCCTGCTGTGCACCAGTGGAGGGAAGGAACAGAGTTCATGAAATGAGGGGGGTTAGGTTTCCATGAGATACACAATGTGCCCCTTCTGGCCCCTTTGTCTCTTAGGGTTACTTGCTTGGTCCCTGTATTTTTTTACCAAGTTTGTGAAAATAGATTACAGAGGTGAGATCCAGAGGTGGATTATAGTCTCTTAGGCTGTTGCTCATACTTCATGGCTTTGTGTCTCCCCTCTTCTCTCCCAGTCGTTCATAGGTGTGTTTCTCATCCTCAGTACAATACAATACAAAAACACATGTTTATTTGGGCCAGGCAGGTAGACTGTTGCTTTTGTGCACGTTATTGTGGGTGAAAAGTGAATATCTCCTTTCTGATCTCATTGTCAGACATAAACTAAACACAAAAAGGAAATAGTTACCTTGAAAAATTTCAACAGGCATTAGACCAAAGAACCAGATACTTCTCTTCTCTTTGTGGCCTCTTTCCAAGGTGCTTTTGGTAAAGTTACCTCTTCTCTGTAGCAAAGCTCAACAACCGTCTTCTGCCTTGACAGAGTGTGCTTAGGATAAAATATATAAAACCAGTAAGGTATTCAGCTACCTCAGTAGTCAGATCAGAACTGAGATTCAAATAGGAAAGAAATACTTTACAAATTTAGGTAAAAATTTGCAGGATGCTAACAAGCCTTGGTGCAACTCATACAGTTGTTAAAACACTGACAAATCTCAAGGTGATGCCTTCAATTCTAAATAAATAAAATTTAGAAATGTTCTTTCTGGAAAAGGTTTCCCATGTCAGTTTTTAGCTTAACAGTTTCAGCTTTTCTGATCAGGCAATAAATTTCTAGTTGTTTGTAAAGAGGTCTTAAAAGAAAATTGCAAATAGACCTTTAATTATGGTGGGTTTACCAGACCCCACTGTGCTAGCTGGCTGCTGAAGAGAACTTTGTCAGTGAAGGTAGATAACACAAATAAATAAACTTGAATAACTAAAAGCCTTTGGGCATTTTCAGCTCTGCTGGATAAATACACTGCAGAGGGAAGGATTTCAGTGAAATTGATTTATCATGTCTTTTTTTTTACATTCTTATTGTCAGACTGTGATCAGAATGATCAGTGTTTGGTGTGTAAACATTGTCCATATGCTACTATGGTGATCAATTAATAACCTCCAAGCATTGCGAACATTTAAATAATATTGAGCTAATACTGGAAGAATATAATTTACTGAAACATTGCAAGATACATAATGTAACAGTTTTTCCTACAGGTTTGTTAATATAAAGAAAACTTGAAGTATAATTTCTCCAATTACAAAATAGTATGGCTACTCAGTAATCCTGTAAAGCTTGTAATCATCCATTACGGGTGATTAGGCTTTATATTTACAGTCTCATCACATCACTCTAGTTCCTTGTGCCGAAGGTTTGAGAGGGACAGTTCAGGGTTTTGGACTGAGGTGCAGGATTCTCTTGTGAAATACACAGTTGGCTTAGAGGTTCTTATCAGTTGTCTTTTCACCCTGCCTGTGGGTCAAATATGTTCATGTTAGAAGGGAAATCTCTGCAGGAAACAAGGTGTAATACTTAAAGACCAACACAGAGCTTATCAGGACTGTCCTATGAATTTGCCTGTAATCTCGGCTCAAATATAGCAGGGACAGTACTAACATCCCTCAAACTTGCTTGAGTTTGTCAGAAGCTTGTCAATCTTTAAAACTGTCAAACTTTAAGGAGCTACTGGGGTCTTCTCCAAAGTGTTGACAGAGCAAGGTTACTGGAGAAGGGTGTGTTGTATTTTTTTTGAAGCCTAAGCTGTCAAACTCCAGCAGTGTCCCACAGCTAACTCCCTCCTGAAAAAAGGGCTCCAATTGTAACTTAGTGTTCCAGCAGCTCTCCTGCTGAACCAGACCCCAGAGGATGCCCATGGAAAAATAGCTCTTTCCCCCTTCCAGATGAAGAGTCCTGCTGGAGTTGATCAGAATGCCACAGCTGACGCTGTCCTGCTCAGTCTCCAAAACAACAGTCATTCTCCAACTGTGCACAAAGCTGTTCAAGGGAGAGTGAAGCTTATTGAACACCTCAAGGAAAAAATTGGGGGGGTTAACAGGATTTTGGAAGGACTAATTTGAATTATACTTAACAGTAAGCTCTCTGCTATGCAGTTGGGGTTACCTTTGTGAGCTGTGTCAGCCTCCATGTCAGGTTGGTCTTTTTATTTCCCCAGCTCTTCAGGCACATTAGGTTTATAATAGTGCCTGGAAGAAGCAGAAGGAAGGAGAAGATTCTGGTCATCTGGAACCCTTGTGATTCTCATCAGTAAAGCTGTAAGTCAGCCAGCCTGGCAATCTGATGCAGCTTTTCTGAAGAGGCACTAATAACTTTAATCATTTTAGTGACATTTTGAGGTATTGCAGCTGACTGAAAATATTTTTTCTTTTTCACTGTGCAAACACTAAATTTCATGCAGTAAACTAGAGGAAGATTAATTTGTTTCCACTAATGTCAGAACAAATTCAGAATTTATTCTGAGTATGAAATTGTGAAATGAGGCAGCTGTCAGCATAATTTACCCCTATCCTTGCTGTGCCAGCAACTCATTGTAGTTTGGCATTTGCAGCTCTTTTGCCGTTGTATTCTAGGGTGAATTCTGCCTGCCTGTGTGAGGCCAAGGCATGAGTACTGTATATTTGACCAGGAATAGAATTATGTTCTTGCCTTTGGAATCACTTCAGCAGAATGATTCCTAGAGAGCTGCTGCTTCTCATATCCCTGCAGCGTGAGCACCAGCTGTGTCTCATTTGCATGACCTCTGCGTTAAGCCTCTGCCTTGCTGTGTCCCTTCAAGACGATTGTCTCCCTTCCCCACCTCAAAATTTGCAAAATCCTGTGCTGCAAACTGCAGATCCTCACCCCGAGTGAACAGTGCTGTGATTGTGGCAGCTGGAGTTTGGTACCCAGGTCCTGATCCTGCAAAAGTGAGGCATAAGAAAAGGACAGAATCAGCCCTTTCAGGAGAGAGGTGTAGGGAAAGAGAAAAGAAAGAGGTAGTAGTGTTACTCTGTTTTGGCTCCGGCATCAGTCGTGGAGTATAAGATTCACTTGATTCAGATCTGCTCTTGAGTCTGGTCAATGGGATAGGGGTTTGAGTCCCAGTATTTGGTTTACTACAGCAGGGGAACTTATGGACTCTTGATTAGGGTGTGGATTCGGGTACGTTTGGAGAGAGAAGTGGTGCTGAGTTGTGTGTTTGTCCCAGGAGTCTCAAATGGTATATGGGAATATATTCAGTGCTGATATTCAAGTTAAGAAGAAGGCATGCTGAAGCCTGATAGATTTTTTATTGCTTGGAATAATCAGAAAAAATTGACAAGATTATGATTTCTCCAAGACATCAGCTAAAGGAGCCTGTTCTTGATTTTAAACCTGGTCCCTAAAATCTATAGAAAACCCAAGAGAAGCAGCATAACTAGAGAGGAAGGAAGGAGAGAATGTTTTCCCTGCGGTGTCTTTAGATCTGAAATGCACTCTGATCGTTGCTCTGCTGGAGCTCAAATCTGGTCATACCTGAGTGTGCAGAAAGATCCTAAAGCACCCAGTTTGCAGTTCTGCACAGCCCAGCGATGGCTGCAGGCTGTGCACCAGAGTGTACCAGCTCGAGGCAACGTTTAGGTGTCAAATGGACACCAAGAGGCATTGAAAGAAAATGCATTCCCAGGAGGTATTGATGAGCTGAGCTTTGACAAGTTCTCAAAAACACTAGTGCTGTGGTCTGATCGTGATCACCATATTGAGCCCCATTAAGGGTTTCATGTGACAGTGGTAGGATCCTAGCAGGAATGAGAAATAAGATTTGATCCTTTGAGTTTTCTGTGCTGTTTTTGTCCCTTCTGCTCCTATATCTCTTACTGTTTAGTTTTCTCTTTGTATTTGTTTTGTGGGGTTTTTTCCTAGGCCAGTTTTTCATCTTCCTGTCTGTGGTTTTCACTTGTTTAGAACTTTGCCAAGTTCTTGCTGGATGACACGTTGCTCAGTTTTGCACTGAAGTGCTAAATGTGACTAGGAAGGACTCGAATTGATTCATACACCATTTCCTTAATAATTGACCCATATGTAAACTAGGGAAAAAATAGCATTTCCTAGTACTGATTGGCCTAGGAATTCCTAAGGAAACATTAATGTCCCCCATATATGACATATGGCCATTTATGATTTCCAAGCTGAGAAATGTGGTTGTACACTTCCAGATGAGAATTAGTATGTTCCTTGCCTTTAGCCAAGAGAGAGAGAGATTGCATACCCTTGACTGATAAAAATTAGTACAGCTGCACTGTCTTCAGGGAAGGGAAACCTCATGAAGATCTTGCTGTTAAAGAAACTTAGTTTATTGCATTAATTAGTCTCACATTGACAAAGGTACCAAACATTTTTTTTGTTTAGTAACAGAAGAGATATGATTATAAAATATGATAAATATAGGACTGCCATGGCCTTGTTCCCATTCTGGTATTAAAAGTGGTTTTATTTGGCATCAAAATAAAATGCTCTGGGCTAAGCAGTTTAGTAAGGATCTCCCGTTAGAGTGCAGAGAGGACAGTCATGGAATGAACTGTGCTGAAACACTTCTGATGAGCTCTGCTGTTGTGATCTTGTTGCTGAAGTATTTTTTCCAGACAAAAGTTTGTTTATATAACCTGTGTAGCACACTAGGAAGGCACTTTTTTAATAGAGACAGAAAAAGCAAAAATGTGCAGACTTTCAATTTGAGGGAAAATACTAAAGATCATTAAATTCTCTTTGTGGAAGGTAGAAATAGGTAAGAACTTACAAGAGTCATTTCAGCCACCTGCTGTGAAAGCCAAGGAAGTTTATTATACCATGTAGTTACACAAGCTAATTGAAAATAGATTAATTCTGAAAAGCTATCACTATTTAGATGAGCAAGCTAGAATCATCACCTGCTTATTTGGAGTTCAAGTTTAATGCTCATGCCTGGAGAATATTGAGTGCCAACTGGAACAAGGGTGTCCTTTCATTCTAAGATTTGTTCTACCGTAAAAAACCCCTGCTGTTTTATTTCCTCTGGTGTGTAGGTCACACTAAATTGATCTGGCAGGCCAAAACAATATTTTTAGTCTTGTTTCTATGTGTGAAACAAAAATGTGTTACACTGCAGCTTTATTGTCTTGCTGCATTCTTTGCCATCAGCCAAAACGTGCTACTGTCCCTCTTGCTGGCTGCTGAGAGGCCGTGTAAAGGTCTCCTCCTCTAAAGGCTGGGAAAACCCAGGGGTGGGACTCTGCAGAGCTGCAAAGCTCCTGTATGAGCTTGGTTCATTTATTACTGGGAAGATTTCAAGGAAGCATGCCACAGCCCTTGGGCACACTCTAGCTGGTAATTTTTTGGTTGTCTGTGTGTTTGCTCTGTGCTCCCCACTCTGCCTGCTCACCAGCCTTTCCCTCTTTTGGTTAAGGACCTGTCAGTCCTTTTCTACTCTTTAAGACTGCTGTCTTTGTTTACTGCCCACTGAACTCTATAGGATCTTGCCTTTCTTGTGAAGCATGTTCTAGAAAAATGTTTCAGGTTTTGAGTTTTCCATAATGTCTTTCTTCAGTAGAAGCTGGTTCAAGTGTAACTCAGTGTCTTCACTGGGTACAAAAGCTTTTGATTAAGGATGATTTTAGTTAAAGAGTTAACTCCACTCTTTTTTCTTGAGTGTGTGCCTAGATGTACTCCTGCTATTTGACCTACTTTTTGCAATTTCTCCCCCCCCCAAACTGCCTTCATTTACTCACTTATGCAAACATAAACATTAATATTGGTGGTGTTTATTAAATGTGAACTTAACTTTAAGAATAATCTAGTGAGGGGAAACCAGAATGGCACACCAGAGCACTAGAGAGCATTCTGCAGTGGTGTTATTCTACTGAACGGTGTCTCTGGGTTCATGGTGTTCATTTACCGGATCTACTGTCTGCTCTCAGCAGACCCACCTGATCAGTTTGCACTTTGACAGCTAAAAAGCACTGTCAGGGATTGCACACCAGAGGTTTGTGAAAGGAGAAGCACACAATTCCTTTAGGAAAGCCAGGTAAAAGTTGAACCACTCACTCTTTCCCAGTCCTGGAGAGAAAAAGGGTCAAGGAAGCTGACCTCTGTTATGGAGGTACTTGAATGCTTATTTACATCACAAAACATCTTCTTGTCTACCCTGACATATTTTGCAAAAATATCTCTATTTAAAGAAGAGAAGGACCACTTTCCACACATCTTAAATTTTGTTTTATTCTTATTATTGTGCTGTATTAACCTGGATAGTAGCAATTGTGTATATGGCTTAATTAGGAAACAGACTGTTTAGTCATTTGAGGGTTTCTGTACAGAGACAGTGCTGAAGAGGTAAATCAGAGTGACTTCCACATCTGTGCAGACACGTGGGCATGCCAGTGAGATGTTTGTGTAAATCAGCATACACTGATCATCACTAATTTTTTGTGGTCAGCTTACGTAGATGTCTCTTCAGTTTCAATTTTTTAAGTCTTATTCATTTCAAAACTGCCCATGACTAAGGTCTGAAGTGTACGTGTAGTTACAGCTTTTGATTTTGATGTAGTTCTAGCATGGATTAAATTATGGTTTTTTTCTTTCCTTTTTTCCCTTTTTTAGCATCGTAGACAAAGAAGTGTCATTAATGGCAGAAATTGATAAAGTTAAAGAAGAAGCCAGTAAGTACAAAAAATACACAGGGAACTTTTGGAATAGCCATGGGAACAGTTGTTTTGTTTGGCAGAAAATTACACAGTACATAAATTTGGTTAGCAGCATTCCATCATCTTTCATTGTGTATGTATAAGGCAAATAAGGCTTTGGTGTTCCAGGGTAGTTCCTATCTATAAGGACTGTGCATCAAAGTTTCAATATTATGAAATTAAGGTGAACTAAAAGCTCATATGAAGTTAGATTTAAATTATTTATTCCGTCTGCTTACCTCCCAGAGCTTTTTGACCACTCCTTTTTTTTTTTCCCCTCATTTCTATGGTTTGTTGATTACTTCATTCCCATTTTTTAATCACTGTTTGCTTGATTATATTACATATATTAATTAGAATACTGGAAGTTACATGGGGCATATGTTATTGTGTGGCCTTGCATAGCTTTAAGGGATAGTAATCAAGCTTATGAATTAGAACAATTAAAAAAAATCAAGAACCAGATGTTTGCTGCAATCTGTTTTCTTAATAATCTGTGGGAGTTGATCTGATTCCAGGCTTTCATATTGTATAGATTTTCATGTGTATATATTCTGATTTGATTTAAAAAAAAAAAAAAAGGCAAGATGAGCCATGTATACCACATGATACCACGATATCTGTCATATATTCCATCTGGTATATGGTATTTGTATTTACCCCCAGTAATCAAGAATTTCAGTAGGGATTGCTAAACAAGAAACTGAAGAGTAACCAAATCATTGTTAGAAGGATACTTTGTCCAGCAGATGAAAATATCCCTGCTATGTATGCATACAATCCTTTTGTTGATTTGTGAATTTAAAGTCCTTCCAAAGAGGGTCACAAATACAGGTAACATTCTTGAATGCTTCATTTGCATTTAGAACTCTTAGTTTACAAATATATACTAGTTAAATTTCTATTAAAAAAAATACTCTAAATCCTGTGATGCTATCGAAGTCTCTTGCAGCTGTGTATGTGTGGAAACTAAAAGGTAAGAGTTGTTACAGCAAAGATTAACATTAATTTGTGTCTTGAATTTTATATGCTAATTTTTCTGGAAATAACATGAAATAGATGTGGATTTGAAGTTCATTGTTATTCTGGGGAGGAATTATAGATGGATACGTATCAGCAACTTTTTTGGTTACCTGCAGAGACCAGATAGCCATAATCAGCTACAGGGCATGCACTCACTCCCAGGAAAACCAATGGGACAATTCCCATTGATCAGCAGACAGGGATCTAACCCCCAACTGCATAAACAAAACCACACTTGGGAAATCCACTGTCCAGGGCTGATGGTATTATAGGGCCCTTTCATTAATCTTGGCCAGGTTTACCAGTAATTTTTTGTAGAAAGTAAACCTAATTCTTATCTACAGACATGCAAAGTGTTGCATTTTGCACATGACATGTTCTGTTTCCCTGTTTTCTGCCAGCTCCACGTGTGGGAGTGGATGGCCCCTGTACCTGTCTCTATCAGTGTAGTTTCTGCTGTCTCTCAAGGCTCCTGCAAAGTGCCTTCAAAAACTTGGGCAGAAAGTTGTTATAGGACTGTAACATGTGAACCAAGATTTACATAATGTTATTTGTTTTCACATCTCTTTGCTGCACTGGAGGACTGTTTTACAGTTTCACAGTGGGTCATCTTACTGCCAAGGCTAGGAAAACTTCCAAATATGATCATTTCAGGTTTTTTTAAAAATGGGTATTTGGCTGGGCCCCTCATGTGGAGATGAGTGCCACTATCAGATGAGATCACATGGTTTGGGCAGTCCCTTCAGCAAAGAGGATGCTGATCTTGGGGAGGAACAATATTATTATTACCTAGAATAAGCAATAAAGCAGAACCCTTGGACAAAGGAAACCAGCTAGTAAACCGGTTCATTTAATCTGATAAAAGTTTCTCACTCTGTAGACCGTATTCCAAAATTAAATTTAAAACCAAAATTAAAATATCAGCTAGGGAGATAGATGCACTCCTGCTCTTAGCTTAAGTAGTAATAATGTAGGCACAGATTTGCCAACAGGACTAAAGGAACTGTAGCCGCTGCCTTCCCTATGCAGTGTGAGACACACTCCCCCATGGTGCAGTTTGTTTGCTCCCAGACAGCTGCAGAGGTGCAGCTGAGTCTCCCTGTGCCTGCTGGACCATGTTGTACTCAGTGAAACACTGGAACAGATTTCCCAGAGGGGTGGGAGATGCCTCATCCCTGGAAACGTTCAAGGTCAGGCTCTGAGCAACCCAGTCTATTGAAGATGTCCATGCTCATTGCAGGGGGGTTGGACTAGAGACCTTTAAAGGTCCCTTCCAACCCAGACTATTTAAGATTCTATGATACTTTAAAAAGAAGGTGCCATCTGATTAAATAAATGATAATGGGTTGAGAAACAAACTGTCTGTGAAATATCATTAATTCCAGCCTTAAAAATGGCATTACAAAGTGTAAGCTGGTTACATGACTTGCCAAGTCTGCTCTGGAAATTTGTGGCAAAAGAAGGCAAAGAGGCCAAAATCTCCACAGCTGTAATGGAGTCTGTGGCCTTAGAACAGTTTACAACTACCACTCAATTTGACTGTTTGTGTAAGCTCTAGACAAAAGACTATGATTGTATTTATTTTATGTTTAGATGCTGTGTTTTCTCTCTGCCATTAGTACTGATCCCAACAGCCAGTTAATCAATTGTTACTTTTACACTGAGTCACCGTGTAGGTAACAGAGTTTGTATATATTTCATTTTCTACCAAAATTGTAATGTGGTATTATCTTATTATCTTGTATGTTAGTAGATCATTGCTTTGTGGTTCACGATTAATCTTTCCCTGTAAGAATATAACTGTTCACCTCTTCCTTATATAACATACACAAGACAGGCAGTAAAGAATATTTGGTACTTTTTCATAAAGACCGTTGACCTTCAATACTGCTTTGCAGTTGAAATGCCAACTGTGTATATTCTGTATGTGAAAGCAAAATTGCTATGCCAATGAAAAGATTTTTTTCAGGGCAAGTGAAATAGCCCTGTGTAAATAAAATATAGTGCGTCTTCAGAAACAGGCTGGTGACTCAATGTAATGCTTCTTTCCTTGTCTCCATGGAAGGACTCCCTGATTTTGTGATTAAAAATAAAGCACTGGAAAACTCAAAACAATATGTCTTTACCACCGTTTGTCTAAATGTTGAAGGACTGGTTTACCTTTGATTTTCCGAGAGCCATCCCCTTTTCAGATCTTTTTCAACATCAGGCAGTTCAGTTAAATATGCTGATTGACCTAATCTGTGCAAGCTGTATATGGGTGGTCCAGTTGAAGTCCAGAGTCCATTTATTTGTCTCACATGTGATGTACAGTGTTAATGCCTAAAGACTAATAAATTCCAGAGCAATTTACCTTCCTGACATTAATGACTGACCATTGGTGTTTGGCAGTGGAAATCCTGACTGCTCGGCAGAAGAAAGCTGAGGAGCTGAAGAGACTGACAGACCTCGCCAGTCAGATGGCTGAAGCACAACTGTCTGAACTCAGGGCTGAAATTAAGGTCAGGCATTCACTTCTGCTTGGGTGTTTTAGCTGCCTGCAGAAGTGCCAAGAAAAAGCTGAGGTTACCATGCCCAGGGTGTTCAGTCCTGCTATAGGCCAGTGAGTAACTAACTTCCCATAGAGAAAGCACAGCTTCTTAAAGCATTGTAGCACCTCTGAGCAGTGCAGGGACGATGGACAGGGAAATGTAAGCTATCTCATCAGTGTAGCAGGGGGAGTTGTGCTGTTTGTATATCATTTATAAGACTCAGTTAACAAGTAAACCTGATAGCTTCAGGTTCAGTGACCAAACACATATTCTCTGATGAAATGACCCACTTCCCAAGTGTGGGAGTGGTCAGCTCCCACTGGGCTGTGAGACATGTAGTTTGGGTAAGGATGGGAAAATATTTGGTTCTGCATAGAAATCCCAGGTACAGGGCAGGGTCAAGGGTTTGTTGAGCCTTACAGGGAACTTAAGATCAGTTGTTTCCTTTACCATCTCATGATGTAAATCACTGTTAACATGTCTTATTTTGCAGCACTTTGTGAGTGAACGGAAATACGATGAAGAGCTGGGCAGGTCTGCCCGATTTTCCTGTGATACGGAACAGCTGAAGACCCAAATTCAGCTCTGTGGAGAAAGTAAGTGCTGGTGATTTCTCACATGGAATTTCTCGGAACACAGTGTTCCACTTCCCTGTTCAGCAGAACTAAAGGCACGTGTGCTGCCTGTGGGGGGGTGTGTGCAGGAAGCCTGCTGTGAGGGGTGTCTCTGGATGGGGGAGGCTCGATGAACGCACACAGGTCACCTTTACAGCGTGCGACACGTTCCACTCACTGTGCCTGTGCTGCACACTCCATCTGCAGCTGTGCACTGCCTGCTTCGTCAGAGATCTACAGGTATTACTCAGATCAGTTGGAGCTCTCAGTGTAAACAGGATTTCCAAGTGGAAATGAAAGTCAGCTCTGGGGAATACGCAAATTCAGTAATTTATAAGTAAATAGTCAATAGGAAGCTTCTCTGTGTGAGCGTAGTGTTGTGAGGTCAATTCAGATCTCTCCTGCTAGGAGGTAATTCCCCAGCTTTACAACAGTGTTCACTGGGTTATTCACTGAGTTTTTCAGGAGATAAATGGAGTCTCAAATCATAGCATAATTAAGGTTGGAAAAGACCTTTAAGATCACCAAGTTCC
The DNA here is from genome assembly GCA_036023395.1 of Myiotriccus ornatus. NCBI lineage: Eukaryota > Metazoa > Chordata > Aves > Passeriformes > Tyrannidae > Myiotriccus > Myiotriccus ornatus. Next base: position 27,932,563 of record JAYRBT010000181.1, on the reverse strand, counting down.
ACAGTCAACCACCATGTTCACCACTAAACTATGTCATCAACTGCTGTATCCACATGTTTTTTGAACACTTCCAATGCTTAACAACCCTGTCCACGATAAAATTTTTCCTATTTAAACCTTCGTTGGTGAAACTGGAGACTATTTCCTCTCATCCTGTCCCTTGTAATCTGGGAGAAGAGACTTATCCCACCTTGCTACAGCTTCCTTTTAGGTAGATGTAGAGGGTGATAAAGTCTCCCTTCAGCCTCCTTTTCTCCAGGCTCCTCTTTCCAAATCATCTACCCTTCTGCTTTGAAATTCAGGTTTGCTTTTTTGCTTCTAGTATCATGTCCCTGTTGCAAAATAAGAGAGAGCCTATTTCTCATCTTTGTCATGCTTTTTTCCCTCCACCTAAAAGAGTAAATACTATAATGCTTTGTCCAAAATGTTACCCTGTCCCATGTTATCCCGTCAGTACCATTATCCTGGAGAAAACTGTTAAAACAATACTGAACTAGTGCATCTTGGTGGAAGGAAAATAATAAATGTTTTCAAGTAGTTACTCAAAATAGAAAAAGGAGAAAATACTATACAATCTGCCAATATGTGATCTCGTGACTGCACAGCTAAAGAACTGACTGCTTGGAGGCATAACCAGTTTAACTCGTTAGACCGTAAGAATTGCTTTTGCAGAACACTTTGAAAATACATCTAACCCTATATCCTGTCTGTCGCTGAAGCCAACTCAGGATGTTTCAAAGGAAGGCATAAACTTCCCAGTAATGCATCTAATTGTTTACAGTCACCTCATAGACCCTATCTCATACCCTGAAGCATAAGAGATTGAAAATTCTATAGAGATTATCCTGACTAATAATACCACAGCTGCTATTGATACAACCATAGACAGGGGTTTTTTTAAAACTCATTGAACTACTTTCCTAAATAACTTCCAGCTGCAGTTAATTCTGCAAGTTAATTATTTATACCTCATTTCAGTAAAGCATTACATAAGCATAGTTTGATGCAGGCCTGTTCAAATCAGGTCAGTGAAGTCAAAAGAGCAACTATTAGCAGGGGAGCAGTGTCATCCTAGAAATGACTGATAGTGCACTGACTGTCTGAAGAACTCAGCTCTTACCTGCCCTCAGTGACCTTAGAGCAGCAACGCATGATGTTGGATGTCTTTGACAAGAGCTTTTCAGTGCAAAAGATGTTTCTATTGGGAGTATCTCGCAGTGAGGCCCATATCCTGCTGGCAGCTGCAGATACCACTCAAACGGAGATTATATGAGGCCTATAGCTACAAACAGCCACTGCTGAGGGCTTTAACAAAAACAATAAGCAAACCCACACAGCTTGTGCAAAGCAAGGCTTGTTCTAGCATGAGGAGAGGGTAGACAGCATACACTCCTAATGAAGGACAGGAAGAAACAAAAATAATGGGAATAACATATAACCTGAATACCCAGTGGTAGGTTATATCCCTTCCTGGTACATCTTTTTTGTTAAAAACAGATTTTTGTGAAAAGCACCTGGGTTTTTATATGGGCTTCCATGTGCAGCAGTCTAGAGAGCAGTAGAATTCAGTGACAGTTGGCCTCAGTGAGCTTCAGGGAGAAAATTCAGTCCATTGTGCACATCACTGCACTGTTTTTCTGAAGAGGGCACCTAGTAGGAGAAGTAGCTGATGTTGGCACAAGTAAGATCCTCAAATAATCTAACAGATGATACTCAGTTACTAAATTTTTCCTTATCTTGTTTCTCCGTACTAAAAAAGAAAAAATAGAAGTACCTCTTCAACAACAGCTGTCTCTGAAGTGAACCTCAGTTTTGTCATCTGCACCAGAAGGAAACAGAAAAATTCCATAATCAGAAAAATTAAGATCAAGAACTTCATTAAGCCTCAGCATCCTCTTTGAGACCGCTTGGAAGCTATTTCACAGAAGCAGCTTAAAGAGCTTGTGGAAATGCAGAGAGGAATAAGGATTTTTTTGGTGCACTTCACATCCAGACATGACAGTGCTTAGTAAATCAGATGATGTCAAAATATGAAGAAGCAGGGAGTAGGAATACACCAACATGAGCAGTAGTGGTTCCTGAGGGTGCAGACTGCCATGGTCTACATGAAGTTGATTAGTGCATTGCATTCAGTTCCAGTTTTTATAGATATTCGTGGTACAGAAGAGCCTTTTTTACCCATCTCCATAGAGAGGGATAAGCAACAGGCACTAGACTAGTTTTTTTCTTCTTCTTAAAAATGTTTGGACATTCTAGGGAAGCTTTCATGGCTGTTACCTGTGTTGTAGGTAGTACGTATGTAGACAGCAATGACAACCATGGCTCCATGATCAAAGAATCATTTGGAATAGAATTTAATCTGTGATGTCTGCAGACACAACTGCCTTTGACTTCAAGCAGACAAGAGAGTTACTGGCATATTACTTCCCATGTTTCTTCCTTTGTTGCATGAAGTCTCCTGTTACAGGGGCATTATTGATAAGACAGCCGTGCGTGGAGTGGTCGTGGCAGCACATGTTCAGCTCAACCGGTTAAACGCTGACAAGCAAACCTACAGGTGCCTGGAATTTTGAAAAATTCTCTTGGATGACAAAAGCTTGGCCTTCTGCCAGGCTCCTTCCAGTTTTAGTGCAGTGCCGTCACACTGGCTCTTCTGTCTCCAGAAGTGCTTCACGATGAGGCCATTTTGCAGAAGTAAAACACTATGGCCTAACTGCAACCCAAGTTATCTAACTTACTTCATTATTTAAAGTGAGGCTGGAACAATGCTTCCAAAATTAAGTGTAAGCAGAGTAATATAAGTCTTATGTTTAGATGTTGGTCATTTAACTGATAACACATAATCTTTTTCCTTTATAGTTTCTCACCCAAAGAACAACTATTCCTCAAGGACACCATGCAGTTTAATGCTGTCTTCAATGACCTCCCATGCAACAACTGGCAAGCAAAACACACACACACGAAAGTCCTCTAGTAATGCCAAGAACTCTGATAATAAAACAGCCAGCATTAAAGTACAAAGTCATCTTTCTCCCAATCCTACAGAATCTTCTTCTCAAGGAATTCCAACAAATAAGCAGGTAAGAAGCCAGTTATGAACTAAACTAAATTACTTCAGAAATTTCAGAAAAATATGCAGCATTGAAAGTTGTTAATACAAAATCAAGTACTGGATTGCAGTCTTTATATCTAAGTAATAATTTTTGTAAATATGCAAGCATATATTTTCCAGCTTCATTTTCAAGTCAGCGTGAACATACAGAGTAGAGTAGAAATACCAAAAATGCCGTGTGAGCAAAGATGGCTGTCAGGTGTTCAGAAGTAACTAGTGGCAGTTAACAGACTGAAAAAGAAAAACCCTCCATAGTAGCTAACTGCCCTACCTGCTGTGATGGAGAAACATTTAGTCCTGATCCTTGCCAAATGGTCAGCTGATGTTCTGTTGAAGCACAATCATTAGATACACTTTAAAAGTAGAATCCAGCTGGGTTTAAAAGCATGTTATTTCAGAGGTTCTACAACACAGCTTGTAGTATTGTCCTGTATTGGTAGCTATTTCGTTGTATGAGCACCTTAGAATGTCCTTGTACTGTTGTTCTTAGGTAAAACTGCCACTCAAGTTGCTCTGAATTTTGTCCCAGAAGGGATTTCAAGATCAAGTAGATGCCTGAAGGGAACAAAAGAGAGTTACATAATGTCAGTACATCTATGGAACCAGCTGCCCTGGTAGGCATGCAGATACAGTAATTCAGCCACTTGCTAGTAAGGATCAGAGCATCTTCTGACTGGGATATCACAATGGACATCTCTTCCACAATGTGGATGTTTCACTTGACTTTAGTTTACGTGCTAATTTCTGTTCTTCCTGCAGTCTTACTGTAGTATTTGCACAACACTTTACTAGGAAAGGTATTTTCATGATTTTGGAAAAAATCAGTCAGTGCCAAGTTCTTCAGCTCTTCACTGCTCAGAGAATCGTAGTTGAAAGGGACACAAGGATCACTGAAGCCCAACTTGAGCCCTGCACAGAACCATCTCCAAGAGTCACACCGTGTGCCTGAGAGCATTGTCCAAACGAGTCTTGAACTCTGCCAGGCTTGGTGCTGTGACCACTGCGCTGAGGAGCCTGTTCCAATGACCACGCTCTCAGTGAAGAACCTTTTCCTAATATCTAACCTAAACCTCAGCTTCATGCTGTTCCCTTGGGTCCTGTCACTGGTCACCACAGAGAAGAGATCAGTGCCTGCCCCTCCTCTTCCCCTCCTGAGGAAGCTGTAGACTGTGATGAGGTTTCCCCTCAGTCTCCTCTTCTCCAGGCTACACAGACCAAGTGACCTCAGCTGCTCCTCATATGGCTTCCCCTCAAGGCCCTTCACCATCTTCATAACCTTTCTTTGGACGCTCTCTCATACCTTAATATTTTTCTTATACCACAGCATCCAAAACTGCACACAGTGCTCAAGGTGAGGCTGGGCCAGTGCAGAGCACAGCAAAACAGTCACCTCCCTGGACCAGCTGGTGATGCTTTGCCTGATGCAGCCCAGGACACGGTTGGTCCTTTTGGCTTCCGGGCCGCTCTCATATGCAGTTCTATTGACCACAACCCACAGTTCCTTTCCTCAGCAGCTGCTGTTGGGCTGTCTAGTATTTCATCCCACTTTCTGTATTCTCTTGAATCATGGCAGATTTTAATTTGGCATCAGTGGTGAACCTGCCATCTGTATTTTCAAGCTACTCAGATGTAACATGATACTCACAGTTCAGTTTTTAAGTGTAACAAAGAGAGAACTGGTAACGGTCAAAACTGTATAGTGTTTTGCTTCTCCTAGTTAAGCTGTTAATTCTGATTGCTGTATTTCTTGTCGTGTTGGAAGGATTCAAATAACCTAACACTTATCCAATTTCTTTCTGGGTAGAATGGGCCTTCTAGCCAGAGACGACGATTCAACCCCCAGCACCAAAACATGCGGCTCAATGGATCTCTTAAGGCACAAGGTGCCAGTAATGAGGCAGATCAAAATACAAAGAGTGGCTCCAGGTCTGAGCACAGAAGACAGCAGCATAACAGCTTCAGATCTAAAAATAAAGGAGCTCTGAAAAATCAAGAGCAGTCTACAACTGCAAGGACCACAGAGAATCCGACACACTCGGAGAAGCCCCGGCGGAAGCAGCACACAGCAGACCCTGCGGATCACAGGCCTTTCCAAGGCAGTGTTGGCAGGGTGTCCCAGTGCAATTTATGTCCTGCAAGGAGGGAGGTCTCTGCTGATGCCACTGTTCTTTCAGTGCCAACTGTGACTTTGGTGGCTTAAAATGTCACAGTGATGGCAGGCAGAGAAATTTAATCTCTTAATTTTAGTTTCTTGCTCGAAATGCTTGTTGGTGAAGAAAATAAGTCAGAACATAGTCTTCTAAATCTGTTGCTGCTTAAAACTTGTTGGTATCTTTATTACTTACTAATTATCGAAATTAAATCATACTTTCAAGGCTTTCCCCAATATCTTCACATTTATTTTGTCGTGACAGTACGGAATCTTACCAAAGCAGCATTTACTTCTTAGAAAATGAAATCTAGATTGGAAAAATAAATTGATAATTAAATTCATAATAGCAAAAACCTCTTGTAGATACATGGTTATACCAGTCAACGTTATTTTTTTTGTAGAACAGCCTGTGTTAGAGGGATCCCAGGAAGTCTGTATGCTGTGGTCTGCAATGAAATCAGATGATCTCTTAGAATTTTTCAGCAAATTTCTATACATCTCTTTCTGTGCGTGTATACACATACATGCATGAACACTGTATACACAGAGTTTTTTTTATATGCAAGAAGAGTTGAAAAGGCAGTTAATTTGATTTTAGCTTATTATTCCATAATCTGAGATCTTTAAATTCAAGTATAAATTGTATTAAATGTATTACATATTGGTATTTTTCATGGACAGACTATTTTTATGAGGCTGAGGAAATACGCTCATTTAAGTTTGGAATGTATATAATAATGGCTATTCAGATGCACAGCCCTGTTCTCCATCCTTATCAGCCACTTTTCTATGACTAGCTGGATTTTATTTTTTTGCATATGAAAAGTTGCAGGTCTTCTAGACTTGAATTCAAATTATTTTTCTATATTTTCGCTGTAGGAACCATCTGTCCATAATGAAAGCTATGACTAATAAATTACTTAGTCTTTATGTTCTGATTCTGTATTTCAGAAAACCTGTTTCTTCCAAAAATTAAAATCTTCTTTCTAAAATATCCTGGTGTTTGCTGCTTTGCAGTGCCTAACCTTTGTATCTTTGAGTGCTCTCAAATTGTGTTTGCTTAGTTCAGGTGGTGTCAGTGGGAGGCTTTCAGCTGAGTTTGGGCTGGACTAGATTTTTGCTTTTGATTGGATTTTAATGCCACAGTGCGCGAAACAACTTTGCCATGAGGGCTGTCTCCCTCCTGAACACACTTTTAATATAAGTTATTGTTTACAGAGTAAGGTGTCAGAATCCAGACCTGGCATCAGTGAACGAGTGACCTGAGTCACAATCAGAAAGGCATAGAAGGTCAGTAAGACTGACCTCCCACTGAGGTTTCAGTAAGAGCAGGAGGATACTTAAGTATCTTTAAAAGTTTATGCCTAGGTTATTGTTTACTATTGCTTTTTACCAGTTTTCCTCTGCCTAATTTCTGTTTGTTGACTGAACTCTTTGTTATTACTAACTGGTTTATTATTCCTCTGTGGCCCTTAAAAAGTAATCTGCAAGTGTAGAGTGAGGTACATTCCTTAATTTTTACTTTTCTTGATATCTGTATACTGTGTCCCACATATGAATATTGGTAAAACCTGATTTTAAAAGGCAAATAACTCATCTTCATCGGGAAGAGTGGTGAAAGAAAAATAAACATGCATAGGTAGACAGTGGCTTTCTTAGTATTACAAGCAGTGGTATTATCCAGTTGAATTACCTATCACACTTTTAAGCTGAATGTTTTTGAGTAGATGGCATGGAAATTCCAGAATCTCTGTTGTGCAACACCCATCAGATAGACAGCTTTTCAAAATTTATCTGCTTCCTTACTGTTTGACCTGTAACCTCACTCTCTAAGAGATATAATTACAAATTCCATGCAGGTATTACAGAGGAATCTTCTTATATTGTCCTTCTCTAAGTTGTGAAATTTGTCTCTTCTTGTAACCCTTCCTAAAAAAAAAGAAAATCTAATTTATCCATAATGACATTTATTCCTTCCCAATAGCTTCTGCACATTACAGGATTATTGAAAGTTATTTTTTTCCCTAAATCAGCTTCTCACAAGCAGCCTTCTGCAAATAAATAACATCCATAACATAAGTCATAATCAGCACAACAGGACCACCTTGTGCTCTTCAGTCCAAGCTAAGCTTTGAAGTACAGATGCCTCAGTATGTGACAGACCCAGGCCCAACAGGTGAAAGATGGCACTTCTCTCGTGATGCACATGCATTTTCTTTGTTGAGAGCTGCGTGGGTTTGGTTGGGCTGGAGAGTGGGCTGGTTCTGGGGGTGCTGCAGTTTTAGCACACCAAGTGTTGTCTGGTATCTGTGCTGATTTTGGAAGTTCATTGCACTACACATTTTAACCACATTATGTGGCTGTTCTCTGAAGTGTAGCTGTGTCAGAAAAGTATCTCTCCATCTTCATTTTCCGTGTCTCTGTGTGCCAATTTCTAGGAGTGTTTTACTGTTCACAGTAGTTGTGAGTAACCAAATGCTCTTGGGCCCATCTTCAGTGGAGCTCTGTTTTATTTTCTCATTACGGAGATGGCTAAGTGTGATGCTCCTTTTAAGGAAGGGAACTTGTACAGGGGTCAGTGAGGGAACTAAGGGCAGGGCAAGGCTTGACATCCAGGCCAGTCCTCTTTTATAAGAAGTGCCCTCCATTTGCAAAGCAAATACAGCTGTTTGACATCACTCAAACACAAACATGGAATTCCCACTGCCCTTTGTTTGCTCTTTCAGAAGTGGAAACAGACCTTAAAGGTCACTATTTTAGAGCAGGTTGGATCTGTTTATCTTCTGTGCAAGATTAAACTCGGAGTAAAGGCAGAACCCAGGAAAATAAAGATCTAAATACACTGCTGGAAAACTAAAAAGAGAAGGTAACTGAATATAGTCAAACTGTTTGGGAAATTTTGATTAGTTAGCCATGTTTGGAAAAAAAATTTTAAAAAGTCACTCAATGTGCTTGAAAATGTGACCCTGAAAGAGAAACTAATCATTCTGGAATGGAAACATTGATCTTTCAGTGCTTTCCTGCACCCTGTTGTCGTAGGGGAACCCCCAGTCTGAACTTGTATGAATGTGAGTCTCTCATCCTATGAAGTGATTGGGCTGCATCAAGATTTTATCCACCAGATACGTCCTTCCTGGTCACACACTTGGGACTACAGCAGAGGCACCATGGGATCCAGAGAGCTCGAGTTCCAGTACCACTGCCACTTACCCCTGTGAGGGTACAAGAGGAATTTGCCAGAAATTTGAGACAATACAATTATGACAAACTACTAAAACAAACTGTACACTATGTTCATGTGTGTTGTACCAGAGAGAGAGGAAAAGGGCTGATTTGAAAAGAGTCCAAATCCTTGATGCAAACTCAGGGCACACTACACAGCTGGTTGTGTGATGCCATGAATTTGCAAAGTAATTTTCGACCAAGAGTGATCAGTTCTGGTATAAAGATAATTCTTTAAGAAGATATACCCAAAAAGCTCAGAAAGCAGCAAAGTTCTGTAACATCAGCCTTATCTGTTTCTATTGCTTAACAACTTTTATTAACAGCTGCTGCCTAAAATTAATCTCGCTTTTTGAGGGGATTTTATACAGTTCTATTTCTAACCCCACTTTGACTCTGTAACTGCAGCTGAGGGACAGACAGCTTCCCTCCCAAGTTTTTGATAGCATAACTGGCCTCCTGATTTTAATTGTGTGAGAATCTGTCCTTCATGGACTGGGAGGAAATAAGTAGATCAAATCTGCTTACTCCTGGGTAATGCTAGGATTTCTTTATTAGAAACAGTAAGATTTGAACTACAGAATGTTTATTATCTAAGTAATTTAATGTAATCCAGTTTAAAAGAGTATGTTTGTGCTAGTAGGGAAATAACTGGAACATTCTGAAAGAAAAATGAGTTAGCTTTGGTATTTCCAGGGCTCTTCAGCTAAAAACAAACCTGATGAAAACTTTCCCTGAGGATCAGTGACAACATATGGCTATCACATGAAATAAGGCTTCTATCAAGTACAAATGAGTTCTCCATGAATTACATCTATTTGAATCACATTTTGGTGATAATTGGCCCTCTGCATGTGTAATCACAGAGGAGTAATTTTATAGAAATCCAACTTGGAATCATGATTTTCTTGTCTCCTTGACCCATGTGATGCCATATCATTGATGGTTTGGAAAGACTGTTGTGTGAAAGTAAGAACTAAACCAGAAAACTGACAGCATTTGTAAGAAAAAATTTATGGCATCTACTGGGGATACCCTATGTCAGCCTTTGCAGTGCTCATATGAGATCCTAGATTACTGAACTGAAATCACTTTCTGAACGTGATCTCTGCTGTAATGACTTTTAGAAAGATTCAAAGTAAACCATTGTCACACCACTCGACAACACATCTGGTCCCAGCTCTAAAACTGTAGCTGACCTTTAGCAGTTTCCCCAGCTGAACTGTCCAGTCTGCACACTCGGTGTCACAGTTCAGCAGGGCAGATGCAGTATGAATTCTTCACTTGAGTTAGACAAGTGAAATGTTCAGTGAAATATCGATGGAATTCTGCAGTTGGCAGACTTTCAAGAAACTTGGGACTATACAGTTTTGAAGAAATTTCAACCTGTAGGAAACTCAGACTTGCAGAATTTCTGCTCCTTGTCCCAAGGCCTCCAAAAACATTCTGTTAGCCAGGTTAAGGGATAACTCATCCTTTGGCTGGTAAATTTAATTTGTTTTCAACTACTGGTCTCCCAGAGAAGATGAAATTTTGTTTCCACATTTTAAAAGGCTTTGGGTAGATAAGGGCAAAGGTATTATGGTGAAAGTCAACATAAAGGTTAATGCTATTAATCTATGATAAAACTGTTCAATAATAGTCCATCAGTTAAGAGAAACTTAACAAGATTCTGTGATAGAAAAAAACATGTTGGAAGTGCTTACTCAGTTAAGTTAAAAGGCCATGTCCAATTAAAAATAAATAAATAAAATCAAGTCCTTCAAAAAATAATTGATCTTTCTTTACCTCTCCCCCACAGCCACTTTGCTCTTTCATCTATTGAAATTCAAGGGAGTTCTTTTTTTGGTTGTTTTTTATTCTTTTAACCACAGGCTAGAATGTCCAGGACAAAGAGAAGGCTCATTAAAACCACTGTAATGCAAATGACATGAATGTTGCTCCAAAAATACTGTTCTACTAGAAGAATTAAATAAACACTGAGGTAGTGCAAACTCAGAAAGTCCTGTAGGATTATTCTCAAAGCTTTTTTCTCATATGCATGCAAAATTCTGTACTTTTTGTGAGCTTTAGTGACAGTTGGATTCAGTGATCTCAAGAGTCTTCTCTAATCTGAATGATATTCTGTGATTCTGTGTTTATAGAAGCTTTCTAAATTTGTCAAAAGTTGAAGAGGAAAGAAATAAGCTTTAGGAAGCTTTGTAAAAAATTTAAAAGTGTATGGTAAAGTGCTCAGCTACTGAATAAAAAGTCACACAGAAGATAAGTATTAAAAACTGCTTTTCAACCAGATCATTAGGAAAAACAAGTTTCACAGACTTAGTCTCCATGATGAATTGCATGTTCAAAGAATATCATTATGTTTGTATATTTCCATAATTTTTGCTTTTTCCTTTGTTCAGTGAAACTTATTTTGTCGAGTTAGGAGGAGCCTCAGTATTGTGATCTTTAGGTTTATTAAGAAAAGCCTCTAGCTTAAAGATTCTAAAGGTCAGCTGGTCTTTCACATACATACCAACAACAGAGAATAACAGTACTGCACACCTTTACAATGGCTACTGTTCATGGCAAAATGTCTCCCTAAAAACATGTTAGTACATGAAAAATTGGGGGTTTTACTTGTGCAGATGATGTGTCAATTCCTTCTGGTTAGGAGAAAAGCCAGAAAATGTGATGGCTTCTAAGTGATCTAGAAAATAAAACATTTAAAGAGCCCTTCTGTGATTCTAATAGTGTCAGGAATGTTAAGAAAGGTGCATTTTGGCAATGCTCTCAGTGTTTAGAGACAGCTCTATTTACTGCACTGGAAGAGCAAAAGCACTCGTAAAACCAGCAAAAAAAAAAAAAAACAGCACCCAACAGTAAGCAAGGGTACAAAACAAAGCCAGTTTTTGTCCACTGATTTAAACAACTAAAAGGGCTCTTTAAAATCAGTGATCCAAATTCAACTTTCCTCTCCTGATAGAAACATATGGCAGCTCTTCATTTCAGTATCACTCCTCAGCATTTGCCCTGGAACAAGAACGTCTCCTCTGCCCTGCCTGGGGGGACGGAGGGGGCAAAACCCAGGGCAACCAACCTCAGTTTCTGTGCTTTGCTGCACAGAAGCTGAGGTTGTCCCCTCCTAATTTGAAAGAACCTGCAGAAGGACACGGGAAGGCCACTGTAAGTCAGACTTGTGAGGTTCCTGCAGCTCCAGAAAACCCACCCCACGGTGATGTGACACAACACACCACGGCTGCAGCCACCTCCCTTCCCCCAGCGGCAGATCACACCTCGGCGCCAAAGCAGTAAATGTGTGTCTCGGGGGAAAAATTGCCTTGTTACTCCCAAGGCATGTTTCTTCCTTTCCTGTATTTCTGAATTTCCTCACTGAGTACAAGCAAAGGTGGTCCCTTTCATTGCTGTTAAATAACAAAAACGGTGATTTACCCTCACCAGAAGTACCAGGAAGTAACTTTGAACTTCAGGAGTCTTCACAGTACTCAGTATGTTGCACACTTGTGGCAAACTTGTATCTAAGAAAAGCTACTTGGTTTTATCTATTCCCCCCCCCCCTTTAAAGGTACAAATTAAGGTGAACTCTAGATAAAGAGGTCTTCTTTTATGCTGTGCCAGTACTCCCTTTAAAGTATAGCCCAACAGAATGTGAGATACTGGAACATTAGAACTGCACATGTTCCATGTTTGAGGGGGATTTTTTAATCCATTTTTCTTCCTCCCTTCCCAGCATCTAAAAAAAAATTTAAAAATAAAGCAGAAAACACACTTCATTGCTCACTTAAAACAATTCCTTCATATGCTTTTCATGAATTTCGTCACCATTTTACACCTAATCTTTGATAAATGACCACATGAGATGATGATCTCTTCTTTGACCAGATGATGCAAAGCTGTCTGGTCTATCAGGCTGAGTCAAACATTATCCATCCACTTTATCATCCTTAATAACACTTTCTGCTAATACAGCTGGTTCTTTCTCGTTCAGCACCACCGAAGTCGTAGGAATTTCACCAGCAGCACTGTCCTGTTCACTTGTTTTACCGGATACAGAAGGTGGTGGCTGAGGTGGTGTCCCAAGGAAAAGCGGAGTTCGTTTGAGCTTCACTACGCGGCTGTTCACAGGCTTCGTACCCCCTGCTGCCTTGAACGTCATGTGGCTTGGTGTCCCACTGCCAGCACTCTGCCTTCCACGGGGCACCTGGGCATTGCTGGGCACCAGCGTGCATGTTGTGGATGTGGTTTCAGGAGCTTCTCTGTGCAGTGTCAGTCTTTCACTGTTGGGTCGTTTAAGAGTTGCTGCAGAACGTGAAGCCCTGCAAGCAGCTACTTTTAGTGAAGCTGAGTTCTTAACTTTGATGTGGGTACTTGTTGAGGGACCTGAGAACCTGATTGGCTTGGGGCCCACTTTAGATGGCAAACAGTCTTCCTCTTCAGTATAGTCAACTAGTCGTCTGTAATATAAGGAACTTTATTAAATAAATGAACTATATATGTAAGTTATTCTTTTTATGACACTATTACAAAACAGTCAATATGTAACAGCCAACCACAAATAGGAAGTTATTTTAATTTTTCCTTGTCACCATATCATTTGTGGTTCCCAACAGTTCATCTCTACAATCAGGCTTGCCTTTCTGTGAACAGAACAACCAATCTCTTCTACTGTATGAGGACGCATTAAAAACTGTAGCAGTGAAGTGGCTGTAGGGTGGCTCAGGCAGGTAACTGTGTAACAGCACCTGCAAAGGGCTGTTTTAAGTTAATGCATTGAGAATGGAGGTGTAGTCAAAAGTATCACCATTAAACTGCAGAGAAGAAATTCTAGAAATTCCTTCCAAAAAGAAGGCATCTCACATATGTGAAAATCACTTAACCTTTTAAAGTTTTCAGGTATATTTCTGTTTCAGCAGTCCATTTAACTAGCACTGCTCTCCACGTTTTGAAATTACTCCTTGCCAGGTTGCTGAGACCTCTAAGATAAAGGTAATTTGTTTCTAGCAAGTTCAGTTCTTCAGTCGAGCTCTCTGATTATAAGACATTTTATAAAATTGTAAATAAAAAACCAGAGAAAACTCAACATGCATAGCTATTTAAGGAACCTGAAATTAGAGAGGTAAAAAAAAAAAAAAAAAGATTGCACTGTGTTTGTGCTTAATTGAAAGCCATTTTTGTAAATCAGCATACCTTTTATAAACCGGTGGCATATGATGCAAACTGCCTTTCAGAGGGCGTTCTTCAAGAGTCCAACATTCAATCAGCTCCTGGGGCACTCTCCAGTAGCTGACACCTGCATTTATATGCAAAATTGTATTGATGAGCTGAGAGAACACAGCCAACATCGTGAGTGTAGACGTCTGACCAAGGGAATAAAACACACAATACGTGTGTTTTATGCAGCAGAATTTCAGCTTTGAAACTGTTGACATGAACATTGTTTACAGCCAGTGTGCTTCTTCATTCATGTCAGCTCATGTCCCTGCTTGGAACATACCTTAAGACTTCCCCCCCAGATAGCCACTACTGTGGAATATTTTACATTACAAGTCAAAGTTTATGAAGAGTTTTCATGATAGTTAATTAGCAAATATTTTTCTTATTTTTCTGTTAAAAAGTAGTACTACTGGAATAAAAATTAATACTTTACCTCTCCCTTCCCAGGCATCGAAAGCATCCATCATCTTTTTCAGTTCAGCGACTGAGTAATAGCTCCAGATGTATTGAACATTATTTCCAGCTTCTCTAGAAATATTGTTTTAAAGGTAACAGTTATGTGATAAATTTAGCTAAGTCCTTAAAAATGTAAAACTGATGAAATGTATCATTCTTTTTATCAAATCCTAACTACAAGGACTTAGTAAATGTTTATAAAGGAAAATGTTTCTTGAATTTCATTTTCATTTAAATAAGAGGTTCTTATCCTCCTATGAATACCTATTGCTAAAAATGGGATATTTCATGAAAGAACAGATGTTCATAAAATAATAATTACAGAATTATTGGTGTAAAATCTATTCTTCTAGATCCCAATCATTTATTCAAAGGGAAAATACAGTAGGAGGACAGATACCTGATATGCTGTGTTTCCAAAATATGCTTGGAATAAATATTAATATTCCCGGCCTAAATTTAGGAAAATATGCATCTTAATTATAATGATTATGAAACATCAAAAGCTCTCTCTTAATCAAAAGATACACAGTGAAGTGCACTTCTGACACTGTACTGTGGGACCAAGAGAAAGACAAATTGCTTCCAGTAGTAAGTACAGATCTGCCAATAACTTCAACCTACTGCCATAAAATACATTAATAGGGTAGTAGAGATGAACATGATCTTTATAGAATTAAAACTATTCCTTGGTGTTCAGCTGTCTTGGAAGACTGCAAAGTACAATTGCATGAATCATAACTAACCTTGCAGATATTTCTGGAAGTTTTTCTGGATGGGGATTCATTCACTATATTTAGTGTAAATATTAGAAAGTAATTTTAAATTGTTGAGACATTTTAAAAATAAGTCAAACATAATGAGAACTTACAGCAATTACATGCCAACCACCTTGTGTGGACTCTCAAATTCTTGTACTCCGTGCTTAGTTTTCAGTTTGTTTGTTTGTTTCATGTGACCATTTGTCTTAGCCAGCTATTTTTGGAGCTGGAAAGAATCTGATTCCTTCCACGGATTTATAATACAATCACGCTATGTTATGCTACATATGATAATATTAGGCATAATTATAATATGTGAGATTTTATTCTCATTTCATAGTGCCTGCATGTGTTTGACAGTCACCTTACCTTTTGTACATGCTTTTACTGTGAATTTTCGTTCCTAGCGCCTTATTAATTGCGTCAGTGCCATCAGCTCTGGTGGCATACACACCCAGGATTTTACTTTCACAGCTTGCTCCAGATGTGTTGAGATAGTGCAGGACCCACACTGTAGGCTTGGTACAAACTAAATCGTAAGAATCACAGAAATCTAACAATGCCTAAAGCATAAAGCAAAAAATACAGAATATTAATAAAAATATAATATCTTTAGCTGAATAAACTTTCATAGCTAAATTTTCTTAAGTGTACCAGTGAGCTCTTTTAAGTAAATCAAGGATGTAGTTTTTCTGGAATGCTGGCTACAGTATTTCTTATCTGATGTTAACAGAGATTGTTGGGAAGCTAAGAGAAGTTTAAAGAAAGGCATGGCAGCTCCTTAATATGAAGAGAAACTGCAAGGCCTGGAAATGTCTTCTGCTTTTCAAAAGGAAATGAGTAAGGAAGAATGTGAAATACATGGAACAATAGCTTATTAAGAGAACACAGATAACTGTCAGGACCAACACAGCCAGACCTGGTAATATAAACTAATTTCCAATCTATTAATTAGAATTAGCTTTTAAGTTTTACACTAAAATTGACAAACCTTAGGATTTTAAATAGTATAGTAATTTTCTTTTCTCCTTTCTTGTTCTAAGAAAACGTCAAAGTACATTTTGTCTTTCAAGTTTTAGGATGCATTTGTGAAACTGAAAAAAAAATCAAACGAAACCTCTTGAAGGGATCAAATCTAGTCTCAAGTAAAATTTGAAACCAAATAGGAAACTAAATAATGTCATTCCTACTATGCAAGTTTTACAGCAGATTTGCATGTAGAACAAGAGTCAAATTTAAACTGTTGCTGTATTGCAATAACGGGAAAAGCTGATGTCCTTAACTACTCTGACTGCATTATCAGCTCCAGGATTTTTTAAGCTAAAATTCTGAATTTACTCATGATTCAGTCTGTGATTAACAGGCACATACTGCATACTGCAGTACTGCACATACTACAGTTTTAGTATCTGAATGGTGCAGATTAGAGAGTACAACTTAAAAAATACAAGAACTGTTAAGACCTTTTTAAGCTCTATATTTGACCTTGAAGAATATGTCTCCATTTCATTGGCCAAATGGTCAGACAGACTGTATGGATAAGGGATTCCAAAATAATCTGCTTCTTCCTGCAGTGCAATTCGAATTTGTTCATCTCCGGGAATCCGAACTTCTCCATGAAGATAATCCAAAAGATATTTAAACAGCCTTCCATCTCGATCAATTAGACATGCTCCTGGAAACATAAACAAAATCATTTAAAATACTGCTTTCCAGCAAGTGAAGACAAACTGGTCACATTCTACCAAATCATCAAGTAAAGCCTTTTGTATAAATCTTCTGTGCTAGTTTTACTTAGGAGGAGTAAGTATACTGTCTCTGTTCTTTTAAAACTATATTTTGTTTCTCTGGAATATTTGTGATTTGAAGCTAAAATTTTTAGTGCAGAAAACATTTCTTTGGAATTTCAGTGAGATCTCTAATCTGCATAGTATGTCAACATACCATCTCATCTGTCCTGCACTGTGCTTAAGATGTTAGAATCTAATTCTAGACACATTTCTAAATCTAACTGCAGCTACATCTTTACTCACTATTCCAGGGATCTTTTCAATTTTGGATCTAGGCCATTTAAAAGAGTTTAAAGTAGCATCAGCTCCAGTACACATCTAATCAAACCTTCCTTGAATATTGTTGAAGTTTTCCTGTATTTTTTCTCTCCTTTGCCTGCCGGGCTCAAGGACCCTACGGAAACCAACTAATCATACAGGGATTGTTCACTGCAGCTGTGAAGGACGGTAGCTAAGTCTTGCCCATACAAATGTCAAACATTTCAGATATTTTGAACAGTCCAAAGTGTACAACAAGGAACTACTATTCTTCAGCCATCATATCTTTAAACTGGACATACTTTGGCAGGATTTCCAAGTCGAAAACAAGTGTGAAATTTGAACCATGAATAGTTTTATTCAAACTTTCATATCAAGCCATGGTGGTGAAAAATGCAATCCTTACTGGGTAATGAGGTATTCTGAAACAAAGATTAGACCCAAATCTCCTTCTGTAATGAACAGAGAGAATGAGATGCCTCTGGAGAATATAGGGGTTCACAAACAGGATCCAAGTTAAATGCCAAATTCTCTGCCAACTTCAATTTAATCTGTTTTCACATTCATACTGAAGAAGTACATTCTGAAGCCGCAGTTTTGACTGGGACAAGGATGTATTTGCCACAGAGCTCCCTGGTCAGAATGTCATATTTACAGCTTCAATATATTTACCTGATTCATCCACTTTTAGAGGAAAGCGCCCACTAAACATAGAAGCCAGCATTGAATCCTTAAAGCGACACAAAGACTCACGCCTGGCTGTGTACAAACATCCTCGCACATTAAGTCGTAGAACACTCTGGACATCTTCAGCCTTGCCCTCTTCCATTGCATTTGCCAATGAGGATGTTCATTACAAGCTATTCAAGCCTGAAACAGATACAAACAGAAGAAAATCTAATGCCAGTTACAGACTGAACATACCACATACAAGACCTAAGCGTTGGATCAGCTCTTACATCTTACATGATAGCACTTTGAAAACAGTTCTGGAGATGTATTAGTGTAAATAGTGAAATATTCCACACCTTTACTATAAAAAGTGATGGCATTTTACTTTGCTAGGAAACACAAAGGTTGCTCTTTTGAGGCAAATGGGCAATCAGAATTCCGTGGTCAGAATGTGTGAGCAGAAGGACATCCTGGGAAATCTTGTTTTGAGTGCAGTTCGCAGCACTACAAATGCAATAATTTTGTGCTAATAACAACGCGGCTTCTTTAAAATCCGATCTGCAGTTAGGGCAGCTTTCACTAGCTGGACCGCTCGCTCCCTCCCTCCCTCCCGTGGGGCGCTGCTCCGGCACGGCGGGGGACGCGCCCGTGCCCGCGGGCTGTGGCGGGGCGGGCGGCTCGGCCCCGCCCGGGCAGGGGTCCCGCCGCCATCCCGCGTTACCTGCGCCGCCTCCCGCGGCACGGCCGCCGCACGGGCCCCGGCTCCGCAAAATGGCGCCGGGGAGGGCCGGGCCGGGGCCGAGCGGGGAGCGCAGGGGGGCAGCTCCTGTGCCGCTGCGGCGCCATCGACAGCACCATCCCCGGGGCGCCGCCGGCCGCCCGAGGGTCCCTGCCCGCGGCTACGGCGGGTTCTCCGACTGCAGGGACCCCTGGGGCTCGGCTGCCGCCGCCTCCCCGGCGCTGCCCGCAGGAGCTCCCTGCGGTACGGCTGTGGTGCCTGCGCCCTCCGAGGTGAGGCTTACCTGCCTACAGTCGGCTACTCTGAAAGGCACAAACCCTTCCGAGAACGCGCTTTTTTTCTTTTTTTTTTTCCCCTCCAAGTACGTGTTTGTTCAGAGTGGGTTTGATTCAGTTGCTGGTTTTATACTCTCAGTGGCCTGGGTTGGAAGGAACTTTAAAGATCATCTAGTTCCAACCCCCGTACCGTGTGCAGGGCCGCGTTCCAGCAGACCAGGTTGCTCAAAGCCCCGTCCAGCCTGGCTTTGGACACCTCATGCGATGGGACATCCACAGCCTCTCTGGGCAACCTGTTCCGGCACCTCACTGCCTTCAGCGTTAAGAATTCTTTTCCTAATATCTAATCTAAACCTACTCTCTTTCAGCTTGTACCCATTACCCCTTGTCCAGTCACTGCATGATCTTCTACACAGTCTTGCCCCATCTTTTCTGTAAGTTCCCTTCAGGTACTGGAAGGCTGCAATTAGGTCACCTCAAAGCCTTCTCCTTTCCAGGCTGAACAATCCCAGTTCTCTCAGCCTTTCGTCATAGGAGGGGTGCTCCATCCCTCTAATCAACTTGGTGGTCCTCCTCTGGACTCACTCCAACAGATCCATGTCCTTCTTGTGCTGGGGACCCCAGAGCTGGATGAAGCACTCCAGGTGAGTAGAGGGAGGAGCAGAGGGGCAGAATCCCCTCCCTTTCCCTGCTGGCCACGCTGCTTTTGCTGCTGCCCAGGACACAGTTGGCATTCTGGGCTGCCAGAGCACATTGCTGGGCCATGCCCAGTCTCTCATCCACCAGCACACCCAGGTCCTTCTCAGCAGGGCTGCTCTCAATCTGAGAGCAGCTTGAGCTTTCTCCTACCCCCTCCATGCTCCTGTTTTACTTCACAGTGTGGTGGAGTCCCTCTGGCCAGCCCGGACCAGGGCATTGGCTTTGGACCAAGCTGATTATATGCTTAGAATATAAAATATTTTTATATATTATATATAACATTTCTTATATAATAAGATATAACTTAATACCAAATATTAACAATATATTTTAATTGCTACCTGAAGTCCAGTAAAAATCACTTACTTAACTGTACACTGCACATATAAGAAATGTCCCTTTATTGTATTTAAATAGTTTACTCAGTTATATCTGCAATTCCTATTGATTTTCATCTTGTATCATCCTAGTTTTTTAGTCATAATTTCCTTTTGGAGGCGTCTTGTTACCTGTTGAAGGTATTTAGAACTTCAGCCATGGGTTCACTTGCTAAAAGGTCAAATCAAAGGATGTGTAACACAGAGCAGCTACTGTTCCAACTCTGTTCTTGCTATACTCCGGTCTGTTGCTGTTACATTTTGATTTTTGAGAATACCAAAATATTCATAGACTACTCTGTTTTCAGTTAATATGTGGGTCCACAAACTTGTAATTCAGAATTGCCGTCTGTCAAGTGAAGAACATTAAAGGAAAGAGCCATATAAACCATATTGCATCTCGTCCTCATAGGGAGAGAATAAATCCCCTTTGAAGTTGTAGAACTCCGAGTGATCACTTACTACTTAAAACTCGCTTCTTTTTATCTTAATGCCAATTTGCTTTAGAATGGTAGTTAAAGCCACAGGAAACACCTCACATGTTTAATTTTTCTGAGCAACTAAGCATGCTACAGTTGCAGCAGAGGTAAAATGGCATTTCAAGCACCATGGCTCTCATGTGCTCCTTTGACAGTTCTTGGCCAAGAATGTACCCAGAAGTCAGGTCTTTGATGCTTAATATCTAATTAATTAAATAAGCCTGTAAGTTACAACATGCTACTGAATGCAATACAGGCTGATAATTCATGGATGTTGGACTTACTATAAAATAAATGAAAACAAATATTATAGATCATTTTTGTAGAGTAATGGTATCTAGTTTAACTGTGTCTTTAGTAAGGATAATAATGTGTATTTTCTCTTACTCACTGGGAATAGTTCATGCATACCAATTGCTACTTAAACATGGCCATTTTTATCAAACGTTGCAGTGTAGTTTAAGTGTAACTTCCAGTCTTTCTCACTCTGAAACATTCACTTAATGAAGGTGGACCTTTTCATGCTTCTTTCCTCCTTGAAGCTGGCTTGGTTTTGCCTCAAAAGTCTGAAAAATGCTCCTTCATGTATTTCTGCATTGCGAGACCAGAACAATGTACACAGTTTCACTCAATACATGTATGTACACACACACACTCAATGCGATAAGTTTTGGACCTCGAATTTAACCATGTGAACTATCATGACTATTCAAGCTTAGTACAGCATGTACTTGGCATAGAAGCCTGCAGCAAAACCAACCCACACAAAGAAACTGCCTTTTGAGCTACATGCACACAGGGCATTTCTGTTTTGTTTTTCACTAGTTTCCCAAGGAAGCCAGGCTTACACGCTCATCCTCTGTATATTTGTGTTTCAGTTTACTAATTTTAGTGAAATTCGACAGAGAGCAAGAGCATTAAGAAATGGATTTTTCATTAAGCTTGTGCATAAAAGGATGTGATTAGAGAAAGATAAATTCTTAATTGTGTAATTTCAAGAAAAGCTACAGCATGAGCTCAGGTCTCGTTGGACATCAGAGAATCCACAGAGGGAGAAGACGTTTTATATAATCTACCCATCAGAAATGCTTTAGTCATAGCTCACACTTTACTACACCCTACAGAATTAATTCTTCAACCAAGATTCTTCTCAGACATGAATATGCAGGTATCTAGTAAGGTACGAATTCAATTCCCACATGATTAGAGCTTTTACAACAGGTCTGTCTCTCTGTGTCTTTCCCTCACTCCTTTTCATTTCTATTCAGTTTAAAGACCAGTCATAGGATCCCTGATGGATGACTGAAACACAGAATTCTGTTCTTAATACACATTTAAGATATATAGGCTGTGAAACTTGGCAGTGGTTTAAGTTCTTCCCAACTTTGAGCAGCTGGCAATTAACTGGAGATTTTTACATGTGAAGGGGCACAGTGTGGAAGTTCCTCAATGAATAAAGGAAAGTATGACCATGGGTGGAAATGCAATGCTTCGCATTTTGTTTTAAATTTACTGCCCGCAGTAGCAACACAAACACTAAATGGAAGCAAATTGGCAACTGCCCCTTCGGGACTTGAGACCATCGTGGAACTGGAGGATATAACAAAAACTCATTAATTGGATCTGGAGGAAAACCCTGCCTTCTGGAAAGGATAAGGAGGTAAGCTGTATTTGATTGGCTTTCTATTTTTAAAGTTACATAAGGTTGTTTGGGTTTTTATTTGGCCAGTTTTACAGTGGCTGCAGTCACTTCCAAGTTTCCTTGTAAGGGAAAATGTACCAAAGGTATATAATGTGTGCTGGATCAAATCTGTATTTTAAGGGTTTTGCCTAGAAGCATAGGGTTTTGCAGCTACAGGGCCACCCTGAGAAACTGTGCCATATATCATAAACAAACAAAAAAAGAGATAGAAAAGAGAGACTCTCCAGATGCTCTTTGCAGCGGATTATGAAAATAATAAGTTCAAAAAGATCTGTTTTCGCATAATGCTACTGATACTTCATGTGCAATTCCTTTGACTTACTTTATAGCGTATTGCAATGTTAGCACACAGAAAGGTAGGGTTTTCATGATGATTACTGGACTACAGAACCTGATGCTGTTTTTTATTCCAACCTTCTGCATCTCTGTAAATCTTCAAATAAAACATTAATTTTCTTTACTCTAAATTTACTGATTCCTGGAACAAATGTAGGAATTAATGTCCACCTGAATGATAGGACTGGGCACACATAGCCAGTGAAAGACAATGTATGTGAAGAGAGTGTTCAAGAGCAAAGGCTTTTGGGCTCAGAAGAGATTTTGGTGAAAAGCATTTAATTAGACTAAAGTACTTCCCTGCAATTCACAGTCCTAGTATTACCTGAACCAAATTAAAAGTGGGCTTGCTCAAATATGTTGTCAGACTCTTGCCCTTGCAAGTTGGTAAGTATGCAGACAGCATGCATTGATAGAATCTATTGGGTTTTAAATTAATCATTGCTGTCTTCATAACTGTCTTGATTCCTGTCTATTCAGTTTGTCATTCCATTTATTACTAATACTTCAAAATCAGCTAGAAGAAATTTAACTTTCCACTGAGAAGGAATTACATGGATTTCTACTTTTAACCTAAATGAAGTCTTTGAACTGAAAGCCAAACATATCAAACTCTTCCTATAAATCTCTGACAGCCAGGTGGAATACCTGTAGATCCCTGCTTCCTTCCTCCCAGTGTACTGAGACTGATGCTAAGTGTTTATAAAATAAATATTAAAAAAAAAAATTGAGCATTATTAATGGCTGGTGTTTAAAATGGTTTTGCAAAGACACATTGTTGTGAAGTTACAGACGCCCCACTCCTTTTTAAATCACCCAGAAATGTCAAGAAAGAACTGGAACCGTGGATTAAAGGTTGATGACTTCTGCATCTCCCCCTTCTGCAATGTCCTGGAGCATTGGTTGGAGCACGGGTCAAATAGCATCAAGCTCGCAGGTTCGATCCCTATGTGGAGCATTCATTACGAGCTGGACTTGATGATCCCCGTGGGTCCGTTCCAGCTCGAAGCATTCAGTGACTCCGTAAGTACGAGCGCATGGGAACTCCCCGGGCGGGTCGTGGCGAACGCCCCGTCCGGCCCCGGCCTGGGCCCTCAGCGCCCGCCGCGCGCGCCGGCCCAACGGCCCC
>JAYRBT010000181.1:27875989-27896449 GCA_036023395.1 Myiotriccus ornatus | reverse complement strand
TGGGAGATGGTCTTAATTATTTTTTCCAGTGAAAGTCCTGTTGTTCCACACAGCCTCAGGTGTTAACAGCTACACTGTCCCAAATATAAGCATGTAATTTTCAATAAAAGTATAAGGCCTAGGTCTTTATGCCTTCATTTCTTCCTTTCAGTATGGGTGTCTTTCAAAGTAAAAAAGGATAAAGAAAATGGCCTGAAGGTCTCCAGAAGTTAAGAAACACTAAAATCGTATTACTGTTGCTACTGCCCTTCTTCCCTTTCTTTCTCCAGTCTTACACTTCTTGTTGCTCAAATTGATGTTCTATGATAGAACACAAAGAAAATTCACTTTGTTATTTTCTAGGATTTATTTCTTTTAATTGTTCCACAAAATGGTAACATAAATGTGGCATAAAGAATATTACATTGCCTTTGAATCTACACTAAATGTGCTTGTTTTACCAGATCATTTGATATGTTAGAAGATCTTTCTAGGAAAAAGATGTACAAGCAGCTCATGATTTTTGAGATAAAAATCAATCTGTAGCCATCAGCAGGGATTAAGATAATTTTGCTGAGGATGAGGTAATTTGAACTTCTCATTATGGCTTCCAAGCTGCTTTTTTCTCATGCTTACTCAATCTCATTTTTTTTACATTTAATATTTTAGTTTACCAGATATAAAGATTTTGGTTTAAATTCTGTAGGAAATTAATCCTATATATTTAGGTTATACAGAAAGAGGAAAATATTTATGTTTCTATAAACCCTTGCCTGCACGAGTAGCCCGTAAAAATGCTTATGACGCCTGGAAGTTACTCCCAATTACTTTGCGAATGCAAATATAAACAAGAATTCCATTGGGTTAATGATCGCTACATTGCGGAATTTTATCACAATCTAAAACTAGCCTAGCAGATTTTTTTAGAAGAGCCTCCCAACGCCTCCCAGCGTCGCAGTGTCCCTCCGAGCGGCCCCGCTGCCGCCGCCCGCCCCGCGGCCCCGCCCCGCTGCCAAGGCCGCTCCGGCTGCCCGAGCTCCGCTGGTTCCGGGACTGGCACGATGGCTCTGCAAGGGGCGGCGGCGGCTGAGCAGCTCGTGTTCTATGTGAATGGCAGGAAAGTAAGTATCGCCCGGAAAGAGCGTGCAGAAAGAGGGGCTGCTGTGCCAGAAGGAACCCCGAAGGGTGTGGGCACAGATTTGGCTTCCTTAGACTTCTTCAGGGGACTATAACTGAATCCTCACACGAGCCTCCAGAACAGACATGGTTGCATCCCATTTTGGCTACTTCTGCTGTTTTGGGGGGAAAACCCGTGCCATAATAAAACACACTTTCCGCTGGGTATCAATTTTGGCTGGTAAGCAGTCTGTTTTTTTCATTTGTATGTGTCTGGCTTCTCATCTTCGATGGTATCAGATTTTCAGAGACACAACTGAAAGGCAGCAAGACTCTGGTGCCAAAACATGGACTATTGACCATGAAGATAATTTTGCAAGGACTGGTTGTTGATCCAAAGCAACTGTAAGGGATTAGCTAATTCTAAGCAACAGAATAAGAAATGCTCTACTCGATCAAGAATGTAGGCGTTCCTCTTGCTCTCTGTTGTCAGATGATTACAGCAAGTGAAAGTTCTTACAGATAAAGCTAGA
Organism: Myiotriccus ornatus; assembly: GCA_036023395.1. NCBI lineage: Eukaryota > Metazoa > Chordata > Aves > Passeriformes > Tyrannidae > Myiotriccus > Myiotriccus ornatus. The sequence continues at coordinate 27,894,821 of JAYRBT010000181.1, read as the reverse complement.
AAAGAAATTGTTGCTGCTGACAGCCTTTAAAGATCCTTGCAGTGCATCAAAGTGCCAAGAAGACTAAAATCTGCAAATCGTTAGTTCTTCATTCTGTCACTGTTGTAGCAAAGTTTTGCTGCGTTTTGTGGCCAAAGGTCGCTTCACTCGGTGTAGCCTTTCACTGAGCAGCAGTTATTTTTAGTAGTTGCAAGGTGCCCTGACACTTCTTTTCTGGAAACGTATCTGCCTGAGAAGGAATTTCCAGAAGGAGCCCAAACTCTCCTGCAGTGTTGGGCAATTAGTTTAGTTCTATGAGAGGCAACCAAAGAATGATCCTCTTCTCATCTGTGCACTGCATTTTGAAAAGCCTTGTTTTCTTATTCAAACCTTGTTTTTAATTTCTTACTGCAGATAATAGAGAAAAATGCTGATCCTGAAGAAATGCTGCTGTCTTATCTGCGAAAGAGGCGTATCCTTTTCTTGTCTGTTCCTTGAAGTCACTCGTGTGAAAGCCTTATTCCAGAAAATTCTCATAAATTTTAATTCAAGGTTGAATTACCAGATTAAGGAAGTTGGGATTCCGCGAAGATAAACCAACCACATTAAATAATGTCTCTTTCTTAATCCAAATACTGTTCAGTTGAGCTACTGTACTTTTAGCCTAGTTTCTTAAACACACATAATTATGCCATCAAGCATGATGAGTATGTGTTTATCTGTGTTCCTCCTCTCTCCCCCCATAAAGAAGCCTAAAAATCTTGTGGCCAGTATACATAAAGCTTGACAGAGTGGAAGTCTCCAAGTTTTGTAATAGTCTCTCTCCCAGGAAAAGACAGATGCTGTGATGAGACCCTGAGTCTGATGGGATTTTAAGGAGGAGAAAGACTTTTTGGTGGCTTTGGAATATTAAATTATCTGTTTGTTGATTCACAGCTTCAGACTGGCCACTGTTCCAGATTCACAGAAATGAACACTTCTCTCAGAAGTGTGATCTTTCAGATGAGATGCAAGGTTAATATCCTTACTATAAATGGGCCTTCTGGGAAAAACTGGGAGATGGTTTTCAGTGGTCCACTGTAATTTCAGGTAGACAGCTGGTTTGCCCATTACATGTTACTTCCTTTCATGTTTTCACTGGAAAACTATTTTTCACTTCCTCTTTCTGTCCCAACTTACTCCTCTTCCAAAATAAGTCCAAATCAAGTTTTCTGTTTTCTTGAGAACAGGATTTTGGCCACATCATTCCTTAACTTCAATCTTATTTTCATTCAGAATTTCAATGCCACATTGAAAGGAGTCTGATGCATATGCCATGATACCAAACTAATTTTAAGTTCCTTAGAGGTTTAGGAAACAAGGTGATCTCAAGTCTTTGAGCAGCATAAAGAGCAGAATGGAACCAGACAATTATTTTCCCCTTAATGACAGCATTTTCAGTCCGTCTTACAGGAACTAAGTATGGCTGTGGAGGTGGTGGCTGTGGTGCCTGCACAGTGATGATATCAACTTATGAGCCAGTTTCAAAGAAGATACGGTACCCTTAACAGAAAATGTTGAAAACTGCACAGAATTTTATGATTGTAGCTACCATTTCCAGATATGAAACTGTAAAAAGAGTTGTAAAATATGTACTTAATAGTAAAAGAATCTAAAGTAAGGGTCACTTTAATTCAAGAGAATGCTGTAAAAAATACTATTGATTCAGATATATGCTAAATTTGCTGAAGGATCATACTCAAATGCTGGATTGGCTTATATATTCTGACAGCTCCTGCAAGGAGGTTTTGGGAGTCATTACTTTAAGACCTTTGTACTGACCACTGGAATGTGGCTCCTACCTGCAGCTCTATATCATAGTTTTACTCCAGCTGGTAACTGAGCACCACAGAGCCACACACTCATTCCCCCTGGCAGGATGGGGGGAATGTATTAGAAAAACAAAGAATTTTATTTTAATGAATAGGAGCTTTGAAGAATTTTCATTTTGGCATGTTGTTGCTACTTAGGATGATATTTATTTTAGATCATAATTTCCTTTGGATGAGAAATCTGATTATAAATTTGCAGCAGTAATTCTTTACTTCCTTCAGATGACTACACCAATCCTCCCTTCCCCATGTTCCTCCTCCAAAATACAGTTGACAGGTTACTTGTATGCAGGAGAAACAAGAGGGCAATTAGAAAGACTGAAGTATTGAGGAAGATTTAAAATCTATGGAATTGTCCTCATAGATATGTTTTTTAATACCGAGGACAAGAGACACAGGTAGCAAGTGACCCCTTCTCACTCCAAATGATGATAGTGACTTGATTGACTGAAAAATAATTTTCACACATTTATTATTATAAAATAATAGTCATGTTCTTTATTCTCCTTTATATTCCAAAGACACTACTCAGCCAATGCATGTTTGCTTCCCATTTGCTCCTTGTACGGTGCAGCAGTGACTACAGTGGAAGGTGTTGGAAGTACAAAAACCAGGATTCATCCAGTTCAGGTGAGAGTACAGTATCACTGTGTAAGAGGATTCCTGATTTCTTTTTTGTGGGGACTGGCTTTAGTGGCAATGCTTTTAGGGAGTGGGAATTTCATATGATGATTATTTTCCCTGCTAAATGGTAATAGAGGACAACATGGGTTTCTGATGGTTGACTGATCAAGGCTGATGATATATGGTGGACCTTTCTTTAATACTGACACTGTGATCAAGTATGTATGTAAGGATTGTTGGAATGGATCAGGCTTGTGCTCTGTTTGGGTTAATGGCACATCTTGGACAGTGGCCCTTTAGCTGCTGTTTTAGTATAAATGCATAAACAGCAGAAGTCCACTGAAAGGTTAGTTAGCTTCCTTAGTGCCTGGGCATCACACCCAAAATAATTGCTCTTATTTGATATTGCTTAAAGTGTTTTACTTAAAAAGTCTGATTTACTGTGAAGACAAGATTTGGCATGGGGTCTCCCATTTCAGAGAGAACTGGTTAGAATGGAGATGAATGCTGGAAGGAGTGCTGTTTGTGGTATTTCATTTCAGGAAAGACTTGCCAAGTGCCATGGCTCCCAGTGTGGTTTCTGCACACCTGGAATGGTGATGTCCATATACACTTTGCTAAGAAACCACCCAGAACCAACTTCGGAGCAGATGATTGCAGCTCTGGCTGGTAAATATTGCCACTTTTTAGTGTGCAGGTGTGTCCCTAAGGATTTTCTTCAAATGCTCTGTGTATGTGAGTGTCTGTGTGAGTACACACACATGCATGGATAGATGTACAAATTGTGCTTCTCAGCAGAGTTGCTACTGGATGAAGTCCTTGTATTCCCTGTTATTCTTTTCTCCTGGAAAATGAAGCATGAAGTTGTAGACTGTTTCAGAGACAGGTGTTCAAAACATCCCCATATGTGTCTTTTGAAGTGCTTTATATAAAAGCCTCATATAAAGACATGACATTATAAAGCCACAAGCTTTAGAGCAAAGCTTTTTCTGATTGATTTTCTTTTTTCAGGGAACTTGTGCCGCTGTACTGGATATAGGCCAATCCTAGACGCCTGTAAAACCTTCTGTAAGGTAGGAAGAAGTAGTGATGATAGGATTACTAGACTGGGCCCATTAGTGTATACAAACCATCAAATTTTCCTTAAGTTCATCGCTTTCCTCTGTTAAGAGATGTAGGTCTGAGTAGGTGACCTAACCCATGAATATTGTTGATTAACACAGATGTACAGGATGTCTAGCCTGGATTATGAAGAGTAGTCTGAAGTGATTCATGTGGTTTACTGTGGGTTAGTACTGGCATAAATAAAAGCAGAATTTGGATCCACATTCTTAGTAACTTATCCTGTAATGCAACATGTCAGAAGCCCATAGAGAAAGAAATGATAGTGAACATTTTGTAAAGGAAATAATACAGGCTATCTACATGTGCTCTCACACAGTCAACTGCATTTCACATAGTATGAATAATTTTGTATTGAGGACATCAACGTCTGATGGTTTTAAATTATTTTTTAGTATCACTTCTTTAACAAATAATCCTTCTAATTTGGCTTGTTATTAAGTTTCATCTAGAACTTTACTGAAATATAGAGTCACTCTCATCAGCTTTAACTCATTACCATTCTGGGCAATATTTCACCCATGGGATATTCCTATTTTAGGAATCTGTTTGTTGTCAAATGAAAGCAAATGGAAAATGTTGCTTGGATCAGGAAGAAGATTTGTTTCAGAAGGAAGAGAAGGTAATGTTTTAAGTATTTTACCTATCCCATTTAAATACAAAACTTAGAGAAAGAATATTGCATAGCTTTTTTTCTTGTAATTAAAGTAAATGTAGTATACTCTGCCATTTTTGTCCTCCACCTTGCATAATATTATTTGATAAATGAGATATTTCATAATTACTCACAAAAATTTTTGAGTGTCTGTATGTATGTATTTTGTACACACATTTGGAGCAGTTTGTGTGCATGTATTTGTATGAGGAGGCAATGATGCGTCAGATAGTTGGTGTAAGGTAATTTGGATCTCCAGAGGCCAGACTTGAGCAGCTTTTCGGGTTCAGTACTATTAATAGTCTGAGCTCTACTCATACAGTGAGAATTATATTGTGCAAGAAATCAGACCATATGTGAAATTGTCTTAAATTGATGATCTGAGTGGAAGCACTGATCTCCTAGCAATCTGACTGCTCACTTGCGTTTGTAGAGCTGATATACTCTAAAAAATCAGATTGTGATTTTATGTGAAATCTCTTTTCCATACAAATATTTTGCTTGTTTCTAAATTTTCTTTCAGTAATATCTGACCTACTTCTTTCAGTTTTGAGTCCTTTAGATTGGCGTGAAATTAGTTTCTTACAGTAGGACTACAGGAAGCCTGTACTTAGCCCTTCAGTTCCTTGCCTCTGCACTGTCATTTGTGTTAGCAGTAAAATCTAAGAAACTGTTATGAACACTTCCTTCACCCCAGCAGTGCCACATGATGCATGGGAATTTAACAACAAATCCAAATGATAATGGAATTACTAGTTTTCTAGTGACTTCAGTCAGAGCCTCATGGTTTGATTTTGATTTTGGTTGGTTTTGTTATTATTGTTCTATGAAATTAATGATGAGAGAAAATTCTTGGTCTTTACTTCTCTTCTGTCTTTGTAAGGTTTCCACCAGCCTGTTTTCAGCAGATGAATTCCAGCCCTTAGATCCCACCCAGGAGCTTATATTTCCTCCAGAGCTAATGGTAACTTTTGCAGCTTGTAGACTACTTTTTAGCTTTGTTCAGTATTAATTCTTAAGTCCCAGTTAGCAGTAATTCATCAGAAGAAATGTCAAAACATTTTAATGTCAGTCCAAAACTCCTTTTTTTTCAGTAAGCTCACTGAATATTCACATACCAAAAAAAACATACTGGGAAAACGAAGTTGCAGAGTTAGGTGTTAGGTGAGAAGACAAAGAAGTAACCTAAACTGGGTTTTTCAGTGCAGCACCTGAATTCTTTGCAGCAAAGGGAATTTCAAACACTTTTTAACATTGGCTAAACAATAAGTTTTCCCCATTTTGTGGCTAAATAATTCTGTTAGCCTTTTTTGTCAAAACGTCAGCCTCAGCCACCCGGATCAGGGAGTGTTTAGGCCCAGTGATTAAGGTATGCCAAAGACATAAACAGCTGGAATGGAAAGTGTTAGTACTCCTTAACTATTGATGGCAGTATTTGCCTAGAAAAAGTGAAAGCTGTTTGCTCTACGTTATTGTCAATCTAGAGATTCAAAGCCAAACACTCTGTACCTGGCTGGCTGCTTGTGGAGAAAGGTTGGTAACTGTGAGACAGGGGTTCTTGACTGTGTGTTTGTATCGCTGCTAGTTCACAGATTGTTTACAGGTGATCCATGAACAGTGGTAGAACAGCCAGAGACATTAAATGCATGTGTAATCTAGAAAGGGATGACCCTGACCTCCAGCCAGCTAAGGAGGTAAACACCTCCCTAAGTATTTTTTGTCACTTTTCTAACAGTTTTAGCAAGTGCAAGATCTATGCCTACATCTTTTGCTTGGGGATTATTTATTATCAGTCTTGTTTAGCCCTTTGGAATTACTTGAAGACATTTTATCCACACAGTCTAGAATTTCACCGCTGTGCAAAGAGCCAGCATAACATTTCTGTCCTATTTTTGTCCAATTTGAAAGGCTTAAGTAGAATTGCCACTGTTCAAGAACATATTTGACTTTCAGTTCAGTGTCTATTAGATCTCATACCTGTCTGTATGTCTAAATATTTCAATCTGCTGTATTTCCCCATCAGAGAATGGCTGAAAATCAACCAAAAAGAACTCTGATTTTTCATGGGGAACGAGTGACGTGGATCTCTCCTGTAACCTTGGATGAATTACTGGATCTGAAAGCTGCCCACCCCAAAGCCCCTCTTGTGGTTGGGAACACCAGTGTGGGTATGCATGCAATCAGAATGGCTCCTGCTGCTGTAATTCCAGTGTGCATGGGAGGAGTGGGGCTACATTTGTCATTCTTTTGGCATTTTTATCCTTAAGCTTACACTCCACTATGTTGGAATTGTCATTATGGAAAACATCTTTAAGTATATTCCTATTCTTGCAGGACCTGAGATGAAGTTTAGAGGTGTGTTCCATCCAGTTCTTATTGCTCCAGCAAGGATCCCAGATCTGAATGTGGTGAAATGCACGGCTGATGGTCAGTAAACTTAACTTTATTCAGACACAGGAAATTTCCTTGCAGTGAGGAATGCTGCCCCATTCCATAGTGCTGAAGGTGCAAAGTGCTGTGTAACTCATTCCTAACCACGCTTGGCTCTGTGGCCGCCATCCCAGTGCATGATTTGTCTTCACGATGCAGGGCAGTGCCAGCACCATTACCTTGGGCCTTAGTGCAGGGGTGATTGTTCTGGCTCTGGTGCTGTCAGGCAGCATTTGCCTTGTGCTTTCTGTACCAGGCTCTGCTGAGTGGCAGAGAGAGACCCTACGAACCACAGGGAGACTGAGCACATGGCAAGCCTGTTCACATTAGAAAAAAGGCTGTGGTTAAACTGGCATAACTAATATGTATTAACTAATCTAGTTCTCAATCATAACAGCAGTGATTATTGCAGATTAAAAATTCTGTACCTCAATTTGTATGTTTAAGATTAGCATGGAGTAAAGTTAGAGTAGGTTTTAGTGTTTAAATAAATTCCAGCGAAAATAGAAATGACAATTAGAAATAGGTTTCAATTTACCATAATAGTCTAAATTAATTAAATATAAAATTAAAATATAAAATTAAATATAAACTGCCAAGCTTTTAAGGAAAGTCACATCCTATATCTAACGAAATTACTTGCTATATGCCGGAAGACACTTTTTTATGTGGTAAACTGTATTTGACAGTTCTGTCATTGCATTTGGAATATCTTTTTTATTTCAAGCATCCAATTCTATTCAAAGACTAGGGGCTTTTTTTAGCTGAGAATTGAAAAGAAGCTGGGAGAATGCTTAATGCTTTTTTTAAGTCTATAAATGAAAACCTAGGTATGAGAACGTGAGACTTACTGGTTCTGAAACAATAGGTTTGCAGTTTAGTTTGCTGGCCAGAAATAATATTTCCTTTCTTTAATTAGATTTAAATGCAAAACATGTTTTGATCAAATCTTTGTTTTAAATACACAAAATTTAATATTGCTTTGCTTGATTAAAAGTACTGTAAATTATATATATTTTATTTATATTTTAATTGAATTCCAGTGTTCATTAAAACCATTAATATTACAAAATAATTATTTTGAACAGAAAGGAACTGACATTTAAAAAATATTTAAAGCATATTCTTACAAAAAAATTTACAACTCCTCAAATAAATGCATACAAGTTGTCTTTCTAGTGGGAAAAAGAATAGTATCTTCATTGTTAGGGCTGTTTGGATTTTTTGTTGCCAGTGCTACCTACCCATACCTTAGGAGAAGAACTAGAACGTACATATGCAAAGCAAAATCAAATTGGGATGAAAATCATGTTTAAAAATAGGAAGAGTCTGTTGAAAGCATTTTGAAGCTGATGAAGTAGAAGTAGCTATTAGCTCAGTTTCATCACTTCTAGGGAGTTTACCCTCAGTCTCCTGAAATGAAAGGTCACAATCCTCTAATATGGAAAGACCCCTCTGTTTTTATCTGCCTGTATTCCCCACGAGCAGCCCCAGCTCTACCGTCTGTCCACGCTTTAAAACCCGGGTGACAAAGCAACGCACACCTTACGCTTTCATAATCTTTTGGTTACAGGCCTAACTCTGGGAGCTGCCTGCAGCCTCTCTCTAGTGACAGACATCTTGACAAACGCAATCTCAGAGTTCCCTGAAGAGAAGACAAAGGTTTTCTGTGCCGTCTTGCAGCAATTAAGAACTCTGGGTGGAGAACAGATACGAAACGTTGCCGTATGTTGTGCATTCCTTGCAATAATTTGAAAAGATTGTAGCAAATATGAAATCGGTCCTGACCACATGCAAAACTTGCATTTTTAGTTTTGATTTTGCTGTGAATTTTCTATCAATACCTCTTTTTTGAACTTTCAATATGTATAAATTTATGTATAGTCTGCACATTATGTTGTCCCTTAACATAAAAACACGAAGGGGATAGAGAAAGGTAACATAAATCTATTTTTTTTCTCAAGTCATTAGGTGGAAACATCATATGTAGAAAATCAACCTCAGACTTGAATCCTGTTCTGGCAGCCAGCAACTGCATGCTCAATCTGGCTTCAAGAGGTAGGAGGAGATAGCCTGTCTGTAGGAGTGCTGGAGGTACAGGATCCCATTGTATGGGGGGAGGGGAAATAAGAACAGGTGAGAGTTTAAGGAACCCTTTTCCCACTCTTATACAAGATCACATCTGCAAGAAAAGCAATTTGCAAGCAAAAAACATGTTAAATACTCCCATGTCAAGGGTAAGCATTCAGACCAACCAGGTCACATGTACTTCTGTGGGCAGTGAATTACTGTAAGCACTCATAAAACCTTACAATTTGAGTCACTGTGTACCATCTTCTCACCTCCCTGTTAGTTTTTTTCTGTAATTGTTGCTTTGCCCTGGTTTAAAATCATCCTCTGACTCTGAGTAAACTCTGGCTTTTCATTCCATGAACATACTTATTTTGGATGCAGGAGCCCCCATGCAGAACATTTTTCCATGCTCATTTCCTTGGTTTCCTTCTATATCTCTGTGTATATACTCCCCTCCTCCTGCTTTTTCTTGTGCACTACCTTTGGAAAGTTGATGAAATGATTGGTAAACAGAAGCTATCTGGTAACTTGGAATTACATGCTCTTCCTTCTAGCTGGCTTATGTCTTTTTTGCTCTGGATCCACATGGAGTGAATCTTGCCATTTCAGAACATGTAATACTCCAGTTAAAACTCTGAAGGACATGTTCTTTAAGGATTGTTTCTGAGACAGAATTTCTTGGAACAGATACACAGAAACTTCTGCTGTGTGATTTCCATGACTTCTTCCTGCATGTTTTGTCATTGAGAGAAAAACTACCTGTCAGAATGTCGTTCTGACAAGTGAAAATACAAACATTTGCATCTTCTCACTCAGCAATTCTAATGATGTGCCTACTTATTTGAATGATGAATAGGATAACTGATTGATATCTCTTTCTGTTAACCTGATAGAACTTGGCTGCTGGCAGAGGGTTTTAGGCATTTTCACACGTTTTTAACATTGTTCTCTACCAGTGGTAGTCAGTGAAACATTGGAAAAGTGGATTGCCAAGAAAAGGAGATTGCAAAAGCGCTGTTAGTTGCTTTTTATCTTACATTTATCTTAAATCACAGTGTAAGAGATCCTGGCAGGCTCAGAGGTGGGATTGGACAATAATCTTTATATATGTAAACAAGTCTACTCTGGATGGAATTGCAAAGGCAGAAATCCAGTGTTGCTATTCTTAACAGTGTTACTTTTCAGATTCACTCTTCAGCAAAATAAAATTCCCTCAGGAAATATTTGCTGTCACACTAGTTATATTTGAGGAATGCAATTTTAATGCTAAATGATATTCTAGGATGAGCAGGTTATAGTGTCATCATCAAGCATAACATGAGGAACATGAAGAAAATAATGCTGTAAATCAGCCAGTCATGAAGTATCATGTTCACTGAATGTGAGGGGAGTATTGCAATATATGAACCTTTTAAAAAAGGCACAGAGAATTATCTCATTATAGAAAGTCTTGGGGAAGGTCAGGGCTATTGCATGATAAATACTGTTTACTAATAAGAAATCCTTTATTTAAAATTGCATTAGACCCCTTAGGTAGCATGTGAAAAGTACAGAAGGCACAGAAGACTAATAAAAAATACACTTTTACTTCATCAGTCAAATACCCATGGTTAAGTTCCACACTGCTGAGTCATTGTGGATTTCCATCTGTACAATGTTCAGGCCTCTGTGTTCTTGCAGAGCAGCAATGCTACTTGGCAGTTGTGTTGCTGGTACAGTTAGAGTCCTACCAACAAAGCTTCTTGAGCCAATGGAGTTTAATTAATAGAATCAATTAGATGTGTTAAAATATTGCATCTCTGGAAGGCCTGCTAGCTTAACTGTGTAGAGATATTGGCAAATCTGATGTAGCATAGATGAAGTCTAAATGTTCAAAAGGCTCTTACAGACTTAGGTTCCTTGCAGGATTTTATCCTCTTCCCTTCTGAAAATTTTGACTTTAAGAGTATATATCATAGACTAACAACTATAGCCAATTTCAGAATAAACTACCAAAAAGAAAAAGGAAAAAGCAATAGCATTTATTCATTTCTGGACTCCTAGAAATCTTCAGAATTTCAGGGGGAAAAACAAACAAACAACGAAAGAATTAAATCCAAAACCTAAACAATAAAAAAATCAATCCCCTGATATTTTTCGCTTTTGCAGCAGTTCTTTCGTGCTCAGTTTTCTTCCTCATTCTTTACGTTTTAGAATGAAAGGCAGCGACAACAGCAGCTGCAGAGAGTTGGAACAGATTGACCAGAGTGGGGATGGGATCACCATGGGAGCACTGGAAGGGAGGATTACGGAATGGAGATTGACCTCTGGGCACTTTCTTAGGAGTCTGGTGTTATGATGTTATGGAAGATGAATTTGAATTTATGGAACATATCGCTGATAATTTTTCATGTACATTCCGCAGTGATCAGTTACTCAGGAAGGCTGCGGGTATTTCTTGCCAATTAAAGTATGATTGATATATTTTAATTGCACAATTGTATAGAAATTTCTGGATTTGGGATTTTTTTTAGGAAGAAATCGACAGATCCCTTTGAGTGACATTTTTGCAGATGGAATTGGTAACAATACCATTACACCAGAAGAGATCTTAGTCTCAGTCCTTATCCCTCATTCAAGGAAGGTAAGTTATTAGTTTCCTTAGATTTGCTTTATGCAGAGTTAAAGACTATGAAATAAAGAGCAGGAGGGAGCATAATCCTCTCTTTAAACTAGCACTGTTACTGTTCATGTTCTGTAAAGGGGCCTTGGACAAGCTGCCATTGTCCTCACCAGAGCAGGCTGCTCACCTGTACTATAGGTAAAACATCAAGCGTGTAAAACACTGTCATCTCCTGAGGATTTTTCTTTAAAATGGGATACGAGTGGGAATGTGCGTGGTGGTTCCATAAATGTTGCTGAACTGAATAGTAGCCTTTAACTGATACTGTGTTCATAAAACGGATATGGGATCTTGTAAGAGAATTTTGGGTCATGTCATCTGAGTGCTGAAGTTTGGTAATACTTTGAAGCCTCTAAAGTTTTGGTGTGTTATTAACACAACTCCACTCCACAAAGTCCCTGTCTTCCAGCTATCTACCATGAAGAAATCTGGGTCATCTGAACTGTGTAGGTGATGGAGGATTGGGTATGAGTTGCTAGAAAATCAAAGATGGTAAAGCTACTGAAAGGTCCTGAGAGGAAGTGTATAATCTTGAATGCTCAGGAAGTTGAATTTGTGGTCTTCATTTTTTATTCTCTTGCTCCACATAGTGCAATAAAAAGTTCCACTTTCAAATACTTACATGTCTGTATATACATATACTTCTGTCTGATCTTGCTCAGGGGGAGTATGTCTCTGCATTTCGACAAGCACCCAGACGGGAAAATGCTCTTCCAATAACCAATGCTGGGATGAGAGTACTTTTTGAAGAAGGTACAGACATAATAAAGGATTTAAGGATTTTCTATGGAGGTGCTGGGTCAACAACAGTCTACGCTAAACAAACCTGTTGCACACTTATTGGAAGGTAAAATTTCTCTGCCTTGTCTGTGTCTTTGAACAAACGGATTTTGGAACTTTGAGTGTACTGCCTTGGAACAGGAAAGTACTGAAAGAGTTCACTTGCCTGGCTGATGGCTCGTATGTTCAAGTGAATGATCTGGCCAAGCCTTAACGATGACTTTTCAGGACTGTTATATTTTGGAGTTTGCACATGAAGTGCAACTCTGGTGTGAAGTGTGCGGAGAGAGATGAGAGATGAGCTGTGAGATAGGTAGATGAAGTAACATCAGTCAGTTATGCACCTGAACCCAAGTATTGGCAAATGATGCTGTATCCCATACATTTGATAATCCCTTCTTACTAGTGTTCTCAAGTCCTTCAGGTTGGCTCTAAAAGATGTAAAATTTGAGAACTTCAGATGTACCCAATAAAGTTAGAAGAGCAAGTCAAGCCTTTACCTTTCCAATATCTCTTCATCTACAAGGTCCTGATAATCTCTGGAATTAGGCCCTGACTTTCCCTCACAATTTGCAGCATCTTTACAAGTTTCGGAGGAAAAAATTGCAAATAATTCAAGATAAATGGAGTCCCACTGGCCTGTTTTAGCATTTAATATGCAACCATTTAATGTGTTCCACTAGTTGAAGGGCTCATTATTTTTTTGATGCTTTACATAATTAAATTTGGTCTAACAGACTAATATTTTCATATCCGGAGTTGTGTAACTATGGAGAATTAACAGTGCTGAGATCCTTCAAGAAGACGTTTTCAGGAAATGTAGCAACTAATCAGATGCCTTGAAAGTATCTACAGTTTGCATCAATATTGTTATCTGCTTTTCTTCAAATGTAGGATAGTATCTGCAGAATGGTGATAATCTGCAAGATTGTTAACACAGCTTTAAAGCTGTAACAGGGTTTGTTTATTTATCTGTTAACTTAAAAAATGCTTAGGCATAGCACTTAATTCCATTGACATAAGGGAGCTTGGTTCTGTGAGCAGCATTCTTCTACACTGTTTTTCAAAATTGCAGGCATTATTAGAATCAATATTTTGGCTTCATTGTGAGCAGGATTATGTCTGTGGTCCATGGTACAAATATATGACTGCAATTTATATTTTTCGTTTTGTTTTGTTTTTGTTTTAGTTCTGTTCTGATTGTATCTATTATTCTTCCTAATAGACACTGGAACGAACAAATGTTGGATGAAGCCTGCAGACTAGTTCTTAAAGAAATTGCTTTTCCAGGCTCAGCCAGTGGTGAAAAAATAGACTATAAGAAAACTTTGATAGTCAGTTTCTTCTACAGATTTTTCCTGGAAATATCACAGTCATTAAAGATAATGGTAAATTAGTTCTCCATGTCTGCTTTTGAGGAAGTAAAAGGGGTTCTCTTTCTATATGTTGGTGCTTGCAATTTTTACAGTGTGCTAAATATTGTCTTTGGGGTTCACATCTACAGAATAAGGTAACTGTTTTACTCCTAAAGAGATTGATGGAGAGATGCCTTTTTAACTTCTAGGCACTCAGATCGCTTTACCTTGGACATGAGGCTTTAAAAGACATTTGAGCAGTGTTAATGCAACAATATATCAGTACTGAGCTCCCAGGCCCAAAGAAAATACACAAGAGACTTTACTCCATCTATCTGTAGTTCAAAACAGAAATAGATGATATAGAAGTATAGGCTTTGGAAAACCACTGTAAGTGTTAAACCAACTCTTCTTTTCATACGAGTTGTTGACTGGGAGATGAGGACACTAAAATTTCATTTCCCAGGACATTCTGGGTGCAATTTACTAAGTTTTGTCTTAAATCTGTTCTTAAGAGGAAAAATATCCCTTTTAGGTTTTACCTTGAGCTCTTTCCCCTAAATTGCCATTACCAGGTAATTGACTGTTACCAAGAGTGTAATCAGGAGTGATTCTGTGCCAGTTTTGATTAGATTCCAGAACAGAGCTCTTGTGTCTATCCCTGCTTTATGTTGCTTACTTTAAGCAAGCATGTTTATTGAATCCAATATATTTTTAAATACTATTTAGCGAAATCTAAAAACTTTACGTTGTTTTAGAATTTTTATTTTAGAGCCTTTCTAGTTTGAGCCTGGAAGGAATGTCCTGTACAGAAACTTTGTATTTGGTGATTTTGGTTGTTAGCATTTTTATCTGGAATGTTCAAAATACGAGTTTTAGTAGTAATTCACTTCTTTTTCAGGATCCTTGCCGCTATTCTGGCATACCTATGGAATATATGAGCGTCCTAGAGGATTTCAAAACCAGAATGCCCCGGAGTACCCTGATATACCAGGCAAGTGATTTCATTCTAACATTGTTTTGTGCCTTACAAGACTTCGTAAAAAGTCAAGGTTCAAGCATGACCCTTGGTGTGAAGCTTAGGTACAGATTTTCCAAGGGATTGGAGGCAACAGGCTTTTAGTGGTTGATTTTAACTGTATCTCAATTGGAAAATCCTGGCTTGTAAAAATAGACTCATATGGGTATATTCCCTTCTTCTAAACAGTTCTCCAAAGATAAATATGCTGAGCAAACTCTGTTGTGAGACTTCCTGAACCTTTATATTGCACTGTGCAAGCCAATTAAAAAAAAAATTAGAAAAAACCAAAAAAGATCGAAAAGCCCAAGTATTGTATTTATACTATAGTATCACTATAGAATTGTTGTCTCAAGATAAGCTTTTTTTAAGATCTCAAGGGGGGCTCTTGGGTCTTACTGCAGATTTAGGAATTAAGATGAAGTGTGATGGCTGTCTGGTCAAATTAACACGAGTATCCTAAACCAGCACTAGAGAGCAGCAAAGCACACAGTGTGTCTTCTGAGCTCACCCTTACAACGAGATCATGGTGCAAATGCCCGCACGGATTTTTGATATTTTAGTACCCTTAATACACAAATAAAAATCTCCAGTTTTTGAAAACGTAAAGAAAAATTTAAAGGAAATCTAGGTACAAAATTAATTAATTAATTAATTAGGGTATTCCTTAGAAAACATTGAAATACTTTAAATTTATTCCAGTTGTTATCTTCAGCTTCCTTCAGAATCATTATTAAAAAAAAAACAAAAACAAAAAACGAAACTAAACAAACAAAAAACCCACAAAAAAAACCAACAACAACAACAACAAAAACCAAACCCACTACAGAAGGGGTCAGGACAAAGGAACTAGTTTTTTATGGCTTTTAAGAATTTATTCCCCAGCTGTAATAAAGTGGTGAAACAACAGAAATTAAAACAATTTGTTATTCAATCAGTTGGAACAGAGTAACAAAATTTATAAACCCATAAAATCTGGTTTTTTTCCTCTTTAAAATTTTTATCTAGCTTTTACCAGGTCCTCTCTTGTGTCCGGACTCCTTTATCAGAACATCATTAAGCTTTTAAAATTTAGAGATAAAAAACAATGCATATGCTGAGATCTAAATACCTGGTCATTCTGTTGTGGAAAAGTTGAAGTGCTTTTAGCTGAGTCATCCGTTCGAGGAACTCAGGGCAGTCAGGTGGAAAGTGTTTGTTCTTGGCCTTGGGCTGATAGCAGACAGTGTGCCAGACACTGCAGGAGGTAGAAGCATGTAGCCAGAACGTTTGTGTGCTGGAAGCTTTAGAGGAAAAAATGTTTTAAGTTGTAAGCAATTAAGTAATTCTAGATGCAGAAAAGGGAAAAGTTGGGGCCAATACTGACTCAAAAATTGGGAGAGTGTTCTGGAAGTTGGCAACAATTAGTTGATATGGCAGAATTAACTGGCAACACTGAAATAATCTTCAAGAAAAACTTACCAAAATAAGATTAATAAGGCACTAAATTCATACACAGGTGCAAGGAAATAAAAGTGGGAAGAAAATATTTAAATAACATTTTCTCACTGATTTACATTGATCAGTTGCAGTCTTTCAGCGAGGAAGACAAATTCTAGAAATCACTGCAAATACCTCAAAATACACCACCAGATACTGATAAAATTCAGAGCAGAATCTTGTGAGAATAACTGAGAAAATTCTTGAAGCTTCATGACACCATTCAGTAAGAGAGGAAACGGTAAAAGTGCTGGATTTATCACTTTGATGTAAATAATTAAGGAAAAAAAATCCAAGTAGACAAACCTGTGCAGTGCTCTCAAAAGGCTCCTTAAGAGAAGAAATTGCTGCAACTGAAGCAATCCCCAGGAGCAGCAGTCGGGTCCTGCAGCCACACCTGTTTTCAGTGTTGAACCAGAAGGTGCTAACATGAGCAGGTGTTCGTTCATCTGATTTTCTGATTACTGTAAGAATAACACAGCTATTCTTTTTATAACTGGTTTGGAGGGGGGATGTTTTTGACTGTATAGGACGTAGAGCCCAGTCAGTCCCCCCAGGATCCTGTAGGACGGCCCGTTATGCACCAGTCCGGGATCAAGCACGCCACTGGTGAGGCACTTTACATCGATGACCTTCCTTCTGTGGATGGGGAGCTTTTCCTGGCTGTCGTCACTAGTTCCAGAGCTCATGCCAAGATTGTGTAAGTGTTCCCAGTGTATCTGAAGGAAGTGTTGTCGTGAATTGCTGTCTGAGATTTTCAGAGCACACTATGGGTTATGTGTGTACAGAACAGCAGGTCTGATACCTGCACTGCCTTGCATCCTGGAAGCAATATTGTTGCACTAGTGGAAGGTTCTGTCTGGATTTAAGTGTCTCACCCCATTTTACTGTACAAGTAAGGTTGAACTCTTTCTGATCCATGAGCCAGAGGTAGTCACCTCCACAAAGTGCTGAGCTGTGCAGTGCAAACAGACACCGAAGTTCAGTTTTGCCAACATGGCTTTGAAATCTCATCTCTATCATGAAAGAAGAAAATTGCTCAAAATGTAGGCAGTAGTGTTGCAACACTGCAGCAATAAGGTGGCAAAGCTCATATGACCCTTAAAGTAGAGGAAGACATGGAAGAGGATTTTATTTTGTAAGAAAACTGTTTTCACGTATGTTTTTAGGCTGCCAAGATACACCTATTCTAGCAATTTGTTCAATGCTCAGGCACCAAAACACATATCCAGGTGGTCTAGTAAGGATTAATTGTCATGACTGAGAGGACTGGGGCTGTTAGCTATAGAGTCCTTGTCATAGTTTCTGGTTTATTCTTAAGTTAGTGATAGTATGCTGGGTTTGGATGTGCTCTTTCTGATATCATCAAGGAGCTGACATTAGCTCCGTCTCTGTGAGTCAGTAGGATTTATTTAGCCTCCTTTGTTTTGTGATCTGGGTTTCCAGAGAAGGTGCCTGTACTTTTGCTGGGATCTGAATGACCTGCTAAACCTAGACCTTCTGCTGTTCTTTCTGTTCCTTCTATACCTGTGCATTCCCAATCATTCAGCCTTTATACTGGTCTTGCCATTTGTTTTGTAACCCTGTACACAAATCCTCAATTTGTAGATGCTTATTTGTATCTTTTGATATCTATGTAGGTGGTGAGGTCTTAGAAAGTTGCAATTGTAGCACCATAATTGTGCAGTGATTTTTGCTCAATCAATGGACTTCCAGGCAGTCCAATGGGCCAATGATTTCCCTGTTGCATCTGAAGTATTTCCTAGAAGTGTAGCAGGTTCACAGAATTTTAAATTGTCTTTTACCTGCACTTCTTCACATCCCAGAGACAGAAAGAAAAGATGTGTCTGAACTTATGAGCAGATTCCAGTACTACGAGAAATACATCTCTGTCTTATGTTCCTTCCTCCGTGCAAGAGTTTATGAAACTGAAGAATTACACTTCTCTCTTCCCAATCAGATCCATAGATACCTCAGAGGCTCTAAAAGGACCAGGTGTGTTTGATATCGTAACAGCTCATGATGTACCAGCTGCAAACGAGTTTTACTATTCTGATGAACCAGAGATTATGTTTGCAAGAAACAAGGTATAACTACAATCTTTGTGTAACTGATGTTCTTCATTTTAGCTGCTTTTCTTCAGCCTTTTATCCTCTTGTTACGCATGTCTGAATACTGCATTTTCCTTGATTCTCCAGTTATACTGGCATTTTGAATAGTTGGTTAGCTTCATGCATGGTTTAAAAATACAGAAGTCCTAAGTCAAAGAAAACTTCTAAAAAGGAAACATGGATAATGGTTACATGAGAGAAGAATATCAGCAGCACATATGGGAATTGTTTGAATCCACTGTTCTATTACATGATGTGCATTTTACAGGTGATTTGTGTGGGTCAGATTGTCTGTGCAGTGGTTGCAGATTCAGATGTTCATGCCAAACAAGCAGCTGCAAAAGTGAAGATAGAGTATGAAATTCTGGAACCAGTAATTTTAACAATTGAGGTACTAATACTTTCTGTTCTCTTGCTTTTATACTGTTTGATCTATTTAATTAACAGAAGCACGGTTCACATTCTTCAGTTACTTTTTAAATATAATTTTTTAAGGAAACAAGGTGAATAAGAATATCCAATTAACCAGTATGAGTGTCTCCCTATAAATAAATCTTCAACCTTTTGTCTAATTTGACTGCTTGTGATAGACAGGCAGCATTCTCAAAAGTATTAAGGTTCCACAAGTTTCACAATAATACACATTAGAATGCAAACAAAACAAACAAACAAA
>JAYRBT010000181.1:27845641-27875889 GCA_036023395.1 Myiotriccus ornatus | reverse complement strand
CCCTCTTTCACTGTTCCTAGTGAGGAAAAAGCAATGAACATGCTGATTGTTTCAAATTTTTTTGGTAGCTACCAGCTGGTCAGTCAACATATGTATATTGGCAGTTAGCTCCTGGTTATCTGTAGCATTTTTATCTGTTGCCTAGCTTGCAAGATAGGCTGGAGACATGGGAATTGCTGGGGAAATGTGAAGGGAAAGATGTTAGGGACATAGAACATTTTAGAAATGTAATGTGGGAGTCATAGGGAAAAGTAATGTGGGAGTTGTAGGGAAAATGGATTTGTGCTGGATTGAAAACATGACTAGAGGCAAGGAACAAAAGACACATTTGCAGGGAACCAGCATTAGTTCTGGTAGTCACTTTACAGCTTGTTTCCATAATGTGTGTGTGGTGTAATGGAACAGTCTTCTGGCAGAAAAAGATAGAAGTAGTCTCTTTTGAAAGGCTGGCAAATTTTATTAATATTTCATTAGAAGTGAAACTCCAATGAAGTCTTAATAGAAACAAAACAAATTATACTTTATAAATAGATTCCACTTTTATTTAGTCCTTGTGATTTCTTCCCCTCTTAATGGCATCACTCTTTGGCTGATGGGGTTGCATTCTTATTCTGTGCTGTCTCGGTCACTACTTAGATGTATGACAGGGAAGAGCAGGTTGAATAAACTGAGTGCATTTCCTT
Organism: Myiotriccus ornatus; assembly: GCA_036023395.1. NCBI lineage: Eukaryota > Metazoa > Chordata > Aves > Passeriformes > Tyrannidae > Myiotriccus > Myiotriccus ornatus. The sequence goes on along the minus strand of JAYRBT010000181.1, from coordinate 27,875,206 downwards.
CAGAAACTGCTTTCATCAGTTACATGAGATACACCAGGAAAGAACTGCTGGAACTAAATACACAAACTCATCAACAATGACTACTAGTAAAGGGATGAAATACAGTTGTTCATTAACTTTGTTGGCTGGTGGCTCAAATCTCTGAAGAGAATGATGTTTGTCCTGGGACTAAAATGCTGCAGCAAGTTGAGAACCTTAGAAATACTTTAAAAACCATATTTCTCTTTTTCTCCGTTGCAGGAAGCTATAAAGCACAACTCGTTCTTTGAACCGAAAAGAAAGTTAGAGCAAGGAAATGTTGACCAGGCATTTGAAACCGTTGATAATATAATTGAAGGTAAACTGAAAAATACTTTTGGTGAGAAGTTTTTGATTGTCAGTATTTGGGTTGTCTGTCTGCTCTTCAAGTCCCAGTTCTACCTTTTTTCCATATAGTCACTAGGCCTGAGAAAGCTCTTGGTCACTTAGAAGACAAATGTGATTAAAACTGGTTGTCCTGCTACTGCATTCAAACTTTTTGCATCCTCTGTCCTTGAAAAAAGTCACAGAACCGTTAAGTTGGAAGGGGGTCATCTAGTCCAGCCTCCTGCTTAAACCATGTCTGGTTAGAACAGGTTATTAAGGGCCATGTTCAGTCAGGGTTGAAATATCTCCAAAGATTGAGTTAACACAACTTCTGTAGGCATCTGTTTCAATGTTTCACTACTTCCATGCTGATTTTTTTTTTCTTATACCTGGCTTGAATTTATTCTGTTTATTGCCTCTTATTCTTCCACTGTGCATCTCCAAGAACAGTCTGGCTTGCTCTTGTCTACACCCTCCCATTAGGTAGTTGTAGACAGCAATAAGATAACTTTTTAACCCTTCTCTTCTGATGGATGAATAAATCCAGTTCTCTTGGCCTCTCCTTATATATCCTGTGGTTCAACCCCCCTGATCATCTTGGGGGCCTTCTTCTTGACCTGGTCCAGTATGTCCATGTTCTGTTTAATTTATCTATGTTTTATCTGTTGCTGTGACCACTTGTAGGCAATATTGTTCTGCTCTTATTCCAGTTCTGTCAATGCTACTGGAACAAGATGATTTTAATCCTACAAGGAGTTTAATTTGTGGTTTTATTTTAGATAATGCTCCTTCACACAAGAAGTGTCAGAGGATTTGGCACTGATTACCATAATTTACATGATGATGAGCTGTTAGTTCTTCTCTGCTTCATTTCTTCTGTCCTTTTCCCTCAGTAACACTCATGGTTTTCTCTTTCAATCAGGGGAGTTTTGCACTGGGGGACAGAAACACTTTTACATGGAGACTCAGAGTGTTCTTGCTGTTCCGAAAGGAGAGGATAAAGAAATGGATGTGTATGTGTCAACACAGCATCCAGCATTCATTCAGGTAATACAGAGCATTCTCAGAGAGAGTAGTTGGACTCTGGACAACAGAGCTTTTTAAATTCAGTTTACAAATCTGTGTTAAGAGTTTAGAAGCAGGAGAAACATGAAATTGTACATTTGGAGTGTCCAATAACAGCTGCTTTGTAGTACTGCTGTATTCTGATAAACACTGAGCACTACACTGTCAGGATAAGTTTCTCATTTCACTTTGAACAAAGTACATTGTCCCCCGCTACTGTAGACATGAAACACTGTGGAGTGCTCAGGCTCTGCACTGGGATGAAGAGCAATCAGCTCCCTGCAGTCAGAACCTGCTGAGGGTTTGATCAACTCATAATGGCTGTAGGTGAGACTGCTGCTCCATGCAGCAGCCTCATAATCATAGATTGGTCTGGGTTTGAAGAAACCTTTAAAGATCATTTAATCCAACCCCCCTGCCATTGACAGGGTTATCTTTCACTGGATAGTTTTTCAAAACCCCATCCAACCTGACCTTGAACATTGCCAGTAATGGGGTGTCCACAACTTCTCTGGGCAACCTGTTCTAGAGCCTCATTGTAAAAAATTTCTTTCTCATATCCAACATAAGCCTGCCCTCTTTTAGTTTGAAACCATGGTCCCTTGTCCTGTCAATACAAGGGTTGGTACAAAGTGTCTTTGTTTCTTGTAGACCCCCTTTATATATTGAAAGGCCACAATAATGTCTTCCTGGAGCTTCTTTTCTCCTAGCTGAATAACTCCAAGTCTCTTAGTCTTTCCTCATAGGAGAGGTGTTCTAGCCCTCTGATCATTTTCATGATAGTAAATGGTAAAGCCAACATAGCAAGTGGCCTGCATAGCAACAGCTGTAGTGCATGAAAGCGATGGTATTTCAGATTCGACTCTGGAATTTTGTGTTCAAAGCCCAGTTCAGCTCCTTTTATCACTTCCATTATTCTTATGTTGCCAATAGTCAAGTACCATGAAGAACTTCATGTTTGAGAAAATGATCTGAAGCAAGAACATTCCTGACCCTAGCAAGACCTGAGATTTTTAAAAATTTATTTTCAAATATTTATTTTAAATAAAAATAAAATTTATCTTAGTAATAAAAATAATAAAAACTGTATACCAGTCAATTTTTATTATCCCTGATGCTTCTTACTGTTTATTTAATGAAATCCAAGGGTATTATTCTTCACTTCTGTCCATGGCCCTTTCACAGTCTTCACAGTAAAGATTTAAATGTGAGCACTGCTGACAGTTGTTATTCTTTCTTTGCTTTCTAACCTAGCGTAAAGGAAAAATTATGCTCATCTGATAAAAAATAGAAACATCTCTGGAACCTTTTCCTAGAAAAGGTTTCAAACCTAACTTTTAGGCTTAGTTTGAGTTGGCATAAAATATTAAAACTGGTTTTACAGGAGATGGTAGCTGCAAGTTTAGGTGTTCCAGCCAACAGGATCATGTGCCATGTTAAACGAGTTGGTGGAGCATTTGGTGGCAAAATTCTGAGAACTGGCTTACTGGCATCAGTTGCTGCAGTGGCAGCAAACAAGTAAGTGCAGCACATGCGTATTCGGATTTGGAAGGAAAATGGGGTGAACAAGTTTTGCTTTTTGGCTAAAATGCTTTCTCCTTTCCCAAAGATGCTACTCAAAGAGTCATACAGTCCTGATTTCATGTTTTGTAAGACTGTTAGTGCATTTCTTTGTTTTGTTTTGTTAGACTACTTATGTTAAGCAACTCAGATGAATTAGTGGGCTTGAAGAAGTTGGTGTTAGAATAAACTAGAAATATTCAAAAGGACCAGTCCCTTACTGGGGCTTTGTACATACATTAAAACATGGCATTAACCATCCAGAGGGGAATTTCACTGACACAGTAGGATGCAGAAGGAAGAGTTCATGAGTGGAATTGCTTTTAAGTACTTCTAGTTTCAGTCAAAATTAGATTCGATACATGAGGTATTAAGTTTTTTCCAATACTATTGGAATTAATCTAAGAACATTAACACATAAAGCTCCATCCCCCACCTTCCAAATTTGGAAGGACAATATTGGAAATTAGCTGTCAGGGCATAGTAGCCTATTATATAAACATAGCTGATTTGCTGCAGAATGCACATCAGGCTACGTCCTGTCAGCCAAAATTATCTTGTAATCTGAGTGGTTAGCTCAATAAATTTATGTTGTTCCTATTGTCATTGTTAGAAAAACAGCTTTTAGTTATTTTTAGACATGTTATTATCTGTGTTTTCAATTAACTAGATGATGCTAAAAGCTTTATCTCTTTTATTGTTTAAACTGTTTTATTGCTAGGACCTTATTTTACACATTATGTCCATTTTTTCTAAAGTATCTAGTTTAAATTGTATATGGATTTCTAGACTAATTTTCATATTTTTATTATCATTCATGTTTTGGTTTTATTCCAAGACTCTGTTTCAATATGACTGAATAGCTAAGAGGTGACTAACACTTAACATTGAAATAATTTCTTCAGAAGTAGTTTGCACTGAGTTATCTTGTTGGCTTTCAAGAGATGAAATGAAAAGTCAGACATGACTGTAAATGTGAAAAATATGAACTCTGGACATAGCTTTAAGCATGTATTTCAGCTTGTTCAAGTTAAGTTTAATCTAAAGGCATGCTTATATGCATGGCTAGATCTGGATACATGATGAATAGCCATAGCTGTCTTATTAATAACATGGCTTATTTTAACTGAATTTTGACTTTTCTTTTTTTGGATTTAGAACCAGCAGAGCAGTCCGTCTCATTCTGAGCCGAGGGGATGATATGTTAATCACTGGTGGCCGCCATCCTCTTATTGCAAAATATAAAGTGAGTGCCAGAAGAATTCAGTGAAAAAATACCCACCTATACTCTGTGAATAAGGATTTCAGTGTTAGCGGTTCTGGTTCTATTATTGAAAATCGGTATAACCAATTCAATTTTAAAACGAAACTGCTAGCCAGGGAATCGAGATAAAGTTGCTGTACAGCCCTTTCTCTGATTCTGCCTCTGTCTCTTCAGGGTTTTGTTTTGTTTTGTTTCTAGTTCCTTCATGTCCTTTTCCTTTTATAGCTCTTTCTGTCTTTCTTTCTGGGAGCAGCAAGCTAACCTAGCTCAGACTCCTTCTGCAGTGGTTTATTTTAAATGGTCCATATGGTTAGATTCACATAAAGAAGAAGCTAATTTTTCACAGAAAAAGTGTCATGCAGGAAAACTGCTTCTATGGAGGAAATTAATCTCTTCCCTGCTCATGCTCTGTCATCAGTCATAACTATTCATTAGGATAATTTCTGCCTTCTTTTCCATCTCTACTTGTCATGGAAATTGTACATGCCAGCCATCATAACAGGCTTTGAGTCCAAGTTTCTGCTGAGTTGATAAACTGAAAGATAGATTCTTCCGTTAATAGCACTGAAAGTGCTCTGTTAATAGCACTACAGCTCCAGCTCGGTGCCTCCAAAGAGGGACCCTGATGAACAAAATTCCTGGACAATTATACCCTCACAGTCTAAGTTCCCCACCCCTCATGTGACAGTTCAGACCAAGACTAACGTTAATGGTCTGGAGTCTTTGCAATCTTTATTGGGTTCTTTCATTTTCTCTAACTGGGCCTCTTATCTCTAAGGTTGCAGCCCCTGCTAGAGATTGTAGCTTCCTTATCTTTCAGCTTTAACTGGCTCTGAGGCCTTCTCTTGTTTAACTACGTAAAAGTTCAACATATCTAGGCAAAATTCACAGCTTGCAGCCTAAGACTTCAGCAAATTTAGCTGCCAATGCTAAGCAAGTTATGCTGAACAAGTTTTATATAAGTACTTTACCAAATTGTGTGACATATTACATAGATAAAGTAAGAGAGGTTTTATAAGATGCTTCCCTGAAGTTGAAAATGAGCTGTAGCTCGTGTTGAGAATTCAGGAGCTGTTAGTGGCAACAGGTGAAAAGAGGGATGTGAGATAAAGATAACGTTTCTTTGTTAATAAAAGCAAATTTCATACTCCATCTGCCAGACACTATTCTTACTGCTAGAGTGGGATTTTACTTTATCTACAGTGAACATTCCCAGGTGACACACTTACCAGCTATCTCAGGCAATACACAGGGAGCCACTGGGCATCCCTGCTTCTTCCTTTCCCAGTGGGCTGATGTTGCTTATTATATGCTGTACCTCTGCAGATCACAGATGCCAGGTGGGAAGGCCAATATCTTAGGAATATTCTTTCTTTCTCTCTTGCCCTTTTATAGTTTCAGTGAAAGCTGCCCACAAATTAATAGTGCAGTCTGATTCTAGCTGTGTGAGCTATGTTCATTTTTAAAATATACAAGCACTTAAGAAAAGAATGCCAAAATCTAAATAGGTTACTGTTGATCCTTCTAGGTTGGCTTCATGAACGATGGTAGGATCAGAGCTGTGGATGCCAAATATTACATTAATGGAGGATGTACTCCTGATGAATCTGTTTTGGTAAGGATTCTACACTGACAAATCTTACAATATGGAGAATTCATTAGCTGGAAAATTATGGAAGCCAAATTCCCTTGCACATGTACTACTAATCATATAGACTTTCGATGTAGGGACTGTGGGTTGTTGGAAGAATCTACACCAAGTAGTTTAACCTTTCCTTATTGCACTGGGTTTCTACAGTCAGATTTTGGTAGCCACAATAATGAGGAGCATGTACATTAGGGCAGATCATGTCAGAACCATGTTTAGATGAAGTTCTACAAGGATGCAGTGAAACTGGTGGGATCTAGGAGGGATAACCCAATGAGTAACCTTTCCACCCAGCTCAGCTGTAGCTGGCATGACACATGTGATAACAACCTTATTTTGTGGGAGCCAGGCCCAGAGTGAGTCAAGATGCTTGATGCTCATCATAATAACCTGGTTTTGCAGCATGGGAGTTGAATAACAATAATCTATGCTTGACTTGGTTATTGTTCAGTAACAGTTAATAATGTTTTAACACTCTGTGATTGCACCAAGATTGGAATAGGCATTTCTGAGAAGAAACATTTGTATAGCTAAGAGTTGTACTATAACAATATGTCATCTTCACTCTGATTTATCAATAACTCTCTAAAGACTGGTCACATACCTTCTCTGAGGTCCATAAAAGTTGTAATCATTAAAAAAAAAAATCACTTTTTTTTGGGTTATATTCTGCAAACAATATTTCAACTTGTATTTCCTCAGTGAAAACTTATATGGCATTACTCATATGCACAGTTATTACAGCAAAATTATCTTCAGTTGTTTTTATGCAGAAAGGTTTTAAAGTTTATTGTTTAAAGCTCAGTGGAAACAGTAGGAATAATGACTTAAATTTACCATTTTATTTACCACTGACAAGAGTCAGTGACCTCTTCTTGAGGCATCAAACTATTTTTTTTAACTTATTTGTTATTTTGATAGTGACTCCTAGAGCCTAATTTGAGGTTTCTAATAGGAGATTTTTCCTCTTCATGTTGTTTTGTGTTTGTAAAGTAAAATGTCTACAAGAAAATCTTAAGAACCAGGAGACACAGTAGACTGTGGTACATATGCCTTCTGGTGGAACTAAAGCTGCAGTGTGAACTTCCATAGGATGTGATAATTCAGAATGCTTTCATCAGTTCCTTTCATAGCCACTATGTTTTAAATCTAATCTGCCTATTTTTAGTGTTGTGTGTCTTTTGATATCGAAGTAGGAGCAAAATCAATCATATAATGGCGTAACTGTTACGTCTTTAGCTACTGATGGCACTCAGCTGCTAGTAACACCAGTTGTGTTCTGTGAGTATCAAAACAAGAATGAAAACTAATCTGCTGCATGAGAAATGTAAGAATAAAGTCTGTATGTGTGCATGAGTACTCTTACTACCATTGAGTGCCAGAAATCCAATTTTAAAGTTCATTGTCTCTAGTAAGGTCTTTATATGAGATGAGGAAGACTTAAATATGAATTTGAAAGAAACACTGTTCTGACATTAAACTAGACCTGTTTGTCCCTTACCTCAGGTAGCAGAAGTATCCTTACTAAAAATGGACAATGCATACAAGATTCCCAACTGGAGATGCTGGGCTTATGCCTGCAAAACAAACCTGCCATCAAACACAGCATTCCGAGGGTTTGGCTTTCCCCAGTCAGGACTGGTGACAGAAACTTGGATAACAGAAGTTGCAGATAAAACTGGTTTACCACCAGAAAAGGTGATTTAACTGCAGGCATCTTCTCTCCTGAAATGAAGTCTCTGCGGTAGCAAAGTTAAACCACTTTAAATTAACTCAATTGTTTGAACAAATCTTTTCCAAGTCACAGATTATTTGTGCTAAAATTTGTATGTTTTTAAATCAATGTCTGGTTATTGAGTGAATAGCATGCTCTTAGAAACTGAACCAAACTGTTAATTGTTCAAAAAGCATACAGTGATATTCTTGATGTCTATGAGTCCCCCAGATGGTCAGTTTGCTTCTAACAGGATTGTGTGATAGCTGTTGATTTCATTTTTTCAGATTAGGGAAATAAATATGTATAAGAAGAACGAGCAAACACCCTTCAAACAGAAGCTTGATCCACAGAACTTAATACGGTGTTGGGACGAATGTATGGAGAAATCCGCATACTACAGTAGGAAAACAGCTGTCAGTGAATTTAACAAACAAAATTACTGGAAGAAAAGAGGGCTTGCCATTGTACCAATGAAGTTTCCATTTGGAATGGGCGCACGTCACCTTTCTCAGGTGAATTTCCTTGAAGAATAAGTGAGCTAAACATTTTATCCGTAGAAGATTACAGTTACTTTGTCTTAGGATACAGAACAAATATGTTATCTTTCAATTTCTAGAAAATGATCATCCTCCTAATGTTTTTTCCCGGAAGAGGCTTCACTAGATTGTAGCTCTCTTCAAGCTGAGATTAAAGGTGTTTGGTTTTCAGGACTCAGGCAGCTTGGACCCTGCCTACTTAGAGGCCAGTCCCATCTGGTGTGATACAGTGTTGGAATAGATGAGCTGAACACTTTTATGAAATATGTTTGAAGACCGATGGAAAAATGTTCATTGAATCAGTTATCCATCCTAGAAATAGCTCTGAGCTTACTCTTTCTGACCATGAGGGTAGTATGGGATGCTGTTTCTTAAAGACTTAACAAAGACTAAGGAAGGAAAAACAGTAGTATTTCTGGTCTTGGCATTTCTTTTTAAGGTGAGGGTCCAGTTCTTCTGAAACAAACAGCATTCTATCAATTGCAAATGAACTGACTGGCTCATGTCATATCAAACAGGCTGTCTCTGTTCAAGATTAAAGTCACAGGGTCTTTGTAGTCTACGGTGCTACTTCCAACTGAGTCCAGGAGGAAAATATCATTCCGAATCTTATTGTTGTGTCTAATGCTGACAACCTGCCCAACCTGTGCAGTTGAAAAACCTGTGTCGAAGGCTCTCAAACATCAGCGAGAGAGAAAAGGGAACTTGCAGCAATTTGCATGTACAGCCATTAGTGAGGGAGGTCCTTTAGCCCCTTTTGAAATGATTGAGATACTGTTGCCTGGTGTAGGTTTAGGACCTAGCAACAGAAAAAGGAGACCTTCAAGGATTTGTATCTTTTTCTTTTCAAGTTCATTGTAGAGGAAGAGCAGCAACTAGCATTCCAAATTTTGCCATCTCTTCAAAAGCATTAAACATATAAACTGAAATGCGTTAAAAAACTGTCTTTTTTTATTATTATTCATCAATTCATCATATAGAACACATTTCTCACTAATCTGATTTTATTTTTCTTTTTTAGGCTGCTGCACTGGTTCATATTTATACTGATGGGTCTGTGCTTCTGACACATGGTGGAATTGAAATGGGGCAGGGCATTCACACAAAAATGATCCAGGTAACAAATGATCCAAACAAATATTACCTTGTGCTTTGTCTGTCATGCAGATAAACAGTGTAAAAGTTTTCTTTTTACTTAGTTAGTGTACCAGTAGGACAGTTTCTTTATCAGCAGAGCCACTGATTCTTTGCATTGATAGAGTTAGAAAGCAAAAGTACCTTCATTAAGAGTCATAGAGACAACAGGGAAAGAAACCCACACTGATTGTTTTTTATTCTTCTAATAGCATGTGAAGAGGCTTATTAGAAATAAGATTTTGGGGGCTGATCCCATAAAACCCATGGTGAAAAAGGCAGTCAGTATTCAGATTAGTATACAGTCAAGGTGAATTACACATTAACACATTACCATGTGTTAATGGATAACTGAGAGACAGACCTGTAAAGATACTTATTAAGTCACGGAAAGTTTGGGATCTGGTCTTGCATAATTTCCCCTAAGTCATACAGGGTGTAAGCAGCAAAACCAGGAACGAATGCTGAACTTCAGAGTCTCAGTGCAGAGCTTGAGTACAGCTAAAACATTGCCCTTCTTTTCTGCTTCTTTGTACTGGCGAATCAGACAGAATTATTTCAGCTGGAGATTGGAGGAGAACTTGTGAAACTTTATCTTTCCTGGTATCACTGTCTTCTACCAAGTACTGGAGAATTGTTGGAGCGTTTAGATTAGTTCTAAAACAGAGAACACTATGTTGTTCTTCCTGAAACAGGTTGCTAGTCGGGAATTGAACATCCCTATGTCATGTATTCACTTCTGTGAAACGAGCACAACAACTGTTCCCAACGCATGTGCCTCGGTAGGATCTGCAGGGACAGATGTCAACGGCATGGCTGTGAAGGTAAAGAGTATTATTGAGTTTAAAAAAACACCCTAAGGCTTGCCAAACTTTAGTCACTGGTGATCCCATAGAAATGAGTTTGTGATTACCAAAATACTGCTGCAGATGGCCAACCAGAAACATGACTTGACAGTTTTTCAGTAATGGTGCTTATGAGTTTTCAGAATATGATCTGAGCTTTCCCAAAAGGGCTTATAGTTGACAAAGTCATTCTTTCATCTGAAAAACTTAACTAAACTAACTTACACATGCAAATCCTGTACCCTGTTCCTGTTTGAAATCTACTGATTTATGCAGATTCCAGCCCTTGTAACTTCACCCTTTATGTTTTATGTCTATGGAGTTCAAATGACACCTTCTACCATACTTTTTCAAACTAAGATGACAGTAAAGTACATACTAACTAAGTAGTAACTAGAACATATCTTGAATAGTACCAAATGTATCCGTATTAATTTTGTGTTGTATTCTCCTGAACTCTCACCAGGATGCTTGCCAAACTCTTCTGAAACGCCTGAAGCCGATCATCAACGAGAACCCAAACGGGACCTGGAATAATTGGGTAAGACATGTGAATCCTACTAAATGTGTTTGAATGCTTGCAGAAACTGTGATGTATGTATTGTAGTCTGTAAGTCTGCTTAGCCTAATAATCCTGAAGTAAAAAACTCTAGAAACAGGTTATTCCACAAAAAGATGGAGTGCTGTAGCAGGGTAGTCAAGAGAAGATTCTCAGCCAGGCACAAGTGACTGTGTGGGAGATAACAATTAGATGTATTGCTAGTACAGGGTCTAAATATTGCCAGTGCAGTATCCAGATAACAAATCTATTACAATGGATTAGAGTATAATCTGGTCGTGGTCCCTCCTGTTGAGTCACGAGCTTCAGGGAGATCCTCGTGCTTTCTAAACTTGTCAGAGAAGTCTAGGTGTGCACAGGTGCACATAGTCTCAGATTTGCTTCTCAGTCTAAGTCTAAAGGGTTATAATATGTCGTGGTGTAACCCCAGCCAGCCACCAAGCACCAGACAGCTGCTCATCACTCCCCCACCAGTGGAATCAGGGAGAGAACTGGAAGAGTGAAAGCTGGAAAACTTGTGGGTCAAGTTAAAGACGGTTTAATAGTAAAGCAAAAGCTGTGCACACAAGAAAAACAAGGAATTCTTTCACTACCTCCCATGGGCATGCAGGTGTTCAGCCGTCTCCAGGAGAGCAAGGCCCCATCACACAGAACAGTTACTTGGGAGGACAAACAGCATCATGCCAAACATCCCTCCCTTCCTCCTCTTGCCCCCACTTTATATACCGAGCATGATGTCATATGGTTTGGAATATCCTTTTGGTCAGTTAGGGTCAGCTGTCCTGGCTCTGTCTCCTCCCAGCTTCCCATGTACCCTCAGCCTGTCACCATTTGGGGCAGTACAAAAAGCATAAAAGGCCTTGGCTCTGTATAAACACTGCTCAGCAATAACAAAACATCTCTGTATTATCAACCCTGTGTTCAGCACTAATCCAAAACACAGCCCCATACAGCCTCTGTGAAGAAAATTAACTCTATCCCAGCCAAACCCAGCACAGGTTTGGCTAGAAATGTACAGATTTGCAGTCTTTGACCTTGCAGAATCCATAGTTACAGAGTGAAAAAACCACCCATGTAGCCTCTTTAGGATTTTATCTCTGTATTTAACCAGATCCTGGAACTTTTTACTCACCCATCCAAAAGTAAGTCGTCTTCATCTTTGAGGTGGACCTACCCTGCAGGCATCCGTGCTGTGGCTGGGGATCCACCCAGACACTGCCTGCAGCCTCAGGAGATCCAGTCTCCAGCAGGATTCTGTACTCTCATGCAAACCCATGTGCACCAAAGTCAATCACGAACATCTCAGCTCTCCCATCTCTGGAACGCAATAATTATGAGAGCATCCAAACAGTTCCTCCAGCAATTCCCACAGGTGATCTTCTGTTAGGACAGACTGCATTGCCCATCAGAGACTGCAGAAAGGATGCAGGGGTGGGAGGTGGAGAGGATGCACATGAAGGCCTGGCTATCTTGTTACTCTCACAGGTGCTTGGTTTAGATAGCTGGGAAACAATCCCCACATTGAGCCTTGTTGGAAAGGAGAGGAAGCTATCTTTGAAGTCACATTTGGAATCACAGAATTTTTTTATATACAAAAGATATCAGCTTGTGCAATAACATGACCCACCCCAGCTTACCCTCAGACAAGTTGTTGCAAAAGACTGTTAGGGTATACATGCACAGTATCAGTTTTCCTATGTAGCTATTCTTTATTTTACCAAATCAATAAAGAGAAGCCTTCTCAACTTCTTCCTTCCATCTCTCTCCCATATGCACTATATTACAGAACTGCACAAAAGGGAGCAGGAATTCTTGCTCCCATTACTCTAATATGTAGTTAGTTATAATATTAGTTACATTTACAGTAGATTAATATAGAAGTAGTGATAAAGTTATTTGTAGAAGTGGCCCCTATCTGATGCCACTTGAAACTGGAATAGAATTTTAGAGCTAGAAACTGAATTTTGTTTGAAACGCTTTCTTTGCAGCACTAATTCTTAAGAGTAACAAGAAATGTTGGCATGCGGGTGCTAGCTTGCTGACAGCTATGTATGCAAATATAATCTCCTAATAAGGACAAAATTAATTTGGATGATTCAGACGCACCAAAAGTATTATCAGAAATGGCTGACCTAAGAAAGAATGTTCATATACATCCAGAGAAGTAATCTTACATCTTGCAAAGTCAGCAAAGCCAACCAAAAACCGCACAAAAACTTCTTGACTTGTAAACTGAGTAAACCTAACATGAGAATCACTGAAAGGGAATAGATTTGGGACCTCATACTGTCACTTTTACCACTGGCAGAATTTCAAAGACCTTTTCTCTTGAAAACTCTTAATTTTGTGCAAGTAACACACATTATTGTTATTTTTGTGCAGTTCTTTTATGCCATGTAGTGGTTTGACGTTGGCTGGACTCCAGGTGCCAAACAAACTGCTCTATCACTGCCCTTATCAGCAAGACAGGGGAAGAAAATAGGATGGAAAAAACCCCACTCGGTGGGCAGTTTACAAAAGAAGAAGTGAAAGGCTGCATGTGTGCACATGGTCGTATGACCCAATATAATCACTGACTTATCAACCAGATCTGTTCAGCTGCCAAAGAGAGACCCATTTCTATTGAATTTGAGCAGAAAAATTGAGCAGGGCCCTTTCTGAGTGTGGCATTACCAGTAATAAAAGTTCTGCAAGAACACCACTGTTTACAGGTCTACTCGTTAACGGTTTGCCAAAAGAATTTTGGTTGCTCATTGAAAATGGGTTTAGTTCTACAGTATTAGGCACCATGTGCCTCTAAACATGTTTAACTCAGCTAGTCTTCCTTTCCTTACAATTTTCACAGTTTGGGTTTTTAGTAAACATATGTAAGTAAGTGTATATCTATGTCAATGAAGTAAATATTTGTATGCATGTTCCTTTGTGACTCCTTCCTTGGTTTGCCATAAGCACTGCTCTATTTTACAGATTAAAGAAGCTTTTGAACAGAGTGTGAGTCTGTCAGCTACTGGCTACTTTAGGTAATACATTTTGTTCCTTAAAAATGCATAGGTTAAACCAAGACTGATTTCTGAAGATAACCATAGAAGCTCCTGTCCCATAGTTCTTTCTAATGGCTCATCTTATGTTTTACATAATTAATTGATATATCAGGAGTTGAAAGAATAAAGTTTAGGTGTTAATTTATAACAAGCCCTATGTGGACTCTCTAGAAAGTATTAAAAGAATGATTTGTGCCATCTTTGCTCCATGATTTGGCCATTAGCAAAGCAGAAAGCATCATGAAAGGGACTGCTGCCTGTAACAGTAGGTGTGCAAAGAGGGATATAGTTTATTTACTGGAGACTGTATTGCTATAAGCTGTTAATACCATTTTACTACTGATTATTTACAATTTTATCTACAGACTGGATCACACCAGTTGCATGACAAGAAAAACAGTGGCAGCATTAAAATACTTATCCATGACACACCTGTAATTAGCAACCAGCTGCACCTGTGAAAAAAATATGGCCATTTAATTCTAGATCTGAGCCCTAAGGTTATTTCTCTTTAGAGGAAGGAGAGTTTAAAATGTCTGATTGCATTTAGCAGAAAAGCTTACAGTGATTTTTTTTTAAACTAACTCAGGAATCAGATGCCATGATTCAGCACTAATTGAAAGCTAGGGGACTTGGGGCTCACATGAGAAGTGAACTTGCTAACTAACACTAGTTTTTGGAGTCATTGTTTTGACCTCTGTGCTTCTGGAACCTCACAAAATTCCCTCCATATATACTCCTATATATGGATTTATTCACAACAGCATGCTATTGGAGGACACAATAATCTCAAACACAGTTCCCACTGCTCTCTCTCAGAGCAGTCTCATCATTCTTTTTCTTTGAATTCTTTCACTGTGTTTATAAAGAACCAGAAAGGAAAAATTCCTGTGTTATAACTCAGGTGGGATTCAAAGCAAAGCTTTTCTCTTAGCCTGCTTATATCTGCTCTCCCTTCACAAGTATTTCCTACTTATCAAAAGCAACTTTTCACTTCTTTAGGCAGCCTGGAGTAAGTTGAAGAGGCACTTTGCAAACCCAGATATATTTAAAACACCAAGAAATGCCCAAATAAAATGTCTGTTCTTGCTGTTAAGTCTGTTCAGATATGTTTTCTTCTTATGAAGCCCTTTAGGAATGTTGATATCATCAAAGTAATGAACAACAGTCATACTTTGCTACTGACATTTAATAGTGTCCAAACATATCTGCAGCTCCCTGAGCCTCAGATCCTGTGTTGATCTTGTTCTTATCCAGTCATATTCTCTACATCCAAGTCTCCAAGGCAGCAGAGGCAGATGGGCTATGAGAAGCTGAATATATGGATTTGGTGTATCCCTTTTCAATGTGTGGTTCTATTCTATAACTGCTTTATGCAGTATAATTTTAAATATGCTCATCAGACATTTCAGTCATATGTGGCAAGAAAATACACCTTAGTCCCACAGCTCACATAGTTGGGAGATACCACATTTCACTGTCCTCTTGTGTACCTTGGATTTACCCTGTCAATCCTGACTACTCTGGTCTCCTCAGTTAGTCCCACTCCCTTCTAAATAATTACACCTTTATTTCAATAATCCGGTTTTAACCCTCTCACTCATTCTGTAGGCTGTTTCTGTAATTAACTCTTTCATTTATCTCTTGTAAATTATTCTTTCATAGGTCCTGACAAGTTTTCCTCCCGTTTTCTAAATTCCCTTATGTGCTATTACCTCAGCAACCATTACCTTAAATTTTTGCTCTGTATTTGATTACTGAGCTTTTATTAGTATATTTCTATGATTATGTTGGTTATAGACTCTCCTGAACTGAAATAGCTTGCTTAAGATCTTAGTACTTAAGATTCCACAAGTAGTTTTAAACTTTTAAGTGGTCATCTGCTTTGTTATGATGCAAACTGTCATCAGTTTTCTTCTTATGGACTTTGTTTCTTCCATCAGAGGTTACAATGAACACATGGATTGGGAGAAAGGGGAAGGACAGCCATTCACATATTTTCTTTTTGGAGCTGCTTGTTCAGAGGTTGAAATCAACTGTCTAACAGGAGATCACAAGGTAATAACTGAGTGTCATGGAAGTTTTGTAAATGAGGCTTGCTCCAGCAACAATTCAGGCTTTGCATTCATGAATGACCTGTCTTCACATGACAGTAAATATATCAACAGTGTAAATGCAGATTCCAGTGGAGCACAATGAAAGCTGTGCAGTGTTAACCAGCTTCTGGCACATCTGTGCTAATGTCATATGTGTTTACCTTTTGGGTTAAGGCTGACACCTAATGTGTTCTTTGCCTGTTTTCTCCTTGTTTGCCAGCAAATAACTTACAGCACTATTCAATTTCCAAACTTTTGATCATTTGGATAGATAAATCTCAGACTTGCTGATCATATGCCCTCTATCTGTACTACATGTGTACTTATATGGAGATTTCACTGTGCAATGAGAAAAATCTGGCAGGGCTGTCTCTGGCTAAACTTCTGTTAAAGTTGAGACAAGCCCATCTTGCTTGTAATGGAATACTGGAAATTATTTTGAAATTGTGTTCATGGAGGGGGCCTCTATCTTAGTATATGTTATTTCACTGAATACCAACTCTAACCCATGTTGTCTTCTAATGCCTCCACTCCATGCATCTCTCTCAATAATATAAATTTGAATTTTATTAACAGAATCTCAGAACAGACATTGTTATGGACATTGGATGCAGCATAAATCCAGCTGTGGATATAGGACAGGTATGTGCCAAGAATTTTCTGCTATCTTATTTCTGTTACATTGATATCCTTATCTGAAGTGAGGATTACTTCATTAGTTCAGAAAACATTCATTTCTTACTAGATTATAAATCATAGATTATACTAGAAGGTCTTTTGCTTATAGACTTGACTCACTTGAGTTAGTGTCAGAGCTTTGTAGATGTCAATGAAGCTTGAATTTTACCCATGAAGTCGATGTGTAATATGTATTATGTAATATGCCTGTTATCTACTGGACTTAAATCCTGTTTGTGATCTACAGTGTCCAAGTTGTTTGACCTGCCTTCCCCCCTTGATAGCAGGGATTCATTATTGCAGGCTGGTCCACAGATCTCATCACTTCATCGTGAAAGCATTTGTCCTCTCAGGGATGAGAGAGGAGTGTGAAAGTTTTCTTGTCACAGCTACCCCAAAATGTTGAAGAATTGCATTAGTTAAAGACAAAAGAAAAAGGCTTTCTAACAGATGGTGAAATAAATCAGTTCTTGACAAAGTTTTACCCACTGAACCAAACACAAGTACTGAATGCTATTTCTTTTCTTATTTAAAGATTGAAGGTGCTTTTGTTCAAGGCATTGGACTGTACACAATGGAGGAATTAAAGTACTCTCCAGAAGGAGTCCTCTATACTCGGGGCCCAGATCAGTATAAGATCCCTGCTGTTTGTGATATTCCAGAACAGTTTAGTGTTTCCCTGCTGTCATCTTCCCAAAATCCTTATGCCATCTATGCGTCCAAGGTAAGTAAAACATCACAGGGCCTAATTTTAGATCCCAGAACAGAGAAATTACTCCTATATAAAACATGTAGAAGTTTTCAGTCTTCTTCTTTAGCATTTCAAACCAGTGTCCAGTAAATTGTTTTATTTATGACATCAGGAAAGCCAATAAGAAAAGACATAATGCGAGATATTGTTGCATCACTTTCATGGTTGGCAAGTAGTGATTTTAGGGTTTTGTTAACAGACCATACACAGAAGCTACAAACTGAATTTAAATGTGGTGATAAACTGAAGGGTTAGAATAAAAATACTGAAAGAATTGATGGAGAAATCATAATGCCAATGGGAGTGTGCAGCTTATTTGTGTGTGCTGCACGACACAAAATAGGACTGCACGTGTGTATTTATATGAGAGACTGGCTCCAGTCTTCATTTGGTATAATCATTGTTTCAATTTACACCAGCAAATAAAATGAAATAGCACAATAGAAAGAAAAAACATATTGTACAGCAAAATTTATTAAAGAACGAAAAGATTATTAAAGAATATTATTAAAGAGCCTTCAAAATTATTTAAAGCTTTCTCAGTTTGAAAAAAAAATCATCTAGGTGAAGGAGTAACATAGTTGATTGGTAGCAGATCTAGAGAGCTGATACTAATATCCTTCTTCAAATAGAATTTTTATCCTTTTCTGTGAACTTATCTCCAATAATTACCCTTAAAATTCACTGTAGGAAGGGGTGATTCTGTCTTCATGCAGCATGTTTGGGGAAAATACTTGGTTCTCTGATTTTAGCAAAAAGATATGTAGGATTCAATTACAGTATCCCAGTGCAGTTTGGATTAAAATGTTCAATGCCACAGCATTGAGAGGACTATGGAATAAGGGTGGATTTGGCTTGTCTTTGAGGTAAGAAACAAATGTGAATCTTCTGGTAGAACTTGTGAGAGGATATCAAGCCCACTGAGGTCAGTGGTATTTGTCCACAGGGAAATACCAAGAGTTCAAGCCTTGTTCCTTGGTTTTAGCTGTACCTGGGTTTGGATGGTTTTGATTTTATCTGCTAGTTATTCTAAATTTAAGTTTAACAATGAGCCCAAAGGATTCTAAAACAATGGCTGACACTTCAAATCCACCTTTTTAGCACACTGGAAGCAGCTACCTTCAGAAGACTTGGTGTGATCTAACCTTGCTTCCTCTAAATCTAAAATAAACTTACTTACTGAAGGATGAAACACTTCTTAAGTGACTGGTTTTAAACTTTTTTGTTAATTTTCATCTGGCATGTACTCCTCCCATTTTCTCAAAACCTACACCTATATGATTTTTTTTTTTTCCTTTTCAGGGAATAGGTGAGGCAGGACTTTTCTTGGGATGCTCTGTGTTCTTCGCTTTGAGAGATGCAGTAACTAGTGTGAGGAACGAAAGAGGACTGAAGAAGCCCTTTGCACTGAACAGCCCTCTGACCGCTGAGCAAATACGGGCAAGCTGCGCTGATGACTTTACTGAGCTGGTAACTGGGGACTGTGGGCAGGGTCTATTGAACTGTTGCTGGGTACGAGTGCACCCCTGAGTGCTGCAGTGCCTCATATGTCTCCAATTGGTCATGCTTTGTATACAACTCCTTGTAATTGAAATGCATGGTAACAGGTCTCACACATGTTATTTCAACAAATGCCATTCAAACATTGTACTGGAATGTCCCTGGTTGGGAATAATTTTTTTCCTTTGAAATTTATATAATTTTTACAACTCCCTCTTTCCCTGAAGCCTCCACCTTTCTTCTGTATGTCAAATCCCACAGAGGACTAAATAGCTCATCTTACTGACATGAAGCGGTTCAGCCTTCAAGCATCTTCAGTCTCTTTCCAGATGCTTTGCCCCACTGACTAGCACTCTGGCACTGTCATCTCATTCTGGTACTCCTTGCTATGCCCAGTACTGTTTGGGAGAAAAATAATCAATTCAGTGCTAACAAAAAGATACAGAAGAAGAAAAACGAGGCAATGCAGTTCTCATAATACTGGTCCTTTAGAGTTTCTGCAACTGTTCACTGTAGTCATGTTCCCATTGCTTACCATTCTTTTTCTGTGCAATTTTTGCTCTCATTCACGGATTACTCTCATGGTATTTCTGTGATTGTGGTGAGGCACCACTGGCCCCTGAGTCAGTAGGTTTGTGGGCTTACTCTCTTTGCAGGAACTTGCAGGAGGTGAGGTCCACCAGTGCAGGGACCTTCTCCATCTCTGTTTAGCCCTGACCCCAGTTATAACTGACCTTCCTTCCAGCCACCCTCTGTAGGTGTCTCCTATATAATACCCTGCTGAGTGACTTGGAAGCACCTGATAAGGGCAATATTGAGAGTTTGCCAGTCAAGTAAACTCACTCTTGTCATTTCTTGCTTGTCTCTTAGGTGGCAAACAATGAAGCTGCATCCTCCGCTCTTCAGGCCACATCTGTGTGAATGACAAAGACCGGAATGGAAAACTGATTTGCTGCTCCAAGACACACTAACCAACACACAGATACATATATTTTCTCATTTTCATATTTTCAGAATAGGATCAGCTACCAAAAATTTGCACTTTACGTCTTCTATCCTTATCTTCATTCTTCCTCCAGTATATTCATTACTGTATTTCACTTAAATGACTACATTTAGTTGCTAGAAATACATCTTCTGCATTTGAAGTATATATATTCAACAAGGAAGGTCTGCTGAACAGCACAGCTCAAATGCTGTAGGAAAGCAAAATTAAGATGAAGTATAAAGGTATGTGAGATAACTTACTGCCACTTATTACACCCAGCAACTTCATATGGTAAATGATTTTGTAATGGCTTCAGCTAATTTTCTAATGTAGATCTGAGTCTTGCAGTGGAGTGTGAGCACAGAGATCTTTGTCAAAGACTCAGAACTTATTGGATTCAGTCCCTTTTTGATCAGAGGTGATGCTCTGACTTGTAGTAAAGCTACTTTAGATTCTTTTGGCACAGACATCTTTGTGTCAAAAGCACGCAAGAAACAAGAGTTACTTTCGCTGTTCCAGGCAAGTTGACCCACATATATAGGATGTTCACTGTGTGGTTTCAGTGAACCTCTCCATCAGTTATTCCTTGCTAAGCATGGGGATTGCTCTTCCACTCACTTAAAGGTCACATTTCTCCAGCACTGTGACAACTGCCATTTCTACTGGAAGTAAATGGCTTTAATTCATTTGACATGTCAGCCTGCAGGCTCTTATTATTTCACTGCCTCTCAGTTTGCCATCATTTTTTCTTCTTGCCTTATGTCCCTTTTACAAGTTGATACTATATCTGTGACAGAAATCAAGTCAGTAGCTTAAAACACCTTTTGCATTTGCTATGAAGGTATGAAATCTTTATTGCTTCAATTTGTCTCTCTGTAACCACAATGAGTAGGTGAAATGCTTAAACATAGCTGTCCAAACCATCTTAGATATCATCAGACAGCAGAGGAACAGGAGAGCACAGGACTGGAAGATATGATATAGCAACTGGAGGTCAAGCAGGTAATAGCAAATCATCAGAAGTGCCACTGAAAGTGTGATTTAGGCAGCTGAAGCCTTGTTGTTTTTTACTTCTTTTCCTTCACATTCTTTGTATTACTTTGGCTTTTATTTATTGTTAGAAGATCAATAAATCAAATTAAATGTGAATGCTGCTGCCACAATTTGTTTTTCTGATTTGAAACAGCTTCTTAGTTTCACTGCGTGGGTTTGTCAATGACAGCTCACAACCCCACCTGTCAATAGCAGCCAAAAAATACATGTAAATTCTGGAATATACTGAAGCAGGGAGCCCATAGGTCTACTGAACTGGGGGGAAGCTGCATATTCTGTTGTTATCCTATGTACCTATGTATCAGCACAGGTGTTGGTAAGTTCCAGACAAGTCAAATCTTCCAAAATCATTGCCCAACCCTTACAGGTAACACTTGCAGTGCTGAGAGGTTTGCACTCCAAGGACTCATCGTGTTCTAGACCAGCACTTTGTTGTCTGCAGCGAAAATCTTGTCTGCTTGTCAGTATTTCTTAGTCATTATTAACAAAAATTCCTCCCTGCCTCTTTACAAGTGGCACTGTTGTCCAGTTGTCTCAGTAAATTCTATACATGTAGCAAATATGGGTTGTTGTTTATTTTGGGTCCAAACATATTAACATGTTTGCTGACTTTTAGGTGTTTGAAAAACTGCATGGAAGCTAGAAATATCAGCAATTAACCATCCTGGCACATGATACTGTAGCTACATGGGATATTATGAAAGGAATTTTCTTGGACTATACTGGGAGATAAATAAGCAGAAATGTTGGGGCTCCAAAGGCACTGACATGCTGGATAGCTACTGACACATTATTGTGCACTGTAACTGCACAGTTACACCCAAACTGGAGATGGCTGAGAAGAACCCTTTCTACTAATTTTCTTCGTGAGAGAAGTGTTTCTTTAACTGTTTACCCTCAGCAGTCCCATTCTCTGTGGTGTAAGAGAAAACACCTAATATAAATACTAGGTTCTGGTTTGGAGAGTTAGTAGTCTCTAAATAGATACTGTTCTCCCAGAATCAAGTGTTTGGTCTGGTTCTTTCTGTTCTCAGGCCCTTGAACTGCATTGTCATACCTACACCTATACATGGAGTACTACACCAGTGCTGCAGTTGGCAGGACCCATTTGCCTGCAGGGACCTGGTGACTGACCTGGCTTCAGTGCTCGTGTTGTTGCAGCTCTCAGGCGTAAATTAGGGGCTAAAACACAAAAGCAGCAGCATATTTTTGCTGAGAATAATTTTTTGCCTTCTAATGGGGAGTGTAAGAAGATCAGGGACTGACTACTTTGTCCTGCAAGCCTACACTGACTCTAAATGGAATGCAGACACCTTACCTGGAAAATGTGAAAAAGGCAAATGAAGCAGAAGATGAGTAGGTACATAAGTGGAGATTTTTGAAAGACATGTACATAATTCCCCTTTAAAAAGAACAGCTGTAATAAGGCATTTAAAGATTAATTACCTTGTTTCCTGGACATGCACACAGAGAAATGGATGAGAATCTAGGACTCCAAATCAGTATTTGGGATTTCTCTCTTTAAGGACATGGCATGTCTTGAGTATGGCCATCTTGTAATGGTACCCACAGCAGTCAGGGCATAGAGCTGGCATGGCACAGAGCCAACCAGAAGAAAATTTTAAATGTGTGTATAGTAGTAATGCTGATTTCATTAAAACTTGGTCACTTTGAAGACAAAAAAATTATAGATAGTTTGGGTCAAGCTAAATGAGAACCACAACTCCACAGCTTTGCATTTGACACTCCACAGAAATGGGTAATGTTGCTTGTCCTGTGTTCTTGCATCACACATGCCTATGTATTCTAAATTCGCTGGATAGTTGAAATAAACAGGCCTGGCAGCTTGAGCTCAGAGCAGAAGTACCCCCTCACAGTTATCCCTTAGGTTACAGGGTTTGAATTAGAGGGGCTCAGATTCTTCCCAGATTATTTCAAGTCGCCGGAGAAGAGCTGGAGTGAGGAGCAGGAGGTGGAGCGTTGGCATCTGACCACACATCAGTTGTTGAAAAACAATATACAGTTCACTGGCTCCTCCCCACCTGCTTATTTTCAGACTCAGCATCAAATTAAACTCTGCAGGACAAGGCAAACTCAGTCAACCTTTAGGACCATATAGCATTTCATTAATTTCTCTTCATGCGTAAAGCTTTATTTTTCAGATTTTGATGCAACAGCATGGCTCACCCTCAACAATCAGATGAGCTTGTCTTTTTTGTGAATGGCAGGAAGGTAAGTTTTTAAATGTTTTTTCTTTTTTGAACAGCATGGCTTTAATATTTACTGTTCATGTTCAGGAAACTGTTATTATGGAGCATCAGTTTATTCATGGATAATTGTCTCTTGTCTTTTATTTTCCTAATAATATCCTGCTTTCTCCCATGGTTTTTACTGAATGTGAGTGACTTTGTATCACTTCTTATGATACAGATTTTTAGAATTAAAAATAGTTATCTGTTTACTAAATTTTTTTTATTAATGCACTCCTAAAGTTGATGTAGTTGAAGTAAGTGCCTCCCTAGTAAAAGAGTATGCAGATTACTAATATCGTTTCAGTAATTCACTCAAAGAAAAGAGGTAGCTAATTCTTTTCTGTTCTTGATGCCAGAAGCTCACATTTCATTTTCTAAGACATTTTGTCATGTTTTCTTACTTAGCAGGTCAAGTGAATCAGAAGTTCTATTAGCAAAAATGTCACCCAAAATATAATATAAACTAAAAAGAAGGAAATTTATTTGTTTGTTAAAAAACCCAAACCAGCTAACCAACCTTGCCACATATTTTTCTAGAGATATTTTTCAGTTGTTTGGTCAACACTTTTATACTCTAGAGAGATGGTACTGGCTCTTTTTTTTGACCAGGTGAATTAAGGAAAAGTGCTTCAACTTCTTTCTGTCTGTTATGTTTTATCTGCCATTACATGCCAACTATGCTTAAAGACATACTCTGAAACCTTATTTCACTCTGCATTTCTGTATAAATTCCTGAACTAGTCCATGTAGTCTTACACCTGGTAAACTGGAGCATGCTGCTGATATAGCAGAATTGTTGAGAGAAGCCTGAGGTTCAGTCTCTGGTCATTCTGCAGCGATGGGTCCTAACACTTTTTTTCAAAGTTGTGTTTTCTTGTCTCCACCAAGTTCAGCCACATTCTTGAGACAAGGCTGAAGCAAGGTCTGCATAAGCCCACTCATACACATTAAACTTCATTAGACTGAAAATATAGATATGTATCCTTCTTGCTCTTCCTACACTGAGATTTTCCTCTGCTGTTATGGTAATGGGTCTCTGCAAAGGAAGGGGTTAATATCAACTTCAAGGAGGTAAAATTACACAGAATTTTCGCATGCACGAGTCCATGGATTTAAAATGAAGGGGTTTCTCGTTCACACTGCTAGGAATCAACAAAGGATCTAGGCCAAAGACACTTTTCCTTCTATTCTTGTCTCTTCAAGTGCTTACTTAACCTCTCTTCCCTTTCAGTTCTCTGAGCAAGCAATTATTTGACATACCTGACCAACATTGCCCGACCCATTCATTTATTCATCTGCAGATTATGATCAAGTGACAGCATACTGTTGCTCAACAAACGCTCCACACTAATCCACAATCACTGCATTTCAACATCATAATTAATCCCTGTGAGATGATCATATTAGATTCCACTCTAACCTATAATCTTTTTTTTTTTTTGTGTAATTTCATAACAGGTAATAGAGAGGCAGGCAGATCCCGAAGAACTGCTGCTGTATTATCTAAGAAAGAAGCATATCCTTTTTTTGAACTTTGCCTTTGAGTTCTATAATCTGTAAATTAATGCAATTGGGGGTTAAGATTGTTTCACTTTTCTTTGGGAACAAGTGGAAACAGAACAATAAGTAGAAATAGCAAAATTTGCCTTGCATTTGTCCTCAGCAGAGCAATCCAGTGCTGCATGTGCACTGTGTGTGTTAGTTGTACAGGTACAACATTGTAAATTTTGAACTACTTCTGTATTAAATAATTTATTGAGGCCCCAGTCCTTCAGAGAGTTTTATATAAGCTTATTTTATTATCTTATTACTTTTATTTTGTCTTTTGAGGCTCTTCAGGTTGCTGACTGCTGTCAGGACTCTGTTGACTTCAGTGGCAGTTATCCCAGCTGAGAAGTTGCCCTGCAGCTTCTGAAGTTAAGCAAGTGAAGGGACATGATGAAAGGAAAGGGCAGATTGCACTGGACTGCAGGGCACTGCAGAAGGAGGTTGTGGTTTGAGTGTGGAGCCTTTGTGCTGAGGCACATAACGGAGGGAGTCCTTCCATGCAGGGTTTAGGTGTGTGCCCTTGGGTTCTGTGCTCCATTTAAAATCACTGCTCCCCTTGGACATTCTGGAAGCAGCACTGGAAACACACAGAGATCGGCTGATACTGTTTTGCAAATACAAGACACAGACAATTATGTGCTGTATTTGCTCAACCCATCCTTCTTATAGAGGAGTACCATCCAGTTCTACACATGCAGATAAGACAAGGGAAACTCAGAAGAACATAAAGAAAAAATAGATTTTGAACGTGGTAATTTTTTTCTTTAACAGTCTCCTTTGCAGTCCGTCTCTCAGGTACAAAATATGGCTGTGGAATAGGAGGCTGTGGTGCCTGCACTGTGATGATATCCACATATGATCCTGTTGCCAAGCTGATACAGTATCCTGGTGCTGATGTTTGAAAACAGTAATTTAGTGTTTTGATAAAACTGACATTCACTGGGAAATTACAGGGTTGACCTCATGATGACACAGTAACAGAGATTTAGATCCTCTCCAGTATTTGAAAAAAAAAAAATCAAAACCAAAACTCAACACCAAAGCCCCCAGCTTTCTGGGAAAATGATGTTTTAGACTGAGTTCTTTATGATTTGAGATTTCAACAGACCTTTTGTCATCTGCCTCTCCTAAGTCCTTTGTGCTTATTTGAGGCTATGCCATTTCTAATAAACCCTCACTATGTGTTTCACATAATCACTGATAAAATCTCCAAGGACTTCAGCAATAGACTTAGTACATTGTAATTGTGCAGTTTTGACCACAGCAGAGTTAGTAGTTCTGCCTTATCTCTCCCTGGCCCTGGCTCTTGAAACTTCGTTCCATTAGAAGTGCTGTGCCAGACTTCCATTGCAGCTGGCCCTAGACTTTGGGTTTTAACAAAATATGCAGGGTGGTTTCTTTTTTTCTTTTAACTAAACCTTCCACTTCTTTAATTAGAAGAGCTTATTACTTAATGCCTAAGTCCCAGCTCTAGGAGCAGGGTGCATACTGTCATGGTCCAATGCAGGATTTTATATGCTTTATATCCTTCTCCCCATGTCTTTCTGATATCAGAAGTCAGAGCATTTCTAGATTAGCTGGAGTGAGTATCCTTTGTTTCGTGCTCCATGGACCCACATGACAAAGCTATTTAGCACCACAGTTCTCCTTCACATCTCAAAGACATCGTCCTGCCAACTCCTGCCTTCTCCCCATATGTTCACTGCATGGTGCTGCTGTCATTACTGTGGAAGGGCTTGGAAGCATAAAAACCAGGATTCATCCAATTCAGGTGAGAGTAAGCTGGACTGTGTAAGGCTGCAGGATTATGAGATTGTCCTGTCCTATGTCTGTAACAAAACCGGGGTCTGTGAGAAGGTGCTGTGAGCCTGTGCAATGCAAAGTCTCTGAAGGTTTTCTAGAAACTGAGTGTTGCCTGAGATTTTTAGATGAACAGGTGTTTGGGGGAATTAATACAACAATTGCTGGGTTGTGATTGGCCCTGTATGGAACATGGAAGGAGCTCCTCCTAATGTACTACAGGGAGCAGAGCACAATCTCCACAACACAGGACTATCCAAGCTTATGCTGTGTGGGGTGCCAGGGCTATGGGTCAATCCAAGCGTGTGCCATGTAGGATGCCAGCTTTCAGAAGGGGATGGGAAGGGACGAAGAGCATCAGTCAGTCTCATTTGGTCACCAGCAGGGCCTCTGGCCATCTCACTGGGGACAACACTGTGCATGTGTGTAGTACGGGATGAATGATTGCAGCTAGCAACCACACTGACAGGTAATAAATTAGACTTATTTGATCTGTGTGCCAGAGATTTCCCTTGGATTAGGTCAGCTCTTTACTTCCTCCACTCTGGCTTGTCCCTGAAAATCAGTCTGACCACATAGATTTAAGAATGTTTTCTGAACATTCTCTTTTTGTCTCACTATTATTTTCCAAGAGTTGTGACTCTGTGACTGGTCTGTGTTGAAGCTCTGGTTGAGGAGATGTTCTGTGTTCTATCCTTCTTGGTTAGAAATACCTAATGTATGATTAATGTCTAAACTGAAAATCTCAGGCCTTATTCTATTCCCATAATTAGGATCATGAGGGTCTAAACTGGAGCAAGTATTATCCTTTAACTAGGTGATCGCTCTGAGAATTTGGGATGGTGAAAATGCTGCTACCATCCTACAGCTGGTAGATGACACACCTGAAGATGGCTATTCAGAAAGTCAGTGAAGCCATATCCTGGATTGTTCTGTTTTGTTCTAGGAAAGGCTGGCCAAATGCAATGGTTCCCAGTGTGGCTTCTGCACCCCTGGAATGGTGATGTCCATGTATGCCTTACTGAGAAACCATCCAGAACCTTCCACGGAACAGATTATTTCTGCTCTGGATGGTAAGTTTCAGGCAGTAAATTGTCAGAAGTATAATAAAAGGATACATGTTTGATTGCCAAAGTCATAAGTATGATTTAACTCAAAGAGCAGTAGATGATGGTAGTAGATGGTGCTCTGATATAGCCATAATGGCTTAAAGACATCTCAAAATCAGGAAAAGGTGGTTCACACCAAAGACTTCTGAAGGGATACACAGTGGCATTTAGCACTGCAGAAATATTTCTGAAAATCCCTGTATTTAGAACTGCCTGCACCAGCAGCCTCAATCTAGTGCAGTAGGAGTACAGTTTTACAATGAATATGATGAAAGAGTAGGTAAAATATACTGAAAAACTGTAGGTACTCACTGGGTAATACAACAAAGTCTTGCTCTTCAAGCAATATTTACTACAATAGCAAAGCAACTTCAACTCGCTTTCAAGTGCCAGGTTTGCTAGCACTCCTATAGCTCCAAGGTAATTAACCCCTCCCACCAGAAGATTTTGATTTCATGAGGGAAATGCCAGAAATTCCAGTAGAGATTTTATTACTTCTTCTACCTGTATATGAAAATCACGATAGTGATGGATGGCAGTAGATTTTGGGTTTGATTGTAAAACCCAAACTCCGCAGTGGTAGTAGTAATTGTAGTTTTAACTTTTGGATGCTTTTCATAATTTGATATTTTATGTGCATTCATTAAAAGTAATTAATATTTTATGGCCTTTAAAATAAATTTTAATAATATAATCACTATTGGAGTAATATTTCTTATTTTTACATACGTGATTTTGCCCATTTGAGCATAGGGACATAAATTTCAGCATTTCGTATCTGCAGGTTTGATGCCAGACCATTCCCAATTATGCTGGTGCTCTCAAACACTGTTCTGGTTTGTTATGATTGATTATCATATGGTTTATTTCAGGTAATTTGTGCCGTTGCACAGGATACAGGCCAATTATAGACAGCTACACATCTTTTGCTAGGGTAGGTCAGTATTTTCAAATGTGTTTATTTTGGAAGAGTTTTTGGTATCTGAAAAGGCTGAGCCTCTTTGAATTACCTGCCTGGAGTCTTGCATCATTTGCAAATTCTTTTTGTGGTTAAGCCTTTGGAAAATGTGGCTCTTTCAGTTTTCAAATGTGACAAGAACTTACAGCTGCCACTGACTTTTGGTTTACACATACCCTTGCAATGCAGTGGAAATCCTTTGCATCAGTTACAATGACTTGATCTAAACACCACTGAAGTAATTTTGATTTTTTCCATTTACTTCATGGATACCTGGGTACCCAAAGGGAACTCACTCCTAGGGGTCCTATGGTTTAAGGGGTCTCCTGCAGCAACTTCAAATGGCTGAACAAATCTGATTTGGAACAGGAAGCATCAAAACATTAATTTACAAATAAATCATGAAGCTGCATCATTGCTTTTTTATAATAGAATACAATTTCTTTAGGAGCCATCATGCTGCCAACTCAGAGGAACTGGACAGTGTTGCTTGGATCAGGAGGAATGTGTCTGTTCATCTTCTCCAGGGGGTCAGGTAAGTTACAATAGATTTTTTTCCTTGTTAACTCCTGTTTGCATTGTCAGATTTGTAGGAAGGGGTCATCTTGAACTATGGCACTATGAACTACTTTTCTATCTTTGGACATTTAGACCAGACTGAACTCCAGGCTCTCTGCTCTTGTTGCTGCAGAAAGTAGCATAAGCATATCTGCATTGTTATTATCTGTGTTATTAGAAACACAGAATTACAGAATATGCTGAGTTGGAAGGGACCCACAAGAATCGAGTCCAGTCCTTAGCCCTGCACAGGACCCTCCCCAGCAGTCACACCGTCTGCCTGAGAGCATGGTCCAAATGCTTCTTGAACTCTGGCAGGCTTGGTGCTGTGACCAGTGCCCTGGGGAGCTGTTCCAGTGCCCAACCACCCTCTGGGGTGTCATCGGTAGAGGCGGGAAGATGACACGGTGATCAGGAATACCAGCCCTTTATAGCAACAGTGCCTCTACTTTATATAGTTCTGGGTGACACACATGTACACGTACCATTGGTTTAGCATAAACATAACAACTCATGATTGGACACACAGCCACATGTCAGAGTACCATAGGTTAGACATG
>JAYRBT010000181.1:27812473-27842642 GCA_036023395.1 Myiotriccus ornatus | reverse complement strand
AAGAGGAAAGAAAAGGGTTTATTGCAGTAGTTATTGGAAATTCACAGAAGGACAGATGGAAAGTTGAAAAGAGGAGGAGGAGGAAAGTGCCCATAATCCACAGACAGAGGCAAGAGAAGAGAGCTGTGAAAATAACAGGGCAGGGTTTACCCAAATCAGACTGAGCAGAATCCAAGCAAACAGGTCCAGGCAGTTTTTTAATCCTCGCACATGTTTGAGCAGCTTCTTATGGAATTCCTTGTTTGCACTCCTTTTGCAGTTCATGGGCAGTTCATGCTGATATTACACAACCACCCTAGAGGCACAAAAGTTCATTTGAGTTCTGAAAATGCATGGCACAGTTCTGGTTTGTCACTGTACTATAGCATGCTGTTCGCTGCATGGTAGTTGGCTTTGTAAACATTTGTCATAGAGTGCCACTTTATGATTTAATGATTGCCTCTGCAGAACATGCACTTATGTAAGGCATAAGCTCCTTTATGAAACTATGAAGTGGAAAGTAAATTTGCTTTTCTGCTATTGACCTGTCTTGGAGAGACTCATGCTTTAAGAATGCAAGTATTAAGTGAATATTTTGCAAATTTTATACTTGGATTAAAGATCTTGGTTAAAGTGCTGCTGGCTGAAAAAGCTGGTCAGCCAGAAAGGAGGTGCCATCATCTGCTCTATGTGTTCAGACTGAGCTGCCAGGAGAAAGGAAGTGCTTCTCCAGGCTACACAAGGTGCCCATACCAGTAAGATTATAATTACTTCCACAGACACATAGCTCTTTTTTGTGTTTCAGGTATGTCTTTTACCTAGAAGGCCAGTCCATAGCTGGAACTGTTTTCTGGCTTATGCACTGGTCTGTTTGCTCATTGCATTGTCTGCAAAGACAGGTGTTTCTCAGAGATTGCTTTTGCATATTTTGTAATTATGATTCCACATGGCAAATATGAAAAGAACATATATGATATTCTCAGGGTGGGGAAAAAAAAAAAAAAAGAATGTATATTGTCTTGTAAAACAGGAAGTGTTAGAAAAACACTTTAATTTAACAAAAGTGTAATTTCTGATCAACCATCGCAAGGAGAAAATACCTCTGAAAAGACTAGTCCTTGCAGACAAATGGGAAAGTAGGTATTTTTATTTTTAAAAGCATTTTACCTATTACAGAAACTAGTCTGAGTCTAGTATAGTAGATATACGACTCTCAGCAAATGGGGATGTACTGATCCCCCCTGACTAAGAGAATACAACTTGTATTCTGTCACATATGCAGTGAGATTTTGGCATCCTGATTTCCCATGAAGTCCAGTCACATTGCTTTATTGTTTACAACATATACAAAGGGAGTCTTTCAGAATCATCAGAGCAGGAGAAAGAAACTTAAGACTAATCTCCTACCATTCATTTACTGTGTCTCTTACCAATTCATTTGCTTCATTCTCATCTCAGTTTCTTGAGCAATAATATAGTTATGGTAAAAGCTCAGCACTGTTCAGCACAACAGGAACCTCAGATGAAAAGCCCTATTAGTGTCTCACTATCATAACACAGTGTCCTACTGAGCAGCATGGTTATTTATGTTCTTATTGGTGTCAGTCAAATTTACCAAGGTTTTGTCATTTCCACCACAGAGAATGGCTCAAGAGCAGAAAAGAACAACTCTGATTTTCCACAGCAAAAGAACAACATGGATTTCTCCCCCTACCATGAAGGAGCTTCTGAAGCTGAAAGCCAAGTATCCAAAGGCGCCTTTGGTTGTGGGGAACACTAGTGTGGGTATGGAAGGACAAAAGATCTTCTGACACAAGAACTACATTGTGCAGTAGGCACATAATCCTGCATTTTCTCTTCTGGGGATCCTCAATGCATTTTGTCACCACAATGATTGCGCTTCAGTATTTAGGCCAGTGTAATTCCCCATGACTTTTTTGCAGCAAATCAATAACTAAATTAGAATTAGTACCAGCCATCACCCAAGCCTAGAATCTGTGCTGTCTGACTTGCCTCAGTAACCTTGGTCTCAGAGACACAATTTGTGTGAACAGGGAAGGACTCATGCTGATGAGAGGCAAACATTTCACATCCCTGTTAGCTCGAGCATCACAAAATAAATAATGCCCACAAGAGGGCATGATATCCAGTTTCTGCTTATTATGGATGGCAGGGTTTTATTTTTATAAATTGTCAGTATACTTTTTTTGAGGGAGTATCTGTCAGGATGAATTTGGTAAGAATATTTCCTTCACTGTTAAGACAATAAAGGCCCAGATCTTAAGAGAATCCTTTCGATCTTTTATATATCTGTACATTGCCTAGTGAAGGGTATGACATTTGTTTAGTAATATACCCCCATGATGCAGTACTTGGCAAAATGGCAAATCTCTTAAGTCTAAACACTTCAAGTCCCTTTCCATCAAGGGAAAGCTCTTTATTATCAGCAGAAAGACATGGCACAAGAAGAGAACAAGGGAAGCAAAAAAATTATGTAGCTCATATAGAAAAGTAGAGTGAGTAGCTAGAAACATGATGAAGCATGTGTGGAATTGTGTATAGCTCTGAGGTGAGTGGTGAAATCTGAGTATATGGGAAAGGAACACAAACCAGTCCAGAGGAGCAAGGAACAGGAGCCAGAAAAGACAGTATTAGACTTTAAACTTCAGATGGGCCTGGTAAAAGCAGTAAAATGTGATACTCAAGATACTGCATAACAAAACCTCTAAAACTTTGAAACTACTTAGTTACAGTGGTTTTGAACTTTTCAGTCTCCATGTCCAGGAATATGGTTAATTCTTTAAAAACATCTCTAAATGTCCTATCACACTTTGCCTTTCAGGACTCAAAAGAAATCACAGTGGTGCCTATCATCCAATCATTCTGCATCCTGTTAGGATTTCAGAAATGCATGTTGTGCGTAGCACAAATGATGGTAAGTTTCCAAGTTATCTCTGCTATCGTACAAACAGTGGCAACTAAATTAACTTGGGTCTCGCACCTGAAGCAGCAAGAACCGTTGACTTTCACTGGTGTGGAATCTTTGGAGTTTTTTGTCTCATTTTACTGAGCTTTTTGAACCAATATGCCAGCTCACCTATGGTCTCAACATGATGGACTGATTGTGACAGATAATTTATTAAACTGTTCTATGAATATGTATTTGTTCAAATCTCAAATTTCTGCAGACAGCAAGCATGGGGGAAGGCCCTAAATCAGCTTTATTTTTGTTTTCGACTGGTCATGAGCCTTTATATTACAACCATATATTTAACAAAGTCCACAGAGTATTGATTAGGCTAGGGCTTGATTTTCAACACAAAATGTTTAAACATAAATTTCCAATCTGAAATACTGTTAAGATTTTCTTTGGAGTGGCTGGGCTACTTTAGTGTTCACTGAAGTCCATGATGGTGGCTTCTCTGATACTCCTGGAAGTGTGATAGAGTGTTTGCAGCTCAGTCTTGGAAGACTGCAACAATTTGGTGATAATTCCTCCTAATGAGTCAACTGTTATTCATGTCTTTGGGGATACACAGCACAAAAGAGGGATGTGCATTACTGTGTGCAAATATGCAATGTGTATTTTTCAGGTATGTGTTTATACTGGGAACTAGTGCTGAATAAGCAAGTAGTACTTGCATTTCTTATGGCATGTAATATAAAATACCTCCTCCTCTCATTTCTCTTTGTCATCCTGCTGACAAGAGCTGTGTACAGAAGCAATTCTTGAGAGGCCATATCAGCCATATATTGCATTTATTCTGTGGCATGATGATTAAACTGTTCAAACTCATTTGATTTCAGGGCTAGTAATAGGAGCTGCCTGCTGCTTGGCCCAGCTCAGAGACATCCTAACGAAGGCAGTCACCAAACTTCCAGCAGAGAAAACAAAAACGTACCGAGCCCTCTTGCAGCAGCTGAGAACTCTCGCTGGAGAACAGATCAGGAGCATGGCGGTGTGTATTCAGCAGTGACAGTAAATAAACCATCAGTACAGACAGGCCTGTGTGAATGCCAGTTACGAGGCTGGGATGGTGCTTTACAAGGCTACAATGTTAATACTGCCACAAATGTGGTGTGAAATAACTGGGAGCCCTTTGCGAGTTAGCAGGGCCAAATACCCGCAGAACTGTAACCAGAGGAACTCTGCTATTCCTGCTCAGTGGATGAGCAGAGAACTGCAGGAGGCTGAGAAAAGAAGAAAAGGGACATTCTCTAGTAAGGTGCTGTACAGTGCAGCCAATCATACTTTAACTTGACTATCAACACATGGCTGTTTACCTGTCACGTATTAGGCATCTCTGATCTTGTCCCTGATTTTCCTTTAAAATCCTACAATACCATGTATTTCTTCCTTTAAGGAAGAAAATTCAAGGGAATGGCCATGCCTTTGGGCAGCAGAAAAGTAAACCTGGTCTCTGTCAATAGAGATGATACGAGAAAGGGCTTTTGAAGGGAGCAATAGATTAAATCACATTAAAAAGTACAAAGGTAGAACTTCATCTAAAATTGAACAAAACAAATACGAGTTCTTCCAACAGGTCTTTTAATGGAATAAAATGGGATTATGATACAGATCCCTGTTACATGTAAGAAGGGCAAGCCTAAAAATAACCTCATTGTTTATTAAAGTCTTTAGGAGGACACATTGTAAGCAGGGGATCATCCTGGGACTTGAATCCAATCTTATCAGTTGGCAAATCTGTCCTCAACTTGGCATCAGAAGGTAAGCTTTGCCCCCCCTGCCAAATACCTTGGCTGGATGGACAGAACCCCGCAACAGAGAATATGTCTCCAGGTAACAGTTTTTAAGTTAAATACTACTGTGCATCTCCTGGATGAATTAGAATGGTATATTCAGGAGAATGGAGAACATTATCCTGGTATTTCCTTGTCATTTTAACTTGAAAAAAGGATCTGCCAATAGAAAACACTGTCTTTCTGGTTCACAAGACAAAAGGAAACAGCATCTGGCCGTATCATGACCATGAGATCAGCACGCTCGATGGGTAGAAAGGCTTCCTTTCTACACTGCCTTTGGTTATATTGCTGCATTTATCAGGCAGTTTAGCTCTGTCTTGTAACTCCAACACTGTTTGCTTTTATTGCTTATGCCTGTTCCATTTTCAGAAAAACTTTGGTTCATTCTCTAGGGCCTAGAAATTTCTCCTGAAGTCACTGGTACTTCTGTGGATATGCATGTGTGTGTATACATGTGTATAAACTGCTTGAAGTAATCAAGCTAAAGCTTTGGAAAATCTTGGCAAGGTTTCTACTGTCTTTGAACTATAGATGTACAGGACGATTCCCCATCTCATTGCAGTGCTTGAATAGTTTCTTAAAAGTTACTGTAAATTAATGATTTAATAGTCTAAAGAGCTTTTGAGTAGAAACAGAATAGCTGTATTTAAACCTAAATATCTTATTTTCTGAATATTATTAGCATTTGAAAGACATGTATTTTCTAGAAAGTATAAATTACTCAGTATTTTATCTGTGATGGAGAACTACAGCATTCATATAGGGAAATATGTGGCATCTATGATGTAACTTAGATTAGCCTTTCACTCAAAGGCTACGTCCTGAATGGTGCAGACAGTTCTAAGGCCCTATTGGCCTTAATATATTCTTTTGCACAGATACACCAAAATTTTTATCTGCAGTGCAGAAATGTGTCCTTCTTGCTTCACATTCAGTAACAGACTACAGTTTTCTCCAACAGATGGTAAAAGACAGATTCCTTTAAATGATCATTTCCTTGCTGGCTCTGAGCATGCAGACTTAAATGCCAAGGAAGTCATTGTTTCTGTTCTCATTCCATACTCTGTGAAGGTAAGACCCTGATATTTCAGAAGTTTCATTCAGGTTCCAGGGTAGTTATTAGCAATATATCCATTATTTCCAGCAGGCGTTGAAATATGCAGGCTACTATTGCTTTGGAAGTGGCTAAGAAAGTTCTGGCATCCTTCCATCACATCTCCCACTTCTTCCAGCTGGCCATCATCTTCTGCTTCTTTTGGGTCTCTTACTGCTTTTCCCCTAGTCTTAAATGTGCACTTCTGCCCCTTCCAGACACAGAAACTTAGACTGCCTGAATATTTGCAGGAAAAGTGCCATGTTGTCACGTAGCATTCAGCGATAAAGGTAATTTCTGACCTCTTCTCACCAGCTAATTAGCGATTTACAATGAATAATCCTGCGTTGTCCGTGGAACTACTCAAAAAACAAGGTCCTGACTACTGTCACCAAAGGTGTCAGCGTGTGGCATTAGGGGCTGGGGGCAGAGGAAATGGTGTCGTGGTTACTGTGTTCTTAGATATCCCTCTAGTGGATGTGAGGAAAAGTACGGGGCGAGTAGGGGAAGACCGGACTACAAGCTGGCATGTTGGGATAAGTCGGTGAGGGAGTGACCACAGGAGTCTCTGCCAACCTTGACATCAAAGGGTCAGTCCCAGAGTAGCTGCCCACTGCAATGCAGCCTTTTAAACACATGTGGCTTCATGCTAGATGAGGCTTCTGCCAGTGGCAGGTTGGCTAGCCATGCCAGGCTTCCCATGAAAAACGAAAGGATTCCCATGAG
Organism: Myiotriccus ornatus; assembly: GCA_036023395.1. Taxonomy (NCBI): domain Eukaryota; kingdom Metazoa; phylum Chordata; class Aves; order Passeriformes; family Tyrannidae; genus Myiotriccus; species Myiotriccus ornatus. The sequence continues at coordinate 27,836,080 of JAYRBT010000181.1, read as the reverse complement.
CTCAAAGCCTGCAAACGCATAGTCTATGTTGGCAGCGGTAACAGGGCTTCTGCTGCCTAGAAACTATGAGCCTTAGTAGTGATTTGAGAGACAAACTGCCTGGAACAGAAAATTAAGGAGAAATGGGTTATTTCATTCCACAAAGTAAAAGAAAAAAGAAATCCCAACTCGCTTTATCCAATGACAAGTTGTGCCACAAAGCCAAGTCTATCACAAAGGGTATTTCAGAGCCTTTCAGAGAGAGACAGTTGCACTCAGGAACAGCAGAGGTGGGGACAACTAAATGAACAATATGACAACAAAATGACAATAGCACTGCTGGCAAACTCAGAAGGTTGCTTTGAAGAGCAGGAAAATTATCCGCTGTCACATGAATAACATGTGAGAAGTCTCCCCATGAAAAATTAACACCACTTTTTGGGGAGGCTGCTTCTGCCACTCCTTTTCATGCTGAATCGCCTGTTTGATTAACTCTGCTGACATAAGGAAAAGGCACACACACAGTTTTTTTGCAAGACTTATGAACAGAAAATGCAGATGAAAACTCAGCTGTCAGTTTTCCCTCTTGTTCCTGTCAGCTGCTGGCTTTTGGGTTTGGGCAGTTTGATGTGAACGTTGCTTCGGCAAAGCAATGTAAATCCTGTTGAGAGGATTTTCCATCTCTGACAAGACTCGCTGTTCAACATGTAATCCTGAATTTTAAGCTTGTCATGAGAGTATCACATACTCATAGTGAAGACCTAACCTTCTAACCCCCACTTTAAAAGTTCTGTGGCTGTCTGATTCTGAAGTTTCTTTCTGGGGCTACAGAAAGAGCACTTCATATACTTTCTTCCACAGATTCATCATGAGACTCAAGCCTGATCATGAAAGATAATGCTGTTATGTTTCCTTTTTAAAATACGTGGCTTTTCCCCCAGAACAAAATATTTCTGACAGTAGAAAGCCCAGCTGTTTTTAGTGCCTCCTCTGTAAATGCCATTACTATAGCATAAAATGTAAAATCTCTGAGTGTAAAATCTTCACAAAATCAGGGTCCTTAGCATGGTGGGACCTCCATATCCTGGGGAAGAAACCACTAATATCTAAGCTGGAATTAAACTTAAAGAACATACAGGCCATATATATGAAATGGCTTATATCAGGACAAGGATTCTTCTCCAGCACTCCAAAACTGTTAAACCACTGATAAAGTTATTAAAATTTTGGCATGTTTTCTTACATGTAGATAACCTCAAATAACATCCCCTCTTAGTATGACTGTTTAAGGTTAGCTTAGTACTTCAAGAAAAATAAAAGGTTTAACTGAAACTTTGGGCATTGGTAACACCTAAAATACAAAAAAAAAAAAAAAAGATTTCAGTGATTTCTGACATTGATGGAATTTTTCCTTCCTTTTTTTTTCCCTCATTAGGATGACTTTATTTCAGCCTTCAGACAGGCTGAAAGACAGAGAAATGCTTTGTCCATAGTGAATTCTGGAATGCGAGTGCTCTTCCATCCAGGCACAGACACCATTGTAGACCTGAATATTTTATTTGGAGGCATTGGCTCAACCACACTCAGTGCAAGGAAGTCCTGTGAGAAGCTCATAGGAAGGTACTGCATATCTTAATGTGTTTAACCAAAAGGAAGGAGTCATAGTGTGAAGCGTGGGGTTTGCTCGATGGCATCAGTGGAGATCCCACCATCAGCCTCTCATAGTCTGTATTTGACCTGTCCTCTCTAACAGTAGATTATTTCTTGATATAACTTTACGCACTTATTACTTCCCAAACCCTTCACAATATTTTCAGCCACTTCTTACTTATAAAGAGGTGTGTGTTCATGTTAGTCTGCTTTTTTTACCAGGCAATGGAATGATCAGATGCTGAATAAAGCTTGCAGACTGGTGCTGGAGGAAATTGTTCTGCCCCCGTCAGCTTCAGGTGGAAAAGTAGAATACAGAAGAACTCTGCTTGTCAGCTTTCTTTTCAGATTTTACCTGGAAGTGTTACATGGTTTACATCAGATGGTAAGCACTGGGCAAGAATTGCATACCCCCATCAGCATACAGGCTGCAGGAAAACTCTGCTTTTTTAAAGATTGAGGGATGTGAGTGGAAAGGGTAAAGGTGCTAGGCTTTACTTCAAAACATGTGAAGTGAAAACTTTTCTTTTAGAAATAAGGCTCTGACAACACTGCTCTGACATCACCTTCTTTTCAGTATCCCTTCAGTTATGATGAGATTTCACAGGAGAACATGAGTGCTTTGGGAGTGCTGCAAAGTGGTGTTCCCCACGGGGTCCAGATCTATCAGGTGAGATGTGTTTGTAGCTGGGACTGCCACAGACCCTCTTTTTTAATGAGTGTTTTGCTCTTCTAACTTTCCATTCTTAAGCCTCTACTGATTGTAATGTGGGAAATCTGTTATATTTTTGTAGATTTCCTGGTCTTTCAGGGTACAGATGCACTTCTTGCCTTCAAGATGTTGTGGAGATCAGGCTGTCCTGACGTTGCTGAAACAGAGAACGCAGCTTTGAGCAATGAAAGAGCTCAGCAGAATTTAGTTAAACTGCCCGGTGGGCCTCAGTACAAATAAATGAAATAACCTACTGCAGCATTTCTATGATTGTTCAAGCCTGAAAGATTTCTTTGCAAAGCTACAGTATAAAAAGGAGAGGTGGTTGGCATGTGAAAAAGTTTGTTCAGTAGAAGATCCCAATTTTAAAAATTGCAAATTTCATCAGGACTTTTTCCCCCCCCTTTTTTTTTTTGGTTTGTTGCAAAATTTAAAAACTTTTAAAATCAAACTTTTGCTGCTTCTTAACAGTTTTCCACCGAAAACTTTCAGCATCAGCCAAGAATTTGGGATTTGTCCTTTAAGAGACTAAGATAGGTTTTACAGAGAACTCTTTACTTGGCAAAAGCCCAATCAAAACATAAATGTTGGAAGAATTTCATGGTCCCCGATAATAGTCTGTTTCAAGTAATGTGAACTATCAGCAGTTCAACAACAGAGAGCACCAAGGATGTATTTTAATCATGTCTGAAATGCTTTCAATTACAGGCTGTCTTTGAAGTAATAGAGGGAACCGATGATGGCAATTTAAACAGCAAAAAAACTGATTAAACCATTTTTCAGTCTAGTCAACACTACCCAGAATATTAATTTACATGTCTCTTTAGGAAGATGGGCAAGAAGAAATCACAATGATTCCTGAATATAGTCGTGATTTAAGATACATTTTCTTTGAAGTAAACAGTATGAACTATGACTGTTTGAAGCAATGATGATGGTGAAGTGTGTAAGAGTGTGGCTTGCACAAGGTGCTACCAGAAGCAGCGTGGACCCAGCAGACAGGCCAGCTATAAGATCCAGATCACTTTAGCTCTCCTTTATCTGCTATGGTTCCACTGTGGGAACTAGTTATTTTGTCACTTTTACCTATATTTTTCTTGGTTTTTTTCCACCTCTGTTTATTTATTGCAATCTTTCCACAGAAGAGACTGCCATGTACTAGAGACATGAATGGTATCCAGTATTTCTCAGACGTCTGCCAGGGCCACCTTGGTGCTGATATAGCATGATCTAAAAATTTAATCAGTCCTTTATAATGCGTTCCACAAACATTGTCATAAAATCTAGATAGTTCCACATGGGTTTTTTTTAATCACAAAATATCCTCAGAAAGTGTTTTTGAGTAAAGGCTCCTATAATTACTGGTCTGTCTCGAGGATAACATGTGTTGCAGGATGTTGACCCAGGACAGTCTCCACAAGATCCTGTGGGCCGTCCCATCATGCACCAGTCTGGAATTAAGCACACCACTGGGGAGGCAGTTTTCATCAGTGACATTCGTCCCGTGGATGGAGAACTCTCACTGGCTGTGGTCACCAGCGTTAAAGCCCATGCAAAGATCATGTGAGTAAGAAAAAACTACAAGCACGTAAGTATGTTGACAAGTATTTTCTATTTTTCTTATCTGATTTGGCCATATTACGACGTATGTATTACAAATGAGGCAAGAAGTTCTCTGCTGTGTGCTTTAAAAAAAAGTCAGATATGGAAAGAAGAGTCCACATTAGTGCATTCACCCATTGTAGTACAAGAAAAATGTGGAAAAAATATATCCTTATATTTTGTAAGTACTGGAACTAGCACTGAAAGAGCTGCTCTATGACATGCACACACAGATGTTCATGCCTTCCATCTATTTTTTTTCTCAATATGATAATCAACACATTCCCCTTCTCTATTCAGAGATCTGTCATGAGAATACTGAGTGGATTATCTTCCTGTCCCAGAGTTCACTGAATTACTTGCACTAGAGTTATTTGTCCCACATACTGTACTCATTTATGTGCATGTTCTTCTTTCCAGATCAATTGATGCATCAGAAGCCCTTCAGGTGCCAGGAGTGGTTGATGTAGTGACGGCAAAAGATGTTCCAGGGAAAAACGGCAAAGAAGATGAACCAGCATTTGCAGAAGATAAGGTATTTCTTGCTTCAGGAGGAGTCTCTGAACCTTTTGGTACAGTTATTTATAAAATAGGAAAATGAGTTTGCAAATATCATCTTATTCCAGTGAAATGAAAGTAAGTGCAAAATCAATTAATGCAGAACCAGGCAAACTGGGCTGAGCAGAATTACCATTCCCCAGTGAGAGAAAGGAAAAACTCCCTCAAAAACTTGGTGTTTGAGTGAATAAGTCATGATTCCTTAAGGGCTGATAAATGCGTGATTGTCATGGATTCTGAGAAAGTATAAAACAGCCATGATATCTGACATTTTAAGAGATGAGACAAATAAAATGAGAATTGCCTAATTGAAACCAATATGAAATTAATTGCTAGATTATACACTAGAATATGGCAATGGGAGACAGCACTTTTCTTTCTGACAAAACATCAACAGAGCTAAGAAATTTATAGATCCATGCAGCCAGCTTGACTGTGCAGAATGTGCCAGGCCTCAGGCTGCGTCCATCACAAGTAATGCTGTTGCATGGTATTTGCAATAGGGCAAGAATAATTCCTAATGTGTTGCTCTTACCTCTCTCTTCTTGTCTCTCTGAGTTCCCTCCATTTCTGAATACAGACAAGGAGAGCAGTCTGTGCAGATGGGATTTTACTTGGCCCACTATCTGGCCACCTCAGGATCAACACAGGGGGAATGTTCATAACTACTGATGTCAGCAGCATTTCTAATGCCAGAAATGTTGCAGCAAATGAAAGGTGCTAATAGGCTTCTCATCTAATGAAGATAAGTCTGCACTGGGATAATATTCTTAGAGAAACAGAATATAAAAGTGGCATTTGAGCAGAATGTATTTTCTCAAAACACTTTCTGTACAAGAACTTAACCACTCATGTTTTTCCCTTGGGTAATACATTGGTGTGTTGCAGGTGATCTGTGTTGGTCAGATAATCTGTGCTGTGGTTGCAGAGTCACTGACTCAGGCAAAGTGTGGGGCTGGAAAGGTGAAGATAGTCTATGAGGATCTGGACCCAATTCTGACTATTGAGGTAACAATCTGTCTCCTCTCCCTTGTCTGACAGAGCTCTCTGTCACCTCACTCACTATTTTCTGCCTTGTGCAGAGCTCTGCCAGGCTTTGGCTTTTTCTTTTTTTGGTATGAGATATGACTTTATTGGTTCTAAAGATGAAGTGTAAAAAGTTTATAAATGGCCTCCAAAATTTTGGTTCTAAAAACACAAAAAAATCTTCCTAGGTACATATTCATGCAGGATATTGGAGAGCAGTCTTTGCAGATCTAGGTAGAAATTACTAAAGAATATTCAGAAAGTTTTAAGTAAGCAATTCCCAGCAGTAGTACATCAGTATAAAACTAAATTCGAGAACTTATGGTGGCAGAAGTGCTGGTATAACACATCCTACATCCATGTTCTGAAAATTTTCCTGCCTGGCAGGTTTTCAGTAACAAACAATCTGATTCTGAAATATTTTCAACAGTTCTGAATGTCATCAACAGACATTTATCTTTCTAATTTGGGGGAAGAAGAGAATTACATGAACTATGACAAAAAGAAAAGAAAACCTTCTCTAATAGTGGAAAAACCATCCTGCTCCTTCTAACACTTAGCTACAACCATCTGTCCATCTGAAAAAGGATCATATGGATGATTAAAATCATCTGACTTTCTGACTTACAGTTAACATGTTCGTTTTATTTCTCGTTGCAGGATGCAATAAAACATAATTCATATATCATTGAAGAAAGGAAAATAGAAAAAGGAAATATTGTGAAAGGATTCAAGTCTGCTGATGAAACAATAGAAGGTAGTTAAAACATTAAGTGCATCGGGCAAGGGAGGAGAGTTAGAGTAGTTCAGAGTCTATTTCCAGCTGGTGGATGAATTTAAATTTCTCATCTCTTCTCAAAAAACCTTACTCTTGTTGGTTTTTTTCCCCTTCACTGGGAATGGAGCTGAAATGTGACATTTTAAATAAAGCTTAGCTAGCAACTGCTAGCTCATGGTGACTAAACTCCACCATTTTCTTGTCTCACTAAAATAAAGTACCCTAGGACAAACATTACAGTTAAATAAGGGTTTGTTTGTGGATGTTAGCTAACTTACCTTATCCCATTTCAACTAAGTTGACTGCTTGATTCAGAGCTAGTCCCAGAAACAAGGATATCAGACTAAACTGGTCTGGAATACCACTCCTAGAGTCACCAAATTCACTGTCTTCAAATCAGAAGCACAATCCAGTGGTTCCAGAGCTTACTCTGTTTGTAGGTATCAGACCTATGTTTAAGCAGTATCTATGATGAATATTTCACAAGCTCTGGAGTTTAAAAGTCCTTATAATTAGAAGACTTTTTTTTTCTAATACCCAATCTAAACATCCTTTCCTGCAAACTTTAAACTTTCACCCTATTAAAGAGTCCTTTCATCTTTGGCCCATAAATCATGTCTGCTAACCTTTATCATTGCCACTGCTCACTTCTCCATCATCTCTAATTTTACTAAATCCAACTTCACTACGGTAATATTTCAGATTAGGTTTCAGCAGTGCCAAGTGGAGTGTCTCAGAAATTCTATGTAACATTAGTATCACAGAGCCAGAGTAGGTTGTTGTAGTGGTATCAGCTGTGGATATGCAGGCAAGCTGTGCTCCTCTGTAATCCCTGCTTGAATCTGGTTCAGCAGTGCTTTCTAAAGTACTGCCACCTGCCCATTCTGAACTTCATGCTGTTGACTTTCGGCCCTTCCTCCCATGTAGAACAATCACTTTGAAATACAAACCTGTCCTTAGGCTTGCAATCCTTTTCAGTTTGATATTATTTATAGTTTAATCATTAATTATTAAAGCAACTGTGAGGTAACATTAGATGCAGAAAAGACTCTTCTATGATTTTACATGCATGAGTTTTGCAGACTGACAGCCAACTGTGTAAACTGCTTTCTGAGTTAGTTTTCAACCAGTGGTATCCCTGATTTAATCTGGATTGTGCTTCTCAATTTGCTTTATCAGTGTAAAAAGACAATAAAATTAAGGTATATGATACCAAGATATCCTTGACCAGTTTTAACACTTCCCCTAAATCTGTGTTTCTGACACCTGAATGCAGCTCCGAAATTTATTAGTGAGCACCTTATATGTGCTTACACAACTTGTGTCCTGCTCACGTGTTTTTCTGATTGTCCTCTCATGAGATATATTGTCAAACCTACCTTAAGCTGTTATCATTCCCTAAATCTCTGCAACCAAGTTTTTCTCTTCATTGAATACTAAGTACACATGAATTACAACCTGCTTCATCACAGAAGGGAAGATAGCAGACAGTCAGCTCCTTTTCCTTTTTCCAACCTCAATTCTATCTGTACCATGAACTGATTTATCTAAGTTGTTCTTGGAGACCTCCAAGCACTATGACTCTGCAGTGTCCCCAGGTAATTTTTTCCAGTGCTTCACCATTCCTGTAATTACAGCAATTTGTTGTAATTTAAGTACTACTATGCTGCTTGTTCTCTCTCCTGTGAGCATGTAGCACAGAGTACTCCTCTTTGCAGCCCCCTTCCATTTGAGGATTCATTTTTTCTTCACTTTTTTGGGCCCACTCAGTTCTTGCAATTTTCTCTACGTAGGTTCATGGCCTGTGATGATTTTTTTTCTGTTCTGATTTTGACTTTTCCCAACTGTTCCCAAATAAATGTCATGTCACCCCTTAGTGGCTTCAGTTCTGATTCCTACTGCTTCTGCATGAACATGTGCATTAGGAAGTGTGTCTCAGGAATAACCCCTAGGGAAATAATGTCACACTCAAGGATGGCATAAAGTTAAGGCTGCACAGAGAATTTGCAGAATTAGCTTTGATGCTGTGCTGACAGATATCCCTCTCTTTAAGGAAAGTGGTACAAAGATGAAGTGTTGGATAGAAATGGGTAGAAGAAGTGGAAAGAGGATAAAAAAGGAAGAGAAAAGCTATATTTTCCCTAATAGAGTGATTCACAAGAGGACATTATAATCCTGTTATAGCAGAAGAGATGTAACCACGTGAAAAAGAAAAAGCATGACATATTGAGTTGATACTGACTGAGTAATTTTCTTTTAATAAACACAGGTCTGTAAATAAAAAAGCTGCAAACCTGGGACACAAAGAAATAAAAAAATAAATGAATCTATTTTTCTTCTATGGCAAAACTCTTTTTCTCTGCCTTGTATATATATATACATAGTCAAATATAACCTTTCTTGCAGTTCATTTGAAGCCCAGTTTATATTTTCCAATAATTATATATGTAACAGGTGAACTGCACGTGGGAGGACAGGAACATTTTTACATGGAAACAAACAGTGTACTTGTTATTCCAAGAGTGGAGGATAAAGAAATGGATGTGTATGTGTCAACTCAGCATGTAACAGATGTACAGGTAAAACAAAGTATTAATGAGATTTGAATCTTGCCTTCCTAAATAACCTTAAAGCTGAACTACCTGACCAGGAGTTGCTTCCAGTCTTCTCTGCTTCTCTTGAAACTCCCTGATGGCGTTCCCAATTCAGATTAATTGATCTCAATCTTTTTATGGAAGTAAGTGGCTGACTACTAATGATGAAGCTGAATGGAACAGTATTGTGCTGTTTGTATTATACAAGGCAGTACAGACACAAATGAGCAGTGGGATGAACAAGGGGTGTCTTGGATAGATCATATGACTGTAATCTTATTGAGAAAAGCCTAATTCTGTCTTAGATATATTGGCCAAATCCTCCTAAAATCAGTGAGAATCAGTACAATCCTGGGCAATCACTTCTTTGCAGCAATGAGTGTCTTCTTCAAAAAGTGTATTTCAGACAAATTGCACTGCTTATAGGAGTAGTTACAAGAGTATGGCAAAACAAACACCTGGGGGTCATAATCACATGTAAATAATGATAAATTAATATGGAAACAATAATACATATGAGTTATGTGAAATTATGTGGAAAAAAGTTAACAAGTTCTAGTTAGCATCAGAGTTGGATTGTAGGTCTGTAGAAAAACAACAGTTTCAAACAATAGTAATGTTGATTTCTACATGTTTAGTATTAGCTTTTGCAGTTCATCACTGGCTTCCACTTTTTAAGCTTTTCCTGTCAGCCCCACAATTTAAACCTCTACTTACATCTCTTGTCAGAGGAGGTATTTTCAAAATGCAATGTCAGTATTTTAGTTACATTTTCTAGTGTGCCCTAAACAATCACTCTGTTCCATTTAGCTTGCTATTCTAGTGGATCCTTTTTCTCCAGCTGCCGATGAATGTGCAGTTCTATATAGGAATTATCACACCTGGCATCAGATAATCAAACTAGTTTTCAGAGCTGTTTTTTACATTTCCACTGTTCTTTAACGACTACACTGTGCTTGAATTTTTTTGTTTATTTGTACCTATAGCAACTCTATTTTTCTGCCCAGGAGAGATTTTAATATATGATTAGTCACAGAAAATAGGCCTTTTTTAATGTACTTTGGCAGGTAAAATGCTGGATGTTCACTTTTGCAGGAATTAGTGGCTTCAGCTTTAAACCTCCAGTCCAATAAGGTTATGTGCCATGTGAAACGTGTTGGTGGAGCATTTGGTGGGAAGATTACTAAACCTTCCTTCTTTGCTGTAATTGCAGCCGTGGCAGCCAACAAGTAAGTTGATTTCACAGAATCAAAGGAGTGTTTTAAATAAAATAAATTTAAAATGACAAAACTGAATTAAAAAGAAACTTCGGTCCTGAACCCTACTTGGAGGGTTATCCTGATGACATCGTATTTTTTATCTCCTTAGCAGTAAATCTTGAAAATAAAGTAAATCTTTAGTAGCTTGAATATTCTCTGGGCCTTTGACAATGGTATTCAGCTTTAAGATAGCTTACTACCTTAAAGCTAAAATAAAGGCATGGAGGCAGTTTCCCTCTGGGACGATCTGTATAAATCACAACCATTTGGGCCTCTGTGAGACATGGGGATGTGAACTCCACTCTAGATATTCAGTGGAAGTGTATTTTATCTTAATACATAGGTGTGGTCACATCAGCCCTTTGTGCCACAGCCGTCCTTTGAGTTCCTGGCCTTTCCATGTCCTGTGCATGCCTCATGGAACTTGCATCCCCTGTTGAGAAGCTAAAGGGAAAACCACAGAGAAGCTCGTTTCTTCTACTTTGTTTCTGCTGCCAAAAAAAAAAGAAAAAAAAAAAAGAAAGCTGAATCAGCCTAAACTCAGGCGTGGTAGGTTAATAAGAAACTAAAACATTGAATGGACTGATTTATTGCCACCCACCACTAGGGGTTTGGCCATGTACATGTAGTGTTTGCAATCTGTGTCAATAGGTTGTAATAAAAGCGGATTTTTTTAATGTTCATTTTAGGACCGGGCATCCAGTCCGTTTTGTCCTCGAAAGAAATATGGATATGTTAATCACTGGTGGACGGCACCCTCTCTTTGGAAAATATAAAGTGAGTGAAAGAAGATATTTCGCTTAGTCACTGGGTTATAGTTTCTTCTGAGACAAAGTGGCACAATTCCATTGGCTAACAAGACACAGCAAGAAACTAAACTCCTCCTCTTCTGAAATCCTAATCCAGCACCAACCTTCTCCAGTCCTAAACATACCCTGCCGTATGCCATGAATCAAAACAGCAGCTGTCATCCTACTCCTACAGCCCATGCAATATCCAGAAAAAGCAGAACCATCCATCCCTTTCTTTACTTTAGAATACTGCTAACATCAGCCCTACCCCATCTGCAGATCACAAATTTGTGTATCAGAATTGAATATGAGCCCCTCCTCCAATACAAAGACAGCCCTGAAAGGTAATGCAAGATTCAGCTTGTAGCAAAACTCTTACTTTTGACTTCTAAATCCTCACGTTATATCGGTGAACAATGCCAGCACTGAAATCAGCTTTGAAGCTGGTTGTAGCAGGAGCAAAGCCCTTCTCTTTGGTGCTGGTGTATGAATTAAACACACTAAAACCCTCCAGGACAAGGTTTATTGTTCAATATGGTTTGGATAAAGAAGGGCTGAGGAGTTGGCTTTTCTAGGACTCTTGCATGAGTGGGAGAGTTTGGCTGATGACTGTTCCTGGGAGAGACCTCTTATATTTTTAATTTTGCTGAAGGTATTGCTCCCAAAGATACTGTTCAGTTCTAGTTATGATTAGACTAGGTTTAGAACTGGTTTGGGAGAAGAAAGGAGGAAAGTTTCATTTTTGGTTAAATCTTGTTCTAACCATAAGACGAGGAATAGGATTGGGATTGACAGATGACAATAGCATATGTATTTCATATTCTTCTGGGTACCAATTACCTGATTATCATTTTAAATCTAGGATAAAATCTGTTGCTGGGGCAGAACTTTTCAATAAGCCCCCATAGATGTATGATTCATATTCTGTTTTGATGTAGTTACAGTTTCCCTTTTTTTTCTCCTAAAATTTGGATAACAGCTACAATTTTGAAGGAGAAGGAATGTTGATCTCTCAAATCCTAAAGCTAACCCCAACGCTAACCTCTTCTTTAATTAAATGCAATAACTGCAAAACCTGTATTAATTGATTAACTGCACTGAGGAAAAAACACTCTCCCCTCAGTCCCATCTCTTATCCTGTCTGTGCAGCTATGCAGGATTTAGCCAGCAATAATATTCATTATCTATAGTTTTCTTATCCTTAATCATGGTAGATCTGCATCAGTTTATATAACTTAACAAGTTGGTCTCCACTTACTTTACAGTTTTCTGTGATTGTACTCCTTTAAATATTATTATATAATGCATTAAAATATAAAACCATGTATTACCTTAAAAAAAAAGGGCTGAAGGGGAAGGAAGTAGAACCAGAATCAAATCAAATTTTTTGGATATTTCTGAACATGTAATCTGCAAAATATATGCATCAGTGGTTCATGTTGCTATACTGCCTAGATGGTGAAAACATTATTGCAAAATAAATATTTCAGAAAGTAGAATTAATATAATCATAGTGAATATTTTCTTTAGTGTTCTTGTCATCCTCTGTCTGGTCTCTGCTCATACTCAACACAGCAGTGAACAAGCATTTCAGACTCTGTGTGAGTGCAGTCAGTGTCTGTGTGGGAAAACAGCTTTGGGGGCAGCTGAGGTACTTGGATGTTTTCTGGGGTTTGTATGTATTTTGCTTTTTGGTTTTTGTATTCAGATCCAAACCAGTACCATCCTACAGACAGAAATCTGTGCAGGTAATTTTTCCAATTCAGTGGAAACAGTCCACTTGTGTTTTGTAGTGTGAACCTCGGGTGTGATATTTCTTATTTATAAAGAGAAGTTTGAAACACATGAGAGAAAAGACCACTAATGCATCAGTTGCTATATTACAGGTTGGATTCATGAATGATGGCAGAATAATAGCAGCAGATTTTCAGTGCTATATAAATGGTGGCTGTACAAGAGATGAATCTGAGTCGGTAAGTTCTTCTTCATTGATACCAATTACACTGACTGAACTGGCCACAAAAAGAAAATAACAGCCCTTTGTCACAATTTATTTCTCCTAAGAATATTCCTGTTCTTGTTAAGTACAACTCTCATCTACCTAAAGCAAAAATGCATCTGTGGCCCAGATGTCAATTATACAGTATCTTTAAGGAGGTACAATATTTCCTGTCAGGTCATACTGGACCTAGAAAATTCAGAATTAAAAGTTTTGTGAAGACAAAGAGACACTAAGTTTTATTAGCTAGCCTACTATCACAAACTCATTTCTTCACTTCTCCAAGACTGAAGGTCTGATTTTTCCCTTAGTAATGCTTCTTTATGCTCTTGCAATTCCTATGAGTTAAATGCAGTTTCTCAGATTTAGACATGGTTTCTTTGCTTACATTGGTGTAAAAACCAGCAGAACAACACCCTTCTGAGTAAAGTTCTACTCCTCCTTAAACCAATTACATCTTACTGGTCTCTTGAGTGTCTTTCACAAGTTTCACTGTCTTTATAAAGAAAAATGAACCATTTGAATAACTTTGATCTCTTATTTCAGGTGATTGAGTACATTGTGTTGAAAGTGGACAACGCATACAATATCCCCAATCTCCGAGTCAGGGGACATGCCTGCAAGACTCACTTGCCTTCCAATACTGCCTTCCGAGGATTTGGGTTTCCCCAAGCAGGTCTGTTTATGGAGACCTGTATTGTGGCTGTGGCAACCCAAACTGGCCTACCACATGAGAAGGTGAAAGAGTAAAGAGTGCCAAATAAACCACGAGTTAACAGACAATTCTAGGACTTAGACCGCCGGAAGCTCCTTGTGCTTAAGCCAGTTTTTGTAGAAACAAACCTACCAACTTTACTTGGACTGAATGGTACTTTATTCAGCACCTGTGCTTCCATGGAATAATACTTGATACAATACAGATAAGAGTGGAGAAAACTGGCTCAGGATCTGTTCCAAAATATTTAGTGACTACTGTTAGTGTGACCAGCTTCAGTGAAAATAGTATTATCTCTTATACTGTGTGACCAGTTTTAGATCACCTTGTGTATGTTCACTGTCCCCTCATCTCAACCTCTCAGAACAGGAATTAACAACTTCTCTATCTGTCCGTCTGTCCGTCTGTCTGTCTGTCTATCTATCTATCTATCAGCATTTTAACTAGGTAGCTCTGTCATCCCTGTCTCCCCAGCCTTCAGAGAGTGTCCCAAGAGTTGTTATTGTTGCCATTTCCTCTCCAGTCTCCAAGAGCTATCCTTTCCTTACATGCTGCTTAACCCAGTGTGAGCTTTGCCTCTTTTGTATGTGCCAACCGCTTGTATTTTCAAACTATGGTTTATAAATCATTTTGCTTTCCTAGGATGACAACCATCATGTCTTTTCCCTATTTCTTTGAATCTTTTCCCTCTCCCACTTACTTGCTGTTCTTTACCATCTTTCAGGAAAGCTTTCAGACGTATCTTCAAAGGACAAACAGGTTTTTTAGATTTAACTTATGCTTTAACTAGTCTTATTTAAAATTTGAGTTTACCAACCTTCTTTGCATTGAGTAGTTCTCGTAAATAGTTCCACTGACACAACTTAAGTTCACCGGCATTTGATGTGAGCAAAAAAAACAGGTCATTAGAGCAGTGATGGATAGGACATTATGTTTAATACAGATAAGTATTAATTATATTATTGTATCATTATATGACATGGCATTGTGTATAATATACCAATGTATTATAAAGCAATGTTTACTTTCAGCACTGAATTTGCTTGCTGTTTAGGTTAGGGAAATAAACATGTACAAAGGAGTTAACCTAACGTCCTTCAAAGAAAAGTTTGATGCAGAGAATCTGTGGGAATGCTGGGAAGAATGTCTGGACAAATCTGACTACTACAGTCGAAAAGTAATGGTGGAAGAATTTAACACAAAAAATTACTGGAAAAAGAAAGGGATTGCCATCATTCCAATGAAGTTTTCTGCTGGATTTAATGCAAGTTATTTTCATCAGGTAACCCTTTCAGCACAGTGCTTCTGTGATGTAAGATCTCTACTTTTCTCTCCAAAAATAGAGGAAGTATAATCTCTACAGGCAGAAAGGAAAGAGAAAGGGAAAAGAATTCCAACATGCTGGACTAGTATAAAATACTACTCCCTGAGATATACTTTCAGGAAGAGTATCACTCTATCTGACCAATGTCTTTATAAATGCTTTATAAATGAGATGGGGCTTTGAGAGACCTGCTTTAGTGGAGTATTCCCTGACCATGGCAGAGGGGGTTGGACTAAATGATCTTCCCTTGGCTGAACTAGATGATCTTCCCTTGAAGGGTTGAAGGTCCCTTCTAACCCAAACCATTCAATGATTTTATGAGTATTCACCTCACAGAAATGTGAATTTCTGATTCCCAACATGACATCTTTATATTATCTATATATTATAAGTAATTCACTATAAAAATGTGGTACCTGGAATCTTCCATAACCTAGCCCATAGTAAGAAAAATTACCACTCCTGTAGTCCAGATAGTACCATTTATATTATAGGTTAAATTCTGCTACTGGAAATTTTTATGGCTTAAGATAGTGGTATTTCTGGGGAAACTTTTAAGTTCTGACTATTTTTTTCTTTTTAATGCAGGTCTTGAATAAAAAACTCTCTCAAATGAGTCTCAGACTAAATGAACAAACATTGTTCTTTGTTTATGAGGGTACAGTGCATAAAAAAGGAAATCCACATAGGCTATAAGTTAGGAGTTTATTCCATCCCTTGACAGCAGCAAAATGTCACCTGTTTGCAAACACCACAAGCTGACACCAAAGAGATCACATGACCATTATTTGTCAATGTAGAATTGGTAACAAATAAGAAGATGTCCCCAAGGCACTGTATTTCACAACACCTCTCAGGCTCTACAGTTAGCTCTGACTGTTGGTAGCTCATTGAACACCACAGTGAAATGTCTTTTTACAGAATTTCTGGTTCTCTTTCATGTCCACTTATTCCTTCATCGGAGTGGATATCTTCTATGGGATTGATTTCTTTCATTATCATTCCTTGGAAAGTTATTTATTCCCAATTTTACCATTAATTAAAGTTCATTACTTCCATTGCAACCTGTATCTTGCATTTCTCCTGTCTAAGATAGCTACTCACTGGGAGAAGGCTGTACCAAAACACAAGGAGTGAGTCAGGTTCTAAGCCATTCTCTTGACAGCCTACCAGAGAGAAGGGAAGAGCAGTTGTGTCATTGCTCCATCAGAATTAGATACTAGGAACTTCATTTTATTATTACCCCCTCTGGATACATGTAAATCCCTTTGTTTCAGAAAAACAGAAGTACAACTCCACTATTGTCTGTTCTAAAAGAAAAGTTCTATAGCTGTTCACTGTAGGAGATACCTTGTCATCTGTTGAAAATGCCTTTGATTCCAGGGTCAAATTCTACTCTGTCCTCCTTTTTCATCCCAGATGAAGAGGGAATAGTAGCTGGGGATACATACACATTATAACTAGAGCCAGCATGTTCTTACTTTATCGAATTTCACAAGAAGAAAAATGTGGTTTTCTGTATTTGAACTAATTACTGTGACTCCTGCAGAATTCCTTTGAATAAAGAATAGCTTATTTAGAGCCTATCCTGTCTTAGAACAGTGAAATTTGTTATTGTCAGACTGCTGGAGAATTTCCACTCTGGTTTAATAATACACTGATGTTGTGAATTAAATCTGTCTTTGCCTTGTTGGGTTTTTTTCTGCACCTTTATTCAGTGAAGTAAGAAAATCACCAAGTTTGTGGCTCTTCTTTAGGCTGGAGCTCTTGTCCACATCTATTTAGATGGGTCTGTGCTAGTCACTCATGGTGGACTTGAACTGGGACAAGGAATTCACACTAAGATGTTACAGGTGAGTTAGGCAGTACCTGAGGGTAAACAAAATGTTAGGAAGATAACTGAGCAAAAAGGGTGAATTGCAGTAAGAACTGTAATAGGTAAAATCTATAGACATAAGAAAGATGAGTTTAATATTGAGTTGTTGGTTTTGAGTTATTGATGAAGACAAACCTTCAGAAGAAAAATACAAGCGAGTGACCTTTCAAGACCTAGAAAGGAGATAAACATTTGTGGTAACATCACTGTTATCAGGATAGCTAGGGCACAGAAAGCACATGCAAAAATGACCCCGATGTTTCATAGCAGAGAGAGTTAAAAGTGCTTAAAATGTAACTTTGTTGTGTATCCAACATCAGTGATAACACCACTTAATTTAATTTTTATGCATTTTGAGTGTAAATAGTGATAAATAAAACTGTGTCATTTTGGAGTTAAAATGAATCCACTTCTTCAAAATGAGCTGCATGAACATCAGAATATTAGAACACAGTGAAAAACAATAAGGTGGGAACACAAAGCCATTTCAAATGAGATAGAAAATAAGATATACAGATGAGAGAGAATGATTCATTGTTTTTAAAATTTGATTAAGTTTTCCATTTGTGACAAAAACCTTATTAGAGAGAGCAATTAGAGGCAAAACATACAGTATTGCATTGTATTGTTTTATCTTCTATTATTTATATAGAACCTATATATAAAATATTTGTTTTACAGAATAATTGTTAAGGAAAGAAGCATTTGTCCTGTTGAATTAGGTAATTTTTCTGTGTGTGCAAATATATAAGGGAGAGGAATGGCACGATGAATTCTTGACTTCCTCTCGATGGAGACTGAGGGTCTTTTTGTTTACTCTTATCACAGATTGCCAGTCGTGAGCTGAGGATACCACTGTCATATATCCACTTCTGTGAAACAAGCACAACAACTGTGCCTAATGGCAAATACACAGCAGGATCAGTTGGAACTGAAATCAATGCAAGAGCAGTGCAGGTTAGACTTGTTACCATTCTTTCATATAATTAGTGATTCCGTTGAATACTGAATGTCCCTCTGAGGACTCATATATATTTTTTTTTCGGTTGGTTTTGAGCAGCTTGCAGTTCTTCATCTCAAAATGCCACTTGCTGGTTTACTTTATGTGCATAGTTTAAAGTGACATAAATTACAGAACACTGTTAAAAGGGATCACTTTGCTCTGCTCTATTGTATCAGATTTACAAATGTGGGTGCTGTTCTTTTTTAGATTGCTGCTAGATGAATTTATGGATCTTCACTTTATTTTGTATTTAAACACAATTTAAAGGAAAATTTAGCATAAGTTATATTTCAGGTACTGTTCTTAATAGTCAGAGCCTTAACCTTTTAAATGCTTTGGGACCGATTCTCCTTTCATTTATTTTGTAATGAATTGTTCCAGCCACTGTTTTTTCCATCTAGTATATCAAAACAGGAAGAGTCAGGTCCTTTATCTTCCCTTTGTTGATGGTTTCAGCAATAGCCTGATACATGAATACTTCAGTTCTGACTATTAGAGCAGTTGCTAATGCCAGTCTTCACAAAGTGCTGCTTTCTAGCTGGCAGATAGCAGAGTAAAGAAATTGTAGGTAAATAAACAGAATTACAGCCCTCAGAATGAATTTAACAAACTAATTTCACCAAGAAAGAACCTGTATCGCTTTGAAATCAGCAGATAGATTTGGGGTTGTGGGTTAGTCACCGGTGTCCAACCTTCCTTCTCCCCAGAATGCCTGTCAAATCCTTTGGAAGCGCCTGGAGCCTGTTCGAAGAGACAATCCTAATGGCAAATGGGAAGACTGGGTAAATCTCTCTCTCTGTTTCTTAGTATTAGATTATGATAAACCCGTAAGTGTAGAGTTTAAGTTGACATTGTTCTGGAGGGAGAAAGGGGTCTCCCTGCATGAACTAAACTGGAAGTGAGAAAGAGTAATGAGGTGTAAAATGGTGTAAAAGCAAGTGGTACAACACAACGTTCTGGTGAATTTGGCTAACTTTAGTGGTTTTGCAATGCCCCCTGCTTCCTAAAGACATGTCCAGGGCACAAGGGAATATAAAGCTTTTACTCAGGGCTCTTTTTTTCTTTAATTTTTTTTTTAAGTTTCACTTTTTCTTTAAGTGGGAGGTAAAGAATTTTTAATTTTCTCTCTTTAATAATGAGTATACTTTTTGCAGATCAGTGAAGCTCACAAGCAAAGCATCAGTCTTTCAGCAACTGGCTATTTCAAGTAAGGAAAGACATTAACCTTTTTTAATTTCTCATCATCAGAGTTGCTACTTTGTCAGTAGGTTGCAGGAAGGATAAAACTGGCCCCATTCAACTTCCTTAAGGCCATATCAGATGCAGCAGACAAACCATTAACCAGTTGCCTTGACCAGAGACTGCAGCGTTTAACAAGGAATTCTTCTCTTCAACCCATAAGGATTTTGGAAGCACTTTATATCCTTGGGTTAGCTAGTTTGACAATGCTCAAAGTCTTCTCCAAGGTCAATTACAGTAGGACACAGGAAGCCCACAAGGAATTATGTTCCATGGCCATCATGATTTGCAACCCTCCAATGTGCCCAAATTATTCCACACAACATATCAGTGGTGCTACACTCCAGATTATCTTTGACCACAGGGATCCTACGAAAATAGTCAGCTTAGGGAGTTCATGTTACCAGGGAATCATAGAATGGTTTAGGGTGGAAGGGACCTTAAAGATCATCTAGTTCCAACCCCTTGCCATAGGCAGGGACACCTTCCACTAGTCTGGGTTGCTCAGAGTTCCATCCAACCTGGCCTTGATCACTTCCAGGGGTGCAGAGTCCACAGCTTCTCTGGGCAAGCTGCTCCAGTGCCTTGCCACCCTCACAGCAGAGAATTTCTTCCTCGTATTTAAACTAAACCTACTCTCCTTCAGTTTAAAGCTATGAACTCATATATCATGATACGTGATTCATTAGTGATCTCGACAGTGAGGACAAGGATAGGGAGTGGGAGATATCTTGATCACATTCATATAATCTGAGGTATGTTCTTACTTCCTCCAGAGGTTATAATACAAACATGAACTGGGACACAGGGAAAGGCCATGCGTTCCCATATTTTCTCTTTGGAGCTGCATGTTCTGAAGTAGAAATTGACTGTTTGACAGGAGCCCACAAGGTAATGTCAAAATCACAGTGAATTTGAATTGGAGTTGGGTGAACTTTCCACTGTCATTACATTCCTATGACATTTTTTTCTCTTGCATTTCTTAAAATAAGAATAGAGACATAGCCAGCAGAACAATAAATGGCTATAGTGCCCTTTGAAATATCATTTGTTCATCCTCTTCTTGCAATAGAAGCCTGATGTTAACCAGAAAACTAAGTAACACTAGGAGAAAGTGGAAAATAATCTGATGACTTTAAAATTCGATTAGACCTTCTGAACCCTGCAGGTTAGATCATATCATTAGTTAGTCTCCTGTTTAACAGTTACATTTAAAACGGGTGAAGCCACAGTCACATAACATGACCTGTTGCAAAGGGGTTAGTGCAGGGAGAGCTCTCAGCAGCACTGTATGGAGACCAGTTCAATGTCTTCTGGTTACTGGGGAATACTTGGTTGCAGAGACTGCCAGATATCCAGTAGCCCGTGTGGAGCTAGACTCCAAAATCACTGTGAACCTCCTCAAACTACACCATGCTGGGATTTAAGAGGAGAAGCCACTGGACACTGGATAATAACAGCCCCTGAGACATTCTTCCCTGTCCCCTCCTCTACATAAAGAGCTTCTGTTGAAGTGACTGTGCTTCCACACTCCCAGCACAGCACAGGAGATGGCTGGACAGCACTTCAAGCAATGCACTTTCTATATGAGAACAAGCAACAAAGCCATTCTTGAATTCACGATCATCCTGTTACTTACAGGATGTGTGATGTGTGCATCACATTCCAAGTGTCAGGCCAAAAACTGTTTATCCAAATGAACTCTCCATCTATACAGCCTGTCTCAAGTAGCTTTTATGTTTCAGAATAAGTTTGTATTATTTCTAATAACACATCTTTCATGGATGAGACTATAGATTATTTAGGATCCCTTTGTTGTGTATTTTAAATATAACTGTGTAACACTTTTTATTTATTTAACAGAACATCAGAACAGACATTGTCATGGATGCCTGTTTTAGCATTAATCCAGCTATAGATATAGGACAGGTATGAATTTCCCTAGTTTTGCTTTGTATCAAATGTTAGTGAAATTTCTATTTATGCCTACATGATTGCTGTTATTGGTCAATTTAATAACTACCAAAGCCTATGAGACACTGCCCATTAACATTCAAGGATGTTAGATTGACAGATGGATTTGTTTTTATTTGTAGCTAAGTTACATTTTGTACTTCTTCATTCTCTGAGAAGTGATGAGAAAAACAGGTCCAGTGGACTTTGGAAATGTCCTACAGGATTAGCACCCTGAATCACCTTATGACTTTCTTCCTGAACAATTTACTCCACCCCAGAATTACTGACTGAGGGGTAAATCTTAACCAGCTTCAAAGCAGTGTTGGCTTCAGCCGTGATGTAATGGAAAAGGCTATTGAGATGGATCGGACCTTTCTTTAAAGGTCTGTTGTATCCATAGCTGTGTATGATGGATTCAACTACATGAATCTGAATCGTGACAAAAGTGGTGTCACTCACTAGAAATTTGTAAGTGAGAAAGTAGTGGTGAGCTCAGACTGTAAATGATATTTGTTGTTTCTTTGCAGAGTTGGAGGAAATTCTCCTAAAAATGTGACCTACATTTAAAAGCCTTTCTTGTCCTGCTCATTGTTCTGTTAGAGGCTTATCCTCATATATTTGCCCTTCACCTAAAATATTATGTTCATTTTGCACATTCATGGAGTGCCAAATCTGTCAAATCAAATTCTTTCTTATCAGTTTAATTCTATGTTCACCTTGCATCAATGTTTACATCACTACTGTCACAGTCCAGGTGTCTACTCAGCAGTCGTTCCTTCCTACATGACGTTGGTCTGTTATTTTTTCTTCATATCCAAACTATCATCTATTTATGTCTGATATACTTATTGGTTGACTGCAAATCTTTTTAAGCAAATATTAGATTGAGCTAATGACACGTATGTGTCATAGTCCCTAGACAAATATCTCCTCACTGGGGTTGCTGTGGATTTGACTCAATTCTATTTGGCAATTTTGCAAGAGCAAATCCAAGGTAACTGTACTAGTTACAGTGAGATTAGCCATGAATAAGGAAGAGTAGAATTTGAGCCAATGAAAATATTTGTCAAAGTCAGATGAGGACAGCCTTGTCCTATTTAGGTCTATGTTGATTAATAGAAGGAAAGATGCCAGTTCATGTGTAATCTTACAAAGTCTGATTGTATATCTGTTTTTATCTTTAAAAATGACTGAATGAAATGTAAAAGTTTACTTTTTTTTTCTTTGTTCAGATTGAAGGGGCCTTTATTCAGGGGGTTGGTCTTTATACATTAGAAGAAGTCTACTTTTCCCCAAAAGGAGAGCAGCTCACTCTTGGCCCAGATACATATAAGATCCCTGCTGTCTGCGACATTCCTGAGCAGTTCCGTGTCTATTTACTGCCCAATTCACGCAACTCAATTGCCATCTATTCTTCCAAGGTAAACACGCCAAACTTACTGTTTGCAAGCACAGCAGGAGATTCTGCTGCAAAACTGTAGTGTATGGTATGTTTTGCCTTTATTTTTTGGGGGGGTGGTGAAATTTTCAGCTATGGAGCAAATTGTAAACACTGATGTTCTCAGTTTTTGGACTGATTTATTGGTATTACAGTAGCACTTAGAAACCCTAATCAAAATTGAAACTTGTATGTAAAAGAACACAAAACTGTTGTGCTATAAATCAAAAGTGAAGAAATCCATCTTGAAGAGCTTTAATTGCCTAAACAGGAGTACGGATGGAAAAAGGAAATATTGTTAGAATTTTAAAGGCAGAGAAGTGATGAGACAAGAGATTAAGTAACTTTCTAGAATCTCACAGGAAACCTGTGATAGATATGGGAATAGAGCCCAGTTTTTCTATTAGCCATGGCAGAGCACCATTCTTTCTGTCCTAAGGATACCTCACCCTCTGAGGAGGCACACAGGACTGAGCACTGTTCATAGATTCAAAATAAAAGCAAAAAAAAGCACTTCATAATAAAAGGAGAACTAAATGTAGGTGTAGACCTCGGGATACTAAAAGACAGGAATGCCCACAAGTCCAGCCATGAATCTAGAGCAGGTATAACAAAGTGCCACGGTTTAACCCCAGCAGGCAGCCAAGCCCCACAGAGCTGTTCACTCACTTGCCCCCCATGGGATGGAGGAGAGAATCAGAAGGGTAAAACTGAGAAAACTCATGGCTTGAGATAAATACAGTTTAAAAGGTAAGGCAAAAGCTGCACATGGAAGCAAAGTGTGATAAGGAATGGAATTCATTCACTATTTCCATCAGCAGGAAGATAATAATCACCAGGAAAGCTGAGCTCCATCACCTCTAATGGTGACTTGGGAAGACAAACACCAGAACTTTGAATGTCCCCCCCTTCCTCCTTCTTCCCCAGCTCTGCATGCTGAACATGAGGCCATATGGTATGGAATATGACTTTGGTCAGTTTGGGACAGCTGTCCTGGCTGTGTCCCCTCCCAATTTCTTGTGCCCCTCAGTCTCCTTGCCTGTGGGATGGGGTGAGAGGCAGCGAAGACCTTGACTCAGTGTGAGCCCTGCTCAGCAGTAACTGAACA
>JAYRBT010000181.1:27790359-27805712 GCA_036023395.1 Myiotriccus ornatus | reverse complement strand
GCCCGGTGCGTGCCGGGAGCCGGCGCCGCCCAGCGCCGCCGGCCGGGAGCGGCACGGCCCCTTCGCCAGGGCCTGAGGGTGTCTCTGCTTCCTTGCAGGGTGTCTTTTATGAATAATCAAAAGCCGCAGAAGCCGACACTATCGGGCCAGCGTTTTAAAACCAGAAAAAGAGGTGAGTTCCTGCGCCGTGCCCGCTGCCAGGACCGGCTGCCGGCGCCGTGCGGTCGGTAAAATATAGGTTTGTGTCCGCAAACAAATCAGTGCCTTTGTGCTCTTCTCAGAACTCCTTTAAGTGAGAGCATGCCAAGCGCGGAGTCTGGAGGCTGACTCTGGGTGCTGCAGCGTTCTCTGCACTAATAAAACACATTTGGCAGTAAGAGTTGTTGCTGAATTTACTGTGCTAAGCTTGGCTTAGGAGATGGTCCTTCGGGAACCGTACAAAGTGTATGTAGCCTGAAAGCAGAAGTATCTGATACCCTGGAATTACAGGGGAGCTCTAGCTCCAGCACAGGCTTGTTGCAGGTTTATACGTACATCAGAAGAGTATCTAATATAATAAGGATTTCAGTCCTAGCTACTGGATAAAAGTTACATTGTCCCCTAATGTTATAAGAATACCTAATTTTAAAAAACTGACAAAAAACTCACAACAAAATCACACGAACAGACCTGCTCCACAGTGAACATCCAAAAAAAGCCCAAGGTGTGGGATGTGCAAATGTCTGTCTGTGTAGGAGCACAGTTACTTCCATATGAAGAGTTAATGACTGCAGAGGTGTAAATAATAACTTAGTATTTTGGTGAGGTTTTTTTTTAAACCCATAGAGGAAGTGGGTGCAGCTCTTAGGAGTTTCTGTTCAATACTGTTTCACTAGGATACCAGCAGTGTTCCAGCTCAGACAGGCAGCTTTAAGGATGCTGCATGTACAGAAGTACGCTTTGAGTTACAGAACCTGTTTTAATGTCAAAGCCCCTTGAGAAACTCTTGAGTGACTGTTGAATCTAGTCTGTCAGCAGAAGAAATGGTAATGGCTTGGCTTTTAGTCTCTTTTTAAGCATTTAACCATAGTTTGTTTTCCAAGCAACTGCTGGAACAATAAGCTTTGAGGATTTGTCCTGGAAGATAACTGATCCAGTATTTCCAGACTGCCACCCAGCTGTTACCAATGTGTTGATACTTGAATGGACACTAGGACACCAGTATGCCTAGCTAGATTGCTAATCCACCAGAACTGCCTAAGCTGTTGTAGACAGCACTCAAAATAAGATTTGCAGCTGAGTTCTGTATCTTTGGAAGCTTCTCAACGCATGGTTTGCATAATCTAAGGACAGAGATGAGTAAAATCAAAGACTACTTCTCTTTAAGGTTTTCAGTTAGTTACACAGATGGATTTGTTGCATATTGACTATGCCCTACCTGTAGTGAAAACAAGGCGATGATCAGCTGATGTATCTCAGATATGAAGACTGTTCTGCTTTAATAACAATAACAACAAAGGATGCTAAATAGATCTGCAGTTATAGCCCATTAAGTTAGCTCATATGTCTACATTTCCCCCAGGCACTTGAGGAAAAGCACTTACTTCAGACTCATTTAACTCCATATTATAAGGAAGGGATGGTCTTCATAGCTGAGAAGTGAACACTGTCAGATGACTCTTAACTTCAGCTTGTCAGAGTATTTCTTCCAAAAGAGTGAGAGTCCCAAAAAGCTGAAATGAAACATAGCAATGGAGTCAAATGTCCAAAACCGTAGGGGTGTGTATTAAGAACTGCCTTCCAGCATGAGCTAAGTCTCTTGTTTTGGAGGGAAAGAGTGATCTAACACGTCAGTGGGGTATAAGAATCAAACTGAGAAGACAGGTAAGCTTTATTGGAGCCAAGCAATGATCATTTTGAACAACTGTTCTGAAAATATTCAATTAGAAGTAACTAAGCAATGTTCTGGCTTTTGGTAGCTTTTCTCCCAGCCTTGACAGAACAGGGAAGTGAAAGTAGTAAGACTCCTCACTGCTGTATTGGCCATTGAAATTCATTTCAGGCTATGCTGTTAAGTCACTATTTGTGCTACTTAATACAGTTTTCTGGTTTGTCAGTGCAAATTTGGTTTAGTTTGTTTTTTTTAATAATAAATAACAAAATAAAAACAAAAAACCGGTGTACAGAAATTTCATTTCAACACTTTCTCTTTACAGATGAAAAAGAGAGGTTTGACCCTACTCAGTTCCAGGACTGTATTATTCAAGGTTTAAGTGAAACTGGCACTGACTTGGAGGCAGTAGCGAAGTTTCTTGATGCTTCTGGTGCAAAACTTGACTATCGCCGCTATGCAGAAACACTTTTTGACATCCTGGTGGCTGGTGGAATGCTGGGTAAGTCCCTTTGATGTGGCTGCTGTCAGCTTTATTCACATGCCTGCAAAAGCTCAGTTTTCTTTCAGTGTAAAAACTGTTAAAGAGCCCACTCAGTGTGTAGAAGAGGGTTTAAGTTATCTGTGGTAAACTATCTGACCATCTTGGTGACTAAGCAATTACTACAGAAATACTCTGTATACCCTCCTGCAATTTTACTTGAGTCTGTTTGCATTCTTCAAGTCAGAGAATGTACAAATTTGACTTAAAGAAAGATATATTGGATTGTTTGCCATTTTATGTTGGTTGGTTGTGTGTTTGGTTGTTTTTTGTTGGTTTGTTTTTTTTACCAGGAGTAGGTCTTGACTCTTTAGTCACATTCACTTTTGAAGGAGTGAGGTGGATGAATGCTTGTTTCAGGTGTGTATTCTTGGTCACAAGACCAGTGGAGTTGCCCTGAACGATTCTGACATCATCCTGTGCTCTCTGCATCCTGCCCTCTTATTTTGGAAAGGAAACTTGTTTACAGAAGAATCTGAAGTGCTTAGTCTTGGAAATGCTATTACAAATCATTTGTTGTTGACAGCAGTAAGGTTACGGGCTCTAGCAGACATCAGGGAGTGAGAAAGGAGGGTGGTTGAGTCAGCAGAAAACACAGGGAACTGAGGAAGTGAAATGTGATGACAAGTCTTGTGAACTCATGTGCACATGTGTAAAGGGCAAAGAGGAACAGCTGCTCACCTAACAGATTGTAATTGTTATGATATATGACTTTACATTTAAGAGTCTTAACCAGTGCAAATTGTGTTAGGAAGCGTTTCTTCTAGGAATAAGGGTGAGAGGGAAGGGAAGAAGGCATTGCTGCATTACTGGTGATACGGGGTCCTTTACTCAACTCCCTCTCTGTAACAAGTAGCTAAGTAGACTGACTTTGATCTTCAGTCAGATGAAAATTGACATCCTGCTGCCTTGCCGCCTTTTAATATTACCATAATACTTGTCTCTGTTTTTAAAGTCATGTATCTGGGCTAATAACATAACAAAAGGATTCCATTGTATGCAGGATGGCATAGAAATCCATGATGAGGTGTTCTGGCAGTGAAGCTGGTGACCTGAGTGCACTTTCATTAGTGAAGCAGCCTAAAAAAACCTCAAGTTTCAAACTCATCTCTGGGGCGCTGAATTTTGAACGTGCACCTCTACATGTTTCAGTCTCCTGTTGTGACTTACTGTGTCATGTAAAAGGCACTTACAAAGCAGCACTGTTGCTGCAGACACTGGAGACACTTGCTAGGATTAAGCAGCTTCAGTGGCTCCCTTTAAGGGAAGAGGAGCTCAGATGGCCATGTTAACTTACTCATGTGTTAACAAGATGTTTTGCCAATCCACTTAGCAGTAGGGGGCCAGAATATTTAAATATTCAAATCTGAGGTACTGATTTTAATGTTCCACTGCAGCAGTGGAACAGATGGAAATGCAGGGATATCTTCAGTGGTCTGGTCATTCAGCATCATGAAAGGACAACGTGTTGCATGTTTTGGGTACTGGAGTTCTTACTGTGGAGACTACTCAGTATTCTCACTGTGGAGTAACACTACTAATGCTGAAATCCTCCCCCAGCCCCAGGTGGTACCCTGGCAGACGACATGACACGCACAAACGTCTGTGTATTTGCAGCACAGGAAGACCTAGAAACCATGCAGGCATTTGCTCAGGTTAGTTCTGAAATAAGTACAATTTAACTTGAAACTGTTTAGTGGTCAAAAATGAAATGTTTGTGTAGTTGAAAGTTTGGGTAAGAATAATACATAGCTTTAAGAGGCATACTGGAAGTGTTAAGAGTAGCACTGTTCTAAAAGTGCTTTGTAGAGTTCAGACCTATTTTACTGAACTTGGTTGTTTTTTTAAAACTGTAATTGAATGATAGTTTAGAGCACAAAATAATACGCTCTGTGTCTTTTTAGGTTTTTAACAAGCTCATCAGGCGTTACAAATACCTGGAGAAAGGCTTTGAGGATGAAGTCAAAAAGGTATGGAGTAGGTCTCTATCAGCAGACAAATAAACCCTCAAATTTTGCTAGTTTATCACCGTAGAAGAGTCACAGCATAAAGTGGATTATTAAAATACAGCACTCTAACAAAAGAACAGCTAGCTGTTGTCAGTAGTGGAGAAGACTGCCAGTGCTTCTGCTAATGAACAGTTTGATTGAAACAGAAGTGTTTAACACAGAGACAGTGTCCAAAGTTTAGTGAGAGATGGGAGTTTTGTGGCAGCTCTTCTTACTTTCTCTTGCAGTTGCTGCTGTTCCTGAAAGGGTTCTCAGAATCTGAGCGGAACAAACTGGCCATGCTGACGGGTATTCTGCTGGCCAATGGGACATTGAATGCATCGATTCTCAACAGTCTTTACAATGAGAACTTGGTTAAAGAAGGTAAGTGTTGCCCAACTCCTCCTTTAGGGAAAGATGCTGGGGGACAGAACCATGACAAGTAGGTACCCTTGCAGCTCTTTAGCTTCACCTGGTGAATGATTAACTACAGGATTAGCAAAGGTAAACATGCTGCCCCACAACCTGAGAGACTTTAGAAATGAGTCTTTTCAGAAAGCTCGTGTGTAGGAATTCCCTGCGTGACACTGGGGTCTGCCATCACTAGTGTTGCCCAGCGAGGCAGTCCTGTATTTTGGAGAGGGACCTTTCAGGATGTAAAAGGTGTGTCATGTCTTTAGGTTTCTTCCTAAATTGCAGCAAGGAGAGTTGGGTTTGTACAGGGAAGACTTCATGATGCTGAATGGTAAGAGAAGTCCAGTGTGCTGGAGGCTGCAGTATTTTCAGGCAGAGAGGTACTGCAGACTGTGCTAGGGATGTTGGGAGCACAGCTGCTGCTGCTCTGAGCAGGGGTCTCACAAACTAGGTGCCCTGAGCCTTAGGGTTCCCTTTGTTTTGAATTTCACTAAAACCAGTACTATTCCTATTGCACAGGTGTTTCTGCAGCTTTTGCAGTAAAGCTGTTCAAATCATGGATAAATGAGAAAGATATTAATGCAGTGGCTGTCAGTCTTCGCAAAGTAAACATGGATAATAGGCTGATGGTGAGTACCACTGAAATTACTCTTCTACTATTTAGCCAGTTTAGTAAATAGAATTTGCCAGCAAGGTACTCAACACACATTTCTTTCACAAAAGAATTGTAAACTTTGTTTTCAGGAACTCTTCCCAGCCAACAAACAAAGTGTTGAACACTTCTCCAAGTACTTCACTGAAGCAGGACTAAAAGAACTTTCTGAGTATGTTCGGAACCAGCAATCCATAGGAGCTCGGAAGGAGCTGCAAAAAGAACTGCAGGAGCAGATGTCACGGGGAGATCCGTTCAAGGATGTAAGTATTTGACTGGAGATGAGGTGGAGGTGTTTTCTCTGTGTGTGTGTCTGTCTCTCTTTCATCCTGAACTTAGCTCTCACCAGGAATCAAAATTAGGGCCAGGGGGTTTTGGTATTAGCTCTATAGTCTTTCTTAATGTCCTGAATTCTGCTGTAGGATGAAGGAGGTTGTGTGTGGTTCTGAAACCTTCTGGGTTACCTTCAGAACAGAAGTTTTAATTTAGCTTGGTGGCATATGTGGTCTTTGTGCTGACTCTTACTTAACTGGCAGATCATCTTGTACGTGAAGGAGGAGATGAAGAAAAACAACATCTCGGAACAGACTGTCGTAGCCATAATCTGGTCAAGTGTAATGAGCACGGTGGAATGGAACAAAAAAGAGGAGCTGGTAGCAGAGCAAGCCATTAAGCATTTGAAGGTATTCTAACTTCATTATGGACTTCTGCACCCCTTGGGTAGGGTTGGGCTTCCTTCTGTCTCCAGCTCCCTTTTAAATGTTAAAGCCTTGTAACAGCCCTGCTAATGCAGAGACGGCATTAGGTGGGGAATCTTCCCCTTGTATTGCAGGGAGTATTACAGGCCAGGTTCCTGGGGCAGAGGCAGCATGGCTGCTGCAGGAGCACTCTGGGGTGGGGGAGTGGTTGCAGATTTCTTAAGCAGTGGCTGATGGAGACTGTGTGAAACCAGCCTAGTCAGGTAGTGCATGTGAAATGTTCTGTGTGTGCCAATTTGTTGTTCTCATTACAGCAATACAGCCCTCTACTTGCTGCCTTCACCACCCAAGGTCAGTCAGAGCTGACTCTTCTGTTGAAGATTCAGGAGTATTGTTATGACAACATTCACTTCATGAAGGCCTTCCAGAAAATAGTGGTGCTCTTCTATAAAGGTAACTTCTGTGGGGTTGTAGTTTAGGAATTTTGGGGGGTTTTTGGTTGGGTGGGGGTTTTTGGTTGGGTAGGTGTTTTGAAGCTTTTGAAGCAGAATGCTTCAGTCCTCCTAAGTCCTTTAGGGAAGATAGTGCTACAACACTGCACTTCATGAGCTGAAGAAGCTTCTACCTTCTGTTTGCAAAAATGGAGCAGTAAAATGCAAAGGTGCATGTGGCTGGTCCCTGGGACTTAGGGAAGTACACTTCTAGACAAAGACTGCTAGTGCAGGTCTGTCCAGCTGGACCCACAGAAGGAGCATGTGATGCTTCTAGCGGGGGGGAGCAAAGGCTGCCAGTTGGGGGTTCTCAGCAGTTTGCTGTGTTAACACTGCTCTTGCACATCCTACAGCTGAAGTTCTGAGTGAAGAACCCATCTTGAAGTGGTACAAAGATGCACATCTTGCTAAAGGAAAGAGTGTTTTTCTGGAGCAGATGAAAAAGTTTGTTGAATGGCTCAAGAATGCTGAAGAAGGTGAGCAGCAGCTTAGCTCACAAGTGGAGCTTGTACCTTTTGGGAACCTTGGTGCAGTAACAGTGTGTCTGAGGGTGGGGATGTTCAAGACAAGAGTGCCCCCTACCCTGGTACTGGCTAGAAAAGCTTGCCTGTGAAATCCAAGTAGATCCACCAGCAGCTTTAATGCAGGACGGAGGGCAGCAGTGGGGCTGGGGCTGGGGCTGGGGCTGACCTGTGGGCAGGCTGCTGACGAGGTGTCTCTGTTGCAGAGTCGGAGTCTGAAGCTGAAGAAGGTGACTGACCTGTGAAACTCTGTCCTCAGTAAAGCAAACAGGAGCTGTAGATAGTGTCATGTCTCATGTGTCCTTCTAATTCTTACATCCTACCTCCCTGTATCAAGCATGATATAAGGGCTCTCATGGCAATTTATTTTAACTGTTTTCTATAGTTACTGAAATACTGGATTTAGTTTTTAAAACCATGTTCAAGTAGCTTACTGGAGCTGTTATAGATTTGACTCTAACCTGCATTTGTCCTTTCAGTTACCTTCTACCTCCTGTCTTTTCTACTGTAATAATGTCATTTAAGGCCTTCCACAGTGAAATCCACTTTACTCCTTGGGATTTCTATCTGTATTGGAGTAAATGTGATATGGTGAATGCGACAGGGCAGTTCTGCTTGCAAATTAAACTGTAAAAAGCCTCTAAGTGAAGAGACCGTGCCTTGTGTGGCACTGCAGTCTGTAACACTTACTCCAAATAGCCCCTTTCATCTGTGGCTGTCCATCCCTTGTCATCCCTTTACTAGACTTCCAGCATAAAGCAATCCTCTATTCCAACTGCGGGCTGAGGGTGCCCCATCCCTGCAAGCTACTGGAGAGAAGCTGTAGTAATGGCAGTGATTGGTAACGGTGTAGGGTGTGAAGAGTGGCATCTCTGAGCCTGGTGGCTGTCACAGCTGGTGGCCTATGTTCCTGAGGGGCTGGCAGGCGCCCTTGCAGCTGAGCATCAGTTCTGGGGGCGCCTTTCCACTTCCCTCATGGAAGTGCAAGCAGTGCTGTCCCATATACAGCTTTCTCGAGCTGGGCCATGCTGTCAGGGATGGGGCAGGGGGGGCAGCTTCTTTGTGCTGCTCTGTAAATGCAGTTTAAAGATTCTTTTATGCTGGCAGTTGACATGCTAAACCAAACAGCTTATCTGCTCCCTGAAACTTTAATTCCTAATGGAAATTCTCAGGACAGTTCAATTCAGAAAGATTGGGTCAAAGAGTGAAGTCTATACTGTTGTAAGCTAAGTGAGCATTAACTAAAATACTGGTAACCAGAGTACACCTAATAAAATAATGAAAAATTGGTCATCACGATGCAATCTGTTCAGTACCACAGTGATCTTCCTTACTTTGTAACTTTTTTTTTTTAAAGCAAATAAAGGCCATCCTTACACTTAATATCAAGGGATGTTTCTGCTCCTTATCCACAAAGAAAGCAACAGTGACAATAAAGGGTAAAAAGCAGGTCTTCTGCTATTTCAAGGACCATTGAATAAGACATAATGAAAATAATACTTTCTTGGTGTTAGGGTGCTCTTTTCCATATGTTAAAAAGTGCCAGTGTCCCACAAGTTTGATTTAATGAGAAAACATAACCAGTTTACTGTATACTAAAGAAGTTTGATGTCAACAGCTGGATTAAACTTAAGTATCCAAAAAGTCGTACTATTAAGTAAGGCATTTACAACATGAAGTATTTACAAAATAACCAAGTAAGAAGTAGTCTGTGACATGCAGGTTTCTTTGGTGCACTGCCCTGTGAGTCAGCCTGCTTGGCTTCAGGAGCCTGCACCCTTTTTCTGCGTGTGTGGGCAGAAGAGAGGCTGCTGCAGTGCTTCTTTAAGAGTAATGCGCTTGTTCGGGTCATACTCGAGCATCTTCTGAACAAGGTCAAAGAGGTTCTTTGTGGTCAGAATCCTGGCACATCATTATGAATTCATTAATGAAAATTTAAAAAAAAAAGATGCTCTGTTGTTTATCTTTTAATTGCACTCGAAGCTCCTCTCCTCCAAACTATTTCCCCCGTCTCACCTTCAGTGCCTTAGAGTGGGTTGGTACGTATCTGCCAGCAGGACTCTCTTCATCCCAATCCAGCTGGCCAGCACCGAAACACCTGCGTTTCCTTAAACAAATAGAACATAGTCTTATTCAAAATTCTGTGTTGTCCCTTCAGTAGAAGTTTACCAGATGTTTGCTAATAACTTGGGAATTGATCTGGGAATATTCCACAAGCACAAGGATGACTCCAAGGTTATTAAACTTTTTTTTAAAAAAGTTTGCTCTTAAACCTAATCGGAAAATATTTAAACTGCAGCAGTCCAGTTTTTCTTTTATCATGTGATACAGCAAAGGCTGCAGCATTTGCTTCATCACTGCCAGGTGTTCTTTATTGCCACACCTCTGAAAGGAAACCGAGAGACATTTTGATTCACATAACAAAGTAAAAAGGAAACATCCTTACAGTTCACAGATCTGCAGGTGTGATGTGCCATCTGTCTAATGTGATCCAGCTTAAATGGCAGAGAGCAGTTCTCTTCAGTGCAGCTCAAAGGTGCTGAGTCCCACGAGCTCAGAATCAATGCGTATGTATCCGTGGTACTCAAACCATTCCAGCATCTGGGCACAGTGACTACAAGACATGATTTGCAACAGTCGTATTAGCGCTGAGACACGTCTGTCCCATGATACGGAAAGTGACATCACAGAAATTGTAAAGCCGAAACAAAGTAAAGGTGGCTTTGTATACTCACAGTGTACTGCTGGGATCCAGTGCCTGTAAATATTCCAGTACGAGGACTTCATGAGCTTCATCAGAGCAGCCACCATCATTTTTGACTGTTCTCACAGCTACGTTTGCCTCTTCTGAAGAGACAGGTCTAACAGTGATTGGAACAGCAACTAAGAATACGCAGATATACATTGTTTATAACAATGGCAACCTTAGCAGAAAAGGTTGGGGTTTTTTTTTAGTACATGCTGACAATATAAGCAAAGTTCATCTATGTATAAATACAACTGAAATTTCATATTTAAATTCTGAAAACGTACTTCATCCCATATATATATCAGTATTGTTCTTAGAGGTTAGAAGTCCCACCTGTTTCCCCACTGCATTTATGTATGCTGGGCTAATACTGGAGGAACTTCCACATCTCGCAGCCTTACACAACTGTCAGTCAAAAGTGACCAGTCGTTAAAAATGTTAACTGAGGTGTGTGAGGTGCCTTCTACAGTGGCTAGAAAGACAATCTTGCTGCCTACTACCTGGCACATAGCCAAACTGCCATAAAACACAAAATACATTTTACAACATTTACAACAGACTCACTGACAGAACTCAAACAGCATTGCATCACCACAGACTAAGCTTTAAGTTAGCTACACGATGCCAATTCCTCATTACACAGGCCTGGGATGCAGGGGTTGCAGCTTCACCCCACATTGTCTGGGTCACCTACCTCCATCAGCCCTCGTCCTCTTAGCAGGCCACCGCCTCAGCCACCAGTCCCGCACAACCATCGTGTCTGTGCTGCTTTCAGCATGCTGTAGTAACATAAATTTGTGTTTGGGAACTGTGGCAGCCATATAGAAATACTTTACTGCCTACAAAGATGTAAAGATAAAACCTGATGCAATCAGCAAGCACTTTATGAACCCCACTGTGACAGCACTGATAAGAAAAATTACATGTATTTTATGAAATACTTACACTTTGTGACTGATGCATTCCACTACTGCAGAAGTACCTTTACCCAAAATGGCAATAATGTCATCTATAAAGGAAAGAACTCTCAGTCATAAGCTGTGAAGTTAGCACGTGAGTAGCAAGGCAACAAAAAATTACAGTTGTTTTTCTTTTAAGAGACTAGTTAATTTAATTTTACTTCATTATTTCAGGGCCCCTGGTTTTTTCTTAAACCAAACATTTAATAATTATCTTTTACACACACACACATACATATGTATGTGTATATAAAATAGCCTTGTGGTCAAACTAAAATACCCATGGACAGACATCATTCATACCCGATTCTACACATTTCTCACTGATACTTAGAAAAGTAAGTCTGACATTACAACCTCTCTATTTCAGTGATACTTAGTCAAAATCAAGTTTAGAAGCTTGCCCTTGGATTTTTGAGTAGGGCTTAAATAAATAATAAAAAATTTGAAGTAATGAAAATGATGCCTGTATCTCAAGTACTCCAATTGATGGTTATTCATTAATCTGCTCAAATATATTCATTGAACAAACAGCAAGACCATGTTCTGTGATATCACAAGCATATGTACAAACTATACATTTTCACTGAAGGAAATACAATCCTAGCAAAAAAGAATAAGCTACTGATATGATCTAAAGGTATAAACTATTACCAACAGAATTTCCCAAGCTCCCACACTCAATTACTACTGCCCAGATGAGAATCCCTCTTCTTAGAAGGAAAAAAACCAAAAAGCAAAACCCAAGCTAAATTAAAAGTGGTCATATCACCTGTGGAGGATGACAACTAGTATAATATGTCTTGTATTTCCTTTTGCTACCGTCACATTAAGACCAGATCCCTGGCTACTCTGATGTCCAGCGTCACATCCTTGCTTGGACTCGTGACTGCATCCTTCAAAACTGCATTTTTGATGACAGCCTCTCTTATTTCCAGATTCCGTTTCTCAATCACTACTACAAAAAAAGACCCAATGAACATAATTAAAATCATTCCAGTGCCCCAATGAAGACAGATTTTTGTTTTAAGCTGTAAGACATCTCTCTTGAAATACCTCCAACTCCAAAATTAATCCATTATCAGATCACCTGATGAGAATAATAAAATCTTAAAACACATGCTTGCTGATGTCAGAAGTCCAAAAGCTATTTACCTGTGAGGAGTTTCAGAAAGATCAAGTTTGCAGCACTTTTTCTCCTGTGCACTTCTGAACGGTGGAACTTTCTCTTCTCAGCATTGTTGCACCTTCTGCAAAGTGGTCTTTTTCTTTTATCCCAGCCAGGCCAATTAGTTCGCCTGTAATTTCCCAACTGTAACAAAGATATTTTACTCTTTGAATTATATCCCATAGACAAACGATTCACTTTCAAAGCCACTGATCATCAAATTCACACTATGATGAAGACTGCATTTTTCTTCAACCCCCAATTTCCGCTTTTTTGTTGTGTCGTGTCCCCCCCCACACTCTTTCCTCCACATTATTTTTTTATTCAAAAGCTTTTCCAAATAACTGTTTGTGATAGGGGAACATAAACCAGTAACCTACTCCTTAAAATAAGGCCTTTTAAAAGACGCATCGTGGCTCAGACACTCAACACTTGGGCAAAGCCGCTCAAGCTGCCAATGCTGCATATCTATCCTAGAAGAAAAAAAGGCTTCTGTGTACTTAACAGGGGCACACAGTTACCGCCCCCTGGGTTTTTAAAGACTGAAAGGAACTGCTTCTGTAGATTCGCGAAGAATTCCTGATGCTAAGTCAAAATGACAGCAAAACTCCGGTTACCTCGCAGCTGCTTAGCTCCCGGAGGAAAAGCGAACTCGCTCGCTACCCGTGTTTTATTTCCCTCTCCAACAGTGAACTGCTTCCCGCGCCCAGGCCACGCCTCAGGCCGGCCGCGCCGGGCTCCGCGGGGCTGGATGGCGGCGGGGAGGCGGCCCCGGGCGGGGAGCGGGGCCGACGGGGACACCGCGGGGTCGGTCCCCGAGCCTTCTCCCCGGAGGCTCCGCGCTCGGGCCGGGGCACGGGGAAGGGCCCCGGCCTCCCCCGCCAGAGCGGCCGAGGCCATTTTCTCCCCGCCCGGAGAAGGCGCAGAGAGAACATGGCGACCGGGGGGGGTGAGGGGAGACTCGGAGTTGCGAAATGGTCGTTTCTCACCCGTGCTGACAAAGCTTTTAATTGTCTCTTTACTCTTTACACATTGTTAGTAGTTGTAAAAGCATGTGCATGTACCCAGTCAGCTTTAAATCAGCAGAGTTTTAATGGATCGCATATAACTAACAAAAGATACCTTTGCAAATCACTGGCATAAAAAAAAAAACTTTGCCATGGGGTATCTTTTACTAGCTCTTAATCATGCCTTCAACTCTGGAGATTAACATCAAACTAGCCCTGGCTTGCCCTGCTGCTGTCACTGCACACACGCCAGTGCAGTCGCAGCCACCACCTCTCTCAGGAGCTCTCTGAGCCCCTCAGCCATCCATCAGCTCAGCAGAGCCAACCAAGCACTGCACCTGCAATTTGGGTTTCAAAAACCCCTCAGCCATCCATCAGCTCAGCAGAGCCAACCAAGCACTGCGCCTGCAATTTGGGTTTCAAAAACCCCTCAGCCATCCATCACCTCAGCAGAGCCAACCAAGCACTGCGCCTGCAATTTGGGTTTCAAAAACCCATCATAAGCAGTCAAACAGCTCAAGTGTAACCTAATTCATGGGAAAACAGAGGACCTAAGGATAAAAGAGTCCTGAAACACTACAACAGCCTATACACATCACTTCTCTAAAACCCAATTTATTTTTTTTTAATTTATTCTGGGAAGGACTAAAACTTCTGAAATACTTCCCCCCTCCCTCCCCCCCCGGTAAATTAAAAAAAAAAAAATACAAAGAGCAAGGAGGGTCACTTACTTCTCCAACTGCCCCTGTGATCAACTTACAATACGTACATTACACATGTAAGTTTGTCACTCTTCAAAGATAATGCTCAATTATTTTCTTCTTGTTCACTGCTCTCCAGCTTAGACTGAGTCCTGCTCCCAGCATGACCTACTACTAACACCAGCTTTACCTACTGCTTTTCTAATGCCAGAAAAGGTCAGAGACAATCTAGAATATACATGATGAGACCCTCCATCACAGTTATATTTTCTTTAAATGAGCAGACATTTCAGCAGAACTCATCTTATGGCTGTAGTGTTTGTGATAAAGGACCAAACTGATAGAAGCAAACAGAGTTTATAAAGC
This sequence comes from Myiotriccus ornatus, assembly GCA_036023395.1. Classification (NCBI taxonomy): domain Eukaryota; kingdom Metazoa; phylum Chordata; class Aves; order Passeriformes; family Tyrannidae; genus Myiotriccus; species Myiotriccus ornatus. The sequence goes on along the minus strand of JAYRBT010000181.1, from coordinate 27,791,587 downwards.
ACGAGTGAACTACAGTAAGAATAGTACTGTCTGCAACATTTCTGCTATCTAAAGGATTATACCTGTCACAAAAGTTGAAACAGCTGGGGACACATCAGTGGACTGTGTACAAGAACTTAACTGCACATATGCTGTACCCATCAACCCACAGAACCACACACTGCCACCATTGGGCTATTTCCTACTCAGTCTTGCCTTTTCTTCAGCAAGTGCCTGGAACCAACCCCACCCTTATTTTCCATGTAGAATTCCGGGTTCTCAGGGAGAACCTGGGAAACCTGGGAGAGGTTCAGGGCTACAAATAGGAGAACAGACATAACACAATTCCAAACATTTGGATGCAATTCTGTCCCCAAAGTATCACTCTTCTTTCAATACACAGCATTAGATTAAAAAAAAAAATCTAAAAACTCTAAAACGAATTTTTTTTTCCAGTTTGGTGCTAGATGTCAGCATTGTAAATCATTGGTTCCTTTACAATGTAGGAAATTTCTCAGCATGTCCTTCCTTCTGCATGGCAGTGTCAGTCAAACAAATCCCAAGGATTACAAAGCATATATATGAGATCGCTAAAGGATGTTACCTGAGTGTAAAGAGAATTGGTCCAAAATGGTAGGAGTAGGATGCAGGAACTTTGAATACTATTTCCTATCCAGGTCTCTTATGCACAGTTAGAACTAGAAATAAACCCTCTTACCTCTACAGAATCTGAAAGTGAACCTCTGTGTAAAGTTGATTTTTTCTGGCTTTATGAAATTAAACTGATGCTAAAATGTAATTTTATAACTACGACAAAGAGGAGAACATTTTGCTTTTCCCAGTGTGCCCACGGTGAAGAACTCTTTTTTGATGTGTACAAATTGCTCTTCTCCTGTTTAAGTCAGGTTACTTTATGTTTACTAAGTGGCTTGAGTGTAGGATCAGCAATATACATATATACACACACTCATATGCATGCATGTACTTTTCCTCTTGAGCAGTCAATATTTAGAAACCTCTGTACCTTCTTGCAGATTTTCTTATTTGAGTCTAATAACAATCAACAATTGGTCTCAACTAAGACCAAACAACAGCTCTCTCTTCCTTGTTCAGCCTCATCTGCCCACAGCCTTATTGACCCTGCCCTTTGTTGTGTACCCCCTTGTATTGGCTCTGGCTGAGCTGGAGTTCATTTCCCCACAGCAGCCCTCACAGTGCTGTGCTTTGCATTGGGAGCCAGAAAGGAGTT
>JAYRBT010000181.1:27758628-27790259 GCA_036023395.1 Myiotriccus ornatus | reverse complement strand
GACCCAACCTGACCAAAGGGATATTCCATACCATATGACATCAGCTCAGATATAAAAGCTAAGGCAAGGAGCAGGAAGGGGGGGGTATTCATTGTCTCCAATGGCTCCCTGCTAAGGAACCGTTACACGTGCTGAAGCCCCGCTTCTTGGAAGCGGCCAGACATCACTGCTCATGGGAAGTAGAGAATGAACCTTGTTATTTTTTGCTTCACTTTTGCACGTGCAAGCTTCTGCTTTGCTCTTGCTTTAATAAACTACCTTATCCCAACCCACGAGTTGTTTTCCATCTTACTCTCTCTCCTGTCCAGCTGGGGAGTGATAGAGAGGCTGGGTGGGCACCTGGCATTCAGCCACGGTCAACCCACCAGACCCCTGCTGTTTGTGCAGTACAAGAAGTGATGAAAAACAGTTACAGGAAATCCATGTTGCCTTGTTTCAATTAACAGCTACGTAAAGAAAGTACTTACTCTTTCATACATACTAACAGAAATACCTTTCATATCTATAGCACTGTGCCAGAAGCAGAAGAAATTGTTTTCCATCTACCTTTTTGGGAGGTTGAAGAGGTTGCCATTTCAACACAGCAGTACAAGAGCAAGCACTCCTCTAAGTATGTTCTTTAATCCTCTGGGAGAGAAAGGTTTCAGCGATTTATGACACTGCTCTCACCTAGAAAATTGCATATCTTACTTTACTCTTTTGAGAAAACTGAGTAAGGAAGGTTAGAATTTACGTGAGAAAGTTTCAGAAAACTGGTAGCATGAAATTATAGCAAAGAACATTGTTTTAACATAATATCACTAAGAAAGATAAGGCAAAACTCGAAGATTTGCAAAAATATTTTAAGTGTTTTTTTTATTTTACAAGTATAAAAAGCAATGTTTAAAAATCAAAATCCTGGATGATACTCTGGAAAACCCTCCTGCTGAAGCACAAGATTACTCTGTGACAACTCCAAAACAATGCCACAGCTCCTGAAAATTATGCATTCCGTGAGCAAACTTACTTGATCCAGCCCAAGTAACCCTTTTTAATGGCTCCTTAAACGTCGTGATCTGGGAGTTGATCTGACCAGTCTCTAAAGAATGTGTTAAGGCCTCTGTGGCTACAGAGCAAAGGGGTTGGCATGGATTGTAATATCTTTAATGCGAACATCGTTAAGAGGTCGGTAGGTTTTCTCATTCACGGGCAGCTTCTCCAGCTCATCCAGGGTCTCCAAGCCATCAATAACTCTGCAAGAAAAACAGAAGTGCTAGAAATCTCCTTCTAATAATGATTTAAATTTCACAATTGAGATATCTCAAAACACTTTACAGTTAAGTATCATAGGGCAAGAACTTTGCAAGCAAAAGATACAAATAAGACAGCCAAAACATTGTACGTGGCAAATAATGTACTTTGAAAGGAAATATTAAGCATCAATGATGGATTCTGAAAAAAAGTACAAATAATTCCTGCTGACCTGACAGAACCATATTTTATACCAACCACAGCTATATAAAGTTCCTGGCTGCACTTCCTGACAAGCAGGACTGACAAACATAGTACAGGGCTTAGGTACCAGCAAGGTACTGGCCCTAGTGAACTTCAGTCAGAATTACTGAAATCTTATGTCTGGAAAATCAATATCCAAATCTGAGATTATAATTTCTAACCTTCTGACTCAAAGACAAGACTGGACAGAATCATTAACAACTGTTGTAAATCTAACGGCACAGATTTCCTGCTCAGGCTGAAGAACTGGCAAGAGATTCTTCTACTAAAACCCCATATGTTTTTTTGTTTAAGCGACTGGTTCTGGTAAATCTTGGCAGTTTATTCCCCAGCAAGAGGCTTAGAAGAAAACACATTGTGCTGTTCCATTCAGTCACTTTCATAGGCTCTTCAAATGCACGTTGCAGTGGATTGTGGGCCCACATTGCAGTGGATTGTGGGCCCACAGGGAATGACTGTATATGCTGTTCTGCTGATCCTGAAGCTGAGGCAGGCGTACAGAGTCCCTACTTTTTTTAATAAAAAAAGACATCTAGAAAACCCTACTTATAATCACACTTCTAAACAAACTCAGAAATGAACACCTATAGTTAGATGCCTACAAACAATATAAATAGTAGAAAATAAGTATTTTCACATTCCACAGTTTCTTTTGAATATTTAGCTGCACTTAATAAGGCTGTATTTTCTCAGCACATTCACTTGTATGGTAGAGACTTTAACAACAAACAAAAGACATGACCATGATTCTGAAATAGAAAAAGCCAATCTGAAAGACTCAAACATTTTAGACATTTGCTTAGAAGATGATAATTTATCAGTAATGTTTATTAATGTAAGTATATTTAAAAATAATGATGCAACAACCTCAGTTGATTTTATTAACTGTCAGTTCCATGAGTTTTATCTGACCAACAGGAAGTCCCACCTAAACAGAAGCATGACCAAGTCAGTACCACACCCATCCCCAGATCCAGTCCCAAATCAGATTCTTGCTTCTCAGTAAACCCCACAACTGTATATCCACATGTTCTGGAGTTGGCTTAAAATTAGGCTGCATCCATTTGGGAATGGATGAAAAGCCAAGCTGGAATAACTAGTGGGGGAGAGAAAGAAAGAAAGAAAGAAAGAAAGAAAGAGGCGAGCAGTTGGATCCTTACTTTCCAAACACGGTGTACTTCATGTCCAGGTGCGGTTGTTTGCCATAAGTGATGAAGAACTGCGATCCATTGGTGTTCGGGCCATTGTTTGCCATTGAAACTACCCCACGGACACTGTGCTGGACACGGGGAGAAAGCTCAACGTGAATACACATCTCTGAAAGCAGGACTAACCCGTACAGAGCGCTCTGTGACCCAGAACTCTGCCTCAATACCATTATTAAGAACAAATCTTGACTGCAAATATATTCTATCATAATTCATAATTAGCTCCTCAAGATTGCTCTTAGAATAAAAAATTACTTTGCCTTTAGTGCAAGAAAAAGGCTGTTACAAATCCTTTTTACTTCTCTTTTCAATGATGAAAATCCTCAAACCTAACTTGCCAAGCACAGAAATGCCTGTTCCTATTTTAATAATATTAAGCTTTCTATACTTTACTGCAGGATTATACTTTGTTTTGCAATTACAAAAGAGGTGTTTCATACAGTAAAACACTATGCTGATTGTTCTCCAACCTGTAAAGAAAATTCATATGAAAACATAACTGCATATTGAGAGCAAAGAAATACCTTTAGGTATTCACTGAACTCATCTTCAAACTTCTTGCCCCAGATACTGTTACCTCCTTTCCCAGTGCCTGACAAAGAAGCACGACAGTAGAGATTATCAGATTTTCAGACTGAAAAATCCAGGAATTATGTTATGACATTTTAAAACAAAGACCCTAGATAGGCTCTAATTAGTTTGAGGCAGGGATTAAGTTCTTGTTTTCTTGACACTGCACAGTTAACTCTATGTAATGAACACCTATTAAGAAGCAGAGCAAAACACTGACATATCCTCAGATTAAATTCAGTGAGAGTACAAACAGACGTAGAGCTGAATCAGATTTTCTCCCCAATAGCTGACACTGTCTGGGACATTTTCCCCAAATGCTTTTCAAAAAAGCAGAAACCACGTAAGTACAGTAGCAACTGCTCCCCATTCAACAGCTGGTAAGTCAACAGATCCATCATATTTAGTGGAAACAGCTGGAAAAACTAAAGTTTGTAGAATGCACAATTATTTAAAACCAGAGTAATGACTGCACTTCTGTAAGCCCACCACAGAAAACTAATTTCAGCACTAAAACCTCTATCACCAATGCAATAATTCTTATATTTTATTTTTATTTCTTTACATTTTGGGTTTAATATTAATACTTAGAATTGCTTTTATAACTCTGCATTTTATTTTTATGTACGTTTTTCTATAGAGAGACCCAGACAGAAAAATTTACCTAATGGATCCCCTGTCTGAACCATGAAGCCCTTTATATTTCGGTGAAATACGCATCCATTGTAGTAGTTACTAGCACAAAGAGCCAGGAAATTCTGCAGAAATCAAACACACCGTATTAACAAACAACTGAAAAATAGAATCATCTTACTAAAATGACAGAATTGGCAAGACCAATGCTTTTACCCGCTTTGCACCGTGACCATATGAATTCCACAGAAGTTACAAACAAATCATAGTTAATTAACTCCTTTGACACTGGCACACATACAAAGAATTTTAAAGCTTACAGTGCAAGGTTGTCTGACTTGAGGAACAAACAAAAAGCCTGAGATATGCTCTAAAGTGTCACTCCCATTCAACTTTTTTATTTTGTACATGTAATTCTGTACTCGATAACTTGATGCCTCAGCTTTTTCATAAAAAAAAAATTATTTCAATTTAAGTTTATTGCAGAAAGGAAAAGCTGGGACCTCTGACAAACTGGGAGTCTCACTCTTTTAAACTAAGATCAAGTCTGTGAGAGTGTGAGCAAACCCGTGGAAATTTGGGAATCCCATGCTTTGTGCCGTATTTCCCCTTGGGGGCAGAGGACACTTTGGGAGGTGCTGGAACTTCGAGAGAAGTGTCCCTTAGCTAAACCTTACCAAGTCAGAAACAGGCATCAACACTCTAGGCAGTATGACACAGTGCACAAGTTCCATGAGTGGAACAGACACTGTACCAGCTTAAAATGTTAGCATTCCCATTATGTGAAAGGATGAATTGCAAAAGCCACTCTACCTCCTCTACAGTCTTCACTATTTCTACTGCTTTGTCTCAGCACTAGGCAATCCTGCTCCTGTTATTTGACTTACTTCACAAGTCTTTGGAGTACGCTCACAGAAGAGTTCAATTTTAATATCTCCTACATCAGTATGCAGCGTGACAGCCTGAGCAAAAAGCAGAAAATAATAATTGAATCAGCAATGGAATACCATCAGACTCAGTTTTATTTCTCAGTCACACAAAGAACATAAGCAAGTTCTCACTGCCTATAACCATTGTTTCAGTATTTGGCCGTAAGCAAGGCCACTGTCACAAACCTTCCACATTTCCAGTAAAATCACCAGAAAGCACTCGGTTTCATTCAGGTTCAGGACAAATCAAGTTTGAAATGGTAATGCAGAAGCTGTTTTACGGTGTTACAATCCAGAAATACATTATTCATTTGCAAACTGGACCTACTCAGTCACTTGATTGTACAGGTAAAGAATCAAGGTTATACCTATTTGGATGACAGTGTGGTGCGCACACCTCACTCGTTTACAAAGAGAGGAGCAACTGATGTGTGTTACTTGCCTGCAGCCTTCTGGCTGATAAAGCTAGTTCTAAATGGCAGCGTATATAATCTGCCTTCACAAACAAGCCAATGTACAAAATAACATACTTTTCTTAAGAATTTATAAATTAGCTTTATAAAATTTAAAACCGCAGTCACCCAGTCACCTAAGCAAATATATCTCTGTAGGCCAAATATATCATAGTGCTGCCATGAAAATGCAAAAACAATTACCATGAGGATAAGAGCACAGCAAGAAATAACAAAAATCAGCATCATGTTGATACTGGCATACTACTCCAAAAGTATACAAGTAGAGAAGACAGCTGCGCAGTGCCCATGAAAGTGCTATAAAAGGTGTATGTACAGTTTAAGATATGTACACTCTTATCTCTATTTCCTGATTTGCTAAACTTTTAAAAGTCTGCAAGTATAGAAGTTTACGCAGCTTTTAACCTTCCAAGAGGTGATCATTTAAGAAAGAATGAAAATATATACAAAGGGCTTTTGTTCTCACCATTTCTGCTTATCAAAAAGCTGAGGCAGCTTTCTATACAGCAATTTCCTGCACAGAAAACATAGGAAATTTGTTATTTTTTTTCCCCGCCAACCCCCATTTCTTTTTGATTCTAAAACATTTGTGTAGTTATATGCTTTTACATCACACGGTTCTACAGTGCCATTCAAGGGACTGTGGATAAGTTTTACTTGCATTAAGCAACTACACACCATATAAAGAACTAGAAATTAGTACAAAAAGATCGCTTAGAGAAAAGGGGTGAAGGTGCTAAACACCGTTTCCTAGGCAATCAGGTTTTCGAGAGTTGGCAGAATAGTAAATGGCAGAAATTACCAGATAAGAGCCCCATGCCAGTACTTAATGGAAATGCGATTTGGAGCCGGCTCCTGACAGCTGTAAGCACCTGCAACGGCCAGGTACCTGCATCCAAGCACAGGACCAGACTTTCTTAATCTTAGTACCTTTTTCAAGTAAAACGTTTAGAATGGTGCTAACAGAATCGCATCTGCGTAGAAATCAAGAGATTTACGCGCTGATTTCTCCTCTATACACCGCCCTCCCCGGTGAACCCCCGCGGAGCCCGGGGAAGCCGCCACCAGCCGGCTCCGGCTCTCGGCTCCCCGTCACGCACAGCCCGGAGCCGTGGCTCCTTCCCTGCCCACCCGAGCTGCCGCCACCCAGCTCCTCCACCGGCCCTCCCCGCCCACGGGCGAGGATTCTGAACCTGCCGGGGCTGGATCGGGACGGATCGTCTGGAGGCAGCGACTGCTCTCCCGCCCCGGGCCGCCGCTCACCCGCCGCGGCGCTGTGGAAGGGCCGCCCCAGCGCCCGGGGCGCGGCGGAAGCGGCGGGGCCAGCGCGGGTGCCGCCCCTGCCCTGCGGGAGGCGAGCGCGGTGCCGCCCGCTGCCCTCCGCCGAGGAAGGGACTCCCCGGGCCGGGCGCTGCGGGTCGCTGCTGCCGCGGGAAGGGGGATGACGCTCCGCGCTTCGGGTGCGGGGCTGCGCGGGGCGTGACCGCGGGAGCCCGAGCGCTCTCCGCTGCTGTTCGGCCGGTGGCTTACCCAGGCTCGTTCGGGCCTGTTTCCCCCGCTGAGGTCGCCGCATGCTGCTGCCGGGCACGGCGCTGCTTCGCCGGCCTCTCCACCGCATCCGCGCTTTGGGCCGCCTGCACGCCCGCGCCCTCATGGACCTCAGGGAGCTCGTTTCTGCCCTGAATGACTTCGCACCCCTCTCTCTGGCGGAAAGCTGGGACAATGTGGGGTTGCTGGTGGAACCAAGTCCTCCCCACACTGTGAACACCCTTTTCCTTACTAACGATCTCACCGAGGAGGTGATGGAAGAGGCGGTGCACAAGAAGGCAGACCTTATTCTTTCTTACCACCCACCCATATTCGCGCCGCTCAAGCGAGTAACGTGGAAGACCTGGAAGGAACGGCTGGTGGTCCAAGCCCTGGAGCACAGAATCGGGATTTACTCTCCACATACAGCCTACGATGCCATACCTCACGGAGTTAATAACTGGCTAACAAAGGGACTCGGTGAGATTCTGTTAAAAACAAACCAAAAAAAGGTTAAAATTATTCATTGGTAAATGCTGGTTTATGTGGGGACCTTTCCTCATTTTTCTTTCTTCAAGCTTTTACAGGACTTCATTGTTCTTTCTTCCCCCCGATATTTTTCTAGTACTACTAAGAATCTTAAACATATTTTAGGAAATTTATCTTGGTGATATATACCAGATATAAACACTAGAGGACATTTTCACATCCATGACTGTTGGATGACTACTACTGGATGTAGCCGGAACTGGTGGAGCATATATATTGTCTGTTGTGGTTGCAAAGCTTAGACCACCGACTTTAAATCACCACCTCTAATTTATAAAGCACAAGATCTCATTGTTTGCAAAGGACTTAAGCTACCTGAAATTATTTTAGATTTTTATCCTGTTATGACTCATAGGTTATAACAGCTGTGTCTTTTTCAGTCTGCCATACAAAGCAGAAACTATTTTTGGTTTTGTACAATTCTTAGGATAAAATTGATGGCACTAAGAATGACAAATAATAAATATCTGTCAACTTTTTTGGACTTAAAATATGGAAACAACAGGACAAAATGTCCTCAGTTCTGGTCAGGGAAAATGAATTTGAGTGCAAAATTTGCATCTTTTTGTTGTATCTCTTTAGTATATGTGCTAAATGAGTATTAGGATACTTATCCAGCTTTATAAAACAGCAGTCTTATACTTTTTTCTCAGGTGCCTGTACTTCGGTCCCACTGCATCCATCAACTGCACCAAGCTGTCCAGCTGAGGGCACTCACCGGGTAGAATTCTGCACAGACGCTGAGCATCTGGAAGTAGTGCTGTCCAAAATCAAAGACATCCAAGAGATCTCTTGTCTCACTACTTTCCCAGCCAGGTATGTCCTCCGCTCTCTAGTGTTGTACTCTTTCTGTTTGAAACAGTAAGTTCCTGCAACTGTACTTTACTATTGTAACCACTTTGTTCCTCTGTGCACTGCTGCTATATTTTTCAGCAACAGACCTAGAAACTTAAGGAATAATTGTCCCTTTCTGATCAATCTACGTCATGCTAAATGGTAACAGCAACTCAGGTCTGGCATCACATAGATTAGAGGTGGTAAAGAGGAGTATTAACAGGAAATTTGATGAGGTCAGATGAGTTAAATTCCCGTATCTGTTTTTTCCATGGGAGTGAACTAGGCTAGGCTAGTCCAATATCTTCTTCTATGTTCCTTTCTCAGGGGTAAAACAGTAACTGAGGCAGAATAGCTTTGTTTTAAAATTACAATGCTGAAATTTGATCTAGTTTCTTAGCAAGCACCGAGCATATCTTTCCTCAGGGTTGAAGATGAGGAGCAAACACGAGTCACTTTGAACTGCTCTCAAAAAGCACTGTTGGAGGTGGTGGCATTATTGTCCCAGAACAGCCTTCTTTATCACAAGACCGAGATTCTCTTGCTACAAAAGGTAACAAAATCATGAATTACTTCTGTGAATGTATTACTTGTGTGAGCTGAGTGCCCCAAACACTGAAATGCAGCATCGCAGGTTTCCTGTGCTGCCCCGTCAGTGAGCTGAAATACTGGCTTATGGGGATTTGAAGCCACACATGGTTTCCAAAGCAATGAAAATATTTAGGTGGCCTATGCTAATTATTAAAACAGTTCCAAGAGCTGGTGTAATTAGTATGTTACATTTGAGGACATCACACATATTTTTGTAAAGTTCAGAGACGTTCCTGAATGCCCAGTATACTCACCTTCGTACAGTATGGAAAGCAGTGCAGGCTTCTGGGGTCAGCTTTCTCACAGTGATTTTAATTTCTTTTCAGCCTCTTCTTCCCCACACTGGAATGGGACGTCTGTGCACACTGAGCGAGCCAGTCTCCTTGTCAAACATAATTGAGCGGATCAAAAGCCACCTAAAATTACCTTATATCCGTGTAGCCGTGGGAATGGGCAAGACACTAGGTAAAGAGGCCTGCAAGTTAGACTGTCCCTTAGAACCGACATTCCAGGAAGATAAGGAGCATGAGTGTGTGTGTGTGTGAGTGGCAAATACTGCTCTGTCTTAAACAGATTTACTTCCAAGTAAACCTGCTCTATGAAGCAATGCCAGGAAACAGCATCTTAGAATTTAGACAGTACAACCACACAGGAAGAATCTCATCTGTACTTTTCGTGGGAAGTTCTGTTTTACGCTGGTTGACGCAGTGAAGAAGGGACATCACAAATCAAAGACATCCTGTTTCATGATTTATATAATTACTAAGATTTGTTTTGCTGCCCAGGATAACACACACAGAGGTGTACTGTTTCATTGTACATTCCCTCTTGTGGCTGAGTGTTAATTTCAAACCATCTCAAAATAGTAAGACACTTCATGGTATCCTTATGAACCATGTTCTGATGAAAGATAAGGCAAAAAGGGGAACCAGCTCAAACAGTGGAGTCATTAGAAAGAGCAAGCATCCTCTTATCCCAGCTACCTATCCTAATCTCCAAGTATCACAGCTACTAGAATTTGTGAAAACAAATTTGTTGAAAACTCTTTGTAACTTAGGAGACAGAAGTCTTATTAGAAGCCTATTTGCTATCAGTTGCACTAAAAAATCCCAAAAATATTCTGAAGCCTCTCATGGTGTGGGAATGAAGTGATATGACTTCACTTAAATGAACAGTAATTGCAAGGCAACATACTGTAAAACCTTAACAGAATTTGAAAACTCTGTGTTGTGTGTCCCCTCTCCTTACTCAATGTAATGTATATGAAGAATTAAATTTCCTGTCACATGTATAGCTTCTAATCAGCTATCACAGCAAATGGACAAATTTTTAATGGCATGGAACAGTTTTCAGCTTGCGTTAAGTTTTAAGCTTGCCTTCTGAGAGCTAAAAGTTAGCAACCAGTATATCTCAGAGGGAAAATGCTGCCTTAATGGCATCATTAGTTGGGAAACTAATGATGGTAGAACATGAAGTCCTGGAAAGTGTAGCAGCCTATTAAACAGTTCAGAAATCTAACTAAGTAAGACCTCACTAGGAGAAAACTACCCATCAACCAGCCTCTGTGCTTGAAGAAAAAAAATCTACCCATCACAGAGGATTGTGCTGTATTATCAGAGATGTTATAGGCCCATGACTCTTCAAACTGACAGATGTGTCACCAACTCCAACAAACTTACATTGACCCTAAAATCAAGGTAGTTATTGTGAAACAATTAATCAGTACAGACATGAGGGCTGAACAGAGTTTAACTGTGGCACCTTGTGTCCTGCAGAATCGCCAGTGAAGAAAGCTGCTCTGTGCGCTGGTTCTGGGAGCAGTGTCCTGAAGGGAACAGCAGCTGACCTCTACCTCACAGGTAAAAGATGATGTTGCTGTTTCATTATCTTTATAAAAATAGTCACTACAAACAAACAAACAAACCAACCAGGGAAAAAATAAAGGAGTTGACCGGTTGTTGGAAGATTTGGCCAGAAAGAGTTACCTATTATTTATAATTGAGAAACAATCAGTTAGTTATTGGAATGATAGAAGAATACCATTTAAATAGAGATAATGTGGATCAGATGGCTGTGTGGCATTTCCTACAGGATTCCCCAACGGAAAATGGAATAGAATGCATTCTACAGAATATGCAAAGACTCTACAGAGTCTTTGCAGATTCTGTAGAATGCATTCTATTCCATTTTTATATTACCTAAACTGTACTATTAATGATCTACATGACATTTCTTTCTCAAAATGGCAGGAGAGATGTCCCACCACGACGTTCTGGATGCAGTTGCCAAGGGGATAAGTGTTATTCTGTGTGAGCACAGTAACACTGAGCGAGGCTTCTTGTCAGAGCTGCGTGACGTGCTAGCGACCCACCTACAGAACAAAGTCAACATCATTGTGTCTGAGAAGGACAGAGATCCTCTCCAGGTGGCATAGGGGAAAAAACATAGGAGAGAGAATTCAATCATGGTATCTTGTACAGACCTGTCCAGCTGCAAGCTTAGTGGAGGTGTTTTCAAGTGGTTCAGTGCAGAATGATTGTATTGTACCTCAAAGTTTGGGGTATATTATGTCATGCCAGAAAAATAAATACTTGTTTTGGGCTACCAAAGGTTTGTTCACTCACTTACTTGGCTGCACTTGAATAAATTTACTGTTGCTTCTTGCTCTTATTTAGATATGTTCAATAACCATGACACTCTAGGATTGGTTTGGGTAAAATATGTAAAACCTGACTTATCTTCAGATTTAAGCTTACACAGTTCTACCCTGCTTCAGTTATGTCAAATGATGCCAGTGCAAATCACTGATATTTTAGCTAATAAATTGAACAAAAAGTACTTAATGAAAGGGTGTGGATCATCCATTTCAATTAACAATTTTATTAAGGCACCACTCAGATGCAAATACAGAACACAAATCAGGTTTTTGGTACTTGTATTCAATTGCACAGTTTACCACTAATGCAGCTCAAAGGCTTTTTAATAGAGGGAGTCTCAAAAAAAGCTTTGGAAGGTTAAAACTCAATTCCTTAACAAAGCTTATTAATATTAAATATTAATGTGTCTTTGTTACTTTCTTTTAAAAACAGTTTCTGTAATTGTGGCTCCTAGTTACAGGATTACTAAAACTGAACCAGTAGTTTTTCACTACTGATAATGCTTGAGTTTTATTCTTCAAGTTAATTTTTTGTTGTTTGGGGTTTTTTTAAGGGAAAAAATCTCACAGTTGCCTATCATACCATGTACAGATGGTAAATATTTCAGTTACAAATTGGTAAAGATCTTGGCACCATCCTTTTAAGTTAATAAAACTCGCTTATCAAGCAATGTCTCTACTGCATAACTACACGTCTTGTTCCAGTTCCATTTAAGTGGAAAGAGATGACTCTGGTATTATCTGAAGCTACCAAGGCTATATAAAGGCCATCATTCTTACCAGCACCATGCAGACATCTCAGCTGAGGAACCTGAAGTGAGGAGAAATGTCTTCATTCCCTGTGGTTCTGTATTGCTAGAGGACATTAAAAAGCCTTTGTACTTACACAGAACACAAGAGACCTAAAACGAACGCAGAGATGGGCTAACTGTCCAGAAACAGCATGAAATCAGGTAAAACACTTTTAACACAAAACTCACAGGAGTAAACTCAAAGTATATTTCTCTAGCTTGCAGCACAGAATTAGCAGCAGCCAAAAACTGATACGAACTTAACCACCTCCTTAGCAGCTGTGTGGTACCTCCTGCAGCCCTTCTCCTGGCCCAGAAGGGCACCTGGTAGTCTCCCAAAACTCTGGGTAATTCTGAACTCAGGATGATTATAGCACTTCCTTAAAAGTACATTTCACATCTAGAAAACCAGATAGAATTGCATGGAAAATGCGCCATGGTTTCACTGTCTGGAAACACGATAAGTGGTGTCTTCCACATGCACTCGGAATGCAAATGAAATCTTGAATTTCACAGGAACTGTGGAGAGAATCAAAGGACTGAAAAATACGATGTGGTTGCTGCTTAGCTACAGTTTACAGTTTGTCCAAGAAATCTCTTCAAGTGGCAGAGTTCTTGTTCTTGAACTCTACACCCAACTTACAGGACTTGGATAAGTCACAACACCTCGATCCCAGTTTAGTGGCCTTTAGTGACTGTGACAGTAGCCTAAGTAGTGATAGGCAGGATCTGATGCTTTTTGCAAAGTTTTGAAATTGCAGCCTGTAAAATGCAGATGCAAGTGCTACCAGTAGACAGTGTCAGTTGAAAAACTTTCTGGGGGAAGAAGCTTGAAAGTATTTCTGGCATATACCAATTTTCCCATCAGTCTCTCCAGCAGAGCTAATAAGGACCCATGTGAAGAATCAAGTTCATAGTGGGATAAGCAGATGCCCTGTTTTTTCTAATACAAACAGAAGTCTGGCTGTACATCTCTGTTGCTCCTTTGAGGGGCAGATGAGGTAACTATTACTCCATGGGATGTTTTGGTTCTCTTCCAAAGCTATATAGTGGTATTAAAAGGTAGGCAAACCACTTTTAATTTTGATACCCTATAAGAAACAATGTGTTTTTACTAGTTTGAAACCTTCTGCACACTGTATGAGGATTTGCTCAGATATTTGACATAGTAATGAAAATGAGTTTTTTGCACAATTGCCACAAGGATCTCTGTCTTCCTATGTCATAGAAAGACTGTGGAAGACAAGACAAGCTAATGAAAATTAGGAAAGTACTTTATTTGATAGTCTGAACTATTACAACACTGAGCTGTAACAAAGCTACCAGGTGTTAAACATACAGAATCCCTGAAGTCTGGCTGGCAGAATACAGTTGATGGAACCATAGAGCTTCCTCCCACATAACTGAGAAAAAAACCCAGTGAAGATGTCCAACTTCAGCAGTCTCCCAACCTCTAAGGGCTTAAACAAAGAGCTTATAAGTGGCATTTAAGGCCTCCTTCAGGATCAACGGACACTCCTGATGTAAAAAATACAAATATACAATCAAGCTTTAAAAAAATAAAGAAAAAAGCTTTACAGCCTTTTCATATTTCTGGATTGCACCTTGGAAAATAGCAGGTAATGACTTGAGTCTATCACAATTTTGATTATCTAAATCTTATAAAAGGATGTAGGTTTGGGGCGAGTCCTTCATTTCTATTGCCAGAATTTCGTAAGTTACCCACAGCATCCCAAACCAATTAGTCTTTTCCTTTCCTCATGCAGTCAAGGCAGGTCTCCTAGCATTTTAAATCTTGGCTTCTTCAAACACTGGAAGCTAGTTTTGTCTAAATGGTAAAGGAGTACTGGAAAGCACTCAGTTGAGAAAAGCTGCACCACTAGTACAAACTAAAGCCGTGACCATCCTGTGATTTGCGCTTCCCAACTACATTGCTCCAATCAAACCCCCATGTGTGGTGTGAGGTAGAGAGCAGAAGGCACAGGCTTACTGAGTCTGCTTTTCTGGCTGTAAGGTTGGCTGCACAGATATGAAGGCGGCATTATCTGAGCTAAGAGACAAAGCAGACAAATGCAACTACAGCACAGGAGATGCTGTGCTTACAGAAGTCATCATTCCAAACCACTTGAACAACCAGCATGTCTCATTACAATTAACACTTTTCAGTCCAGCACCTGTTGGGGTTGGAGGAAGAGAGATCTGAGTATAGGCCCCTCTCCAGCAGCCCTTGAGAGCATTTGCCACAGACGCTTTGAGAACACAGAGGCATTACACATCTTCATCCTGATTCTCTAAGAAGTTGGTCAAGGTACTGTCATCCACGGGAATTAATAAGTATTCCACACCATCAGCTCCCTGAGAACAGACATACATACACATTCTGTTAACACCAGTGTACAGGGCAAGGCAAGCCACCAGACAGCACTGCTAAGCTACCATTTATCTACATTCTGGACGAGAGCTGGCCAGCATTCTGAAGGACTACTTTACTAAAAACCAGAAATATTTCACTAGAGCAATACTGGAAATGCACAAATACTGAGAAAAGTCAGCATGTGAGAAATCTTCTAGTGTGTTGTGCTAGTCTGACACTACACAGCTCACCATATCTAGTACTGTTATACTGCCTCATTATTAGGATGAGTCTGCATTCTTTTCTTGTGAAAATAGAGGTAACTATTGGCAGCAGACAGCAGGCTCCACAGTCCATTACTTCTCACAGTCTACAAGAAGAGACATGTAGGTTGCTGAGTAACCAAAGCACGCTGCATTTTTACAGCATGTAAAGGGTGTTGACAAATTGAAGGCATGGAAAGAGCTGAAATTACAGAATTTCAGTCCCTTGCTAGTTCCTAGGTATTTAAAACAATACATCCTCAGTAGCAATTAAGGATCTTTTTCATTTAAAGTGGCTGAATATCCAGAATTATATTCTTCCCTCAACTCACCCGCTTGGTCCGGATGAGCTTGTGGTCCCTGAATTCTGTCAGCTGTGCCCTGAGTGTCAGGTCACTGTTCACAAGGAAAGCCTCCCGACACTGCTGGTAGAAGTCTTGGAAAGACAGCCCTGGAGACAGAAAAAGGCAAGAACAAGAAATGAAAGTGGTAAGATTGTCAGAATATTCCAGGTCTAACACCACGTATTTTCTCTGCCTGAAAGTCTTGCTTTGGCTCAGACCACAGTGGCTACAGTAACATCACCTCTTCCAAGTATACAGCCAAGCTAATATTTCAGTAATTAATGGAAAACAGCTGAATTAACATTCCAGTCAGCTGTTGCCTCATGGAATTTTAATAGCACTTTAAATGCACTTTCCAACACGGTTAATCTCTCTAATTTCCAACTTGTCTGTCTGACTTTCTTTACCATTACCATGGTTATTCATATGCACTGCAGCACCTATTACAGATAGTGACGGAATATTCCACATGTATCCTAGAAAGCAGAGATACATCAGAAGTCACCTATATAGAAGCAGCATGGGAAAAATTCTCCTATCTTTCCCTGGTCCTTTAAGTGCAAGTTATGCAAATTTATAGAATTTTAATTTTTTTTAACTCCATAGCCCCCCATGAATGGTCTCAGTCACGTCTAAGAAACAAAGCAGACAACAGTAAGAGCAGATCCTTCAGAAACAGCCAGTCTGTTGGTTTCCTGTCAGAGTCAGACACAGTGCCACTTAGAAAGACACTGAGCCGACTGTTGTAGCACTTCTGTTGCTGGAGGTGTAACCTGCAAACCAAAAGCCAGAGCTGCTGTGAACGGCAACACCACAAACAGATGAGCAAAGGTGGGTACTTACCTGGGTAAGATGGGTTGTCCTTTTTCTCCAGCTGGTACTGAGCAAGCAATCTGAATATCCCCCTAAGTGAAAGGAGGAAAGGAAAAAATCAAAATAAAAATAGTAACTGAAAAACAACCCAACCCCCCACCTTTAGAAAATATGAACTGATTCGCCCTTATGCACAAAGACCTAGTTGTGAATCTCATCACTGGACAAGGTTTGCTATCCAAATGCTGTTCATTTAAAGTAACGAGTCAACTGGAACCCAGGTCCTACCATCTTCATCTTCACCAGTGTTGTCAGAGAACATGGATTGTAAGGACTGTGTCCTTAGCAAGCGCTACTACAAAGTGTAAGAGTGTCTCACCTGGCATTGGGAGTGAGACTGCACAGGACATGTGTGAGGGAGCTCAGAGCCAAAGATCCAGACTGTTGTACTAAAAGCGAGTTCTCGTAAGATGTTTCTTCCACGTAAGGACTAAATGTGGTTGTTTCATACCAAAGCCAGTTATAAAGACTCAGCTTTGCCTGATCCCACACTAGATAGAGAGAAAAGAGCAAGCAGACAAAACTGGGAGATTTATCTTTTCTAAGGTCTTAAATAAGCAATATGAAAATGTACATAGTTCTACTGTAGGATTGAGGAAACTATGTACACTTGTGAAATTCACAGTACACAGACCCAGACACTTGCTGTTCCAGCAAGACAAATTCTCTTCAACTAAACATTTGCAATCATCTCTTTTGCATACCAGTTTCATAGACTGTAAATCCTTCCAGAGTCAACAGCGTGCAATCGGTTGTAGCTGGATGCTCTGCCCAGAGTGAGGGTAAACCAGTTTGAACAATACCCTTCTCAGAGTATGTGCAGATTCCTTCTGTGAGTGGGAATGCCCCTCAAAGTTACTTCTCAAGGCTGAGCTAAAGAGATTTGCCCATAGTTGTTGGTATGGGTAAGTAACATCAATCTCTACTTAATAATTGGTTTTGCTAGCTTTAATATAAGTGCTTCAATATTCCTTCAAAAATAGTGCACTGTACTAGTAGTTATAGCCACCTATACTCTGTAGTAAATAATTCTGATTAAGATCTTTTAGTCTAATCATCATCTTAATCAATTTAAAAAAACTACATTTATTTATGTATTTGGTTTGCCATCCTTAATCCTTTAGACATAAACCACCTACTAAGTCTGGCACTGAGATTGCATACAGCCACACCTAGACTCCTCTCTGAGGAGAGTTTAGAAAGCAGGGGTATGTCCTTTCTGCACCTCATGGCTCAGTGGGAGGGCTTCTCTAATCAACTCTGTCAGAAGCTTCTGTTCTGCCCACAACGCTGGCCGATAAGCAGAAGTGTTTAGTTGCAATGACAGACATAACATCCAATTTCCAGTTCACTAAGTCCCTAAAATCAGAGGGTGCCAGACGTTTGGAGTCTATTTGCATATTATGACCAGTACTATTTCTCAGTATGTTTATACAGTTTTGGTTCAGTACCACCATAGTCCCAATGGGGGTTATACATCCATCAACAGAACTGTTCTACAAATCAACAGTAATACAAGAGCTTATGAAACAGCAGCCCCAAAGCAGAATGTGGATTCTTCTCTTTGTTAGATCAGTGAACTCACTGAGAGGAGCATTAATGTGATCAATAGAGGCAATGAGGTAAACGGTGGGCAGAGAGGATAGCTGTGCAAGGATCTGCTGACTTCTTTCTCCTCTCAACATCTGGCTGTCCAGGTTATGAATGAGGACATAGAGCTCTAAAGATGAATCTGCAAGGTCAGAAAAAACAGCAGAGAACCAGTCAAAGAAAATGCACACAATCTGGTTTCCCATTCCCAGTGCAGCACAGGACAAGTCTACTCCATCAGGCCCCATATACATCACTCCAGTATCAAATCACTTTCCTTGTACAGCTTACTTTGATCTCAGAGTTTGTTTTTCTGAGCACCTAAAAGGCTTTTTCTCAATTCGCTGTATCACAGTTGTCATCACAGCTACAGTTCTTTTTTTCAGTTTAAACTTTTCTGTTGTAATCCACTTCTCACTTGCTCACAAGCTTTACCGTGAATTGCCCTTTTAGCTATGCATTTCTTTGCAACTCAAGGTCATTAAAATATATTTTAGAATGGAAGCCTGAGCACAGTTTGTTCAGCTGCTTTTGAGTTACATGGCTAAGATCTTTAAGCTCCTCCTCACACAATGAAAATGCATTTTCTATTAAGGGTTGGATATAAAACATATTAACTTCATTGGAAATTTTTCCCACTGAGTCCTGAAAGAAAGTTACAAAGACCTAGCTTGGATAATGCAAATGGTAGATCTTAAAATTTCCAGATAGCTTCTTGCTGCTGTATTTATCCCTAGGAACAGCCGTTTCCTCAGTCCAGAAACAATTCTGGAACCTGTGCAAATGAATACCTACTTGTCTGCCAGTGAAAACCAAGGGTTCCTCAGACTCCCAGTCAGATCAGCTACAGTGTACTTGATTTATGTACCTCAAGGTGCATACTGCTGTTCACCAGTCTTTTCACTTCGTCCCACCAGAAATGATGGGTAATGATGCAAAACAAAATGTAAACACTGAAACACCAATGCCATACACAAATAAGATTCCAGTGTGTATGATGTATATAAAAGTAGTAAAAGAGATGTTCAAAAGTATTTCAAGCAAGCATTCCATGTGGGAATACCTGTTTAATTTTCCGTCTCAAACCAATTCTAAGCTGCTTGTTTCACACTGTTGTCCTGCTGTAAAACACTGACTGAGGTAACAGCTTGGGATCATGCACAAATGTATCTCTGGTGCATATGTTTTCATGTATGTTGCATAAATTAAAAGCAAGGAAGTACACCAGTTACAATACATTAAGAAACTGTAACTGCACATATAAAAACTAGGAGGAAAGAAATGCTCTCCTAACAGCAAGTAAACTCATTTGAATGTCATTTTACCTTCTTTAAACCTTTTAGTAATGAATTCAAGTTGGTCAAGGGGGCTGCGGAAGGTTCCTATATGGTCCAATACCTCCTCTGTGATGGAGCTGAGAATCTGAAAAAGAGAACAGGAGTCCCTTATGAAGGGATCTGGCACTGAAGTGCAGAAAATATCAAACTGCCCTTGACTCTTATGTGGGAGGTAGTCTGATTTTCACCACCAAATTCCCAAAACAGTCAACAAAAATTTCTACTCCTTTTCAAAACAGTGACATAAAATAAGGCTTCAGAGTGATGAGTATCTAATAGTGATGGAAATTACTGCAATTCCTTGGAAAATGCATGGGATAATTTCTTTAAGAGAGAGAAGAACTGCTCTTCATCCAAGAGGCTGTTGCTATAGGATGCAGCAGGCTTCCTTAAAATTTTACATTGAAAGACTTAAGACGTATCCGTAAAACAGGATGATTACATAAGCCATAAGGTTTTCCCACACTTACAGATCTCACAGTGATGCTGGGGAAGTATCCATTAACCACAAGGTGAACAGAATCCTGGAGCAGAGATGTACGAAACTTCTCCAACAAATCATGCTTTGAGCCCAGTCCATAAAGCACGATATTGAAACCCAAGCTGCAGAAAAGTGAGCAAAATACACAGAATCAAAAAAGTACAAGTCTGTTTTTTAAGTTGACACATTTATTAAGCAAAACGATCCACTGCAATCTTGCCTCTAAAAACTTTCACGTTTGGTCAACTCCAGGCTAACCTTCAGCTGACAGCTGATCAATAAGATGAGCTGCAAGGAATCTGAAATGTGGTATGTGCATCCTACTAAAAGAAGCATTTTAGCAGCCTAGAGGCTCACAAATTCAGCAAAACATCTATGTTAGAAAATGGTATTGACTAAGAACGTGATAGTACATCTAAAACTTCAGGTTACAAATGTAACCATCACTCACATGTATCTAATCACCAGTGGTCACATTAAATGTTTACACAGGTCACAGCAATTACATGGAAAAAAGCAAGCCTTCATGCTGATTTTCCACTCTGATCCACAGGCACTATTTCAAAGCAAAATTACTCTATTCTATTTCTTATCCTAATTGTCCCACAGAAAAAGAGGCAGGAAAGCACAAAGAGAATATGGTAGGGAATTGTAGAGTCCCAGAAAAACTGACTTTAGTCACATCCACTCCTCTCTTAGGCTTCATTACAATCTGAAAAATGCTCATTAGGCCTTGGTCTTGACAAATTGCACCTGGACTAACCCCCTCTCTAACTTATCAGAAACACTGTCTGTTCCCAGGAACTAGTGACGTATAATGAGCACGTATTTTTTAACAAGCAGCCTTGGAAACTTATTTTTCTTGCCTTAATAACAACCCCAGTGAAATAATATTTCGGTTGCTGAACCTTCAAAGAAAGTTACTGACTTGAATTGCGGCCAGGATGAAAAAATTACTATGACTGAAGCCCACTCTCTTGTGACCCTATAAGCAGTGGTCTAAAGTGAAATCATTTTGAGGTCTCAATTCCAAGGACTGTTAATAATAACAGACAAGAATTGTTGGTAATAACCAAGGATTATTGGTATTAACACACCGTGAGGAAGAACCAGTTTTGCTGGAAAAGGGGGGCTAAGTGGAGATAGGGCAGCACTTTCTGTGAGAAAGAACCCCAACACAGTACAGTGCAAGAGCGGGAATGATTGGCAGGAAGTGGACGTGGACCATAAGGTGGGATTGGAACTACAAAAGACCCCTGAAGCCCTCTGACCCATTTCCAGAAAGGCCTAAAAGAATAGACTGGGCATAACTAATTAGCATAAAAAAGTGACAAACCCACCCATGAAAAGGTACCCCCAAGCCCAGGTGGTACCCTCAAACCCCAGACATCTCCTCAGCTGGACTGGCACAGCTGGATCGTTGCTTATCAGGTAGATCAATGCTGAGACTAGGATCGGCATCCCATCAGCTGATTGATGCTGCAGCAAAGGCTGGTGATCCCTTTTTGCTCTCTCTTTTTCTTTTCTTCTCTTTTTTTTCTTTAATTCTTTAATCTCCCTGTTTAATTAACCTCTTTAATTTCTCTTTTCCCTTCTACCCTACCCCTTTAACCAGAACCCACTGCCATATGCCTATACAGTTGGTCAGGGACTAACATACCAATTTCCATGCCAGGTGAGTAATTTACTAATTCTCTGATTGTTTGTAAACCCTCTGATTTTTGTTGTTCCTTTTGACCAATGATCATTCTTGAATCTTAAGGG
Organism: Myiotriccus ornatus; assembly: GCA_036023395.1. Taxonomy (NCBI): domain Eukaryota; kingdom Metazoa; phylum Chordata; class Aves; order Passeriformes; family Tyrannidae; genus Myiotriccus; species Myiotriccus ornatus. The sequence goes on along the minus strand of JAYRBT010000181.1, from coordinate 27,768,999 downwards.
CTTCCTTACTCTTAAGGGTAGGTCATCACAGGAATCACAAAGCTTTGTTTAGTTTTGAGAAGCAGGAAAAGCATCATCTTGACCAGACAGAACTTTATCAGGTTACTCAAAAAGCACCGGCCAAAGGTAAGCTATTCAACAGCTGTCACTGCCTTCAGTGCCACCTAAGGATTTGTTCCTTCTGCCCTGCCATGTTCATCTCTAACCATCTGCCCAGACCACTGAGTTACAGAGAACTCCTCCTCTTGCAACTCTCCAATTTTCACAGCTTATGTCTTTCTCATACGCTTCGTCACTCCGCATGGACCACAGATTTCATTACACTCCAGTCCCTTGCAAAGCTTCCGAGGGGCTCTCTCCTCACCAATACTGGCTCCAGCCTCAGCACTTAACTTCAGAGCTGGTGGTCTGCCTTCTCTAAGCCACTTCAGAATCTCACCGCTCTCTATAACTATAGATTTGCTTTTCTGAATGTTCACTCTTTTCTCCTTACCATGAAGATACACACAAACACAAATAAAATTTATAGTGCTAATATTTCCAAAAGCATTAAGGTTTCTTTGTGCCCAGATAACTAGGTACTGCAGGCATTCAAAGTAAACTGCTACACCACTGGAGATAGCATCACACTGAAGAAACTGGTGGTGGGCTACTTACTACCAGCTCACTGCTGTAACCAAAACCAATTCCTCACAAAGGATGCTTTTTCTCATCATTCATTTTCCCTGTTTTCTCATTATTCTTGTTCCCTGTTTGTGAATGCCCTCTAGATTGGTTTAGAGAGGCACAGGCAAACTAGCTAGGTAGAATGCAACATCACTGCACTTCAGGCATTCAGTTTAAGGAGTTAGTCAGATACGAGCTGGTCTGCAGGAAGCACTGAACTACAGGAATGTCACCTACTTGTAAATTTAAGCAATCAAACATAAGAAAAAAAGTCGCTCCTTAATTCATCCACAGGATGTCGTTGACTAAGGGTAAGTTTATTGGCAGTGCCTTTTTACTAGGCTTATTCAGTGATTCTCATTGGATACCTACTGTAATTGCAGCATCCACTTGGAAAACAAGGATTCATGTTGCTGGTTAAGTTCTTTAATTTCAGCAGCATAGGCAAGGGGAGCTTTTTTCAGAAGCTCACGCAGTGTTTCCTGAGTTGAGAAAGAGATGACAGTCATTCAAAGCAGAGAAGAAACAAGCCATATCTGGAGTCCTTAAAAACACCCTCTAGTGTGCTTTCTAGCTAGGGAGAATAGTTGTCATTGTCAGTGGATTCAATTTGTGGTTGTTTCTTTTTTCCATAAAGACCCCCTAAGCACAGTTTTGCTACTGGAGACACAAAAGCAGAGATTAAGTAAACTTATTATGGGAAATGACAGCCAGAGTAGGACGAGAGCAGATATCACACTGTGTTTTTTGTCTTTCTCCCAAGTATGGGAAAACCACTACAGAAATAACAGGCATGCTCAGAGCTTACACAACCCCGAGCACTGCAGCAGGAAGGTGCCAATATCACATCCCTGCTCACGGGAGCAAAGGCTTAGCAACATGCTTAGCAAAGGTTCAGGTGTTTGTCACTACAAGAGAACCTTCAAAAAAACCCCATCAGCAGAAAGGAAATAACAGCTACACGTAGAAAAAGTATTATTTCAAAAGCATCGAGAACCAAAGGAATAATTCAGCTTTAAAGGCATGCTGTGATGCTGATGTTTAATCAGCACGGCAGCATAAGTAGCACCAAATTTACACTGGCCTCCCTTTTTCTTCAATTTTAAGAGCTTTGCTTCCCACTCCCTTGCAACAAAAGATAGTTTACACTGGAAAGGCAGCTGCAATATATCAGACAAACAAAGCACCGAGAGACAGAACTGCTAAGCCTTCGATTACTTTGAAGCCAGTGGTAGATTTAACACTGAAAGCCTTGATTCCCTTCCAGAGCTGTTACGAAATAACTTGTTAAGAATCCAGGTGTTTCTCTGGGCAGCAATTCCAGACAACAGCAGGCATCAGGCAGCCTGAATATATGCCACCTTTTACAACATAAATGGGTACAAAAAGCAGGCATGGACACAAGAACTCCAAATATTCTGCACACTTCCCTGGCACCTGTCCATGTAGGGTACAACTCCTTGCTTTGAACTGTCTTATAGAAATGAGAAAAATAAAGTAATTCAGTCACCACAATTAGACAATTCCTGTCTACTAGAAACTGGAAAGGAACAAAGTAAATCTAACAAACTAGGTGACAACATTTTGTGCTGTTCCAGTCCTGCAAGTGGCTTGACCCAGTAGTGTTCAGATTAAAAGAGCTCTCTTTATTTCCTCTGCACATACAGAGTCAAGACGGTTTGTAATTCCCCATATCATATCACTGACAAAACACTGTTTTGGTGATAATTCTTAAAACAGCTCTCTATGGTTGTGCTTCTCCCTCTTCTCCTTCCCCAAAAGCAAACTTTAACCTCTTCTGGTAACTGCAGCTTTCAACTATGAGCTCACTCGAAAATGCCTGCATTTCCCCTCCTGTCTCAGATTCCAATAACTGGGCACTGTCCCTGCTCAGAGCAGCAGGAGGGAACATACTGCTTAAAACGCCACCTAAAGCAGTGTTACCACCGAGCATGTAACGAGCAGAAATAAAGTGAAAATAGCAACATCAGGAAATTCTGATGAAGGAAATCTTCATCAAAGAAATCAAAAGCTCCGAGAGTTGTGTTATTCACTGTGAATGTACCTGATTCAATCTCCTTTTCTGCAACTTCTGCAGCGTTCGGTCTGAAGTGAGCACTTTGGAACTACTGTGAGCTTCAAAGTATTCTTCCACCAGGTTGCTCTGTAAAAGGACAGCAAGATGAGCCACACTCCTCCTCCCTCTCCCTAAGATGGCCAATATGAGACACAGCGCAAAGATGATGAGAAAGACAGAAAATATTTGCAAAAATGGCTTTTACAGTAGCATTCTGCCAAAGCCAACCTAGTCAGGTGGTTCTTTCCTGAAGACAGACAGAAAAGAGATCCTGAGAGAGAGAACATAACATTTAATTCTAAGGCAGTTTGAGGATCTCTGGTGCCGGAAGAAAATAAGGCAATTAGGCTGAACACCAAGCCAGAACAGTAATGTGTGCTTCTTTTGGTGCTACAGGAATCAATTCCTTCATCCTTTATCAAAAGAAGTTCTCCTGCTTCATGGACATCTTAGAACTTCTCCTTCTGAAGCTGCTAAGGATACAGACTGGATTAGCCCACAGGCTCACGTGATGCCTGTCCAACAGGGATTGCTCAAAACTACAGCAAAAGCCAACCCAGCTGGTTTGATTTGAAACGAGTCCAGCAGCCCTTCCCCACAGTCAGGTGGGGTCACTAACAGTGTAATTGTCACTACACATCCCCTCGCGTTTGCTAGCTCAGAATTTCTGCACACTCACCATCTTTTCCTCCTTATTTTTTTTGGCTAGGCTGTTTCTGGGAAGATGTGTAGGCGCAGCCTTAGTTTTTGCTGGGGTCTTTTGACCTGATAAAACACTGCTGACTTCTTGCTGATCTTCTTCATCCTCCTCCTCTGAGCAGGAAGCAGAATATTCACTCTCACTTTCTAAATAGGAATCTGGAGCTAGAGCACAAATTTAAGATTAAAAGCTAGGAATGACTTCTTACATGTAACCCATTTTGCATCATCTCACACTCTCACATTCTTGAGATGTTTTTCAAGCATTTGAATCCTAAATATGTTTCACAGAAAGGTAAAATCAATGCTTAAGAGAACTGCAAACACACATGGTCGTTTCTTTCCCAGTTCTAGCATTACAAAGTATTGTTAAGTAAAGCTTGCTCCTTGATACCAACTAAGAAACATAATCCTACCACAAAAAGTGACTAAAAATGGACAATGGAATTCCCTACTTCTCTTAGAATCTCTGCATCAGTTTTCCCAAATGCCAATCATGCAAGTTGAGTATCTTCTAAGTCACACTCTGCAAAAAGGTTTTTTAAAATACCTCAGTTAGCAGTGTCGACTGAAGAGCACAGATGAAATCTGGCTCAGTCTTGGTCTCTCAACACAAAAGAAATAGAAGATGAAACACCATGTACTAAACTCTCCTCTGCATTCATTCTGAGCACGTATAGCCAACCAGTTGTTGGAATAACCGTTGGAATACTTTACCATGGATATCCCAGCCATCAAAAAGTTTTATGGCCTGGTTCAAGCAATTGTTCCGCATTTAAGTATCAGCACAGGTTAGATTACTGGAATATTGTCTTTTTTGATCATGTTACTGAAGTTTGGCAACTTGGTGCTTCCAAACTTTCCACCCCTTACCTTAGTAATTATCAGTTGTAGGGACAAGGTCAACATAAGGACATTTCTACACTCTCTGCAGGATGAAGCTGATTGCTTCAGTCCCACTGCTACTACAGGCAGAAGCTCACAGGAAAAACGCTCTCCTGAACACAATCCCTCACTGGCTGCAGGAGCTGACTGCCAAGGCTGATCCTTACCTGCTAGCCTCTTTCTGAGTCTGTAAGGTGTGGTAGACACAAATTCTTTCTTTTTACTCTGCAAAGAAAAAACATGCATTAGAAGAAGAAACACAGCTCTCCTCTAAACAGCCCTCTGCCAAGCAAAGAGTAGAATCCGGTTACATTTCCAAACTTTTTCAGCCCACATGAAACTGGGAAAGCAGAGGCAGTAAGTATGGAGAGTTCTTGTTTTGCCTTCAGAGGGAGGCACGATCAGATTCCAAAAGGGGCTTAGTTTTTTCAACTCATGTCTTGAGATGGAGGGTAGGAAACTGTGAAATCTCCAAACAAGATGCCAATCTTGGTCCCTCAGGAAGAGTCAAATCAAAGCAATGAGAAACTGGAAACACTTCGATCCCCACAGCAGTCATTGTCCACACCATGCTGTCTACTCAAAGTCATTTGGAAGTCCCTCTATGAAAACAACTACCACAATGACAGAAGACCACTCAGCATACTAAGCCCAGAAGGTCAGCACAGGGAACCCAAGTTGCCTGCGCTCATCAGGTTGTAGTGGCACATCTTCCTTACGTTACGTGTAAAGCACGTGCCTGACTTGGACACTGGATGAAGTCTGCAACACTTAGGAAACACTTTTGTTGATCCTGACAGAGTGGATGTGAAATCACCACGGACTGAATACAGCCTCCCACAACAGCATCTCTTTTTCAGGCATATCTCATCCTGGAACCTTATACTGGAAAAGTTGTGTATGACGCTATGCCATTTTAGAAAGCCAACTGCTCTGCTCTAGAACCACAACTGGCAGTTCTGGACAGTATCTCTCTGTAGAATCACAAAACACAACATCAACTTACATCCCAACTTACATTATCCCAATTTATAAACCAATGCTAAAGTAAGAAACTGAACAGCACCACAGTTCTTGAACTCCTGTTCTAACAGCACTCCTTACAATCAAAGCTTTTTTTTCTTCTAGAGAGAAACTGCAAACTTATGAGTTTAGCTGTATATTAAGGGACTGTCTGGCATCCTCACTTGTGTGATGCAAAGAAATAGTTTCTACCCATGGTAATTAAGCTGTCAAACCCACTATTTGCCCACTGACTCCAAACCCTATAGTCCTCATTAATGGTAGCTCTGGTTCTCACTTCAGTTAGTCCTGTGTGGTTGGATTAGGCTTTTCAAGGTCTTTCCCTTCCAGAACTGTACTGACTGGTCACCTCAAGTTTTAAAAGTAGGGGGAAAAAAAACCCAACCAAAATCCAAGCAAGCTAAAGTCATCACTCACCCTCAGCTGCTCTTTGTTTGAACTTGAATGCTCTGAAAAACAAGAAACAGCATTGTACAGAGTGCTGCATATTTTCAACAGTGGCACAAGGTGACCCAGTAGAAAACCAGGCATTCACTATTCAAAGGTACACTGCACCAGAGCATCAGCTCCAACTCTAGCTCCTCACAGGTAGGCAAGGAGACAACAAAGGCAATTGTTGGGAGGAATGGGTTGAAAGTGGAAGACTGATAGAGAGACTTACAAATATGCTCAAGTGACCCTGCAGCTGGGGGTAGCAAAGACTCAAGTAGCAAGGTAGAGAAACACATGTACCATGTCTGTTGCTGTTGGCTCTCTGTATGCTTTGAGAAGTAGAACATCTGTGTCTAGACAACACAGGTGCCTGCTAGACCTGGAGACACCCTAATGGGAGGGTGAATGAGGAGGCTCAAGCTCCCTGTCTTGGCACAGAGATCAAAACACAGTGAAAATCACAGCACGGTGGTAAACTATGCGCACGTGTGAAGCCATTGATGGACCAATGTGAACAGCAGGCTGGTGATTTTCTAGCACTGGACCAAACCTAAGAGCACCTGAATCTCCACTTGGTACCTACACCATCTCCACTCGTGTGCCTCTCCCCAGGTGTTGCCTCAGGGACCTTGTGGTTAGTGAGGTAACAGAAATAAATTTACTCTTTGCATTCCAGCTGTGAGTCTGTGGTTGTTCCAGCTGCCTGCCTGTGTCGACTCACACAACAGTCAATGTTATTACCACAGAAGGTAGCTTTCAATTCTGGTCATAGCCTTGGGAGGCCATTGGCAGGAGGGAAGAGGCAGAAAGATGAGGTAATGTTTTCTCCCTAAGCACATCAGACTCCATTTCTGAGTACAAAGGGACATGCTCTTGCCAGTGCTGACCTGCACTGATTCCTCCCACCTGTATTTGTCCCTGCAGCACTGGGTGCTTAAAAATTATATAATAAAGTGTGAATTTACACATGAACACCCACACACTCCTACTAGTTGGTGCTTAACACAACGACCCAATTCATAGCTCTCTTAAGTGCAAGTATTTCCACTGAATGCAGAGGAAGTTGTCAAATGTCACAGCAATAGATGAGAAAGAAGCTCCTGTTTCCTCTAGAGCAGCAGGGCAGAAGAAATCTGACACCCAGGTGAAGCAGAGGCCATGCACACCAAACAGTTGAGCCTATGGTGTTAAGCTGACTAGAACACTCAAGCATGACAGAAGCTGGCACTCAAGCGTTCACTCCACCACCCCAATAGAAACATAACCGCCATTCACTCAGCTTCAGTTGTCCAAACCATCATAGGACTTACTGCTACTTTGAGGAGTCTTTGCTGTCTTCTCAAGGCCCTTGGAGTGATCAGGTGTCACACTCTGTTCTGGTGTGTGGGCTAATTCAGACGCTGTAGGAAATGGGAAAGGGAGGAAGTTTCACATGTCAGGTACAAAACTTCCAGATCTGGATAGTCAGACATGGAGCCATATACCTGAAGTGCTCTCTAAGTGTTAATTCCTTAGCTGTAGCAGGAAGTGCACCAGATACTTCCATTTTTTTTTCTAACCCCAATGATGAATGTAATCCTCAGCAAAGATTTTCAAAGACTGAACTAGTCAGTTAATTAATTTTACAAGTATGGCTGAGGCACTGGCAGAGCACATTTTGCTGCCTGGGAGACCATGCCTTCAAATCAGATGATTGGTCATGCTCACTTAGCCCTTTAAAGCTGCTCAGCTGGACACAGTAAAGCATCGGGTATAGCAAACAGATCAGTTGCCCAGGAGGAACTATTTACCTCTTTGTGTTACTTATCAGTACAAGCTGAAGTCGAATCACTGATCTGCATATGAAAGGTCCCCATAACCTGCAAACAGTCCCTACCATTGCAGGACCAGCAGCCTGGAACAACACTGTGACTAACAGCCCAGCACTGTGTGACTTCCGTTTTCAAACTGAGGTGGCTCCAGGAGAGAGCACCAGTGAAACCTACCCCGCTGCAGAAGGAGTGTAAGACAAGAAACACACGACTTCCCAAGACACAGCAGAAGCTAAGAGGCACCAAAACCCGTTTCTGTATAGTGATACAGTAGGATGATCCCTATCCCTCAGATCATCCTTTGTAGGATGTATCAGTAGCTGTGACAGCTAAATGCTAATGACGTTCAGACATTGAGGTCTGTACATGCTGGACATACAGACTCTTCAAGTGAGAAGAAACAGTGACAACAGGCCTCAAGCATCTTATTTGAACCAAGAGTCCACTCTCTCCAGAACTGCGACTTTCTGCAGGACTGTGGACTCTACGTCCACAGTTAGCCCAGCAAGCACGCTCTGACACTTTGAGTAGAAATGCTCTGACACACAAAGCTAGCGCAGCCTTTTTTTGATTCTCTGCTACATAGTTACACAAATAAAAACATGTCATCCTTTGGTACTTATATGCAGACTTTTTCCCAGCATTAAGAAGTTTCTACATTTTCTTATTATCTGTATTTCTTACCCCCATTATGTCATTGCTTTGTCCTAGCCCTGTGCTTTTGTTTCTGATGAAGACTGATTCAAAGACCGATAAAAGCTACTGAAATACTGCAATTATATCTTTTGAATAAAAAGAAGTGACAAATCACTTAAGCAAGAATATTCATAAAAAAGACCACAAACAGAAAGACTGAAAGAAAAAAGAGCAAAACATACCCAGCTCTGACATTTTACTTGAGCGTTTGGGAGTCTGAAATGAGTACACTTGACCACCACTTACACTTGTGCCATTTCCCACTGGATCTGTGAAAAGAAATGTTACTTGCAGCTATTTTAAAAACACTGATAAATTCCCAACCCAAGAAATATGGAATGCAACATTTCACTAATTGGCTCTCTTTATACTGCAGGTGTTACAAAATAACTATCATAATAAAATCCTAGAATCATAATCTTTTCCTCTGCCTCTCCACAACCACAGCCAGAGCTGGTTCAGCCCTCAAAAGCAATTTCACTGGCATTGTACAGCCCTGACACTGCAAGAATCTCCTGAAGTCACAGATGTGTTATGTTTTCTCCTGCTAATACCTTGGGCACATATTCCGAGAGTAGCAATATAGTTCTTCTCTTCTAGGATCTCCTGAGTTTCATCGTCTGAAATATTCTCAAGCTTCTTCACAAATCTCTTCAAATTGATACTCGGCTGAGGCTTGTCCTTCCGTACTTTGATACCTAGGATTGCAATAAAAGCTTTAACCTCCTGCTATTTCATGATTTCTACTGCAGTAGTATGCAGCCACCCAACTCAGAGACCAAGTTCCTCTTATAACAAATACAACGCTGAGATGTCCCGCGTAAAGAAGACCTGGTCAGCAGCTGACCCTACAACCATTAGTCCCTTCTTCTCCAGAAGTGCTGGCCTCTGCAGTCTGTAAGGACAAGACACCCATTTCAGCACACACCAGCTTCCACAGTTTGGGCAAAATGACAGTGACCCGCACGTTACTGCACTGCATGCAAAGGGGACGGTGCTGGCCGTGCCCCATCTTTCATGGTGAAGGGGAGCAAGTGGAAAATGCCTTGCCTGTAAGCTGTCAGAACACTCGTGGGAGAATTTAGGCTGAGACCCCTCTGGAGACCGTGTGTCTGACCTTCTGCTCAAAGCAGGACCAGCAGTGTCTGATCCGAATGCTCCGTGCCTTGTACTGGCTAGTCTGAAGCATCTCCACAGAGGTTCCAAACCTTAAAAGTAGTCAAAACTGCAGCAAAACTCTCCTCCAGCACCCACCACGTGGAGCCTCGCTCCGCCCCGCCCGCAGCCCATCCTGTGCCGGGCTGGGCAGGGACCAGCCGCGGAGGGGGCGGTCGCGGGAGATCGACCCCGCAGGCCTCGTCCTGCTGCGGACCGACCCGGGTGCTGCAGAGCCCCTTTCCCGGGGGCAGCGGCTGGGCGCTGCCGGGCTGGGCGCTGCCCGGGGCCGGCTGTACCTGTGTCGTCGACGATGTGCTTCAGGACCTCGTCGTCGGGCACGAACTTCACCTGCAGGACGCGGCGGCGGCCGCCGCTCGGCCCCTCGATGCGGCTCATGGCGGCCCCGCCTCGCCTCGCCTCGCCTCACCTCACCCCTCACGGCGCCGCTCCGGCGGGACTGGGGCCAGGACCGGGGTCCCGCCCGCTCCCCGCGCCGCCGGCAGCGGCAGCAGGAGGCGGAGCGGCGCTCACATGGAGCCAGCGCCCGCACCGACCCGCCCCCACAGCGGCGGCCGCGCCGGGAGCGACCCGGCCCGCGGCCAACCCGCCGCCCGCGCCCGGCGCCAGGGCGGGACTTCCGCCGCAGGGAGGCGCGGCCCCGGCGCGCATGCCCGGGGCGCTGAGGCGGGGGAGAGCCGCGGGGAGCTCCGTCCACCCGGCCCGGCCCTCGCCGCGGGGAGCCCCGCTCGGAACCGCCCGGCCCTGCCCGGCCCTCGCCGCGGGGAGCCCCGCTCGGGAACCGCCCGGCCCCGGCCCGGCCCTCGCCGCGGGGAGCCCCGCTCGGAACCGCCCGGCCCCGGCCCGGCCCTGGCCCGGCCCTCGCCGCGGGGAGCCCCGCTCGGAACCGCCCGGCCCTGCCCGGCC